>JAHLJT010008446.1:220777109-221052575 GCA_031308135.1 Acheta domesticus | reverse complement strand
ATATATTGTTTCAGTATAATACTCAGTAGTTAGGGTAAAAACCATCTTACATACTGTGCGGCCCGCGGGTGACATTGAATGTGATGTGTTATATAAGCCCTTCTAAGTTGGACAGCCCCTGGTGTAGGCAATGGGTTTGATTTGAGCGGCTGAAGTGAAGTTGACGAGTGATAAAGAGAGGTGATTTCATTGCCTCGTTTGATTCCAGCTACCAGTGAGTGGTCTTATTCAAAGAACTCGTCACTGATCCCATAATGCGTTCTAGCTCTAGTTCTATTAATAGCATGTCGCGATTACTGTTCTCCCATTCTTATGTTAATAGAATTATATTTGTTCGAGTGAGGAAGGGGTTTTCCTCTTTCATTTTTCGAAAATTAGTTTCTCATATGTGACACGTACTTAATTTCCATATGTTCGAATAATTAATTTTCTTATATTAGGTCTGCTCAATATCAAGTATCATTAGAAAAACTTGTTATTTCGTTAACTATTACGTATATTAAGGATAGATGTCACAATATGTTAATAATAGTTCCCTTTGAGGAAGCGAAACCTGCATTTACATATGAATTAATGGATAGTTTGTATAACTAATGATCAGAGCAATTTGAAGTATTAATATGCTGCATTTCATTCAAACATGACATTTAATAACACGCAGTAAACAATAAGGACGTTGCAAGTACATCCCCATCAATGGATAATGCGACCTTATTTAATTTACCAATGCAATTATATTCTTCTTTTTTAATTCCCTTGACAGCAGATGTTTCATAAACTAACAAAAAACTCAATAGCTTCTGTCTTGGTTATTTTTTAGCCAGTATCTATTTTACTTTCATACTCTTATTGTTGAATATTACAAACGTTTTCGTTGGAAACAATGTGAGTATTTTGGTGGAGGAAAAAATAAGAGGGCCAGTTTTATATTATTGCTAATACACGAGGAAAAATATATATCTAAACGTTTCAACAAGTGACACGCAGCTCTTAATTAACAACATTACGGAAATGAGACGCAATTCACCGGGCCTGCAGCTAACCGGAAACGGGCGTGGAGGCGCCGGGCTCGCGAGGAGTGAGGCCTGAGAGGTCTAGAGCCCCCGGCCACTGGAGAGAGAAAAGAGAGTGGCGTAAAACAAAGAGATCAATAGATGAGGACCAGAGGGAGGGAAAGAGGTAAGAAGGAATGTGGAGAAAGAAGGATGGAGGAAGGAAAAAACGAAAGGAAGGGAAGAAGGAAGGAGGAAGTTAGGATGGAGGGAAGGGGTATAGAATGAAAAAAAAATTCGTTTATATGACCGTGGGACGTTAAAGGAAGAAATCTTGCAGAAGATCGGCAAAGAAGAAATCACTATTTCAGAAGGAAGATAAGATACTATTATACATAAGGAAAGTGAGAGATTGAAATCATTTGAAAAAAGGACGAAAGAATGCTGGCAGAAGCGAGCGAAAAGAGAGACAAGCAAGAGAGAGAGAGAGAGAGAGGGGGAGAGAGAGAGAGAGAGAATGCCCAGATAGGCTCTGCATGATGCCACATGCTCATTACTCAAATCATCTCCTAGATAAATAGGCATTAGGCAAATAAGAACAGATTAGAACCTGTTTCTGCACATTTTATTTTGCATTAAGAGCACAGAGTATCACAAGAATTTCATTCTGGTTATCTATTGTTTGGGAGTGTCTCCTATCAGACAATATAATTTTGTACATAGAAAATGATCTTTCCACATCACATGATGTTATGAGTGCGAACTTGTATTTCAACATGTTTGTGCTCAATATCAGAAAGAGGAACATTATTTTCTTTCAATAGTTTATCCGCTGTCTGTAAAGCACGAAGTCGTAGATTCCTTCCAAAAACTTCATTTGTTTTAATCCTAATGGCTTCATCAATTTCACATGGAGCTGCCGCCAATTTATCATTTTCCTTCTGAATAATAGCAAGTACATCTAAGATTCCATCGAACTCTCCATTTTCTTATCGAGTTTGAAAAAACAACAAATGTGCTTCAAAAAATATGAGTTCCTCTTGGAGCGTTCTATTGCTCAGCAATTCTTGGCTTTCTTTATGGAAGAAGACTCGTCCTCATCCAGCACCTCTTTAACCTTCTCCATGTCTTTTGCGTAGAATAAAGATGCATCTAACTAGGTCCGCCAGCGGGTAATAATAGGTTCTAGGGGCAACGGAAGGTCTTCTTGTACAAAGAAATTCTTTGTGGAGCCTTGCAAATTATATTCTTGGTCTGGTTGTTAGCTTCGTTGACATTTGGACTGAATTCTCCGATTTTCTCTGCTACTCTGTGCATTGCATACGCACACAATGGCACATGTACCATAATAGAAAACAGAGCTTTTTACAGGGTTTTGAGCGCTATGATGTATCGCGCTCAAATGCGCAATCATGTACGATGCAGAATCAGTTACCATGACAAACACGCTCTCATCCCACTTCTCACCGATTGGCCACAAATTTCTCAGAAATTGGTTGATAAATCATGTAATTTTTCCGAAATTTGTCTTTCCAAGCTGCTGGCAAATATGTAAATATGCTGTAGTCCGCATTTCAGGAGGGTGGGAGGGAGGGAGGGAGGGTGGTGGAGTCGACTCGTTTTCTCAGTGTCTGTGTATGTGAGGGGGGATTGGAAAAAAGGATGTCTTACCATGCAAGGTCAATCTGAGGTTACCAATAGAAAGTTACCAACTGTTAAAATCTTGACGATAAACTGACGACATTACTCTGGTTGCAATCAATAGTCTGAAACGTATTGTAATAACGTATTTGAAGCAACAAGAAGTTCATGCTTTGCAAAAATGTATAGTTTCTTACGTGAAAATTAATATTTTTGTGCTGTTTTGACTCAAGTGATAATATAACTATCCCGCGGAGGAAATCTTCAACGACTGTTAGTCTAAAGTTTTGGGAATTGCGACATTACGGCATTTGTCAATTCCAAACACGATTTACCATTATTAGTGACAAGAAATTGGAAGAATATTGCGATAATAGATGATAACAAAATGAATAATGCGACGAACATTTGGAATACCTAATTAGTGACTTTCCTCTTTAATACGTGGAATTATTTTGCTTTATGATAAGGAGTATTCATTTGTTTTCCAGATAGCGTAGGTCATCCTTATTTTCTGTCAAATGAGTCTTTTATCAATACGTGAAGGAGATCAAACCAATCGATCGTAGTTAGTACTTACAACACGACAGCCTACAATAATTTTTGAATACTGCAAAATGATAAACAATTTCACATAAATGTACATTGTAACCTCTTGCGCACTCACTAGCTTTCTTATAGCCTTTCTCGCAATATCCCCTCTATATCAAATTGTGCTACGCTCAGAGAAAAGAACAAACTAGAAATATCATGATGGATATGATGAGGCATACTCTCTCATGTCCTTCCAGTTTTTCACGGTTTTCCGAAGATAAATGAAGAATTTTTTGTCGAAAATGTACTCCTGTATAATATATTTCGAAGATATTGCGTGAAGTACAAAGCTCCATTTTTGTAGTAAAATAAAACAATTTTTATACACCGCTTCACGATTTTCAGTATATTTCCACATCTGTTCACTTGGTATTATGTTTGTCTCTGGAGCTGATTGTGAGCACCAGGAAGTTGATAAAAAAAAGATGCATTGCCCTTTTCTTTGGGCAGCACATAAACTTTGGAGGCGGAAGCAATCATACAGAGGTACAGACCCTTCTCCACGAATGCGATTTAGGTGGCTTGCTGCAAGAAGTACTTCTGGTGTATTACATAGATGTACAATCCTTGGAGAGTATGGGTGTTTGTATGCTGTATTCCTTAGAATACCTGTCGAGGAAAAATTATGCTTTACTGAAATATCGACAGTGTGACAAAAAATATACTTGTAATTTCTCTCTTATCAAAATAACCAGATACGGGGGAATTAAATGGACAAAAATACCAAAGCCTGATTGCTGAAACATTTAATAATGTATTTGTGGTATTGTGTAAAAGCAACAATGGTTCATAAAATTATCAGAAAATATTAATTTGCTTAAAAGCTTTAAATGGATAACTAATTATTTAATATTGCATCAATTACTTTGTAATTTGAAAATTAATTGCTTTAAAAAATCGAGATATCAGAACATTAAAACATTGTCAAGCCACAATTTCATAATAATTGAAAATGTTATTTTTCTCGAATCTTAGTATTCGGTCATTTACTTTTAATTCCTATGTATAGACTTTTACTGATTGTGAGCAACTTTCGATAACTTTTATTTTGGCAACCAAGACAATGTTCATTTCCTAATTAACGTCCTTGCATCACGTCTTGTAACGTCGAGGAACTCAATCGCCAAACGTCACCAACATGACGTTTTTTTTGTTCTTTTTTGTACTATAGAAATAACTAGTATTTTGTATTACAGAAATATTTTATTATTCGTCTTTTGTATATTTGGTGTAGCGAAGCAATAGCAATCCTCATTAAGAAAAACTTTCAAGAGGAAAGATCAAAATTTAGTAACACATACACCCTGAAGTATATTTATTTGTACAAATTGATTGGGGAAAAACAATTGTGATTTTCAAACAAAATATTTAGGATATTGTGGATGTGTGGATTCATTTACGCATCTAAAATATACTTGCATATTTCGAAACTTATGTAAGAACTGTAAGAAAAGTTATATTTGGTGAGCATTTCAAAACGTATTCCCAGCAACTCTCAAGTGGAACGGGAGAAGAATAAATCGTTGGCAGTACCCTGTTAACTGAGCACAGAGAAAACCATTGCAGACTACAAACGCGTGCGCCGCGTTTGTTCTATTCTAAGCTGCAATAAAACAGGCTCAAGTGAAGTCGGCAAGACGTATAGGATGATTACAAATGATTTGCGCGCATATAAAAATTCACTGGTAAGTGAGTGGTTAGTACACTGTAATTAAAGAAACACCATTGTCAAGAACCCATTTCTTTTTCTGCTGGAGAATGAGGAGTTATTCTGTTGTTATCTGAATGCTGCACCAATATAAGATGACGGCCTTCGAGAGAATCTAAATGGGAATCGTGAATGACCAAATAAAATTTCCTCTAGAAAAAGTAAAGCAATTTGAAGGATGTGCACGCCGTCCGAACGAAAAAACCTGCCGTTTTACTGCCGTGTCTGACAGGAAATCGATTGGAGGGTTAGAAGAGCATATAAAGAACGCGAGACGAGCACTGAATTTTCATAAGGTACAGAACAATGTTTTGAGTTGTTCTTCGGGAACGTGTGCATTTATTTGCTTTGCCTCCCCTACTTTCTTGAGTTTTTCTAAAGAAGGCTATGTTGAGCATTTAATGTGTTTCTACCACGAACCCATTTTCTTATGTACAGGATGACTAGAATGGAGAAAATTGTCCATTCATGGTACTGTCAAGGGAAGTGGACTCTGACAAATCTACTTATTTCCTGAAATAATATCCTAGCACGTCTTGCATTTACTATTACTGTGTGTATTCGTAAGGAAACTGCACCGCAGAATCAACAGTCATATTTATTTCATGTATTGAATTTGATTACTTTTTTTGTCAAAGAACCATTAAAACTGTATGTGAGTATAGGAGAGAAATAAAATCTACGCACATTTTCTTGAGCTGCAGGATCTCTTTCCCGCCCATTAACCATACAGAGTTAATGATGAATAAAAGTGCCAACAAAGTGAGGTTAGCAACATTTGAAAACTAAACATTTTCGCTCCCTTTTGTAGAAAATACATTTGCATTGGTAAACAAACTACAGATTTTGTTTAGTATTGCTAAAAAAAGTGCCCATAGTGAAGCTATATAGAAAAGTGATTGTACATTCGAAACGCCGAAGAAAGAAATGGGAAGTCATCATGCGGTATTTATTTATGGCACCACAATTGGCATCCTTTGAAGGTTCATGTTCACTACAACCTTGATCGTGAAGAACTCTTCTGTTTGCGCTTTATGATTTATTGTTCTTTTTATTCTCTAACTTGCATTAAAGTCGCCTTTGTTACAATCACATTTACATTTTCTAACCATTTAAAACACCACTTAAAATGAAACTTGAATGGTGAAAAAATTATTATTTTTAAAATTGTAATGGACACTAAAAAGTAACAATATCAAGATACCAATTCTAGAGTAACACCATTATGTTAATTTTTGTAGTGAAATTTATTTACAGATTAATTACTACAATACATTATAATTTACACTTTATACATAAAAAACACTAAACATATATTAGGCCTTAGCGTAGAATGAGACCAGTGTTCTGAACAGAGTTTGTCTTTTTTGTTCGTACGTTGTGGCAAGTGTATTATAAGTCTGCTGAGAGACCTGCCACTATAAGGAATGATTAATAAAATTGAATGATGAAACCGGTCAAATTACTCTAAAAATTACTTTTTTAATTAATTAGGTTAATCAAATACCATTTTATTTTATAAATTCACCTGATCATATTACTCACACGCGTTCCGTGAAATTCACTACTCAATTCACTCTCTCGGCTTAACCATGAAAAATATCAAAAGTGCAGATCTCCGTTTCTGAGGTAGAAATGCTGAATCGTTTCCGAAACCGTGGAAGAAACGCACTAGATCTCTGAATTCCCCGCTCTGAACTAGCAGTTTGAGCGGCTGCGAGAAGGGCCGTGTGAAGGCTGCGCTCCCCGGCCCGAGGGGTCGTTAGGGACTGCGGCCGGGCGTGGCGGCGGTGGCAGTGGCAGCGACGATGAAGGCGGTGGAGGCGTCGGGGTTGTTTGCGGCTGCGGCAAAGCCTCCTTAGCGCGTGCTAAGTGGCGACGGCGGCGGCGGCGGCTTAGGCAACGGCAGCGACGACGTTGGTGGTGGTGGTGATGGCGGCGGCAGTGTTGGCGGTGTTGGCGGCGGCGGCGGCGGCGGCGGCGGCGGCGGCGGCGGCGGGAGCGGGGGCGGCCGCATCGGTGCTGGCACGCGACGCTGTTTTCTGTCTCTCTCTGGAGGTCTCAACATGCCAACCGCGGCGTGCCCCGCCCGCCCCCGCGCCATTGCCCTCGCCGCCGCCGCCGCCTTCCCCGCCCTGGCCGCAGCCTTCGCCTCGTCACGCTGGCGGTGGTCGCTCTGCCCTAAACGTTCTCGGGGACTAATAAACGCCGAGAGCTTATTAGAGAGATTTCTTAAACGAGCCGATGAAATGGGGTCCATATTTATATGAGGGAGGAGTTTTCTTCGAGTGGATGGCTGCTGGTGTAGGTTCCATTTCGATGTGTCGTGCGTCAAAGGTTTTTGGCCTGTTAAGAAAATGTCCGCGTCATGAGAACTCATGAATTATAAGTCGAAGAATTTTGCGTGCTGAGTTGGATGACGGGAATTAATATTGTTTGTTGAAAGACTATTAAAGAGACTTCTTTATCGTGGGAAAATGCAATCCATGTCTGAATGTCAGACCTTCCTGTAAATTGATAAATACTCAGAGATGTTTTCTATTCTGGTACAGTAGGTCAGCTGCATTCTTAGGTGAAGAAAATGTATATACATGCTTCTAAGAGAGTTACGAGTCGGGTTGTGAAAGATCGACGGAAAACTGTAAGTTCTCATTTGTCGCAGGCTTAATAAAACGAAAGAAAGAATCTCTAAGACACTGAACGAAACATTTAGAAAGAAGATTAACGTGTGTGTCCACTCGCCTGTCACTAACCTCATGTTTCCTGATGGGTGGGTATTTGAGAGAAACCTTGTAAAAGACTTTGCTCTATTGAGCACAATCCGCTATTTAAGTTCCTGCAGTCCCCTTACAATTGCAGAACAATTAACGCCACCTATTCTCACTTTGCAGAGATAAGTGATTCGTGATACGTTCGGGCAAGGGGAAGGAATTTTGGAAGCTTTTGTGAGTTAATTAACAATCCCATCATTACTTTAGTTAACTGATCATATAGTTTCTATTTAGAATGATCATTTTTTTGTTTCAATTTCTCTCTCGCTTCATCAGAAGCTCTGGAGAGACTCGATGTCAACCTAAAGCTAAGACAAAAAACTCTCAGTGTCGTAAAAACCCAAAGGAAGTTTTCTGGGATAAGGGATCTCTCTTGAAAATGAAACATAACAAAAAGAATTTTATATAGACAACTATTTTTAAATCAATAGTGTATGAGATTCCCTTTGTATAGAATCAATAGGTTAACAGCGGGAAGAAATTGTACGTTGTTCGGAGCAGCGTTCATAAAATATGTAGGAAAGATAGTTAATAAACGATTCTCCCTTCCAATGTATTTCTCATAAGGAAAATGTGAAGGTCAATTACACAAGATTCCAATGTGTAAGTGCGAGATTGGCTCGTTAATGGGGATCATTGAACTAAAAAAAATACCCCTGGAAACTTTGAATTGCTCCTCTTCCCACAGATCGTTTCCCCATTAATAGTAATAAAATTGAAGAACCACGTTTTCCAGCTCAATCAACGCGTAAGAGTCCTTGGAATAACGTCCTATGTAGAAAGATCTATACGATCATGCCACGCAATTGAATTATCTAAACGTTTATTGCGGAGATGCTACGAAAAAGTCGAAATATGCTAATTATTGTTCAGAAAATTAACACAGAAAATACAAAACCTATTAGTAGATTTAATCCACTTGAAGCGTTTTATCAAGCAGTTAATGAAAATTTAAATTCTGGCACTCTCTATTACATTTATCCAAGTATTACTCTCCTTACGAGTTTTAGTAAAGAATCTATCTTGAAAATGATGTAATGTAGTTAATAAAAACGAACCTGATATGTGTAAGCAGGGCTTGATTTATGGCGGAACGCAACGGAATGGCGTTATTTAATTATAATTATATATTATATTATTCATATATTGTAAAGTCATATATTATAATATAATTATTAAATAATATTATAAATATGTGACTATTTCTATTAAATAAATATTTAATTTGGGGCGAGTACCGGGATATAAAATTTTATAAATCAACCTCTGTGTATAAGACATTAATATTGTGAAGAATCAAAACAATAACCAAAATATTTGCTTCGGCCGAAAGAAGTGCGAATTTTTTGCACATTATAATAGTTAAATTTGAATAATTATAAAGGAAATATTTTTGTGCTATTTTCGCAATGTCGAGATTTTAAAAAAATGTTTTTAGAACTTCGATGAACATACTTTCATATGAAATAATTGCGAAATAACTGTTTTGATTTCATACGAATCAAATTAAAAGTTGGTAATGCCAAGATCGTCAACAATTGGCCCTGATAATTTCCGTCGTCTTTTATGAGTAGTATCTGTGAATCACTTTCAAAGGAAGCGACACGACTTTCAGAGGCCAAGCATTGTGAACCCCCACAAATTTTCCTTTCTCTCCGAGAAAAGCGCTATCTCACGCAAAGCCTTGAAGACCAACAATAAACACACTCCATCACTGGAAAGTCGTTTCCGCATTTCTTCTCCGGCAGTCCCCCCCCCGCCGGCCAGGGCGCGAGCACGGGGCAGCCTCGCGGGGGTGGAAATACACTGGCATCCCTCGTTTGCGTGAGGGCACGTCCGAGAGGGTTAATTCCGAGCCTGGAGAGAAACACCCCCTTTACAATTACAGCGCCCTTTAACCCTTTACAACCCCCGCCGCCCAGGGAGAGCTCTCATGGGCGCTGGGCCACCCTTCTCCAGTCGTATTTCACTTCCCACCCCCTGGGGCCGCCCTTGAGACGCCGCCGGGGCGGTCGCGGGCGTCAAAATGCCTCTCGCCCCCTCTCCCCCCGAGGTGCCGCCTTCGCCCACCCTTTCGCCGCCACTTTAGGCCTCGGCGGCGAACCAACCCTTAAGAGGCTGCGGCGGTGGCGGGGGCGGCGGCGGTGGCGCCGGGTTGCACGCAAGCGGTGACTGCAGAAGGGGCTGCTGGGCCGTCCGACTTGCTGGTGCCCTGGAAATTGCCATCTTTAGGAAGGGCTCGCTTCTTAATTACTTTAATAAATTTATGCAACCACTGCCTCCAGTAGCTGCGCTCCCCCCACCGAGTTGGAAATGCAGGTGCCGGTCGGTCTGTTTAGCCAGGTGATGTAGCTTTAAAATCGATCTGTTTGTGGGTAGTTACTGGCCATCGATTGTCAGATCTTATGGAAAAACTATGCAAATTCCTTTACTATCAATTGTTGAAAGGAAGCATAATTTACAGCAACAGCGATATCCTAGTTCTTATTCAAGAACTGACGCGTATCTCAGATCTTAATTATCCACAAATACCACTTAATTTGGTTAATGATACATTTCTTAATCACATTTGATTATTTAATTGAAGGAGGAAAGATGATTCTAACCAAAAGAATGTATTCACATATTGCACAGATCTGTATTATTCGAAACGGACTAGACTACTGCTCTTTATGGCGCAGGCTACTTCCCTACCTCCTTTGGCTTGTTGTGACTTCTAAGTGTGCATGAGCTGAATGAGCCGAAAGAGCTGTTGAGCGCTCCTGTTGTGGGTTGCCACTCTCGGAGACGGAAGATGCTTCCTTGTCTTCCTTGTTTAGAAGTGAGCAGTGAGGCTGGATGAGCAGAATGGGGTGAAAGGGATGAACGAGTGAAATTAGGAACCAAGGGCTGTTTTGGTGGCCTCCGCTCCCGGCGGCTAGCCTCTCCCATCCCTTGGCTAGCCGTGTGCATGGGCTGAATGGGCTGAATGAGCGGCGTTAGTAACCAAAAGCTGTCTTTGGTGCCCTCTGCTCCCGGCGGCTGGAGCTGCCTCTCCCCTCCCTAGGCTAGCAGTGTGCCTCGAGTGAGCGCGGGCTGAACGTAGAGCTAATGGCATGCTTGTGTTGCTGAGCGGGAGCTGATGGCATGCGTCTGTTGCAGGCCCCCGGTCGCGGCGGCTGAAGCGGCGCGAGCGCCGGCCCGAGGAGAAGCGGCCGCGCACGGCCTTCTCGGGCGAGCAGCTGGCGCGCCTCAAGCTGGAGTTCGCCGAGAACCGCTACCTGACGGAGCGCCGGCGCCAGGCGCTGGCGCGCGAGCTGGGGCTGAATGAGGCGCAGATCAAGATCTGGTTCCAGAACAAGCGCGCCAAGATGAAGAAGGCGTCGGGGCGGCGCAACCCGCTCGCGCTGCAGCTCATGGCGCAGGGCCTCTACAACCACTCCACGGTGCCGCTGGACGAGGACGAGGAGGCGGCGGCCGCGGCGGCTGCTGCGGCAGCGGCCGCCGCCGCTGCGGCGTCCGGTGCCGCCCCCGCGCCGCCGTCCGCCTCCGCCACCGTCGCCGTCACCGCCGCCGCGCCGGCCCCCGCGGCCGTCGGCGCCCCCGGCGCCACCGTGCTGCCCCCGGACCCCGTGGCCAAGTGAGGGGTCGCGGCGGGCCCCGGGCGCGCTCTCGATCTCGGTCTCGATCTCGGTGTCGGTGTCGGCGGGCCGCCGCTCCTCCAAAGATGCGCGTCGCACTCCGCCAGGGGTCCGGAGGCGACCGCCGCCGAAGAGAAGACTGCTCCTCAATGGTACAAAGACGAGCGACGCCACTGAAAAGGCAGCGCCGCCACGCCCACCTCCGACGCCCAGGGCCCAAGGACTTTGCGAGAAGCCGAGGGCCGCTCAGTGGGAGCGGAGACTCCGCGTGATCTTCTTTTGCCCCGACTGCTGGCTTCTTCCTTTGCCGTGGAGCGCTTTCTACGAGCCTTTCACGTTTCAGTGCAACTGAGATATGACCGCAACTTTACATGAAATCGTCTTGTACTGAAAACTTTCAACAAGCTTGTTGGCAGCTACGATTCAGTCTTCTTTTACCTAAATTAGTATTTGATGGTTCATATGTTAGCGTAGAATGAACATTCATTTTCCTATAATAGAAAATTCTTCTTTTATTGAGTGTTGCAAAATTTTTCTCTGTACGCCATTCGGATTGAAGTAAACAAAATTATTCCAAAATCACTGTATTTTACTGCCATTGTTTAAAACTGGAATATACCTCATTACACTGAAACGTTTAGTTCGGCTCGGATAAACTCAAAAAGCCAAACAAATAAAATCTGTGTGAATACAGGACGAAAGGGAAGCTACATCGGGCGCAAACACCTTCATTTGCAAGAAGTTTGTATAGGACGTTCTCTTTGCTATTGTAGTATCGTGTGGTAACAATAGATGAACATTATTTTACAAGTGTGTATGTCGCAGATATGAATTATTTGCAGTTACGTTTTCCTAAATACAACCCTGAAATTTTTTAGATATTTATAAATATTTCTCGTTGGATGTGTATACAACGTATAGTCTAATTTGAGTATACTATGAATATTGCAATTACGTTACCACATTATATTTACGAAATGGTAGTAGAGAGACTTCGTGTGACGTCTTCTAGCCATGCTTCAGCAGAAAATACTCTGTAATGAGATAATAGGCCTTCGTGGCCAACAGTGACGAACAGGACATTGGTGTTCAGACCAATCGAAGGGCCAAGGGACAATTACTACTACTCTTCGTACAGTGACATTTCTATTCATGCAAGTTCTTTATCTCGAAAAGTGTTTTCGTAAGTAGAATGTGGCTATACTTCCGCAGAAACTTGTCAGAATTTCCTGCGGCTGTAATGTAAAATGTTAACATCAGTTTACTAAACACAATAAGGAACGTTGTCTACGACTTCGATATGCACAGTGAAACTAAATGGAAAGTGACTTTCGGAAGATGAAAAACTGGTTAATTTAATATGAGTGATCTTCTTCAAAGAGGTGAAACAGAAAACTATTACGCTCAAATATTGTAAAAATACTTCAAATGCAGAGTACCAAGATATACTAAATTGAATATGGCACAGAAGCTAAATCACCGTGTAAAATATGACGTTGTGTAAAAATTACTATGGTCAAAATATAAGTAGGAACAGACTTCTCAGTATGTATTTGTAAGAAAGAGTAGTCTGGGTTCTTGTCTTTCCCATTCATGTCATTCTCGTAAACAAGTGGTGTCGTTGTGTTTTTAGAATGTAATATTTTAAAACTTATTTTATGAATACATTATTTGGGGAGAGTTTATCCAACATAATTTCAGCACTTCTCTAGCATTAGGCATGTTTTAAAATAATTCTAGATATATGTTTCTATAAAAGGCAAAAAATCAAATTCCAAAATCACTAAGTATTATGTGGCTTTTGATTAAAATGTTTTACTCTCTCCTAGATCTGTAAGTTAAGAAATGATTCGAGTTTTATGAACACCACTTGTTTGCCTGACTTTTCTGAGACGTTGGTTGTCAAAAATGATCACTTCTGGATTTCAACACTCATTTCATGTTTGGATTGTTGAATTACTCAGAATGAAAACTAAGAACATTTGTTGAAGAATTCCGAAACATCGAGAAGAAAGTGAGAAACCCAAACTTCGTTCAGAATAGAATGTATTTGGTACCGTAAAAACGGATTACTCCAGCTCTGCGGTATTTCTTTCTCCCTGACAACCATTAAATCATTCATGCTAAAAAGTAATTGCGGCGCCGGATCTCGCAATCCAGCGGGGAAAGATCACCAGCACCTCCCAATGAAAAAATAAGCACTACACTTACGAGACTAATGATCTCAGTAGTTGACGCGCCCGCAATCACGAACAGTCAATCAATCACAAGCCCTCCCCTGCCAGTGAGCAGACTTACCTTCAATATAGTTAAAATAATCGCCACTAAGTTTGAACAAAGTAACTCGCATTTGGGAGAACATAATCCATTTTAACGGTATCTACAATATATTTATTCTATGACTTAGATTGACAACCATATACCGAGTGGCATTCAAAGTTGAGTAGGAGATAGAAAGACAATTAAAAATAATTAAGGCATTGACGACCATAATGATGTCAAATGTTGCAATTATCCTGTTTTCATTAAGAAAACTTTAGTCGCCCATTTTATTGCCAATTACTTTTAAATATGAAAATGACAATAAACGCGATCTGATAACAAACCCTTTAGCACCTACGCAAATGAATATCGAAGTATTGTGTTATGAAATAGAATCAACAGTATTATTTTGTTTTTATAGCTCTAATAAACGTAATGTGAACCGTATTTTTGTTTTACAAAAGTATTATTTGTTCTCAATGCCATGGAAATATTCAGCCTAACTTTTAATCTACAGTCACGCATTCAATATTCTTAATTTCTTCACATATGTGTTCATGTGCCCAAAAGTGAGACTTTTCTGGAGCAAAAGGGAAGATGAGCAAACATTAAAATTATGAACTTGTCAGATTATGATCTAACATCTTCCCAGAAGTGTTCTTATGCATCGAGAATCCTGCTGGTTGTACTTACTTAGGCCATAGAGAAGTTAAGAAAGACAATATTAATCGTAAATGCTGGAGGGATCTTAGAAAAATTATATACGAGTTTGTATAAAATAATACCCAAGCAACACACAAAAGTTTTAAAATGTAGATGAGGAACACGTTTGGATAAAATTCATAGTCCCATACTACACAATCATATTAATTTATTTCTTGACTTACAGCTGAGATACAGATGTGATAACATTTTATTTAATTAGAGTAACACTCATGATTATGGTGATCAAATTCCATTATTAGTGTTCGTAAGCAGCATACATTGTTCAGTTGATGGTGATTGAACATGTCCTTCATGGTATTTCTTCATTTGTCCAAACGTGTACCAATCTTTTATGAGACATTTATGACAAAGCTTGTAAAAATACATGTAAAAATGTGGATTTAAAAAAATCCTTTTTAACACAATAAGAAACAAATGAAGTGAAAATCTTGTAACCATGTGAATTAATTGAGTCACGAGTATTGCTGACTACATTGTTGATTATGTATTCCCTCTCTTTCTATTAGGAATAATCTTCATCACTTATTAACATGCCTTTTGCCAAATCATCATCACATTAAGAATCATTAAGTTTATTAAAAGGAACAAAACGATTTAAATAGGAATGACAACTTATGTTTTATCTTCATGAATGTTTTGTAGATGGGTTCAAATTTTTCGGGATATCTTTTCCCTTAACGTCTCCATTTTTAATACTCCAAACCTGGCAGTATAGAACGTATGTCGACGGCTTTTGTGCTCTACTGGTTAATTTACCAGCACACTGTTCATGGTATGGCATTCGAGTATTACGCAGCGCGGTTTTAAAAGCAGAGAAGCGTTCATACAGGAGCACAAAGAGAGTTAACTTGTTTATGTGATCGACATCCAAATATCTTTATCCTCTGATTCAAGAATCGACAGTCTTCCCAACAGGGATGCTAGGAAGGCGAACCATCTAACAGAACACTGCTTTTAAATACGGACTTCTGAATTTTCAAATAATAATTTTTTCTTTGTATTGAAAATTTTTCAAATGTAATTTCACACCCTGGATGTACTAAGTGCTTTACTCATATCTTCAGATCTATTCAATTAAAATAACGGTATTTTGAAATCATGCAAAATAAACAAGGAAAGTTGCTTTTTAACGGAATTTGTAAACAATACTATTTTTTATATAAAATACTGTCAGTTCCTTTACAACCGAATATAAAAGAGAATTTATTAAAGAAAAAATGTCCCTTTACAATTCTTGAGACTTGGAATACTTATTCAATATTTGACTCCATCATCCATGACGATATTATCTTTTTCAGCAATCTTAAATAGTTTGAATAAAATCAAAACAAGAAAATAGAAAGTTAATTAAATATGTTCCATGGGAGTTACCTTCACTTCAAATGATATGACTGAGATCACGAAATTGATTTTTCATGTTCGTCAGAAAAACTTTGACTCTTGTTAAAATATCGTGTGCCATACAAATGACCACGTAATCTGACTAAAGCATTGTAATACGTAGGGTTATAGTTTGTCGCTTTAATTTCCGATCAAAGAAAATCTGGTCAGTGATTTTCATTCAAAATTTTGAATCAATGCTAGCACGACCCTTCGTCTCGATGACGTAACATTTCATCAATTAATGTGACTTGACGGGTACAATTTTTGATGACTCCACCAGAGAATATTTCGTCCGACGAATCCCATATGGCTCCCTTGCCTTCCATGCATCTGACGTTACCACTATTATCCTGCGTTCTTGGACGCACAGCGTAACAAAAAAGTTCTTCGCTCCCCCGAGACTCTGAATCCAAGCAAACATCGATGTTTTACACGTAGTCGTTTCTATTCGTCGTTCACCTCGGCATTTGTATCCACGTCGCAAACGGTGCAACAACGTTGCGAACGCGGTGGCACAGCAGCCGTGCGCGGCGGGCGCAGGAAACGGCGAAGGAGTCAGTCCAATTGAATCGGTTATTTCGAAGAAGCAACACCTACAATCTTTGCAAAAAACAGGGAAGTAACGCCATTCTATTCAGTAGTACGCGCCATTCTGTTCAGAAAATGCTTTTACCTATATTGCATCTGAAAACGCAAAACATCAGTTGTGTATGAACGTAATTTAAGCAGGTGTAGTAGTGTTCGTAAGCAGCATACATTGTTCCGTTGATGGTGATTGAACATGTCCATGGTATCTTCATTTGTCCATTTGCCCTCTTTTTGTATCGAACAGGCTGCTTCTCTGCAGGTGTGGCGTTTTGTAACAAGAGGTGCGGGCCGAACTGCTGATTGAGATGTGGCATTTTTGAAATAACTAATTCAATGACTACCGTCTCCGTCGCCATGACGTGCTGCGCGCGGCTCGCGCAGTTGGTAGACGTCGCTGCGCGCCCCGCGTGCCAGCGTGCGCAGCCCAGCTCGCAGCACGTTGCAGATTCCGAAGTGGTACAGAGCGCTTCGTCGCAACGGGCATCTGCCGCCGATACAGCTTCTGGCGTTAACGAAAGGACGTGGTGAGCTACGTTACAAGTTGCTGGGGCAAAGTTAGGGATACAAAGGAGGGAAAATCTAACATTACTTTTCGATTGCATAAGGATCACTGTGCAGGGTACGATTCGAGCAACATCCCGTTGGCCATTTTATGGATAACTTCCAACTATTGAATGAAGTTTCACTGAAAAGTATAATTTTTCCTGTTATATTTTGAGAACTGGTAAACAATTGTTGCCCAATGAAACAAAAACAATTATTTTAGTTGCTCCAAAAACCGCCCTTCATGCAATGGGTGGCACAGCTCTAATGTTGTGGTAACGTACTTCAGATATTCCAGCTTATTCAATATTTCTAAAATGATGGGTAAAGAAAACTTTATTTTCTTGTATAAAAAAACTACAAATGAAAATATTCTAAATCCGGAAAGCACAGAAGTCAGTTGTCAATTGAAATAACTAAATCTTATAAAACTGGGAATGTACTGAGATTAGTGCTCCTGCAAAAAATTACTCATTCAACAGTCTAGTTCAATTTTAAATCCGACTGCAAACATATGAAACATATGATATCTTTGACGATGTGTAATGAGAATTGCTATGTGGCGGTGGCTATTGTATGAAATAACTCAGGGCTTTTGTGCTTCTCTTATTATTTAAATGATTAAGAGTCGAATACCTAAAACGACATAAATTAAAACTGCTATTGTATGAAGAGATAATATAACTTTATTTATGGTTTTATTTTAAATTATTTCCCCTTTATACAATTTCCCTATAATGAACGAGTATTTTGTATTTCGTATTTCTTTGGAGTTCGTATTTGACGACTTCACTTATTGCAGATTGAGAAGTAGTCGCCAATGGGTCGTGTCGTCTGCAATTAGTATTCTGAATTCGGGTGTGTAATAAAAACCACTGTATGGCCAGAGAGCGTGGTCACTACATGGTCGCGTCCCCGAGGGAGTGGCGATTGCCCGAATAATATAAAAAAAGTGATAGAAAGATGCCTGATTTGCTTGTATGGACCTGTTGAGGGCAAGATGTGGCTCATCAAGTCCTTTCTCATCCTCGTTTTCTCCACAACAGATTCCATACCAACAAGGATTTAAAATTGAGAACATGGATCAGGAAGTAAATGGATTGTTATAAAGCGAGAGCGCGCCACTATGGGAGAGAAAGTGAAGTTGTAATCATGCTGGTTTCAGTGGAGCGACTTGTCAATTATTAGTTGGCGATTTAACTGACAAAACAATTAGAGGCAACTGAAAGAGAACAAAAGCTCTCTAACAGCTACAAGGGGTATGCTCGATAAGACCTTCGTGTAAACCTTTTTAGAAAATGTCCACTTTAAGCCCCTTCTATATATATTTATTGCTCACCACAGTTACCGTACTTTGCTGTCATTTAAACTCCCAGCGGCTCACAAGTACTACATAATTATAACGTGAGGTCGGCTCTTTCCATTTTAATAAGAGTAAACGCCTCATTATTACTTTTATTTCCATTACTGATAAGAAGCTGTTATCAACGTTAATGCTCGTTGTCACGGAACGTCTCTATAAAAATAAATACATGGTGGGATACAAGCTCGCTGCTTCTGTATATAGTTCACATATGTACGAGTATCATCTAACTTATATATACATACATATAAATATAAATAATATAAATATACACACAAACGCCGCATGAAAAATGTAGTGAACGAATAAAGACTATTGAAACCTGGCGTACTGGTGTTTGACTATAATCCTCATGTGTGAGTACATACGTCTGAAACTGTTTAGAAAATGACAAAGATATAAATGATTGTTTGCACGTGGAGGGCAGAAAATATCAAAGAAAAGTATAACTAAACGAGATCCTATATTGAAATGTATTGTTTCTTTATTAAAGTTACACTGTATTGAAACGGGTCGTTTCTTTATTCAAGTTAAACTGATCTTCCTACGAGCACCAAAGTGATTAATGACTGAAAAGTGTTATACAGAGATGGCCTCATCTTTCTCACTCTCCTATCTTACTGTTGAGCATACATGAACATTCAAATGTATTTGTATATGTAAGAACATTATATCAAAATATCACAATTTATACGTTACTTCATTTTTACGTGAAAGAAGTAAGCTTTTCCTTTTCTGCGTCAAGTCCTAAAAGATAATACTAGTGGATCATTTGAATTAATTAAAAATATTATTAAACTAATAGCATCTTGTGATTATATTTGTTAATTTCATCTATACACTGTCTTCGAAATGTCATTTTCTAAACAATGGTGATGTTCCACGTGAGGATAAAGCGTTCTTCGTCCTTACCTCTTTCCTACTTTTACAGAGATGACTACATTTCACTGCTCCGACAACATTTTACCTTACTGCTAAGGTAAGTATTCTCGTACAGTCTCACATATCACTGTTTTAAGATCTGGTAATGGGTGTTTAAATACTCTCACAATAATCTTGGGTAAGTGACGTATTGGAGGAAAGAAAAGTGACTGACGTTCATATTAACCAGGATGATGTGATACAAAATACATAATCATATTATGATTCACTTATAATTTTTCATTCATGCATTAAGCTTGTGAGATAGTGAGCCAATGCAACACTTGATACATTTTTTCTAACGAAACATCGTACAATTAGTTGCTCGTGAAACAAGATGATCGTTAATTTTATGCTAAATTATTCAAAATATTTTGCGGAATAAAGTATTCTCAACATTTTCCAAATCACATTATTTTGAGAATTATATTCTAGAAAATTCCAATCCGTCGATTGTCTTTTTAGCAGTACTTTTATATACTGAAATCAAATAAATGTTTCAATTAAATGTGCATTGAAAAAACACTTCTTGATTTTCAGCAGTCGTCAATTGCTAATGATTTTTTCCATGAAACATCATAACTCGTGTAATCATGTCGTAGCCATGCTCAGTTTTCCTCTAGGCAATCTTCTGCGTTGCTTCGCATTCAATGTTCCTTACTTCGCGTTCTGTAACCCTCACGAACCATTTTATGAGGTCCAATTTACAACCACAATGAGCCCTTACCGTTAATGCTTAAAGCAAATAAACGTTTATGTTCATTGTTTCACTGATTAATGAGAATCGGTCAAAATCATTTAATGTTATTAGATTATTGACGTTGAGAATTTTTTATTTCCATTATCAATGCTATGGAAAATACACTTTTGATGCATTCAATAACATTTAATTCAATGAATATTAAAATTAACTATAAACGAGTATGTTGCATAGTTCCGATGATGGAATGAGCCCTCCAGACTATCAAATTTACGAATTTCAGCAAGATAGCATCTTTGCAATAATTTATCCAATCCCTATTAATCGGTCTATCAGGGTAATATTTTGGTTTTTACAATCAATGGAATTTTAATTTTACATTCTTGTAAATACAAATGTGATTTTTACTTGCGTGAGCTGTTAAAATCTTTCTTTACTGCCTACTTCAAACTTCCGTTCCGTTTTATTTAATAGAGTAAGGAGAATCAAAAATTGCACTATGAATATACCGTCCTATTCATTTATCTGGTAAGTACCCGATACGAACTGTGCACAATAGCCATTCAAACGTTCCAATAATGTACAGGTTTTGCTGGCAAGTTTGCTAATGCTCCAGAGAAGAGTGAAATTTTGACCTTGGAGAATGTGAAATTGGAACACAACTATAAATGTGTATTCCGTTAAACGATTTATTAATTAACGCAATTTGAATTAGAGTACAAAACTGAAATAGTACCATTAGGTCATTCGAAGTATATTTCCAATTGGCGCTCTGACCAAGTCGAAATCAATTTATAATACTATTTTAATTTAATGAAGTGTGATGCAATCGTGGTAGTTTTGCCATTTAATTTTTATAATTCCTTTATGCCAAACAAACGTCAACTACTGCATTCACTAATGAAAATTTAAAGGTAACACTCCTCGCAATTGTTGGATTATCTCTGACCGCAAATAAAACTAGTTGTGCTACAATAGCACACACGTTTTTATATTATTTACAAAGGGTACACAATATTATATAATGCAACAGGGACACTAATAATGCTTTAAGTCATCTCCTGAAAAACTCTTCACCAAACGACACGCGTAACATTAAAAAAATTAAATACTACTTATCATCACTAATTTTTGAAATTTCATGTGAACAGTTTTTGAATTGTTTAGCCGCTAGTCTTGTGCATAGACGGATGGGTAAATGGACGGACGTGTGTGAAAGAAAACAACAGTTTTTTCGGTTTCGGAAATACCCAAAATGGGTATTTCCGTCAAAAATACCAAGGTCAATTTTTTGCAGTATCTTGTTTTTCTATGGTATACGAAAAAGTAAAATCCAATTTGTTTTAACGCACTTTACCGAAGAATAGAATACAAAAAGGTAGAAAAATAATCAAAGGAAGCATGCAACATCAAATTATCACATGAAAAAGTGCAATGATTAAACAAATTGAAGAATATAACATGTTTTGCCCTTCAACTAATTTAAAAAAACATTATCTTTGGTGCTCCTTCACGTGGTGTCAATTGGCAAACAGCTCCAAATCATTATTGACCTGCCGGACCGGTGTCCAAGATTGCTGAGACCGTTGCGATCTCGGACCGAAGGGTCGCGGGTTCGAGTTCCGCCTCGCGTATGGTTATATGTGTTCGTACTTCCATCCCCTATAATCATCTTATTGTTTCATTCTCATTGATACGACGTTAAAATCCAATAGTGGTCGCTAATGACCTTGAAATCGATGCAACATTAAATTTCAAAACAATTGACTTTCCCCCATGATTCCACCTAAATCTCAAGCACATTATTGTTAATCGTATCTTCAATTCGAAAATTGGAATGTATTTAGGGTAGCTCTACATCTGTAGAAATTGTATATTTTGCCAGAAAACTTTTTTAAAATGTCCATGTAGTCATGATAGTTACTAGATGCCATTAGCGTTACCAAGTTCGATGTAACACTCTTGATCAGTTACACTCACATTATCTACCGTATTTTCCTTTGTTGACAAGGTTCTAATTACAATGTAACATAACTGCGTAAAAATGAAAAATAGTCCATCAAAGAAATTTTATTGAGGTACACAGGGCATTGATTAAGAAACTAACCCTGTCGGGGAAGTTAGAAGAAGCTGACTTCACGAGGTTCTGAAACAAACTGTTTCAGCTGTAAGTTATGTAACTCTTCAGAATGAATATTCCCGATGCTTTCCCTGCAAGGTCCAAGTATCGCAATGGCTGGAGGAATGAAAGGTTGTGCTCACGTAAATTTTCTCGAGAGAACTACGCATTGTTTTCATTATCTATTTGATTTTTGTTAAATAAGTTATGAATGCATTATTTAGAACGTGTACTTATGATTTAAACTTGAGTTTACTGCCTGTTTCCCATAAAATATTTTTATATCCCATTGTGCTTGTGATGCGTCCCTGACGTTTTAGTTGTTTTCTAGACATCTATCAAATTTTCTCTCTCTGGAATATATATTGGAATACGAAGTTCCTTTGGAAGAAATTCATAAATAAAATCGTTGGAAATAGAAAATACCCTACTGCCCATATAGATCTTCACCAGTTCCACGAAAACTATATTTCTTTGAGAATGAAAAATTTAATTTTCTGATGAAGTTTCTGACTTTTAATGTCCCTGACCAACTAATATAGAAGTGTCCGTTTAAGGAAACTAAAATAAATTACAATGATTAGTTCTACGTACGTGAATAACTGTTATTAATACACAATTAGGAGTAAGAACTGCCGTTTTTCCCTATTTGCGTCAATAGACAGTAAATACTCTATATGATGTATGATGATAAGTATAAGAAATAAATATTAAGAAAGGACAATATGGTACATAAACAAAAAAAACACCTTGAAAAAATTTTGACAAATATACACACACGTAATACTTCTACATGTGCACGATAGTCATTTAAAGGTCATAATCGAATCTATCTAAATGTGTGACAAGTAGTTTCGAAATCTTCACTTAAAATTTAATCATCGTATCTAGACATTTTGCCATTTTCAATTTCAATTCTATCCGGGGTCATCGCAAGATCTAAATGTTCGCGACCTATAATGGAATATTACGGGAATGACGGGCTAGATTCTTAACAACATGAAAAAAATATTTGAAGCAATCAGTCTTCCGCACTTCTCGTGGAAGACATACGCACAACGTGACCATGCGGGATGGACCCTCCCCTTGCCATTTTTCATGGAGGTTATGAAGGTAATTAAGGTCACGATAACACGATAATAACCTAGGATGGTAAAAACTGTTTCTAATTATCAGCGCAAAATTTAGCATAAACGGAATCCAATAAAAAACCATTTAACAATCCGACAATTCTCTTTAGAAAGAGAAAACACCACCCTATTATTGAATCGTCTGGAAAAAATATTGGATATAAACAAATTGACCCCTGAGGCAATCGTTTCGCAACACTCGCTTTTCTTACTGATGGCGTTGCGTTAATGCCGTAGAATACACTAAATAAACTTAAACAAATACGAAGCTATATTTGGCATTAGAAACATACTTTTAACTCACGTCAAAAATTATTCATAGAACACAGATATTTGGTGAAAAATATTTTACTTGTATTGGAGAATACATTTTACCAAATCTTGAGAAAATATTTGATATGGAATGGTTAGAGTCATGAAAAAAATAAGACCAAAAACTAAGAGCACAAAGAGAAAAATCAAACATTGATTTCTTTGTGACAGTAATATTTTATTTGAACAAATAGAGAAGTTTATTCTGCAATGTAATAAAATACACACAGAACGTATTTTTATTCGAACTTACAAAGCCCTCTAAGAATTTATCACCACACATTGCAAAGCAATAAAGAATAAGTATCATCATCATCAATTTTTAATTTGTTCTTACACAAATTTTCATACAACAATGAGCCCTAAAGGCACAATAGTTGCACACTACTAAAAACAAAAATGTTCATTGCGATACCTTTAATTCACATTTAAATTTTCTGACCTCGAACTCCCAGCTTTTCGCTTTATGTACTACTGTAAGCCCGTGACTCTCCTGTAAAGCCCTGCACTAGCGAATGGAGAAAACAACAAAATAGAGAAGACTATTGTTTCCACTATATTGGTTTTATGGCATTTGAACTTAACGTTTTTGTTTTGTTAGTTTGCTTTCTGTTCTAAATAGGTTGTTGTTCTACGAAATGCTGAAAATGATACGCGAAGCAAAATTATTTTAATAGCGTTTAATAACATTCATGTTTTACGCTAAAAATGGATAAGCTATCTCATCCTTGAATCTCCTCCTATTATTACTAACCGACGTAAATTAATGTGTCTTGAAAGCAAGCAGTCTGCAATGACAGGAACATCACTCACCAGGTCTCGTCGACCGTCATGTTAACTATCGCTACGATTAGCTTACATTTTTATTACTTCTACATTTTATCTGAACATGTAAATACAATTTTCCTTAATATTAGTCTACATTTAATATCTGTCAGAAAGATAAGTGAATACATTTATTCGTTAATAACAATTGTTGGACCAAATGCATATGTTCTTATGATGCTGAAACAATGTTTTGGTATGCCTTGTTCTTCCAAGGCAATTCCAGGCTTTTTATTGCGTGTTCTTAAGAGAAAAACATATTTCGTTTCATTACGATTCTATAAAATAGAACGTTTAATATTCATTTAATAGTATATTACTTTAGATTAGCGATAAATGTCTTCGGCTAAAAAAACACAATAGAACAACACTAACCACACGGCAATTTAATGCTGAATTCAACCTTTTTTTTGTTGAAAAAATCGAACATGTACTATTTTTATATTTAAAGTAGTACATAATTTGACATCGTTTGTGATACAATGAAATGCAAGTTGTACTCTCCAATCCAGAATGTTTAAGGAAGGGATAGATAATTTTATATCATCTTAAAAAGTAAATTACATTTCTAAAATATAATAAACGAGACACAAAGCAGTTTAGGTCCTTTGATGGGTATTTTGATGGGTCCTTTTTTTGGTATTTTGATGGGTCAAAATATATTTTGACCCGCAATTTTACATTATATGTTAAAAATAAATTATATTCCTGTATTTCAGCTTAGTATGATTCACTTTTCTAATAACTGAAAAAATATAGCTCGGATATATTTGCTTAGTTACCAATAAAATCGAAAAGAATGCATTAATCATTGACCTAGGCCATCAGTTAGCAAACAAAACTGATACTATCAGAAAAATATCCAAATAACCGAATTTGTCGGAGGAATATTTACATGCATGACAATTAGATAAGGCTGAAATAGTAACAATAGTTATCTCTGCCACGGGAGTTAAGACGGTTCGATTTGCATTAATCCTACAGACATACCTACCTACCTTACCTTACCATCCTACAGACGTTTTTAACTGAACGTCTCGAAAATTATTTAACTGAACGACGGACAGAGATGAATTTCTTTTCCATATTTTCTTAGATCTGACAAGACCAACTGCATTTACCTCAGTTCAAGTCATGTCTAAGAGAATGGTTCCTGATAATTGCCGAAAAAATGCGAAATAATATAAAGCCCTTCACATTTTGCCACTCCCTCACAATTGTGGGTTCCACAACTGCGTGGAATAGGTTTCCTGTCTCACAATAGTGAATCTCCTTTCTGATCTTTTAGCTACATGGCATGACGTTATTTAAATTTTCGTCGAACAGTCAAAACATAATTTATAATAATAATAATAATAATAATAATAATAATAATAATAATATTGATATTCAATATACCCTTGCAAATACCCCCAATAAATTCTTAAGAATGTAAACATTAAAATACAAATCTGGAAAAAGATAAGTGATGCCAAACTTCAGAAAAGCAGTTTATTAAAATGAAATTCAAAATATATTGTAAATAATAAGAATGATGAGTGTTTTATGAAAATAAAATAAATATACTTAAGCATAACTAACATTTATTTTTTGACATCGCTTTACTAATTTTAAATCATACAGTCTTGTCTTCTTGATTTACTCAATTTCCTTGGTTAAATTATTATTTGTTTATCGAATACAGATGATGTTTTAAGATCATTTACCAGATGAATCAACATGTTTCAATTACTGAAGTTCAAGAAAATGTTTTTTTCGTATGAACTTGTTTCCTTCTCTTATATACATTTATCTTACAAATGGAGAATTGCATGCACCATAGATCGTTTACAGAGTCTCGGTCTGGTTATAGTATAAGGTCGTATTAATAATTCTCGTGATAAACAAAACAAGTTTTACATGTTTTAATTGGCATCGATAAATAAATATCTGAATTATGTCACTGAATTCTTTGACATTGTTGGCATACTAATGTAAACCTTTTTTAAAACAACTGGAATGAATACGATACTATCATAATTTCAAAGAATTTCAAAAACTAAATGTTAGTAGCATTTGAAACTCTCTGAAAGACCTTTCAATTTGAAGAAATTTATCCAGTTTTTCTTAAAAGCTGAAAGATTGTGAACAATATTTTGGTAGAGTTCATTTCAATAAACAACGTAAAATAACTATTTTCGCATTTAAATGTTATATATTATAAGGCAGTGTAATACAGTGCAGTTTACTACAGTACAATATTAATGCAGGTACAATTTTTATAGAATCTCATCAATCATATTTCATATTATTTATTTTATTACTATTCGTTTAATTTTTAATATTCTATTAAATTTTCTTGTTGAATTTCGTAAGGATTTAAAGGAACCTGAGGTACTTCGGAAACAATTGAACATAACCTAATGGTGCACACATACGTTCTCGCATTATTTCTAAATTAGCAGTTTTCAAACTTTCTGAGAGATCAACCAAAATGAGACTTGCATCATTATTGTAAGTTTTCTTTGTTCCATCCGCGAAAAAAAATAAACAAAAAATTTGGAGCAATTTTTGAGAATCTGTGTTTTTTATAAATTGCAATTTTTAAGCATAAATTACATGAAAACTACTTGCTTTTTTAAAAAAATGTGATACGTGACCTTTTCTATAGAGCAGAGATTTTAAAATAGATTTTGTTTAAGGCAAAAATCCCTACTTATGGTAATCAATATTATATGGTTACGAAAAGTTAACTTTTTCCTACTTTCGAAAATACAGGGAGTATGCAGAAATTGGCTGAACAGTATATAAGCTAGCGTTGAACACGGACGGACAGACAGACGTTTCGTCATCAATCAATTTTTCAGTATCAATGACCTTCAAACATAGATTCTGACTACACAACGTATCAGGGGAAGTAATTTATCATGTACAGGAACAAGACAATCCACTATTTCGTTACTAAGGCCCGGAAATATAAATTTTTCTGTCGAAAATTCCCCGTTCTCCGGTGCAGGATTACAATACTTTCTCTTCTCACGAAGTAAGGGCGAGAAAGTAAATACATTCGAATAACTATATCTTTTTCAAATCTAGTGGAAAAAAACAGTTACTTTGGTACACGATAATCTTATGCACTAATCATACCAAATACATGAATAGTTCTTCTTTTTTCAAAAGTATAATTATCCTGCATTTCTCCGTTGCAAATCTCACATATGAAAACAGTAATATTGTGGATGTATCCTCTCATCTTAGCAAACAAGCCACAAAAGTATTTTTTGCACTTTGAGACGCCACCCGGAATCCCTGTTTCTTAAATGCTACTTATTGTCTACAGAGTTTCTCCATTAGGCAAGGGAATGATTCCAGGAACACCAATATACCCATAAAAACAAATAAGTGTTGTTAAAGGAAAGTCACATAACAACCGCTTCCACGTAACGAGAATGCTCTAGCTCGTGATTTACAGCCTGCACAAATAATACATCCTGAACGTCATATCATCAAGAAAGCTCACTGATCAATTCTGAAACGTTAATCATACTTATGCACCCATTATACCCGCTGAAGCAGGATAGACATTGTTCCTACTTCGGCACAAAATTGTCTTATTGCGACTCGTTATTAACGGTGCAGGAGCATGGGCTTTGAGTACTCCGTGAGTAAATGCTGTCAGGTAAAGAAGTGGCGAGAGGAATTTCTTGAGATCGGTATTAATTACCGACATACATACGGCTACTACGAATTAGCGAGCTCGTGGAGCGTGTGGTTAGCGTAGCCGCCACGCATTAGGGATTCGTTCAATTACCCGGCGCTGCGGGACCCAGTAATCGTTTTTTACGAGCTTCTTCATTACGAGATGATGCAGAGTTGGTTCATGGAGGGCTGGCACAAGAAAATCGACCCATCAGCCATAAATAGTTTCCGACGCCATTCTTCCATCCAAAGTTTTGCCATGCAGTTTATTTAACAAAGAGCACACCCCCCATATGATGGTAAAAAAGTACCCCTCGACCAAATGACATATGAGTAGGTGCACTGTATTTTTTTCAAAAATATTTTTTTGAACTTGAATTTGGGTCTGAGCAAACATCAAAAAATGTTTTTCTGATAGTATTAATTGTTTTCTTATTGATCATGCTTTAGTCAGATAAAATGCTGTTAAGTTGACGAAAAAAACTGAAATGTTGTGGGACGGGGGCTAAGACACCTTTCAAAAATATTAGTTTTTTTAGACTTATGGTGTAGCTACTTATATGTCATTTGGTTGAGGGAACTTTTTACTATCTTATCCGGGGGTTCCTTTCGAGAGTCCAGATTTCAACGATATATATTGATTAAGTTTTATATTATATGAACAGTATTGGTAATGTAGATACATTTACGTTAAACTGCAAATTGATCTTTTTATTCGCCGTGGTTTACGTCTTTCTCCTTGAAAACCCATATTCTCAACGGTAGTAAAAGCGAAGGGAAATGAGATGAAACCAAACGCAAAACACGTTTTGGAAAATACTTTGATAATTAAACATCCATTCGATTGAGAGACTAAAATTACAAGTAGTCAGTTTTGAACGTATCATTGTATTAAGAAAGAACAACTAATTTTTCTACTTATAAGTAATTATTATAGATGCATCCGATAACGTGAATAATTTTTCCAGATATTACACATTTGACGCAGTCAGTCAATCTTACGTAACAAGCGTTTAGCTGAGAGCATATTTTTCACTTGATTTTACATCTGTTTCTGTATCAACTGATACAATTAGTCGTTTTGCCACCTCCGCAATCACATTTTAAAATGAAGAGAGCACTTGCCTGGTTACTCGTGCGGCAACACGTAAAGCTCTGCTGCTCCAGCCAATAACTAATTAAAGCTATAAAAGGTTTGCTGAATCATCTCCTTCCGAACTGCCCAAATTGGTCTTGTAGTCTTCACTTTTTCGCTTCAAATGTGTTGTATTATACCTTCCCCTTTCTGTTCTCTTAGTCAGATTGAAACTTTGGTCCTGGAGGCGCCAAGCTTGAATTCCGCAGAGTATATTTTTTTAAATGAATTGGTCTCCAGATTTTCAATTAGCCCAATCGAATTGGAGTCATTCGCTTTTAGCTAATAAAAATGAAACCTTGATTCACGTTCAAAGATTGGACGTTGCACCGTAACTCTTTCCCATTCTTACCAATATAATACCGATTCTTTTTTTCTTTCCTGGAACGTGAAGATCTTCATTTTCTTTAGTTCTGCTTCATACACGTAGGTTAGTCAATAAGTATCTACAATTTTGCTCTAATTGTCTTTAGTTTGGTTCTACGGCTTTGTGTGATCCCTAACCATTACATGGGACCGTTGTCTTTGCCTGTAGGAGGTTTCAGCGTTTTCTGATCAGCCCGTCTTGCATTGTTGTGGTTTAAAGATGGCGACATCACACTCTGTTTGCACCAAAGAAGAAGAGCGTTCCATAATCCGTTTTCTATGGTTTGAAGGTGTACAAGGGGCGGAAATCCATAGCAGATTTTCAGCATAATGCGTGGACAATGTTTGGCCACAGAGAAGTGTTTGCCAGTTACCAAAACAGTTTAAAAGTGGTCGAACGAGCGTCATGAAAAAGGAAAGAACCAGCCATCTGTCCAGCTACAGCTGCAATAGATCCCAATATTGAGCAATTACGTGTCTTTATCCTGAATAACAGACTAGTGACTGTTAATGAAATGGCAAACCATATTCACAATCTCGCCCCGTCGGATTACCATCTGTTTGGACCGTCGATTCTGCTCCGATCAAACAGTTCAAAGAAGTGGTGCATACGTGCCTTGTTGCACATTCAAAAACCTTTTTTTCCGAAGGAATCGGGAAGCTTGTTCAACGAAAGACCAAGTGCATTGAAAAGAAGGGTGACCATGTTAAAAAGCGATATCAATAAAAATTGTGTGTTCTTCCTGTAATAAATTATAAAAATTGATTGCAGATACTTATGACTTACCCTCGTATAACAAAACGTTGCTGCTGAATTTATAAACTTTAAAAATGTGATTTCTGTCATTCGTATTGGCTAAACGTTCTCAGAATTTCACTAGTCACAAGTGCTTACTGATGAGTACATATTTTTGGTATGAGTACATATTTTCGGTATGAGTACATATTTTCGGTATGAGTACATATTATTATTTGATGAGTTCATATTATTTTGAAGATTCGTTGCAAGGGACCGTAATGAATCGTAATACGTGTCAATTAATATATACAAGTGAATCATTTCGTGCGAGAGAATACACCTAAGGATTTTTGTCATATTAATAATACATCAATCTATTATTGTTTCCAGTACTTGAAATGAAGCCTCAAAATGGCTTCAATTTTTTATTAAACTGTATCTTCCCGTTGAGCCAAGGACCAAGTTTAAAAAATAGCCCAAATCAGATTTTTGTTTCAAATCTCCAACTTTTTGAGGATTACAAAAGTTGTGAGAAAGTTCAGCGTCTTTCTACAACTACATTATTGAAGGTAGATTTTCTAAATAAGATATGTTGTTCAAAGGCAGATCTCGAAATAAGATCATGTACATTTATTCAAAATTATTAGTAGGTTTTCGCGTAATTTTGTGTTTAATAAACTTTTTAAACAAGTTCAAGTCTGTACCGTCCACTTCATATGTTACACTTTGAATTTCTTCTAAGTTATTTATTAGGAAATTACGGCAACGTTGTGACAATAGGCATTTGCTATAATAGTAATCGTGTTAACGCAGGTAACGTAATATTTTCGCTCCTATATTAGAAGTACCATTTTCACTGTTAAACAGTAGTTTTGTTAGACACACTCACACAGTTTTTATTAGACATTGTTTCAGGAAAAGCAATCTGTTTATTGTGTGTACACTGTGTACAATGTATACACCGTTTATAGGAAAAACAATTCAACTTCGCCAGGTTTTAGCTCACCTGGTAAGTTCTTATTTGTGAGCTACCCCCCAGGGAGTGGAGGCTTTTGCCCTGGATAGGGATGTTATAGCTTTAATAATAATAATAATAATAATAATAATAATAATAATAATAATAATACGCAACAACAGAGGCACAACTACACATTTGCTCAAAATAACAGAAAACTTCTCCAGGGATATTGCTATTAAATTTGGAATAGACAAATGCAAAACACAAAAATAACTCAAGGAAAGCGCAAAAGCACAAAATGGCTTTCAACTCCAAACGGGAGAAACAATAGAGGCAATGACTGGAGAAGATACCTATAAATATTTGGGTTTCTTTCAATCCAAGACGTATTGAACACCGAGTGATTAGGGAAACGCTAGTGAAAACATATATGAACAGATTGACCAAAATTCTGAAAAGTCAACTCAATGGGAAAATCAAGTTATCAATCAATACATTTGGAGTACCTGTTTTCACCTACTGTTTTGGTATCATCCACTGGACCAAATTGATCGGGGAAAACATCGAAAGGAAAACAAGAACAGCTCTAACCAAGCTCAGAGTTCACCACCCTAACTCCTCAATAGAAAGACGTAAGCACCAACGTAAGGAAGGAGGCCGCGGCGTAATAGACATAACAAACCTACACAACAAAATACTTCATGTACTTCAAGAATATTTTGTCACGCGAAAAACGACTCATTCTTACATAAAGTAATAGTACTATCAGATAGCAAACACACGCCACTAAATTTGCACCACTATGATCATGATTAATTAAGCTTTGCAACTGAACCACCTGACAAGTACCAGTCCTGGAAACAAAAAATACTCCATGGAAGACATCGCCACGATCTGGAACAGCCCCATGTCGACTTGGAAGCGTCGAACGCCTGGCTTTCCCGTGGCGATTTGTTTGCCGAAACCGAGGGACTCATGATAGCAATCCAGGATCAGGTCATCAACACTAGAAATTATCGTAAATACATCCTTAAAAATTCAACTCTGGAAAAATGATTTATGTAGAAGGTGTCATCTGTCCAGCGAGACAATCCAACATATTACATTCGACTGCGAAGCAATAGCCCAAACCGATTACAAACACAGGCATGATCAGGTAGCCAACATTCTTCAGCAAAGGATTGCAATAGACAGTGGGCTTCTGGAAAACAAGCTGCCATATTACAAGTACACACCAACAACTGTGATGGAAAATCCTGCTTGCAAACTATATTGCAGGCCTGCACAACACCTGCTCCTGCGGGCATTCTGCACTTGCAAGCCGATGGTCTGCTCGCGGCAGTGCCGAAAGTGCAAGTAGTGGGGGTAAGGAAGCTTTGCGGGGAGGGGAGAAATCTGACGTAGCACGACGCGGCGCGTAGACTGAATGCCTGGGCGTCTCATAATGATCCATGCTGCAAAAGTATGTGCCCCAGTTGTTTAAATGGATTACGTCTAGTACTTCAAGCTAAAAGGGCCATAATTCACTGTTTACGTTCTGTGCACTACTGTATGTCCACCTTTGTATCCACCACTGTATGTATTTTCCTTTTCTATTTTTTTTTAAGAAAATAACATGCTCATTGCGACTCTTCACCAATAGCTCTAAAATGTATGCTTATGTATAAGAAAAATATTATTTAATTCTAACAAAAATTGCAATTTAATAATTGATTGTTCACCAGAAATGTTATACTCTCCAAATCATAGCAAAATGAAGAAAATCATAAGAGTAATCTCTCACATCCAGATTGACAAAAATATAATATGTTGCAATTCCAAGAAAGGTAATGTTTAACAGCACATTTGTGACCATTTTTCCCCATTATGGAACAGAATAAAAGAGATCAACGACAAAATCTCTGTGACATGTTACGGACATATCATAAGATTATCATGGGTATTGTTAAATAGAATGCAAAGGCCTTTATATACGATGTCGTAAGGACTCTACACTCTTGTCAGAAATTAGAGAAGAAAATAATCATGATTTTTTTCAAGAACAACATGTTCTTGCTTTAATAGAACAGTTTTATTCAATTAAACATAATTAATGAAAAAAAATAGTTTATTGGTGTCATCATCAAACAAAAAATCAGTATCATAATTTTGTATTTAGCACAACACTTAATTTGTGATCACATCGTAGCAAAGCGAATTACATTATAAGCCCTACAAGCAATTATAATACTTGGTGTTCAAATCTAATATGTATAATTCGTTGTAGTTTCATATTTCACCCTGTCGTATACCGACATCAAACATTTGCAATATAATCCAAAAGCAATATTACTGAACTGTATACGACGTCATGTTGCTGCCGATTGCTCTTTAAATTTACGCGCTATCTTTTGACTTGCGCATTCTGATTGGTGGTCACTACTCCTAGAGTGAATGTCATCCCCACCCTTCATCGATTTTGGCATTTGCCCCCGACTTGCCCGCGCGCAACTCCTGACGTCAGTGAAAGTGCAAAATGCGGTGCACGTCTGCTATATTGGGACAGAATCATAATTACAGACAAAACGATTGCACACAATAGGCCAGATATTACGCTAATTGATAAAATGAACAAAATCCCTTAAGATATCGCAATCACAAACACACACAACCTTCAGCCCTCCCACACAGAAAAGGTTTCCAAGTACACTGGTTTAGCAATGGAAATAAAATAACAATGGAAAATGTAGAAAGTTTACACAATCATTGTATCCACAACTGATGTCATCCCAACAACTTTGCATAACAGCCTTAAACAGTTGAACATGCCAAGGGCATTGTTCATGGAATTACAAAAATTTGTCATCCTCAACACTTGCGCAATAGTCAGAAAGTTCCTCAACAATGGTATTACTTGTGCCTAATACATGTAATCCTACTTCGACATCGAAAAGGGCCGTTACTTGGCAAAAGCCCGTATGGTTACCGCAATCCTGAGAATAATAATAATAATAATAATAATAATAATAATAATAATAATAATATTTTAGAAGCAATGATCTAGGGACATTAACTATTTAATTAATTAATTGACTGATCAATTGTCGAATGTCAAAAACAGTTAAAAACTGTGTGACGTATGGGAACAAATGCACAGATTCAGCTACTCTCACTCTTGTACTCCGAGCATATCAATTTTCATAACAAATACAGGTAATAACGAGCGCTTTTGTCACAATTTGGTAACTTGCTCCCCCGTTTAAAGAAACTATTTGGAACGGCAAATGAGCGACAAAATTTGGCTCATGCCCTTAAACGCGCTCCACGTGAAAGAATCGGCTTACTATCACAACATGGAGAACGATTACAGTACTTTTCACGAATAACTACATTCCTCACAAACATCTACAGAGTTCAGTGAAATGTGTGCAGTTAAAGAAGCTACTTTACTTTCACGAAGCAAAACAAGGAGCCATCTGTCAATGTACCAAGCATATCGGTTTATCATTAATCTTTTAAAATTATATAGAACAAATGGTAAATATTGCATTAACATTATTTTTTAAATAAATGATCCTTGGCCATATATTCGCTGCATAGGGACATTGATGAAAAATCTGTGCAAGTAGGTTAACTTCGAAAGCAGAAATCACCAGATTGATGGTTTTGCTAGTGGCCAAATCTGATTTGACCAGTTTTCCTTTCGAGTTCGGCGACTTATTGTCAGTTTAAAACTTTTTTATAGATTAGCTTAAGAGCAAATTGTTGAGTTAGTGTTGTTAAAGAATTGCCAAATAAGAAAACAACTCATAAGCTACAATTTTGAGTTTTCAAGTTGACAATGTCACGATTCTCTCTAAGCAACCTTCTTCCCATTCGTATTATAGGTTTTCATTTTCTATCCATGTGGCAGGATATCATCTGACTATTCTGATCCTCCTTTGATTCGCTCGTTTTCTCCAAACTTCAACGAGCTGTGTCCCAAAACGTCGCGACTGTGGCTTATGATTGCCTCTCAGTGTATTCTTAAAAATAATGTAGTAAAAAGTGTCTACAAATTTTATCAATTGATACCCGCCAAATTAATGTTGAAAGTATTTTCATGTCCATCGTACATCAGTATTTACAGAAGAGTGTGAGCCAAAGGGTAAAATTACCAGTGTATTCTTACTCAGTTGAAAATCATTAGACGAAAAGAAAATATAATTTTGTTTTAAGTCATAGCGGGATCATGGATAATGTATGGTCCGTGGCACCGCATGTATCATTATGTTAACACCACCATGGCAAGACTCATCATCTTCCCATGTTAAATGTTTTCACTGTGGATTCGAAAATTGGCTTGCAGGGAGACGAGAGGGCAGTCTCCATGAAAAGTGTTGTGCAGTGAGAAATTCTATCAAATTGCGTTTAATTTGAAATGAAATTGTAACGTATAGGTATTGCAAAATAGTTTTAACGTGAATCAGAAATATCTGGAGACGAAATATAAGGAGATATTCAGAAGCTTGTACTGAACTCTTCACCTCATCTTTCATCGCGGCAGAGTCAACAGGTGTCACGAGATTTTTAGCAAGCCGAAGGAAAGGCATTCATATGGTTTCCCATTCCATTAATTAGTATTCAATATTCTTGACGCATTTTCTGGAATGTTGCCGTTTCCGTATGAAAGCTGAAATAGTTTTGTTTCCTTATTTCCTTTCTCTTACCATTCTGCAATATCCTCTTTTCCCAACAACCAAACTTATTTTTAGATCAAATAAACTTTCTATTATAATGAGCTGGTTTCGTGTTTGCATCTGAACAGTAAAGTAGCGCCGATCGCACGAACTTTTTTTTAAGTTTATAAAAAAATCACGAAACAGGTTTCCGCTGACTTCCGCAATCTTTTCTTCTTTGAGGTGTTGGGAGGGGGGCGGGCGGGCAGGGAGCACGTGATAAGGAGCATAGCGGGCGCGAGCTAAGTGAGATTTTCATCGGTCGGGTACGATGGCACGCAGCTGACGGCGCCTGGGGGCCCAACGTCAACACTTGAGCGTCGACACGCGCCGCAGCGAAGGCGGCGGCGGCGGCTTGTTTGACGGCGGAGTGACGGGCGGCCCCGCGCACCCCCGCCCCCTAAAACCCTCAGGCCCGCTTCCCCTCCTTCGCCCACTCCACCCGCGCCCTTTCCGCGCCCTTCGCGGGCGCACGCGTGCCGCAGGGAAGTGCTCTCCACGCCTGAGGAAGGGGCCTGATCTGTTTGTCACGCCGTGGAGCGTGCGGCGTCTTTACAAAGGCGGCGCCGGGCCCAAGTGCCACCAAGTGGGTAAACTGGGGTGTTATCGTTTCACGATGGGGGGTTGCTTGTTGAAACACATCACATGAACAGTGAAAGAGAAACATTAGGAAAGTACATTCAAGGAGGTTTCAAAATAGTTTGATAACAGGGTATTACGAGAGGCTTTAGGAGATGGCATTATTAATAATACTATTGGTGAGGTTGTTACTTCTAATGTAATTTGAGAAAATTTGTTTTTATTCTAAAAATACCTGTACCTGAGAATACCTTTTAGCAAATCAGAAAGAGAGACGGCCATATTTTTGTTCCATTGGTGCTAATCATGATCTTCTTATCATTACCATTCTATGTTTATAGTGACCATCAGAAACTTTTATTAGATTTATACCATAATGTATTTTAGTTAGATTATAGCACTTGCGTAGTTATTACTTTAAATATTGTTACTTTTAATAAATAAATATAATGAAAACTTAAGTAATACTAGTGGCAAATGCATATACGTAAACGATGAGGTCTGCAAGTCAGAAGACTGACATCTGATGACGTCATACTGTGAGTTGACACTTTCATTTGTCTTGCTGAATCAATAATAAAAAGAACTGTGTACTATATACATATTACAATACATTAAAAATAATGTCAAGGACATTATTTTGTATTGATGTTAATATCCTATTTAAAAATTTTACTATGTTGCATATGTGAAATAACTATTTAACGATATTGCTAGTAGCGAATTATTTATTTCACGATTTTATGACAATAATTTACTATTTGCTGATTTGTTTTAATAAAAAGTGTTTCCACAAAGCAATTTTTTCCACTTTACTTGTGCAAGCAACATAGCTTTTATTAGTTCACGCTAGTCTACAATTTTGGTAGATTGTATTGAATCATATTAGAATATATTCATTTAGTAAATGATAATGATAGTAACGAAGAAGATGGTGTGGGGAAAATCTACCGTTCGATTTCAAATACGTTGTTTTCGGAAAATGGGTTTTTGCACATGATATATTTAAAAAAAATACTTTCAATATATTGTATTAATCAATCCAATTCCCGTGATTATAAGATGCGCATGAGCAACGCTGAAATTACCAGCGAAGAAATTGTGTTTTATTATCATTTTGTGCAATGGATTTTTATTTTGTGCACTTCTCAATCTCTGTTTCTTTTCATTACTTTTAATATGTCTTTCACTCTTCAAAATATCTTTTCCAGGTAACATCGGATAAATGTATTTATTTTTAAAATCTTATTACTTTTCATTTATGAAAATAATGGTGTGGCGCAGGGAAAAGCGAGACTAAGTGACATTTTGGAAAAAAATAAGTTCGTGCATACTGGGACACTAGATAATAAATACTGTTAGAGGAAAAATAATAAAAATTCCTGTCTCTTACGACTGCACGACTGCTCACTTCTGTCGTCCGAAAGTTGAACTGCTTCGAAGATTTGTTGTTTCGGTTGGAGGAAAGGTAGTCTAAGTGGCAGTTTTCAGTTTTGTTGTCGTGACTACTAGAACACGCATTATTTTAGGCATAATGAATGAATATCAGGTAACTGTCTATTTAGGCCCGTGTCACACAAGCGTTGCGTTAACTCGCGTTAAGTAACGCGCTTCGTAGATTAACACTGTATCTTATGCGAAACGGCACACGAACGCTCTCGGCCGTTTCGCATAAGATAGTCCGTTCTGGATCAGTGCAATGCTTATGTAACACAGGCAATACTGGCAGTTCTGGTAATACACACAGTATTTATTAGTACGACTTGTAGTAATGATTACAAGAACTGTTTCTGGCTCTGAATCTGTTACTGACGATATTAGCGATGATGAACTGATTAGTAAGTACGATGAAGATGAATCATGGAAAAAGGGAAAAAGTACAAATGTAACAATTTTCATTATATTATCAATAGGGGCGAATTTTAATTACCTAAAACATCGCCAAAAGCGATCAATAAAATGCTCTTAAGATGCTTAAAAAATGCCCTAAAAGCAAAGAAAAATGACATAAAATTCTTTATCAAAACCAGTTCGGATGAACAACTCAAGCAGTTGAATACTCGTTACTGATGTAATCGATGCTTCTATTCGTCCGAGTGAAGTCAGCTTGCAAATTTTTGGTTTGGACTGTTCTTTACCAGGAAATCTCTGTTTTTAGTTATCCCCAAATCGGCTGAACCGACAATGGCGATGATAGGCGTCACAGGAACCTTAAATTGCATACTCACAACGGCTGACATTACAATTTCTGAGCGAAGAAATCGAATAGGCTACATTTAAGAACATTTGTTGCATATCGTAAATATTATTTCAAGCAAGTACCATTAAAATGATATTAAAATCGATTAAATCAGCCGAAATGCATTAGTAATGACGTAAAAAGCTAAAATATGACTCATTCGTCGAAATCGAAGAAAAATGCAAAAAAATACATAAAAATGTATGATTTCTTTTGTAATAACATAAAATTGATTTCTGTACTAAATTACATTGTTCTTAAGTGAAAAGAAAAACAATGACATTTCATTAAACTTTGTCTCCTAGTTATCCTTATTTTGTGATCCTTCTGTAATATTCAAAATACTTAACAATAAAAATACTTGAAAACGTAGTCTGTATTTTATTACCTTATCATCATCATTCATTCATTTTGTTCTTACTTTGACTAATTTAACTCAGTTATCTTTGAGAACCATTGACGTAGAAAATTAGTTTGTCACTTGGACTACTTTTGCTCTTACGCTATTCAATGCAAAGTAATATACTAAATTTGTAAAAATTAAATATTTAAAACTTAGAAAAGACTGGAAAATGATTAGTACATAAGAAGGTAACCAACCCAAGAACCTACAAATTTGGTGTGATAGACAATTATAATAATGTTAATAGTATTTTGTATTTCAGTTTTAACTTTGAATGCAAATATCTCAGCAAATGAAAAATGTCACTTAGCCTCGTTGCTAATATAATTAGTAATACAGAAACACACCCCACTTCAACTATATTGACGTAGACAATAATTCTATAGAATTTCCGTTAGTCAGAATCAACATTCAAAACCAATAATATTATTTGGATAGTAGAACTGTACTCTTTTGAATCGACAATTCAAGCATCACTTCCATATGTTTAATTATGTAACCAACTTTCGGAATTTCACAAGCATTTTATGTCACCAGCGTAAGGAACACTAGATGCTAACTTCGTACTTACCAAAGAATTTTAATATGAATTTTTGGCTTTCATTGATTTTTATGAGCATTGGAATGAGACGCAACAACACTGTGTTGATGCGTCACGCACATCGAATGTCTGCATTGGTCAGGACCAGGCATCAGATGTTTATACACCAACAAATGGTCTTTTAGGCGCCTAAAATGGCACTGAAAATGTCAAGAAAAGGAGAAAAAAGTCACTGTCATAAGTTACATACACAATAAAATGCTAAATTACTAGTAATTTTTGATTATATTATTTTGTAAATTTAAATGCACAAAACAGATATGTACATTTTAATGTACAATATTTACATAATTACAACTCTTTTAAATTTTATTCTTAATAGCTTGCATACCAATATATTTATTTATTTGGTCAAAAAAACACAGTAAAAACTGTATACGACGTATAGGAAGAGATTATACGCGCATATTTTCTTGAGGTCCCAAATTTTTAAAAAAAGCAAAATTAGCAACATTTGAAAAACAAGAAAAAGAATTTAGAAAAATTATTATTGTAGAAAAATAGAAATTAAAAAAAAATTGTTCCCGAGTTATAGAAAATCAATTTCAACGGCAAATGAACTGTTGATTTAATTTTTCTGCATTGATAACAAAATAATAACGAACATCAGTTGTACTACCACTACAAGCAAAAGGAGTGACCAACAAAACGTGCGCACAGTGAAGTTACAGTACATATTATCAGTAACTTCTCAAGGATCGATGACTGGGAGACAAAATCAGTTTGAATGCGAAGGATCTCAAATTCTACAGATGTGATGCATACTTTTTACAAGTTTAACACTAGCAACACTGAAACTTTCCGGAAATTTACATTTATTTACACAAAATTTCGGTGCCCTCGGTGTATTGTCAAGCGATCATGTTCCCAGAACATGGCTGGTATGTATGAAATAGGGAAATGGAAAAAAGAATGTTGGCATACTTTTAAAAATTATCTCGTATTTTGAAAAACAAAGATGTGAATTGAAGGTGCAATGAAAGGTCACATTGAACCATGGTCGAGTTTCTGATATCTTAGCATTGTATAAAAAATAATACATAAAAGGCAAAAAAGTCCAATAATTCTAAAAAAAGGTATTTATGCAAAAAAAGGCATGTATGCTAAAAAACAAAAATAAGCATTATAAAACGTCGTCATATGTCATCATTTGCCATGATTCGTTCACAAATATTATCAAGTCAGTATTAAATAAGTTCGCAAAAATAAAATAGGCATTTCCCTAAACTGCGATATCTAGCAGGACCATGAAGGACAATATTTGTTGTCGCAACGTAGTTAAATACTTCTAGAGTTAAGAAGCGTTGAGTTCACGCGTTTCACGATCATATGACTATATCACTGAAATCAGTCACATAAATTTGTTCTTAGGATTAACGAAACTGACATTAGATTAAAACATTGATATCATGATAAAACGCACTAATAAATACAATAATTTTAATACATAATGATTAAACCCAAATGACTTCATTTTATTAAAAATCATTAACGTTATATTAATTGATTTTATTTAGAAAGTCAAATTACTTCCGAAAAGTCTTTATGAATTTCAATCATTGCCATAACGAAAAATTACAAGGGTTTTCATGGCATTTGCTAGAAATATTGATGATTCAATGAGACCTCAAGTAGTTTTAATAAATGACATCTCATGCGTACGTCCCATATGGAACGAGTTAAACATCCCTGGTTCGCCTACAGAAACCAGTTATTTGCTCCTGTGTCTATCGGCGTCAATTCGATCCTATATCAGCCAGGCTGTTTTTTTTCACTCAGTAAATCTGATATTATTAAATCTGATATTCTATTTCCCTGGCACATCGACGAATTTTACATTATTCCTAAACTTTGCCATCATTAATTTTGTTCTCAGCATTTTCTCGACTTCGATGAAGGTAGTGAGATGTTACAATGTTTCTTAATAAATGGAAACAATATTCATAATTATTACTCTTGAAAATATTTCTTCATTAAATAAAAGTATCGTGTGAACACGTGAACAGACTCTCGGATTTATGAAAACCAAAACTTGATAGTTGCGAAAGTGTTGGTTAGAGCAATCTTACATCAGTTATACTGAGACTGGGTAACAAAATTTTAGAACAAAAGTGTAAATATATTCGGCTTCTAAATCAGAAAGACAACCAAATCAGAATTAAATGTCTGAAGGAGAAGCTATTTAAATTAAGGAGTAAAGTCACATTAATATGTAATAATTAATCAAGTATATTAATAACATCGATTTTGTATACATGACAAAATTAAAATCTTTGGAAATTATTTCGTCCGATAGATGTATCAATACTTCGTAATGAACAATTATTGCAACAAATAAGGTATTAAAAGTATGTGGAAGAGACCAATACTACGAAAACCATTCCATTACTCCCCTATTACAGAGTTTGCACCAGTAATAATCCATAAAAAGCCATAAATGTGACGTTTAGTAGAAAGACGATGGTATAAAAGTAGAAAGAGACGTTTAGTCGATGGGAGAGGGAGATGTTTGTCTGAGGAGTATCTTGTTGTTCAAAACTACTCGTGAATTTATTTCAAACGACCTGAGAAAAATATTGATCAGTAAAATTAAATGCTACGGAAATGCAGAGATAACGTGAGCTCATATGTATCAATCACGCTAATCACCTAGTTTTTCATTTTTTATAAATTGCCGAGATATTTGAGTTCACCTGACTACCACTTACATTTCCATCCGCGGCGGCATGTCAGTTTGTCTTGTCAATTAAGACGCTGTTGGACATCCGAGTCTTCCAGGCATCGACGTCAGGATCTCTTTCGAATACAGGCCTGGCGAGGTACTCGCCTACCGCGATCCCTGAAAACAAATTACGAAGTCTTTTTATAAACGCTCGATCACGGACTGCTCTCTCTCTTCTTCTCCTTCGCTCACGCCCCGTCTCTCTCTGGAACTCCGGTTCTGTCGAGCCATTCAAATCAAGGTAGCAACGCCTCTGTTCCAACAGGAAGGGCGGGATTTCGGTAGCGGCAGGGGCGGGGGCGGGGGATGGAGGGCGGCGGGGCGAACCGACGGGCCGGGAGCGCGCATTCCACGGCGAGCGTGTTTTGTTTTTACGCCCGCCCGCATTCTGAGGCCGAGTCCTCCCGGAGAACAATGCGGCGGACGATGGGGCGTGCGCAAGGGCGGGGAGCGGGGCGGGGCGGGTAGGAGAGGGCGGGATGGGCCCTGTGCGAACGGCGCGGGGGTGGGTCGGAGCGCCTCGGAAACATTGCGGAGAAGAGATGTCTTGACAGCGCCCGTCCCGACGCCCCGTGCCGCCCCCTCCCCCTCCACGGACGGTCTCTTCCCCCGTCCGCGTCAAGGGGTACGCGGACAGACGGGGCTCAAGGTCAAATTTCCATCGAATTTACATTCGTCCGACGTGATGTGATTGCGTTGCTCACGGGGAATGGCCGACGCCTAGACATCTCATTAGCTTCTCATAGATTGGCTTCGTTGTTTGGGATGAAGAAAGAATGTGAGTAATGCATGAAACAGGAAATGGAAAATTTTATTCTAAACTCATTTTGTGATACATTTATTATTTCAATAGGTGCGTTTTGTGGGCATTTCGTTTATCTTTAAATAAATCTTGTGTTTCGTTGACCAAAATTCATTGATTGATTAGTGTTTCCAGACACGACAACTGGTAAGGTCATTATTCCGTAAGTGTAATGGAGATGGAGGTGAGGAGATGAGGCTGATATCAAACCCCCGCTGGATGGCCAGACTCGGTACCGACCTAGGTCGGCTAGCGGGCATTTTCCTCAACCAGGTATCTCCCACCAGCGTCGCACCACCTCAGCCGTGTCAAGCTCTAAGCCCTCGACAAGTGTGGTATTGTAGTACATGTGAGTGTAAGTGTGTAAGTACGGGAAGGGGTACAAAAGATTTTGCGGGGTCCGTGGGTCGTTTGTTAGGGTACTTCTCCTGCATTCGTCTGGTGTTGATCGGAGAATTCACAGAAAACTTCCGATCAGAGCAGCCGGCCGATAGAATTCTCCTGAAGATAGCGGCTGAATTCGATCTAGCTATGTAGTAGCTAGTGTAGAAAATCCTGCCTCCGGCGGGATTCGAAAGTTAGGACCTCCCCTTCAGAAGCAATGCAGAGGCATCAATTGATGCCCTACCGGTTTGACCAGAAGGAATGGAGATTGTACTAACTCTCCTCAATCTGAAGGGCCCTTCAGAATCCGGCATTACCATAGAACATTTCCCTCCTTTTCATTGCAATCTTCAGCATCCAGTAGACTAGATTACTGATAAGATTTCCATTTCTTGAAGTCCAACCCGAAGTTTCTAAAGTTTTCTTAGAAAATCACATTAGATCGAGGAAACTGCACCGAAAAATAGCGAAATAATCTAGAAAATTTAATTTTGCTTGAAATCAAAATTAAGATACGAGTATTTTTTTTCAGATTTCTGTTAATTATATTGACCTTCGAGAATCACTACTTACATAATTAGTTTAAATCCACATTCTCTTCTTGTAGGGTTAAAATTTATTTCTAACTCTTGTTTCTAAGACTTCACCAGGGTACTTATAAACAAATAATAAACGATGACGAAAACGATAAAGTGAATGATGACAGCTAGAATGAGGAAGAGTGGAATGAGAGAGAGGAAAATGGGAAATAACAGAGAAGTTATCTTGCAAACTTGATTAATTCAACACCAATTTCTCGTGGATTCAATGGAGGGAGAACCAGTGTTGAACAAATTGCTTTAACGACTGTGCACACAAGGGACTCGTGATCTACACTTAATTGGAAATGCGCTTACGTACTATATGCTCCATGTAAAACAGAAATGAATAAAACTTGAGTGTGACATTATTGTAGCAGTTTGAAACAAGTTATTTTTGACAAAAGATCTTCCGATTTGTATTTCACTTTGCAATATCTTAAAATGTTATGATTAGTAACCAACTAATTTATTGAATTTTTGCTCCAAACATTTTGTCGTTATCCGATATCATCGCGAGCGTTCATGAATGCGTACCAGATTGTGTGCCCAAATACGACAATTTCCAATCTCTCCCCAATTTCAGGGACATCAGGGGCTCCGTGCTTTCCATCTCGACCCGCATGATCGAGCAAAGAAGGTACATGGACTTGGAGGAGCTCACCTGACGAATTTGGCTACGATCACGATAAAACGCCGAAACGCGATTAGGCCGCTAACGAGAAAGGAGAAAAATGCGGCGTCACATTCTGGTTGGCTCCGACGCCCGCTCTCACGCCCCACCCGCCCATGGTCTGACCTTTCGCCTCCCCGTCGCCGGCCGGCCATTTATGGACAAGGCGTATTCTCAAACATCCTTATAGTCCATGCAAATCATTCTTCGGAAAGACTCCGATTTTACGGTATAATTTCTGTTAGCGCTTTACGTTACAAGAGATCGTTGGCGTGTCTCGAACTGAAATCGTTCGTAGTTGTTTGAGCGGGTAATTAGGCTGACAATACGTCGTATTAATTTTTACTTTCTCAAATCGTCTGTATAGATAAAACGATGTAATAGTGTAGGACAAAAGGTCAATATTGTTACAGAAATGAACAGTTTTGTAGGTCCTCGATTCCGATATTTTATTTTTCTTTATCCTATACGTGATATATTACTTTCTTGTGTAGGTAATATAGACAAAATACATTGTTTGGGAGTTCTTGATACCAATTTTTCACCTCAAAATATCTGTCCGTCTGTCTGTTTGTGAACCTGTTAATACAATTAGCAAGAAAATTAACATTCCCCGATCTATTTCTCTGTCCTTCGAAATTGAAAAGGATCTTTTTTTGGAGGTACTTTACTTGATGACCCTGGAACACTCAAAATTATCTCAAAATTGATTCAATTTTTTCTTTTAAATTTTTGCTTGAATAGAAAAAGTACACTAACAGAAATCGTTTAGAAACGAATTTAAAAAAGGAAATTTCGATAGTTCCAAAAAGTTTAAAATTTCTTTGACAATTTCTGCGACTACATGATTAATGATACAATCTTTTTTAATAAAATCTGTTCTTAAAATTTGATCTTAAAAATGTCATGTGTACTATTTTGAAAATATGAGTAATTTTTGCGTGATTTTGAGTGAAATCGTGGCAATTAAAAAAATACGTAATTAAGATTTTCGTACAAAGAGATCTAATTCTTTTCTCGTTTTCTGCTATATGATACACCAAAGTTTATTTCATTATAAAATAGAATATATTCGATTTTTATGCAAACATAGAATTCAGAAATTGGAAATGTTGAAAATGTTTTCTACACTATTTAACAAATACGGTATTAAAAATCAAAATTCCTTTCTCAACGAATATGTTCATAAATATTTGATCTATAAATCATTTTATTAACACTTTTTCTAACAGAAGTTTCACCGCAATTTTGAGTTTTATTGGGACAGTATAGTAGAATCTCCGTGATATTTAGAATTAATTACAATATTTGAAACACACTGTATTGGACAAGAATCCGTAGCGTACATCATTGACCCTTGCCTCTTGAGCCCAAGAGCCAGAATCCAAATTCCAGGCACGGCAAATATATTTTTTATTTAGTTTTTGTAAGAATAGAGTCGAATACACTGCATTCAATGGTAGTCATTTTTAGCTTTTCCACTTTTGAATGATCCATAAATTAAAAATATGTATTTTTTCGAAACTGGCTAGGAGGTTTCCAAGATTCGGCTAATTTGAAAATGTTACGAATAAAACGAGAAAGTATATCTTGTAACTCCACAAGTTTCTGCTAATAAAACAATTGTGGTATCAAAGAAAATACACAAAATGAGAAAATTAGAATACTATAACGTAAGATCGATCGATTGATTGATGTTTTCGGGCCCATTACCCGCTGTGGTCATTAGTCCCGTATGTTTTATCTCGCGAGATGGCAGCGATTCTCTCACACTGGATGGTGAGATCCGACACCGACCTACATGTCATTGCCGGTAATTTCCCCCTCAAGAAATATCTCCACGTTGGGCATCGCCCCAGCCCGGACAAGCTCTAATCTCCTGACTGCTCTTCTGACGTGTGTAGCAGTGTAGGGCATGTAAGTGTAAGTGTGCGTGTGATAGAGCATAGGCTAGGAAAAGAAAGAGGCAGGAAAGATCGTACGTGGTCCGCGGCTCGTTTGTTTGTGCCTGTTCCCGCATTCACCTGGTATTGATCGGAGAAACGTAAGAGTACCCATCGAACAGTCGGCCGCTGGAATTCTCCTCGAGTCTGCGGGTGAATTCGAATTACCTGTGTAGTTAATGTCGAAAGGCCGTCCCCGTCGGGACTCGAACTCTAGGATCTCCCGGTCAAAGTCCCTGCAGGCAGGGCATTGCTGGGTCTGAGCTAAACTCAACCGGTGATTACTTAAGAGAATGTTGTTTGTTGTGTATTAGCCAACGCCTACCCTTGATGTGTTAGCCATTTGGTGACACGCTAACCAATACAGACGTGCAGTTTTTACCCTCACCGTGTGGGGATCCGCACGCCCACAATGGTCAAGCACGTGAGTGGCGAAACTTTGTTGCTTATTTAGCGTTCCCCAGAGGTAGACCATGGACGCGAGCAACTCTGCCCCACTATTATTAATGACTTAAGAGGGGCTAGGATGATGGTGAAAGGTGAGAGGTGATCGTGGACTTTTTTTTAACCATCCCAGCATTCGCCTTTTGACCGAGGGAAAGCACGAAAACCCCAGTCAGGGCGACCGGATCCAACCCGGACCTCCCGACTGCGAAGGCAGTGCGCTACGCACTGAGCCATTTCGCTCAGTACTTAAGAAAATGTTCTGGTATACAGGGATTCATTAAACGGATACTCTCCTCTAGCTAATTGAAACTCGTGGTGCAACAGTAGCCTTTGCATTCTAATATTATTGATAATGGTTACGTAATATAATAATATTGCGCCTTTTATTCTAAAACTTCAGCCAGAATTTGAAACGCAGAAACGATATAATTCAAAATAACACTGCCATTTCTAGTATTTAAATATGTGAACATGATATGATTTAAAAATCTAATATTCACCTATAGATTGCATTAACAAATTACTAGCTTCAGTGTTGAAGGCATATGATATGTACAAAATTAGGGGGTTTGTCACCATAAAACTCAAAATTTCGTATAAACAACTAATAGTTAGACAAATATATACAAAATAAATATAAAGGTCTAATATTAAGGATTTGATTGCAGTAAGGAACAAATCTTTCTGTGATTATATGGTGGCAATGTTCCAAATATTCGGAGGTTATTATGAACATTGGTTTTATGTCACATTTATAACAAACTATTATTGTTGTAATATTTGATAAAAAGTGGGGGAAAACATTTAAAAGCGTTTCTGAGAAAATCTTGTTTAAGTATGCTTTAAAATTGTCACGATTTCACTCAAAGTACACGAATACTATTCATATTAAAAAAGGTGAGATTATTTATAAATCTAATTTTGAGGAAGAGACCGAACTTTCCTAATGGACTTTGCACCACTGTGTGTACTCTGACTTCATACCACCCATTATCCATACGCTTTTCACATAAACGCGGCAAGAGGATCATGGGATTTTCAAATGCATGTTTATCGTCAACAGTTTTCAATACAGGGATGAACGTCGAACTTTTAAATAAAATTGCAATTTTTGATAATATTTTAGAGCTATTATTGAAAATCGGTCTTTCTCAATTTATGTACTAAGTGATCGTCGCTCTATTTGCGTTAAAGGTTTTAAGAAAGATTTTGGAGATTTTTTTGTAAAAATTTCGAAAATAACCTGTAGGTTCTATGTAAAGAATCCCCCAAAATTTAAAGATACATTCAAACTCGAAATTGATCACGGAGTATTCATTTTTGGGCAAATCCTGTGTAGGTTCAGGCACTAGTGTTGTTCACAGACAGACGAACTTTTTGAAAAATATCCACTTTTCGGTAACCCCGAAAAAGTCCCTAAAAACGTATTTATGCAAGAACTCGACTTTGATTTTACCATCATCTTATTTCCTGCTGGAAGATCTTATTCTGTTTCTGAGTGAAAACGTAACAGCATTTTTTAATTTGATTTCTCTATTCAAAAATATTTTCTCTATCCTCTTGCAATACTTTCAGGAACTCTTATTACAAGGCAAATTATTCTCCGTGTACGAGAATTCCCTAAAAAATAGCTCTGTAGACCACTTCCAAATATATTATATTATTTAATAAAGAAATGTATCTGGAACTATATTAGTATAGATCTGAACAAATCTAAATAATGTGCAGACCAAATGGATGTTTTATCTCGCAAACCATGGGTTTGTGACATGTCGCTCTGATAAATCGGTACCATGCCTACTGATGATTACTTTGACTCCTTGAAAAATCTCATCACCCAGAACCGAGTACGTAACATGAAACTTGCGGTGCTGAATGTCGACGTTTCGGAAATCCTTTCCGTTTTCTCTGTACACGTCGAAAATCAATTACATTATCTGTACTGGCGCCACGATTATAACATTACACATTCAAAACTACGGATTAAAATTATTTGAACGTCCGTAGAGTTGATCGGTGCACGATGTAACGGAAGATCGTAACAGGAGGTACATAAATTGGTGCGAACAAATGAGTGTAATATTAGCATATCGGGCGTGAAATTAGGGCACAAATCCCGTCCCCGTGAGAGAGCCCGGTTTTTCATGGCACGTTGAGCATTATTCCAGTCACGATTACTTCATACCACCCATTATCGATACGCTTTTCACATAAATGCGACAAGAGGATTATGGAATTTTCAAATGCATGTTTATCGTCAGCTGTTAATTTGATACTATAAATGGCAAACATGCGTACAAAATTCGAAAAGCGAACTGACAATATTTATTAATATCGACATTAGAAAATTGGGTGAAATTTTTCGATCCTCTCCTGTTTTACTATTATTGGTTGCCCCCTGTTTTATTAAAAATTAATATGTTCGATTGCCACAAATATATTATAATATTTAGTCTCCGATTCTCCGCCATACAAGAAGAAACAAGGAAGAGAAATTGTGCGCAGGGAAAGAATGCTTGTGAAACGTAATACAGTTCTAATAAAAGAAATGGTGACACATGAGAATTACTTTCAATACTTCCCACCTCCGTAGAACATCCGTAACTACAGATAGAAGTGTCTCGAGTTACCAGTACATTAAAATAACGTTGTGCAACTTGACTTGGAGTGAAGGACCTGGCAATCGCTACCGACAAATGTAGTGACATGCTCTCACAGCCCTGGAATTAACAGCCCCATTGGAAAGAAACCTAGAATGTGCGATAACATTTCGAAATATCTACACGGAGGACAAGAACAGTTTGGTACACACCACATTATAGAGCATTTATAACGGCAATTGAGCGTGAAATGCGTAATGCTCCGTGGAAAAACAGGATGCCGGAAAGAAGGAGTAAAATCGCCATCCTGTCGACGGAAAATTGCTATTGACTTGCACGAAATTAAATTAAAATATTAAACCATTGCGAGCATAAACCTCTGGAGCGCCAGTAGCGGGACGAATGCAACATTCTCTGCGCATGCTTGCCCAACCTCTCTGACACGACTGGAGCAGAAGGGTAGCAATGAGAAGTGAACCCCCGCCCATAGCCACGCCGGAGGCATTGTAAAGACGCCTGCGACAGCGACCAGCCTCCACCCTCCCTGACTTCTTACTCTTCTTCTTGCAGGGTCTGTAAATGCGAAATAAACACTGTGCTGGCATTCTTTGATCCTCGCATGCGCCGCAAACGTAACACAATTTTCGCCGATTAAACAGCGAGACGCGTCCCCGTCTTTTCGTTCTCCTACCGCTCGACGCAATTTCCGTGGCGTATTAACATCGCGTCGTTTTACATAGAGCCTCTTTTACTAATGGGCCCCCTGTCAAAAAATTACCGGGTCCGCCACCGTCGCCCTCGCCGCGGCCCGTAACGAGCGAAGAGCGCGGGGTGCGGGGAGGCCGCGGGGACGGGGGCGGGGCGGGCGGGCGGGGAGGTGTCGGGCGCGGGCCGTCTCCGGCGCGCTCCCGCGGGCTGAGCTCCGCGGGCTGCGGGCGGCGGCGGCGGTGGCGGTGGCGGCGGAGGCGGAGGAGGAGGCAAGCACGGCCGCTGCCGCCGCCGCCTCCGCTGTATCGCACTGGCCGCCGCTGCCGCCACAGATGAATGGGGCTCGCGACGACCTGGGTGGGCCGCTAGCGGGCGACGCGCGGCTCGCGAGCGCCGGCGCAGGGCCGGGCGCGAGGCGGCGGCGCGCGGCGCGCGGCCGGGCGCCCGGGCCGGACGGGCGCGCGGCTCGGCCTGCGCGGGGCGAGCGATACCCGAGACCACCCACGTCGCGCCGGCGGACCGCCCGCCGCGCGCTGAGGCGAGGCGAGGCGCGCGGCGGCGGCGGCGGCGGAGGCGGCGGCGGGCGAGGAGAGGTGGAGGCTGCACGTCCAGGCTCGAGCCCGGGCGCGGCACCACCACCGACTCGCCCTCCGCCACCTCCGCCACCCCCTCCGCCGCCTCCACCTCCACCTCCGCCGTCGCGCCGTCTGCAGGCGACCCGCAGGGCTAAAGATGCCGCCGCCACCACCGCCCGCCACTATCCGCGACACAGGCGTGCGTACGGGCTGCTCAAAGGATACGGAAGGGGAAAAAGAGCCCGCTTTACGACTGCAAAGGGTTGCGAAGTACTGTCGAACTTTTTCGCTGCTTTCTGATGGAGCCTGTCTCGGTGACGGTTTATAAATCGGGTAGTTTATGGACTCTAATGCACAAGTGCCGTCTTACCACTTCGTATTAAAAAATGTTTTTTCTATAAGTTTGTTTCCCAATGACATCTTTTGGGGAATATTAAATAATCGTGTACACCATTGAAAGCAATAATTAATTTACTTCAGTTCGAGAGCAGGTAAATTTATTTATGCTTTGGATGGATCATTGGTAAGAGGTAATACGACTTTTCTGATCATGCAGGAATGATCCGTCACCTCAAATAAATTGTTGCTAATGAAATGAACGAGATAGATTATACGTAATTTATTTAAAATATAAAAAGCAAGAAAAAACGTTTGAATCACAGTTCTCTCAGTAAGATCCGTATGGCGTATTGCAGACAGATAGACGTGCAAATTCAATAGACTGCAGGCGTGCAAATAAGATAAAATCGAATATTGGGCACAATTGTAGTTGTCCAGGATTAAATCTCAATCACTGTAAACCACTTTATCTAAACTATCAACAATCCTGTTTCATTAAGAGCATTGGAGATATGAAAAGAACTTTGACTGACAGATTTTGGTTTGAGAGAAAGAAAAGATTGTGTCCGGGTAGAGCTCTGTATCTTCTAGATCTTACTTCCTCTTCAGCATGAGTAAACTGACTCTCCGTTAACTGAAAAGTGCCTGGAGAGTCTAATGTTCGTTAGTGCTACTGTTAATTCTCCGGCAGATCTAAGGCAAACAAATAGCCGCTGACTCACCAGTGACTCAGATCGGAAGGATCTATGGTTCGAGTCCCACGAGAGACGGATTTTCGATGTTAGGAAGATCGAATTCAGCCGCTGTGTGGAAAAGAACTTTAGCGGCCTTTCATCAATAGTTTTCCGTGGATTCTCTTATCAATACCAGGCGAATGCCGGAGCAGAACTCCAACAAACAGGTTACGGACTGTGCGCAATTTTTCCTTAGTCTTCTTTGTACTATCCTCTCCCCTTACACTTGCATGCATTACATTACCACACATGTCGGGAGACCAGTTTTTAACGTAGAGTTTGTCCCGGCTGGAGCGGTGCCCCGCCGGGAGAGATACCTGAGAGGAAATATCCAGCAAGCCTACGTGCAGATCGGTGCAGGATCACGCCTTCCAGCAGGGGGGTAATCACTGCCACCTTCAGGGATAAAATATATTCACTTGACGAACGAAGCTAATGACCATAAAGGTTGATTGTGGCTTGAACTGCAGTGGCGAAAACTTGAAACAGTCAATAAATAAAAGAGATGAACAAAAATTCAGAAATGTGTTGAACCGTGAATTAGCGGAGTCAAAATGAACTCTAGGAAACCTTTGTTAAACTAAAATAACTGCTAATTTTCTCAAGGATTTTTAAATTCCAAAAATCCTACCGTTCAGAATGCACAGGGACACTAGAGGTGGTAAAACAGCACAAACTTTTTTGTATTATTTCTGACAATTTTCAAAAATTCCGGAGTTTCAATGAAAATCAGACATGCAAGAATTTTTTCAGGTCGTTTGCTCAATCCGTAGAAAATATTTGAAGAAAAAATTTGCAGCCGCATTCCAGAAAATTATTTTTTATAAATAACATTAACTTCTTCCAGAAATTCCGCGAAAACTACCAAATTTTTCAAAAAATTGTACGTGACCTTCTTTTAAAGATTTGATTTTCTCAGAACATATTTTAAAGAAAAATTTCTATCATCAATATTGTATGTAATGTAATTTTTTAGCCATATCTATCACATCCAATAGAATTTTTTTGCAATTTTCGAAAATACAGATAATTCACCGAAATCGGACCAGAACTATTTTTTTATCTTCCTTTGAGACACATGAGGAGAAAATTTAAAGAAAATAGTTATAAGATTTGGAAGAAAAATAATTTGAAAATTTTAAAAAGAAATTGAAATACATTTGAGGCGTTGTTTTTCCATCGTGTGTTTATTTGAGCATAAAAATGGAAAAACAACACTTCAATGTGATGCAAACATCGTAAATTCCGCACCATTTCTTACCATGGAAGAAGAAAATTGGATTTTTGAGGAAAATGTTTAAAATTGCATAAATCTCGTGCAAATTTAAGCGAAAACCACTCATAATTCCGAAACATTCTACGTGACCTTATTTCAAGATCTGCCTTTGAATAAGAAATTTCATTAAGGAAAAAATCTCTAACTTCAATATAGTAGTTGTAAGAAGACCAACAAATTTTAGACTTTTACAATTTTCGAAAAATAAGGGATTTCAACGGTAATGAAGCCAGCGCTATTTTTAAGAGTTCTTTGGATTTCCGAAGACAAAGTTTAATAAAAAAATGGAAGTCATTTTTGATAAACAATTGAAAATGTTGAGGTTTCAAGTAATAACAATATTAACAATAACAATTACAATTTTATACCAATTTTCGAGAAAATCGACTGAACGGTTTAGACGTTTGGCGTTGATCACATACGAACGTATGTTTTGCTGTCAATCTTTTCTTCGGTATCAAGGACCCACAAATCATGGATTCTGACTACACAACATGTTAGAGAGAGTAATTTACTACATATAGGAACAAGACTTATTCATTTTTCCGTTACAGAGCCCGACAACCTTATGGTTTCTGTCGAAAAATCACCGTTTTCCAGGGCACGATACTTTCTCTTCTTACGATGTAAGGCGAGACGGTAAAATCGATTCCTATTCTATTTATCTTTTCAGCCGGTTACTCTTTACGCCCGATGGGCAGTTCGACCGCGTGAACATCAACACACTTCCCACCACACACGCCTCCTCTGACCTGAGGTCAGTAGAACGCAAGGTCCTCCGCGACAATACATAGAGGAACAAACAACTGTGCCCAACGCGAGACCCGAACCCGCGACCCTTCGGACCAATGTGCTGAGTCGACACACGCTCTTAGCCACCTCGGGCATCCAAGTCGGCGAATCCTATACTTAAAATGAAATATTTTATTAACCGAAACTGAAATTGAAACGCTATTCGAAACGGTCTGATACCTTGAATGTAATTATTATAATATGAAAATTTAAATCGTACAAGTTAAAATATCTAACTCGAATAAAAAACTTGATGCCTTCTGCATTTTGAGCACATTTAGTTATTAATTTTATTATTATTATTATTATTATTAATTATTATTAGTCGCGTATGGGCCATGCAACACCTTTCTCTCTTCCAAGGCTCAATCATATTCTATCCAGGAGAGATCAACGTGTGGAATTATGTGGATGAGCCTTTCGGCTGCATCCCTTGGTTAAGAGAAGGTTGTTACCCTTGAATAATCAATTATGAGGTGATAGGATGATATTATTATTAATTTTATTTATTTTTTAAAATTGGAATTATTACATTTTTTCGTTGACTGCCGATAGAAAAATAAATACGCAAGTCCTGTTACCACGAAAATAGAAACAAGTACTATAAGTTATCTGAACAATCCGAAAGAATGCCATTGTCAATATACTTTCTCACAGGTAAAAATAAAATTTCATTTACTTGTGAGAAAGGGAAAAGAAAAATAAATTCCTTTTCTGATTCGTGTCTCAATTTTTTTCTTGGACTACTTTTTCTTCTCATTAGCTATGCCATACCTCCAACTCATGTAATATAAACTGAAGGAAAGCATATTCTATAAAATGTCCGTTACTTTAACGGTCTCGACTTGACATGACGAATTCCTTACTTTGATGTTTCCAAATTAAAATGAAAATAAAGGGAAAATAAACTAAGGCTATATAAAATTAGTGTAATATATAACTCTCTGAATTTGGAATGTTCAAATCTATTTTCATAGATCTAATATTCATGAAAGTATAAGGTTAACTTTTTTATTTTCACTCTAGGTAAAAGGTCTTATATTTAGATGAAGCGGACAGCTGATAGTAGTAACAGGACCGAATCTCTGAGCTCTGTTTCTTTGCATGTGCCCTTTTGAAATATGTAAACGAGGTTTCTTTAAGTGAATTAAAACCATCAGATTTCCTGTTACAAATTAGGTAAAAATTAATGTTAAACAATTATTCTCAAATATATTTAGATACAATTTTTTGAGTAAAAGTGTTATTTTTCAGAACAAAAAGCAAGAATGAATTTACAAAATAAGATATGTCTGAATTACTGGTTGGAAATAAACTCGTGTTATCTCTTTCATTAATTCATTTTGTTCAAAATGTGAATACTTAACTTTGGTCCTACCAGGATTCTTCTGGGAAGGTGTCTTTAGGTGTAGTGTCCAACACTTCATGTTTTCTTAAAAATAAATGTTCATTTAAGCATAATTTAAAATGTATTTTTATTTGTTGATTTATAATTATTTATAACACTTCGAATGAAAGTACTGAATGATTTACTTTACTATAGATAATTAGTAAAAACTATTTGTCAAAATGTGTCGTCGGCTGATGGGGATACAGAACAAGCCAACGAGCCCTCCCCGTTTGGATGGAACTCTGGTTAACAACATCAACGGTGTCGACGTAGAGCGAAATTTTTGGCATTCTCCGCACTATATTTCCTATCCCAATACCTCATAGTTGATAAACGAAAAATTCCCCGCAGCAGCTCTTTGTTTTCAAATTTCTAGGAATCGTTTTAATTGTACATTCACCGAATTTCAAATTTCTTTCGATGCCTCCAAAATCATCTATTATTGACATTCGCTTTTTAGACCATTGACCGAAGGCCTCTGTTCGTGCACGAGCTGCTCTTTCACACTCTACCTTTGCAGTTCGCGGTGAATATCGTCTCGTCATGAAACCCTTCTAAACGCGAATGAATCTCCAATATGCGGTGAGGGTAGCGTGCTTACAGCAAGGTGACTGCCCGAAGGAACCGAACCACAGTTCACGACTTTCTCTGACCGATAGCTTTCTTCCTTCCTGCGAGTTTCGGGTTATTTGTTTACAGCAGGAGGCGTGTAGAGGAGAAGGTGAGGATACATTTCGATTTTTATTGCAGTCCTGGCAACAGCACCATGTAATTTAAATTTAGGTAAACCTTGGATAATTATCCAATAAAGCTGCCATCATCATCCATTTATGATACAGTGTAATGCAATGATATTCAGTGAATTATTCTGTGAATATAAACCACATAAAATCAAATGAAAGTTGGTGATTTAATGTTTTCCTTCGTTTTTACTTTCTCGCCTTACTACATACAGAAAGAGAAAGTAGTGTAAGCCTGCGAAAAATTGTGTATAAGGAGGAGTTGAAAAAGGGAGTCGAAAAAGCGGATAAATCATATACGTATTTGTAGTAAATTACTTCATCTAACACGTTGTGTAAGTCAGAATTTGGTGGGAACTTGATACTAAAAAAATGGTTGATGGCGGCAAAACGTCCCTCCGTCCATCTGTCCGTCCGTCCGTCCGTTTCTGGTAAGCACTCTTGCTTAAATTGTTTAGATGTTTTCCAAATTGATATTTACCGATTAATCTGGGCGAACTCAAGGCTCTGCGAGTGCTGTGCGGATATTTTCATTTTGAGGCTACTTTACATGTAGTCTTAACAACATTTTCAATATTTTCTCAAAAATGACTCAAAACTAGTTACAGTTTTCCCTAGCATAACGCAAAGGACGCTTAGAAATGGCTCAAAACTAATTTTCGTTGAAATCCCTCAGTTTTCTTAAATTGAAAATTTCATATTCTTTTCGACATCTTCCAACAACTGCACTACTGAAGAGAGGGATTACTATCTTAATGAAAATGTTTCTACAAAAATTGATGTTTAAATGAAGTGACGAACAATTTTTCGAAGTTATGAGTAGATTTCGCCTTATAATTTCGCAAAAATAGTTTTAAAGATTTTTCCAAAGCGGAAAAAAATTCTTTCCGATTGGAAACAATTTTGCAGGTTCGTGTAATTGCTTAACCGTTACAAGTAATGCAAGAAAGGATGAGTTGTAGTAACTCCGATAGTTACATATTCTTTACTTCGTACTTCAGAACTAACGTTTTGTGGGTCCTTGAAACTGAAAAATCGATTGACGTCAAAACGTCTGTGTACCGTGTATTAAATACAAATTTTGTCCGCCTGCCTATGACCAACGCCTGCCAATTTTGTCCGTCTGACCGTCTAACCTGTGCAGATGAGTTTCTTCAATTTGTTTCAGTGTGTTTCAACTACAATATTGAACAGATTTTTTCTAAATGAAATATGCTCTAAAGATTCGATCTTTCAATAAATTCGTGTAAAAGTTTTTGAAATTACGTGTAGTTTTGCATAATACTGGCTTACAATGAGGGCAATTTTTTTAATAATTATATTAGTAGTTTATGCAATTAGTTTATAATGTTAGGCTTTATTGCATGAGAACATGTTTTATAACGAGTGACGTTAGGAACGATTTTTCAAATTTGTACGAATGCAATAAAGCAACATTTTAAACGAGTTGCATACGCTTTTTTTTGTACGTGTTTTTTGTTGCGTTATAATTTTTTAAGAGAATCAAACTTAATGGTGCGAAACAACATTCTTGTGACGTTTCGGGTATTTGCCATCGTTGTGAGAAAACGGTGGTCCGCTCCCCCGTTTACCGCTACCTCCCCAAGCTTCTCTCGTTGCGATTGACTGAATATGTGATGACTTAATCATTCATGCATTAAAATCCAATGCGTCATCATTTATGCCCTAAAAGGCCCTTTTGTGAACTATTTCTTGTAATAGAAAATGTCGTTTTTTACGCTGGTATAAAAAAATATATTTCGTGTAGAATTATAATATTGCCCTTACAAATGATGGAAGATGGAATGTGTTGTTGTTGCATCACTAGTTTATACTATACAATTGTCAATATTTTCTCTAAATCTTCATTGTAATTTCGCGTCTACGACTGTAAAGTTCGCATATGAACATGCATAAAATCTTCGATACTCAACGATACTCAATTGTTCTTTCTACAGATGTGTGTCGGATGGTCATCGACAGTTATGTTCTGAGTTCACGGCCTGTTTGACAGGGGAGAATTTAGAAACGTTAAAGCTAGAACGATCGTGGAATCTTGTGGGTACTCTGTCTGCCACACCAATCAACAGATACTTCTCGTCAGCCGTCCATTTGGTGCAGTCACCACCGAGCCTTCCATCGTTTGTTGTTGGGCATCTCAACGCCGGGTATAAACGATCTGACGGCGAAGAGAGAGCAGCACACTCAAGCCAGCGTGGCAGATCACGTCGGATAGAGAAGAGATAAAAACAGTCAACGAAATGGAATGTGCCCTTCTCGGTGGCACCATCAGTAAATAGTGTTTAACTTAAAAAACGTATTTTTTTGGAAATAGATATGACTTCACTTATGTTCCGCTTGCTTTCAGAATGTAAAATTCTACTTAAAAATACAACAAAAAACCCTTCGTGATCAGCACCAAGACATTATCAGACAGCCGTATGCGAACTAAAACCGCAAAATAATGTCTCTTTTTATATTTTTATATTGATTTCACGATTTGAAGGACGGCTTAAATAACATATTCCAAAAAAAAGGTTTTTCTTTAGAAAGTTATAATTGTGAGTTTGCAATTAAATCTAACTCATCCCATTAGTTGGCAAAATTAACATATCTGCATCTTTGATAAGTTCAGGAGTCCTTCATAACTTCACTAAGGAATAGAATCCAAATGTAGCTTTTTCGTACATAAAATATGGGAAGCACATTTCCCATTCCCATCAAAAGTGTAGAGGCGAGAATATTTCTGTTTCTCTTGTAACAGTTATTCTAATACAATGAGCTGATTTCGGAAGCAAACGCCTCGATGAAGCATAATTATTTTTTAGACGTAATGAATGAGACTAGGAGAGACAAGTAAATTTCTTTATGTGCAATGCGTTATGTGTAACTAAGCACATCGCAAGGCACTGTGCACCATCAGCAGGTATAAACGATAAATTCTAAAAGTGGAAAACTGGTAAGAGAGCTGAAAAGCAAGAGGTAAATACTATTTTAACAACGATAAGTGATTACACATGTCCGATAGTTTTATCTATTATCTATCACATTCATAAATGTATGTCATATTAGAAATACATTGAATAACGTATGTATACAATAGTCTTGTTTTATTGCAAACTGCATTGTCGTATGTCAGTCAATTTTGTAAAGGACACTTTCCTAATTTCATAACGAACATTATCTCTTCGTACTGTATCTCACGAATGAAAGAACCAAAATAAATAATATATAAACATGAAACAAATTTTTTTAAATTCCATGTCATGTTGCTACCAATTTGAAAAGAATTACGCAAGAATAACCTAAACAAATCACAGTTGGTGTTTTAAGGGTTTTAACTTTCTTTCCGCATTCCACAAGCGTTAGACGAAAACGCAATGCGTTAAATTCCCTACCACAGCTTAATATTCAACATGACCCTTTCAAATGAAAAAAAAAATCGCCATGTTTGGCGAAGGTCAGCCTTATACCGGACTAAACCCAATATTTTCTCGGGAGGATCATCAGAATAATATATTTGTGTTTCGTGTCAAAACGTTGCCAACACTGTCCGCCATAAGGAAGCGCGTTGTAAATCAGCACAAAGAGCGCATCCGCGACGGGGCGTGCGGCTGAAAGAGGAGTCCGATTCGCAAAATGAGCGGAGCGTCATTCGCCGGCAGGTTCTATTCAGACGCCGAGGACGCGGGGCGCCTCAAAGCGACGGCGTCTTGAAGAGGCGACACGCTGGGCGGGCCGCGGTCGCTGCACCCGCCCCGTCCCCGCCCCCGCCACGCCCCCGCCACGCCCCCGCCCCACCTCTATGCCTCCCAGCGTTCCCTTCTCGCCTCAGAACCAGGGATGTTGTGATAAGACATTGCACACATTTGGAATCGCTTCAATTAACTTTTTAATGTGAAGATAATATGCCTACATGCACTACTCCACTACTGAAGAAAGAGATTACTTTCTTAATGAAAACTGCTCTACGAAAATAGATGTTTAAATGAGGTTACGAACAATTTTTCAAAAATATGAGTAGATTTCCCCTAATTTTGCGCAAAAATATTTCAATCAATTTTTAAATCAGTCAATTTTTAAAGATTTTCTCAAAGCGGAAACATTCCCGCCCCCACCCCACCTCTATGCCTCCCAGCGTCCCCTTCTCGCCTCAGAACGAGGGATGCTGTGATAAGACATTGCACACGATATTTGGAATCGCTTCAAATAATAAACTTTTTAATGTGAAGATAATATGCCTACATGCACTACTCCACTACTGAAGAGAGATATTACTTTCTTAATGAAAACTGCTCTGCAAAAATAGATGTTTAAATGAGGTTACGAACAATTTTTCAAAAATATGAGTAGATTTCGTCTAATTGTACGCAAAAATAGTCAATTTTTAAGGATTTCTCAAAGCGGAAAAATTCCCGCCCCCGCCCCATCTCTATGTCTCTCAGCGTCCCTTTATCGCCTCAGAACGAGGGATGCTGTGATAAGACATTGCGCACAATATTTGGAATCGCTTCAAACAATAAACCTTTTAATGTGAAGATAATATGCCCACATGCAGGTTTTATGGCCATTGACGGATCAACTGGTTGCTTGGAGCATGACCATGGAACTAGGGCTAGCTGTACTTACATATAACATGAATTACCCTCTTATAATCTAATTTTACAAAACTACAGCCTGAAATAAATCCTTTCTTTAACAATAGCGCGAGAGGTGATTATTGGCTTTGTTTTCCATATTGGTTTGGCTCGAAACACCCCTTTTCTTTGCAGAATTCATTTTCTAGAAATTTTAACATCCAGAGTGCGAATGCGCCAGCCAACAAGACACTCTCCGACACTGCACGCTAGCACTATCAATGGGAAATATTTTCAGCTAACAACATAACCGCTACTTGGCCATATTACCTGCATTGGTCATATTTGCATAACTTTTTATTAATCATTAAATCCTTTTTTAAAACAATAGAGCGAGAGTTTATTGCTGGAGAAAGAAGCTAATATGACCGTAAGTGCTGGTAATCCTTGGCCATATTGACAGCAAAAACATGTTATAAAATGTCTCCCACGTTGTTAAAATATTGAGCAAATTTAACGGCATTAATCTGTTCATTAATGCGGTAAACGTTGATGTATATTGTCACTAAATCCTTCTTTAAGCGTAACACGATAAAATTATTTGGAAAGAAGTTATAAGCACAGAGCGCCTTCAGAACGCTCTTGACAATGGGGGCTCCAGAGTGCGAATGCACGAGTCAACAAGCCTGGAAGGGGGTTAATGCACTTCTTACGCTCTACCAGACAGCATGCTAGTACTATCGACGGTAAATATTTTCAGCTAACCACGTAGCCGCTACTTGGCCATATTACTTACACTGCCAAATTTTTTCATCGCTAACCTTAGTACCTTTTCTCTCCTCAAACGCATGTACTTTCATTATTCCCCTTTGACTCTCGCTCCCGCTTCTATCACGTCTCTGCTTCCATGTCCTTCCATCCCCGCTCCTTTACTCACGCTACCACTCCAATCGCAGCCTCGTTCTCCGTACCCGCGCCAATATTTCCTTGGTTCTACTTTCCTCCTTCCTCGGTGTACACTTCGTCTCCTCCTCACTGAGTAAGTTGCTCCCATTTATGCTCGCACATTTGGTACGGCACGTTCCAGATCCGCTGAGGATACTAACTCAAGCGCCGCTAGATATTAGGCCGTGCCGTCAAGACGTCCACATAAGGCTTATTTTTATGGCATATCTGTTTATTTTGTTATGAGAATATCTGTAAAGGCAAAGTGAAAGTATGGAAGAGAGTTGATATTCTTATTTTTTGTCTTCGTTAATAAAAACTTTTAGTTTAATATACTTGCGAAAAATTAAACATTATTTCCAAATTGTTTCACTTTTATTCAATTTTAATATATCAACATTTTATTTTATATTTTGAGACATATTATCTCTGAAAGCTATAAGAGAAATTTAATATATTATAATTGACATTTTGGGACTGTGTTATTCATTTTATGCAATAACAACACACAACAATTCCTTCAATAGTTAAGACCTTACAGGACTTAAGAAACACTGAATACCGGAATCGACTGTCCGTTCCAATAAACTTTAACTTCATTAAACACGAGGTAATTATTCTGGCAAAATTTGTCTAATCTATGACTCAGAAAACATTGTAAATTTTTACTTTCTCGTTCCTACTTCGTAAGAAGAGTAAGTATTGGAATCGTGTGCAGGCGAATTTTCGACAGAAAACTGATTGTCGGGTCATGGTAACAAAAAAGTGGATAAATCATGCTCCTATAGTGTATATTACTTCCCCTAAGAAGTGATGTTGTCAGAATCCATGTTTTGTGGGTCCATCATAACGAAAAATCGATTGACGCAAAATCTGTCTGTCTGTTCATCTCTAGTGAACGCTTGGGCTTAAACCATTCCACCGATTTTCTCCCAAATTGATATTCCCCGATAGAGCTAAAAGAACTCTAGGCGTTGCGAGATTGAAACGGATATATTGATTTTTGAGGGTACTTGACATGAAGCTTCAATATTTTCAAAATATCCTCAAAAATCGCTCTAAATTTTTGTATTAATCATTGTTCTCGGATAGCGTAAAGGACGCTTAAGACATTATGATGCAGGTCTCATTTTAATTGAAATCACTGATTTTTCGAAAGTTGCAAAGATCTATTTTTTCGGCGCCTTTCTGTCACTACAATATTGAAGATAGAGATTTTTTCTTAATTAAATCTGTTCTTTAAAGACAGGTCTTGAAATAAGGCCATTCCGAAGTTTTCGAAAATATGAGTAGTTTTCCTGTACATTTGCGTAAAATTTGGACCATTTAAAATTTTTAAAAGACTTTTTTAAAGGCTCTACATTTTTTCTTTAAAATTTCTCCTTGTGAAAGTAAAAAATGGTGCTAGTCTCATTTCAGGCAAACTATCTGTATTTTCGAAAACTGCAAAAAGTTAACATTTCAAAGTTACAAATTAAAAATAGACATTGTTTTGTCTCAAATAAAATCTATTCTAAATAATCATCTCTTTGAAAATGGTCGTATACAGTTTTTTGGACAAAAGACGTTTTTGCGTAAGTTCAGCTCGAAATTTATGGAATTAAAAAAATTCTCAAAAATCGCTCCAAATGTTTTTTTAAATTTTTTCCTCGTATACGTTAATGGCATATTAAAAGTTTCATTTGCGGTGAACTCTCCGTATGTTCGAAAATTGCAAACACTTAACATTCCACAAATACAAAATTAAAGAGTGAGATTTTTATCTCAAACAAAATCTGTTCTAAAAAATCAGACTTTAAAAAGAATCATTTACTATTTTTTTTTAAGACTAATTTTCGCGTAATTTCTTATTGAAATGAATGAAAATTATAAAAGAATGTTTTATAAAACATTGCACGAAGTTTTTCTTAAAATTTTTCCATGTTTATACATGTCGAGAAATACAGGACAAGAAACGTCTAAAAGAATAGTGTATGCCTCATCTTAGTTGATCTCTGAATTTTCAAAAAATGCATGTTGGAAAGCTTGGGCTAAGACAATTAGATTTTTAAGTGTCGACCCCACATAGAATGTCACACCGTTTCCATGGCTTAGAGGTAAGTCACACAGCGCTTACAACTCTGTTCGAGTCTCGGTGCGGAAAAAAATAATTGCTCATTGAAACTACTTTTGCAGGCAGATTCATATAGTAGTAGAGGAGAGTACCCAACCCGATCCCTGTTCCTAAAGCGAGCCCCTTGATTTACAACTCTGTAGAGTGATGTTGTCGATTGGAAAATAATTAAAATAATAGTTATTTGCAAAACTGAGGCCTAGTCAAGCGGTAGGTCATTTTCATTTGTTGCCAGACAGTCAGCTGTTTGTGCGAACTGTGAAAGAAAAGTTTCTTCAAGTACTTATTCTCAGTTTCCTGATTTCGCTACTTCATCGGCAAGTCTTTTAACCATTCCATTATTTGAAGGTAACATTACAAGCTATTGACGTAGCGTAATGTAATTTATTTTACTTGTATTGTAAAAATGTTATGAGCCTTTGAAATATAAACATTCTTGTGCGTCACTCGAGCCCCCCAAAGGTTCCTAACGCAAGCCCCCAGTTTTTCGTATTGTAAAATAAAAACAATAAGATTTTTGGCACTCCTTATACCCTAGGAGTCTAATAAAAAGCAAGAGCCTACTCTGAAGCCTATCTGTTCGAGAGTGCAGGAAGAAAGAAATCAAGAGACAATTTCAGAATTTAATCCCAAAGAAGTCGCAAAGAGAGAAATTTAAGAAAATTCTGAAATTAAACAAAAAGCAAAACGAAAATATTAACTTCGACGAGGAATCGAACATGACCTCTGGCTCTTCCGAATTGGAAGTTCTTCAGGAATATCTTCTCTCCCAGGTGAAGAAGATGCAGAGTGCAGATTTTGCAGTGTACATTTTCAGAGAGCTGTAGGAGAACAAAGGGTGATGTGCCTAATGTGTTCACTCTGAGCTCACGTACAATGGGTGGTGGCGGAAAAGTTGCTTATATTTGTGACTTGTCGCATTTCAATATACAGCGTGTTTCAAAAATTGGAGGCATAATTTCAGGTATGTATTCCCCATATGTAGACAATCAAAATAGTTCATTACAACTTGTATCCGGAAATGCTTAATTCCCGAGTTATGGCCTTCACAACTCTGAAATTCACCGAAACGTTTTTCTTTCCGCAGGTCGTTGTCATTACAGATGATGTTCAAATGTCCTCCTCCTGCTTGTTGCACCTCACATTGATGTCTCATTGCCCTGCGAACACGATTCCAAACTCAGGAGTATTGCGTGTGTCGTCGCCAGATGCCAACATTCGATTTCGAAGAGATTAGAAATCACCAAATTCCAATTCGTCTTCCGTAGACGAATACACTAATGATATTAAATGGCCCACAAGTAGAAACCAAGAGGGTTCAGATAAGATGAGCGTGGAGGCTTAGCAATCGGGCCACCTCTACCTATCCATCGATCAGGAAACCTTCGATCCAAGTACAGTCAAGCCGTACGAATGAAGTGTCCACGTTTTCTGGGTCCTTGATACCCAAATATCGATGCATGACAATACCTCTGCTGGTCTGTTCATCTGTCCTTCCGTCCGTGATCAACGCTAGTCGCTAAACCGTTCAGACGATTTCTCCAATGCTGATATTCTCCGATCGATCTAAATAAATCAAAGCTTTGCGAGATTGAAATTGATATTTTGAGTTTTAGAGTTCTTACATGAAGGTTCAACAATATTTCCCAATTTTTCGCAAAAATGCCTCCAGATTTTTTTAATTAAATTTGTTCTTAGATAGTGTAAAACACTTTTGAAGAAAATCTTCTAAACGTTTTAGGCACTACACGTTCTGATCGCAGACGGACAGATGTTTTCACATCAATCGATTTTTTGTTTTCAAAGACTCTCAAACCATGGATTCTGCCTACACTGTTACAGGGAGAAATGTGTTACATGTAGGAACAAGATTTATCCATTTTTCGTTTCCAAGACTCGACAACAACCCGATTTCTTCTGTAAAAATCACTGATTTCCGCCGCAGAAAATCAGTGACAATCACATTTCCAGCTGACCAAATATCTCTGTCTTCTTTGGAGCACTCTCTTCAGTTTTTGCCCATTGTTTCCACTATCGTTTAAAGTTTGATGAACCCACCTTCCATTTTTAGTCGCCAGTCTATGCAAAAAAGCCTATGGTTGAGACTAAACATTTCCAGATTCTTGATTGAAATGTTTTTTTCCACGTCCGTTTGTATTCAACATCGAGCGATCGCAGAACGTTTTCATGTTCAGTTTTTCATGCAAGATTAGGTACCATTTATGAAGGCGTTATTTTAATAGTGGTACAATTCCATTGACACTCATTTTGAGGTACTGAGCTCTAAAGTTAAAGGATTATAACAAAATCGAGGATGAAGTTAGACAACAAAATTGTGTGTTTTTCTTTTATCAGATATTACTTGTCCGTCTGACGATTATATGAATAAGCATACTGTATGCTTCGCGGAATATTGGGGTGTAAAGGAGTTATACCACCGTAAATTGAGGTTGGTGTGCCAAATAGGAAGATGTCGTTCTAAAAGAAGTTGAAAGAAAGACAATATGGATTTATTAAAACAGATTAAAAATTAATTTAATAGTACTGTTGAGGCACATTCAGTTTTCTTCAACTTCTTGAAATCGTCCGGTTCCCACCTGCAGATCAGTAAATTAAACGTGATTAATGCGTGAAATGAATGGAAACAAATCAAGCATCTCATTAATCTTCCTTTGCTTTGGTTATAGAAGTGGCATATTTAAGTTTTTGAAACCTTAGTTGTTCACCATCCACTCGTGGTTTGTATTTAGTGAAGTCTACTGTGTAGAAACCAGTATCTTGATTAAACGTTTACTTGTACTATATTATTATAAGAGACTTCTGTTTGACAAATCTAATCTAATTTTTAGCCAGTTACAAACACCATTTTGTTCATTTTTCCTCCTTCTTGTTACAGACTTTTGAAGGTCTTTTAACACCTAGACCATTAAGTTTAATTTCTGTTTAAATAAAAATGTGTGATGTAAACATATGATTTTGTTGTTCCTATTACGAAATGTGGATCAAGATCTTTATCATTAACTCATTGCATATGCTAGAAATATCTCGAAAATCACTCACCCCATGACTTGTAGAAAACCACGTAGCCGTACCACTGAAGTTGTATCACTTTAAAATAAATACTCGGAAGCATTTTGAATCAATATTGTTAACTCCAGAACGAGGCGTTCTATGGACTTAAAGACTAACATTTTGAGGCCAAAAGCCTCAAAAAAACGTTTCTCACATCGTGGTCTACAGAATGAGCCTTTCTCGAACATTCTATTACATTTTTGCTGGTGCAGCGCTTCCCGATATTACCTCCCCTGCTCAGAGACGTGCAGAATCTGTAAGTAAATGTGAATGAGAGGACAGAGAGCGGCAAAGACAGAGACACACAGAGAGAGGCAGGGACAGGGTGAGAGAAGGAGGGAGTGACAGTGAGAAAGGGAGAAGGGAGAGGAAAGGGAGATGAAGGGCATAACGTCTGCCGGGTTTTCCTAGTCCAGATATAAAGGTGTGCTTGCGCACCCGAAGGGGTGATGATAAGGTTAAAAGATAGGTGCCCTCCTACGGAGGCCTGAACGCTTTCCTGTCCAATGCCTTCTGACTCATACATACCTGTGTTTTGCGACCATGTGACCTCGTAATCCAGAAGTAACAGTGGTCAATGTTGGTGAGGAGACCGCTTGCTCTTCATTTGTTTCAGTTTTGATCTGTAAATCAAGTCAAGGCTTTAAATGAATATATTTAATCACAGCCCAAAACTAGTTTTTCTCCATTTTCTACGCCGTAGTTAGTGGCAGTGACAGTGAGAAAGAGACACTGGGTAACTATAACTTTCGGGGTAACTATAGTTACCGAGAAACCACATTCGCATCATTTGAAAATTTCGACAATGTCTTTAGAAAATGATGCTTTCAGTAGAGCCGCGGTTTTTTGACAAACATTCCTTCTCTTTTATAGAAATTTACCACTTATCAAACGATATAATCTTCTAAAAAACATGCCGAATGCAGGCGTACCATGCACATGACACTGATTCTCTCTTGTATTTTCGAATTTTTTTCTCTCTCGCCTATTAAAGTTCACACTAGATGCCACCGAGCTTTTTCTGAGCCAAGGTATACGCATTATGATCCATCTCTGTCATGGTTTATCAAGTAACGTGAAGAACATATTCTAGGAAAGTCCTTGACCGTCCTTGCGATATGTGCTAAGATTAACCTTCTCAATTTGCATAATTGAATGTGCCAGTTTTTAAGATCTATTTGCAGAGATGACCGTAGGAAATTCATCTACTTTCTCTAATCTTACTAAACCTGCGCCTGTAGCTGAACTTCTTACGGCGTTTTCGCTAAGAGTATAGCAACGATAGTATAATTCAATTCCAGAATATTTTTCTCATCTGAGAATATGAATTATGGTGCATTGGGTTGAACAACATAATCTGTGCTGACAGTATTGTTTTACAAGATTTCGTAAAATATTTCCATGACACCAAATTTTCATTTGGCATCGCATTGTCTCTAAACTGAGTTTGATTTGGTCTTATGATCTAAGACCTCATTCTATCGTTACTGACTTTGTGGCCAGAGCTTGCCGTAGCGACATCGTGGCGGGTCAGAAGGGCAACTATTCAATATATCGCTCGTGCGCTGAGATTGTGACACAACTCAAGAAAATACGAATTTTGAGTTCATGAACTCTCCAGAATTGCAGATTAGTCTACTTTCCAGCGGCAACAAAAACATAACTAGAGTAGAGTATTCCACCAACGAACGGCAGAAGTGAAAAAGGAAGAATGACGTATTTCAGTACAAGGTGAAAATTTCAAACTAATTTATCACAACACCTGAGTTGTTTAGTTATGCTTTTGTTACAGCAGCAGCACACGAATGATACGTTGTACTCTCCTCCTGATTTTCTTGCAAACAAGTCTTTCGAAAACGACCATTTTATTTCCTAAAGATTTTCAATTTTATCCAAATTCAACCATATTATATTAAGAATTGACAATATAATGGATTTTGTGGATGTATGTGGGTTTGATGGATTGATTTTGTGGTTGAGTGGATGGATTTTATGGTTATGCGGAAGAACAGTCCAAATGCCCTGAGCCTCGCCACTAATAAAGACAATTTATTATTATTATTATTATTATTATTATTATTATTATTATTATTTTCCCATTACATCACGATTAAAGATGTTATGAGTCGGCTGAATATAAGATCTACTCCAGGTTGCAACCAGCTACCTAAGGAGCAGATCCGGTGACTATCAGTGCCTCTACAATACTTTACGCAAAATGTGGGCTGTTCCAAATAAAGCAATTTCTTGCACTTCCCAGTCTTTTGAATTACCAGGGAGTTTAGACAAGTTCTTACTCAAATTTTGAGGAACAAATCCCAGAGCTCCGATAACTATCGGTACGACCTGTGCTTTGACGCCCCACATTCGGCTGATCTCGATTTCCAAACTCTTGTATTTAAGACGTTTCTCTGCCTCCTTGGTAACGATGTTTTGATCGCAAATCGCAATTACAGCAACATCGATAAGTAAACACGATTTTTTCGCCAAATCCCGGATAACTATATCCGGTTTGTTGGCCGCTATCGTGCGATCAGTTTGAATTTGTTGGTCGTACAATATCGTACACAATGCAACAGACGTCACCGGTTTTGGTGAGTGTTCGTACCACTTGGGGCATGTGTTTGGAACTTCGAGGGCGGTACAGATCTGCCAGTGGAGGTAACTACACACCCTTGTCATGTCTTTTCAGGTATTCGGTCTTTGCTAGGATTGGACAAGCTGAGACAATTTGATCAATGGTTTCTACTTGCTCCTGGAAAATGCGGCATTTATCATCTTGAGAAATTTTGAAAACCGCTTTATCATAATGTTGTGTTCTCAAGGCCTGATCTTGGGCATCTATTACAAGTGCTTCCGATTCTGGCTTCATTCTTCCCCTTTTAAGCCACATAAATGATTGATCTTTATTGATATGTGCTCTGTCCATTCGTTTCAAATATTGTCCGTGGAGTGGTTTGTCTCTTCACGTCTTCTTTAACATTTTTTGTGTCTCACATTTCTTGTTAAGAAGCATCAGAAGTTCAGTGTCTCTGTCATTCTACGTGTCTTGCAGAGTCTTGTTCGCAATACTTCTTGCTACACTAACAATGCCTCTGTTTCCCATTCTTCGGTCAGATTTCATGACCTGCCTAATTAGAGAGTCATCTTGATGGCTGACTACATACTTCCCCAACCCGACTATTGCGTTGTGCCAGGAGGCCTCAATATGCCTGATGCCTCTTCCTCGTTCCTTACGTGACACATGAAATCTATGTATATCAGCTCGAGGGTGGGAAACATGATGCATTGTTAGCAGTTTTCTGGTTTTTCGATCCATGGTGCGAATTTCTTGCTCAGTCCAGTCCACTAGTCCAAAACTGTATTCGGCTACAGGTACCGCCAAACTACCTATTGCAGATATTTTATTCCTGGAATTCAGAGCGGACTGCAGGACCAGTCTCACTCTCCTATAATACTCCCTACGAATTCTTTCATTGTGTCGTTCGAGATGGTTTCACATTCTTCAATGCCCAGATATTTGTAAGTTTTACCTGGCTCAAGATCTTGAATCACAGTGTGCGTATCAATTTCAATGTTCTCAGACGTTTTGAGTTTCCCTCTTTTTAAATTGATTTTTGCACACTTGTCAAGACCAAACTTCATGCAGATGTCATTGCTAAAGTCATTCACGACAGACAGCATTTGGGAGAGAATCGTTTCATTCTTAGCAAACACTTTCAGATCATCCATGTAAAACAAATGTGATACTGCCCTTTCATCACCATGGAGCTTAAAACCAAAGTCAGCTTGCGACAACTGTCTCGATAGTGGGATCAAACTAATGCAAACAGCAGAGGGGATAGTGAATCTCCTTGAAAAATACCCCTGTTAATCTGAATACTTCTGGTTTCTACTGCTTCCTTTCCGCTGTGGATTAGTAACCTGGTACTCCACGACTTCATACTAGCCTTGCAAAATTCAATAAGTCTAGGATGAAATCGATAGATCTCCAGGGTCTTCAAAATCCAATCGTGTGGTACACTATCAAAGGCCTTTTGGTAGTCAATCTAAGCCATGCTCAAATTACGTTTGCGTTTCTTTACATCATTCAAAATGACTTTATTCAGTAGCAAGGTTTCCTTACAGCCATAAGAGCCTTTACGACATCCTTTTTGTTCAGCTGGCATTAGATGATTCTTATCTACATGTCTGTACATTTTGTCAGCTATGGCTGCTTTGTACAGTACTGGCAGACAAGTAATTGGCCTGTAGTTCTTCGCCAAAGAGCTGTCTCCCGCTTTGGGTAGCAATTATTATTATTATTATTATTATTATTATTATATTCTAGATTGATTTATTATTATTAATATAAAATTAGAAACACAATTTACGCGAATGTAATGCACCATCACATCTAATGTGCACCCCATGTTGGAAAACTTAAAATTATAAAAGGGTTTTGTATTGAATGTAATGCGCATCAATGACAGAATAATAGGTACTATATTTTATTTAAATTTAAGTAATACAACAATAGATTTATCGTATACATAATTAGCATTCTAACTCCTTTATTGCTAACTGCTTTACTGGTAATTGCTTTATGCTTTAATGAAGCATCATAAGACGTTCATTTCTGTTTGCCCTCCGCATCGTTTCTAAAACCCTCAATCGCAAGGTACAGCAACATCGATAAGTAAACACGATTTTTTCGCCAAATCCCGGATAACTATATCCGGTTTGTTGGCCGCTATCGTGCGATCAGTTTGAATTTGTTGGTCGTACAATATCGTACACAATCCAACAGACGTCACCGGTTTTGGTGAGTGTTCGTACCACCAAATATCATATACGAAACGGAATTCAATTTGAATAGTCCAGCAGTTCATTGTGACGTATTAAACGAAAAAAATTGAATGAAGTCATTGACGTTCTACGAAATGGATTTGCACTCGAATCTAATGCGGCATCGAATATGCGCACCTCGATTTTCAGTATTATATTTGGTCAAAAACGGTGAACATTAGATGAATAAATACGGTATTGCGCAAGTTGTCGACACTAACAAACAAACAAACAAAAAGTACAATACTTTTTCTGTATAATTTGTACCAAAAAGTAGAAAGAATTTTCTAGGAATTCATTTCGAGTCTCGCAATGCTTTCTGAGAAGTAATGTTGACAAACAATTAAGACAAACAACTCTATAATAGAGCTTCAAAAATGTTTTTAGTATGTCAGCAAACATTCAAATACTCTGCTTTTTATTTGTTAAATTTTTAGCCACGCTAAGATTTCAAACAACGACGTTTTGCATGTCCTTAGGAAAGTATTATAACTTAATTCATCAAGTCGCATTTTGCGAAGAAAAAATTCATAATGAAGAAACACGAGAAAAAAACTCAATCATCAAAGACAAAATTTATAGGAAACTATGCAAGTCTAATGCAATTTCATATAGTATTCCTCTCAAAAAAATATTTTGTATAATATCACATAAAACGGACGTATATTTTCTTTAATAAAAAATTATGACTTTCATTCGTACATGTATTATTTTGGGGGTTAAGTTAGCATTTACCAAAAAGTCAACTAAATTATTGTCTGTATGTATCCATTTGTTACTCTTCAATCATCGAAATGACTTTTACTTTTCTCGGAATTGTAACTGACCTCATTTTTTAAGCATTTCGACAATTTACAACCAACGTAAACTTGATTCCCACCACTCCTGTTTCCGGGACAGATATACAGTCTCTCTGTCACCGGTACTCTTCGTGCTGAATTGCCCGAGTGGACAATAGCCAAATATGTCACGGGCCGCAGGCGACGGTTGTGGTTTACCCAAAACAGCGGGAGGGAGGCCTCGACTGCCTGCGTTCTTCCATTAGCCATGCTATGAACCCTAAGATTCTTTCCCACAGCGATGCTGCAACCTCTACTGCATGTATACATTCTATTTGCGGCGCAGAGCTTGCATGGCGTAACAGCTAATTGGACAATTAACATTGCCTACAGCTATTAAAGCAACTTAACGAGACATCCAACGATGATACTACGTCTGATGTGGGATAACAAGAAGAGAATGTTTCGAAATAAAGTTTTATAAAATGAGAATTTTGTTAAAAAAGATTTAAATGCTTGTTGGCGAATAGCCTTTCAATGGTGTAGAAACCATTCCCATTTCTTCAGCAGAATACGACTATCATGTTTACAAAAGACAGTAAGTCAAGGAGACGTAATATTTTCTAGGAAGGACATTGTCCTAATTAATGGTACGTAAAAGACCCGGACAAATCCCTGCTGTTATGTCACACAGTTTCCGAGTATCAACAATTCTTCAGTGTGAGCAGAGAACTTGGCAGTAAGATTTATCGTTGCGCCCCCAGGCAATGCATGTTAAGGATATTTGTAAAAGGAGACAAAATGATGTTCACAGCTGAAACAATAATTGGTGTTTTGATAAAGTGTTACTGAAATTCTTTGAAATCTATGAAAAATAAAAAAAAAATGAAAAATCAAAACTTTCTTCTATCTTTCATCTTTAAATGTCCCTCATGTTTAAAATGACTTGCACTGATTTTCTTCGGTTCCATATGTATCAAACACGTACAAAACATCCTTTCAAAATACTCCAATAATTCACAACATGGTAAAGCATTTCGTGGATGGGTAACTCACGATTCTCCTTACGCCTGCTAAATACCTTTGAAGACATTTCTGTTATCGTTACAATCATCATCACTATCATATTCAATATATCATTATAATCTTCATCACACATTATCAACTGAAAAGCATGTTCACTTCCATGCATTTCCCACTGCTTTCCTCATTTTACTGCCTTTCGCAGTACCAACTTAGATATTCAAGTTGAACGAAGTTGACGAAGTTTCATTTCCGTTACTTCATCATTACCGTCGAGGTTTTCTTCAGTGATGATTTCCCGAAGCTCCTCTACAATGAGATCATCATAATGAGCGTTAGCGTTGCACAGATCCTGGATGGTTTTCCTGTTCATTTGGCCAAACCCCTTACCTCCAATTTCATGCAACTGAATTTTACAATTGTATTTTTCTATAATTGTGAATTGACATTTCATCTTTGAAAGTTTTGCAGACCTTTCAGCTCCGACGTCTGCCGTGTTCGTTTCCCAGATGATGCTGATAATGGAAATGAAATGTACTCGCTTTCAAAATAAAAGTAGTACGAAAAAAAGTCGCAATCGCGAATGTTAAAACTTGTAGCTTTTGTCTAATCGCGAACGTTCGGAACTCGCGAATAGCGAATTCGCGGATGTCAAGGGATTACAGTAATTATCTATGACACATTAACATCGTGTCGAATGGTTCATCACTATCAACTCGCTCATTATCACACTATATGAACGGCACGTTCAGAAACAAAGCTGTAGGCTATGACCGTAATCTCTAAACAAATCACTGGAATTCCGCGTACTGCGGGAATACGCACAGAGCAATCCATTTCAAGTCAATTAGATAATATCGTGTGCATATTCATTTCCGTAGTTTTCGTATGAAGTGAATGCAAATGTTTTGAGTAACAAAATATGTTACTCAAAAACGGCTCCAATTTTATTCTATCTCGCCCTTACTTTGTAAGAAGAAGTATTTTATAATAGAAAGAAGAGAAATTATTAAAAACGTAAATGTGCGCCGGAAGATACGAATTTTTGACAGAAAAACTGTTATTGCTGGGCCCTGATAATGGAAATGTAGATAAGTCTTTCTCCTATGTGTAGTAATTTACTTCCTCTAACACATTCTGTATTCAGAATCAATGTTTTGTGCGTCCTTGATACCGGAAAGTTGATTGACGATACAACTCGTGTCTTCTGTTGGACTGTGCTCAATGCTAGCGCCTAAGTCGTTGAGCCGATTTTCTTAAAAAAGAATATTCCCCGATTTATCTGATCGAACTCGAGACCCTGCAAATTTGAAATTGATATTTTGATTTTTGCCGGTATTTTACATGATCCCTCAACATTTTAAAAATTTTCTCAAAAAGGGCTCAACATTTTTTTGGTTTAACTTTCACCTCAGGTAGCATTAAGAAGGCTTAAAAGAATTGTGTAGGTCTCATTTTCACTCAAATATCTGAAATTACGAAAATTGCAAAAGTTAAAATTTTTTCAGCATTTTACTACAACTCAAATCCTGATGATAGAGGTTTTTCTTAATGAAATCTCTTGCTTAAAGACATAATGCTATGTACAAATTTACGAAACTATGAATAATTTTTGAGTAATTTTGCATGAAATACAGGAAAATTTTAACAATTATTTTCGCAAAATCTGCCCTCAATATTTTCTTTAAATTTTTATCTCGTATATATCAGTGGGCAGTAAAAACGTGATGCTGATCCAATTTTAGGTGAACCCACTAATTACGAAACTTGCTACAGTTAAGTCTCTGCAGAAATGCACAGTATTGAAGATAGAGATTTTTGTATTAAGTGAAATCTGTTCTAAAACATCAGCTCTTTAAAAAGGGACATGTGCAATGTTTTGAGCCAACGAGTAGTTTTCACATAATTTCTGGTTAAAATTAATGAAAATTATGAAAGAAACATTTTTCAAAAAACTGCTCCAATTTTTTTCTACAATTTGTTCCACGGATAAAACAAGAGACGCATAAACACATGTCTTATTACATATGTCTTATTTTCGTTGTACTATATTAATATTCGAAAATTGTAAAAGTTAGAAATAATGCGAGAAAGTAAGCGATGTAGCTCCATTATTTTCTTTAAATTTTCTCCTCGGATAGAGAAAAGGACGCATGGCAGGTTTTTTCACTGTACTCACAGTATTTTCGAAAATTGCAAAATATTAAAACTCGGAAAACTACAATATTGATGATAGGGATTTTTCAGTGAAATCTCCTCAAAAAATTATATTTTCAAGACCATGTACTATTTGTGAAAAAAAACGCGCAGTTTTTTCATATTTGTTTGTATTAGAAGCAATTAATAATTTTTTCTAAAAAAGGCTCCAAATTTGTTTTAAAAAATGTTTCCTTGGAGAGAGCAAAACAAAAAGGTACAGATTTAATTTTAGTTGAACGTAATCAATTAGTGAAAATTGCCGACTGATAGACAGATCTGCCGTACCGAATTCGGCTGGTAATAGAATACAATTCATGGAGCGGTGCTGTGTTCGGCTATGCTCTACTGTCAAAATAAACGTCTCCTGTGGAGAACCGGTAATTTGTCAGCTAAGAGACAGTGTTGATCACAGACATGTGATCGATCGACAGTTTGGTCGATCTTTTAATTAAAATTAAGACATATACGACTTAACAAAGTCAAAGGATTTGAAATTGATGGATAATATATTTAAATGGGCATTACGATTCCCTTGAAACTATAGTACATTTATCCAACTATTGAACGACTTCTTAAACAATATGACGCATTAGCGAGCTCGCAGACCCGTCCTCTATGTATTCGTCATGGTGCTCTACGTTGCGAGCTTCAGTGTAAAGCCATTCATTTATTTACATAAGAGGACCTGTTAATTTGATTGGAACTACGTACGAAAGAACATGGTGAAAGAATAGGGTTATATTCATTTATTACATGGCATGAGCTTCGGGTATTCGTCATATTAACTGTAGTTCTAAAGAAAGAAATGTCTATTTCTACATCACTACTGACGGGTATTCCCGGTAAGGCGTTTTCGTTTAGATGTAATAATGATGCTGATGCTACTGCTGCTACTGCCGCTGCTGCTGTTGCTGATGATGATAGTCATTACAAGGGCGGGATGACAAGATGAAAGGGCGGGATGACAAATGATTATGATGATGTCAGTTCAGAATGCAGCGTGTAAAACATTTCTCGCAGTAATCGATCACTCCGTATTTGGTGTTACTAATATTCTCAGTAACTTTTCTTAACAATTCCTCTTCCAAGTGCTTCAGAACTAGCATCCTAACGACTGGCTATCGGCCAGATTGCGCAAGCACCACCATCCGAACAATTTAATTGTGCCGAGCCGGATTCCGAGATCATTAAGGCAGTAGTGCCGTAGCTGTTTCGGGCCGAAGAATCGCGTGTTTGAGTCCCACCTCGTGCATTGTTGTGTTTGTGTTCATCCTTTCACGCCCCCATCATCACCATATCATTTCATCTAGTTCACAGTTACCCATAACGTTAAAACTAATAGTGTTAACGTAAAACCAATAGTAGCACCGTGCCATGACACGAGCTTCTCTGCGCCACTAGCGTCGGGAGAATAAACTATTAGTACCCCGCCGTTTTAAATAGGGATGGCGTTGTCTCTGGTGGCGGGGAAATGAACTGCGTGGAGGGGCGATTTCGTCTTGGCACTCGTGCCACGGACTTGTGTCGCTCGTGGCATCGACCTTGACAACACTGACCTAGATGTTAATCGAACTAAAAAAAGACATAAAAATTAATTGTAACAGTGGGCGGGAATGAAATTCAATTCGACCAACCTATCATGCGATAGTTTACTCTGAAATAAGCGCTATCCCAAAATCGCCTAGGACAGTGTTGTCAAGGTCGATGCCACGAGCGGGAGTCCGTGGCACGAGTGCCACGACGAAATCACCCCTCCACGCAGTTCATTACCCCGCCACCAGAGACAACATCATCCCTATTGTAAAACGGCGGGGTTATTAATAGTTTCCTTTCCCGACGCTAGTTGCGCAGAGAAGCTCGTGGCATGCTACGGTGCCACGACGCGTGCCACTGCCACCAGTAGAAGACCTTGACACCACTGACCTTGATGTTAATCGACCTTAAGTAACACACAAAAATTAGTACCAGTGGGCGGGAATGAAATTCAATTCGACCGACCTATCATGCGATAGTTTACTCTGGACTACGCGCTGTCCCTAAATCGCCTAGGAGGCCCTTCCCCGCCGTTTCCTTTCCGCCCCCTGCGGCCGCCACCTCGCCAACAAACGAAGGCGAGGGAAAGCCGCGCCGCGCCGCCCACTGTCGCGCGGGACGACTCTATTTATGGCGGCGCAGGCGCGTCCGACGCGGTGTGTGAGCGGCGCGCGTCTTTCAGGGATCAAAGGCGCGCGGCGGCGTGGGAGCCGCGGCGGGGCGTCGCCTCGGACCGCCCCCCGTAGTGCACCGGGAACGGCCTTTGGACGGCCAAAAGAGGCCCGGAGATTGTCCTTCGATTTCCCCTGCCAATATCCGCGGAGAGGCGTGAGTTTGTGATGGGAATGTTACATTTGCGAGCGCTGAGGCTTCCGCTTCACTTTTGCGCGAGGAGAGCGTAGAGAAGTATTTTGTATTAATTTACTTCATTTATTTAAGGTGAAAAAGTGTTTAAAACTTTTTAATAAACACACAAACAGTGTTTTTAACTGGTTTTTAACGTTAAATAAATAAATGTATTTATGTATTTAGCATTTTAGGGTCGAATTAGTCCGACTTTTGCCACCTAGCAGTGTTCCCAGGCCTGGGCCCTCATTTTATTTAGAGGCATTATTTTAATAGTAACACAACTCCACTGATACTCATTTCGAGCTCTAAAGTTAAATGATTATTAAAAAAACTAGGATGGAGTTAGACTAACAAATGTGTGTTTTTCTCTTATAAGATATTTACTTCTTCGTCTGAAGATATTATGAATAAGCATACTGTATGCTTGCGGAATATTGGGGGTGTAAAGGAATCATATCACCGTAAAAATTAGGTTCCGTAGATGTCGTTCTAAGAAAAGTTGGAAAAAAGACAATGTCGATTTATTACAACAGATTAAATATTAATTTAATGTTAGGGCCTACTGTTTAGGCACATTCAGTTTTCTTCATCTTCTTAAGATCGTCCTGAAAGCTGCAGATCAATGAAATAAGCGCGATTAACGCTTAAAATGAATGAACGCCTGGGAATAAAGGATGCATGTGGCGAGCATGAAGCATTCATTTCAACGTACCTATCCTTTTTCGCCTGTCTGAGCTTTCATCACACATCTATAGATTCTGAGACGATTGGCATGGACGGCTACAGCTCTATGTTTTCCTCGACCGGGAATCTTACCTAGCATGGAGGAATATTAAGCAATATAATTGTAAGAAATCTTGAAACTAACTTACATTGAGTTGACTTTATTGTAATGCAGGGGTATTCAAACATTTTTTCGTCCACAGCTCCCTCGGCCTATACGAAACTTCCCGCGGCTCCCCTGGTAACAATCAGTTCCAAATATAAATGTTAACACAAGACTACCAAAGATACTTCATAAATGAGTATGATAAAAAGTTATTTTATTTCTCCATTTTAATTAGGTTTTAAAATAACTCATAACACATTTTATTCAACTTTTAATTTTATGAGAAAATTCTTCTAAAATTTAATGGGAAGAATGAGCTTGCTCCTTCGTCAACAATTGTTCAAATCTGGGTACAATATTTGAAATTGCGACTAGGAATTCTTTTTCAAAGTTCAATTTCGCTCTCAACCAAACAGAGGTTGCTCACAGCTCACGTGGGCAAGGGACCTCTTGATCTGCGTTGATTTAACGATTAAATATCCCAGGCGGTGACGCGCGCTAGGGATGTACGTCGATGCTAAAGGAGCCACAGAAGCTTGTTGGTAAAGGACTTTCCAGGTTCAATAATGAATCCACAATTCACTCTGAAACTAAATTATATATCTTAAAAATAACACATAATGTGATAGTACAAAATCATTTTGTGAACACGGATTAAAGTAAATCAAATCTAAAGATTATATTTAATAAATCACCGCGACGCCCCTACCGTAAGGTCGCGACGCCCTTGGGAGCCGCGAAGCACAATTTGAAAACCCCTGTAGTAATGCGTTTAAAGTAACCTATGTTCTGACGCATAAACATAATTTAATTGACTTACATTAAATGTAAAGAAGTACGTCATCTCTTCAGTAGATCTCTACAAGCCATTTTCAGATCTAAAAACAAACTGCCAATAGCCACGACGTGCATAGACAGTTTTGCATAATTCGCAGAATGCGATTTTCGACTAAACGTTGTAGGCACGGGAGTAATCATACGAAACTGCTGCTCCACATAATAGGATATTAAACCTTACAACAGTGGTTTTGCAAGCAACAAGCGATAAGTAATAAAGAGGAAATTGACATTTCTACCATTGTATTGCAATTCAACTAAACAAGTTAAACATGAAAAGTATCCCTAAGTACAGCCGTTTCCCCTACTAAATGATAAATACTGTATACTAAATAATTTACAATATATTATATTTTATAATTAGATTGTCAGTGAATACGCTCGCGTCAACTACTGGAGTCATTAGTCCCGTACGTGCAGTGCATATTTTTCGCCGGGCAGTGTTGGTGATCTTCCCCCGCTGGATTGCGAGATCCGGCGCCGACCTACCGCCGAGAAGCGGGGTTTTCCCCAACCAGGTATCTCCCACTAGAGAGGCACCGCCCTAGCTGGGAACAGCTGTAAGCCCCCTACCGGTCTCCCGGCATGTGTGGTAATGTAGTGCATGTTAGTGTAAGTGTGTGTGTAAGAGGAGAGGATAGGACAAGCAAGAGGAAGGAAAGATCGCGCGCGGTCCGTTTGTTAGGGTACTGCTCCGGCATTCGCCTGGTGTTGATCGGAGAAACCACGGGAAACTACCGATCAGAGCAGACGGCCGCTAGAATTCTCCTCCAGACAGAGACTGAATTCAACCTAGCTTACAAGCTAGTGTCGAAAATCCTGCCGCCGTCAGGACTGGAACCTAGGACCTCCTGGTCAGAGGCACTATAGTGACATCGGTTGATACACTGAACCACTTCTCCCGGTTTTACAATATAAAGTGTATTAAATAAAAGTTTAAAATTTGAAATAATGTGATAGTTTGATAGAACAACCGTTGAGATTGTTTACTGGTCTTCATTTCTGGGGTTTTATCCTGGCATAACCAAGGAGGCAGAGAAACATCTTAAATACAAGAGTTTGGGAATCGAGATCAACCGAATGTTGGGCGTGAAAGCACATATCGTACCGATAAACATCGGAGCTCTGGAATTTGTTCCGCAAAATTTGTGTAAGAACTTGGCTAAACTCTCAGATCGTTCAAAAAACTAAGAAGTACATGAAATTTGCTTATTTGAAACAGCTCACATTTTGGGCAAAGTATTGTAGAGGAACTCACAGTCCCTCTATGAAATTTTGAAACAATTATTTTTTCAGAAACGTCTCCAAATATTCCATTAAGACAATTCGATTCAATTATGCCTGATTTTACGAGGCGAAATTTAGATCAGCAGGGTACTATCCTGTTTTTATAGCTTTTCGCACTGTTATGCGCTTGTCCGGAAATTCTGACGCCAACGTTCTAGAGGGCGTAAGCTTTTATACCGCAAACGTTTTTGGCCCTCTGTGTGCCGGTATAAAAAGGGAAGTAATGGGCAATGTCGTCAGTGAAAGAGAGGCTGCCATTTCGACCTGATGGCCGACGCGACGCCTTCCTACATTTCTCGAACACTGAGACACACAAGTCGATCAAGTTACGATTGGAACCCACCTGCCCCACGCTAGCTCTCTCCCGAAATCGCCTCAGTGTTTAACTTGTGGGCGAGAGAAGAAGCTGAAATATCGTAGATTATTGGAAAAGTGGAGAAACTTGTAAAGCGAAGGACATAAAATCACGGAAATTGACTCCAAAAATTCACTTTCGTCAATAGTTTCCCTATACACTAGACATGGCGTATGAAATGAAGTTTATTCTCAAAGCTAAAGTCTCTAATAATTAATAATTTTTAAATGGAGTACTAAATATAAACAAACGTCAAATACAAGAAAAATATTTGTGAATCAACTTTAAGAATACAAATTAATTTACAATATTTATCAGGAATAATGCCATATACCCTTCTAAATTTAATGATATCATAGTGGAAAAATGACACTAAACGGTTGAATTTATTCAGTAGATCTCTACCAGCTACTTGCAGATCTAAAAACAAACTGCCAAAAGGCACGACGTGCATAGACAGAATGCGATTTTCGACAAAACGATGATTATATTAAAATAAGCAAACATTACCAAGTATCTTATATTGACGAAAAAAAATCTTTGGTGTAAAAGAAAGGAGTGTGAAGGCAATTTTTTTGTTTCTTAAAAAACTAGTGGTCGTAAAATAACTCGTACATTTTCTCAATAGCGTTAACGTATTATTATAATACTGTATTTTCTTTCCATGTTAGCTCAGCCAACACTTGTAAAACTCATTACCCATCGTATCGCATGATGAACACAAAATCAGTATACAAAACTGTGATCCGTACAACGACCAACATTATTGACCAACACTGAGAAGGACTGTAACTCTACGAATTTCAGACTGCCATGTCGCGATATGCCATTTGACTGCTTCCCTGGTATAACGGTTAGCGTATCAAGCTGTCATACGCAAGTTTATGGGTTTAAATCCGATCGGAGCCTTGCATATTTACGGGCAAAAGAAACTTTCGTATACCGTTCTTGAGGGCGGAAGTAAACACGGCTTGTAGATTTTCTGCCCTTTAAAGATACTCAAACGTAAATAAAAAAGCCTCTTAGTTAAATCTAAATCGCCTGTTTCTTTGCCGGAGTGGTAACTTCTTTCTTCGCTAGATGATGAAAGGACCGAAGCAAAATTTGCATGGTCAGACGGAAGAGCAGGCCTGCTGATCTATATTTCGCCTCGTAAAATCAGGCATAATTGAATGGAATTGTCTTAATGGAATATTTGGAGACGTTTCTGAAAAGATAGTTGTTTCAAAATTTCAAAGAGGGACTGTGAGTTCCTCTATAATACTTTGCACAAAATGTGAGCTGTTTCAAATAAAGCAATTTCTTGTATTTCTTAGTTTTTTGAACAATATGGGAGTTAAGCCAAGTTATTACACAAATTTTGCGGAACAAATTTTAGAGCTCCGATGTCTATCGGTACGACATGTGCTTTGATGCCCAACATTCGGTTGATCTCGATTCCCAAACTCTTGTATTTAAGATGTTTCTCTGCCTACTTGGTTATGACCAAGGATATAGTGGGATCAAACCAATGCAAAACAGCAGAGGGGATAATGAATCTTCTTGAAAAATATCTATATTAATCTGAATACTTCTTGTTCTACTGCTTCCTTTTCGCTGTATATCAGTAACCTGGTACTCCACGACTTCATACTTGCAGACCTCAGTAAGTCTAGGATGAAATCGATAGATCTCCTGGGTCTTCAAAATACAATCGTGTGGTACAGCATCAAAGGCCTTCTGATAGTCAATCCAAGCCATGCTTAAATTACACTTTCTTTTCTTTATATCATTCAAGACGACATTATTTAGTAGCAAGATTTCTTTACAACAATTACACGAAAAGAACGTTAAATCCAAATGTGAACTCGCCACTTCTATTTTTCGCAATACACTAACTATAGCTGTTAACTATTACATATAGTACTATATTTCGCAACTACTAACAAGAAAAATTTGAAGATTTTTTTTTCAGAAGGATGTTACTGAATTTATCAAACCTTATTTATTTTCTCTTTGCGAAAACTTTTTCATTATTATGTACTGGATTTCACTGATCTTTGTTCTTATAAAAATGGAAATCTCTTGCGCATTTCATGCTTTTCTTGTAAAGAATGATGTAGGGCTTGAAAACATGATAAAATACGTTGTATAAAATGTTTGCAGAAGAAAGAAGAAACGAAAGTTTTTATATCCATACAATTAGGCTTTTCGTACCTGTTGTCGAACACAACGAAACCTTTTACATCTACCTAATAAAACGTAAAACCGCACCGTGGCCACGGTTCGTGAATTCTGCAATTTATTAAACCAACATATTTTTCTGGATGGTTGGTCTCGTAAGTTACGTGAAATGTGTTTAAAATTTAGTGATCTTATTACAACATAGTAGAACAGTATCATATTTATCGGAAGCCTCATTATTGTTTAATTTTATTGTTTTCTGTCAAAGAAAATCAATATTCATTTGTTTGAGATATTCAGAACGTTTTGCTGAGAGTCTATTGAGATTTAATCTAAGAAGGGATCTTTGAACAGGTGTAGGTGGAAATCTGGTCTCATTATTACATTCTCGCTACGAAGTAGTAAGAATTACTTTCTCGTTACGGAATAGAGATAATGTTTTGATTTCTGCTCGAGAAAACCGTAAATTTTCGACTGAAAAACTCTTATTACAGAGCTCTGGTAACGAAAAAGTGGATAAATCCAGTTGTTAAATTTAGAGAAAAAATCCTTTAACGCGTAGTGCTGTCAGAATCCTTGTTTTATGGGTTCATCTGCAAAAAATCGAGTGACGGCAAAACGTCTGTCTGTCCATCCGTTTGTCCGCCTATCCGTTTGTCCGTCTGTGAACAACGCTAACGGCTAAACTGGAACTGATGTTTTAATTTGGGTGGTGGTACTTAATAGATTTGAAAAAAATCCCTCTATCTATTTTGATTAAATGCTGCTTTTGGACAGTGTGAAGAACGTTTAAGAGAATGATGCAAATCTCATATTCGTTGAAAATCCTGATTTTTCGAAAATTGCGGAAGTACAAAAGTGTTTCGGAGTCATCCTACAACTATAAGTATGAAGATAGTCTACCTTAATTGAATACGTTTCTTAAAGATAGATTTTGAAATAAGCTCATGAACAATTTTTCGAAAATTTGAGTACTTTTCGCGTTTCGGCGAGAAAGCATGCGCTGTTTTAGCACCACTAGCTTTTCTACAGAGAGATATTCACTATTTTTTGGTGCTGTAAAAACTAGCTGTCTCACGTATTGAAATTTAATGAAATAATACCAAAATTCCACACTTTACGACGTAAATCGACGTTCCTGCAGGGTTTATGCAGCATTGCATACTGTAAGAGAATGTCCGCTGAGGGAACAAGCGTTGCGTTCCTGCGGGCACGAGTTCCAGTTCAAGGCAGCGAAACAGTAAGCTAGTGACTAAAGGGTGGATATTGATGACCTAAAACATTGTCTTTTGGCAATAAAGTGCTCTTAAAATGTTTTTTGAAATGCCCTAAAACAAAGAAATATTACGTAACAAATATTATCAAAACCAGTTCAGATGAACAACTCAAGCTGTTGGATATGTTACGGATGTAATCAAGGCTTCTTCCTTTTGTTCAAGTCAACTCAGCTTGCAAACGGTTGGTTTGCATTATTCTTTAAAAGAAAATCTCTGCCTTCTTTATTTATCACGTAATCGGCTGAACTGTCAATGTCGATTTGACGATAGACGTCACTGACGATAAGCGTCACAGGAATCTTAGAACTCACAACGGCTGATATTACAATATATGAGCGAAGAAATAGATTAGGCTACTCAGGAACTCTCTGGTACACATTTGTTGCATCTCGTAAATATTGTTTAAAGCAAGTATCATTAAAAAGATTTTAATATCGATGAAATCAACGAAAATGTATTAAAATGACGTTAAAAGGTAAAAAATAACCTAATAGTCGAAATCGATGAAAAATGCAAAAAAAAAAAAAGAATCATTTCGTTTTGTCATAACATAAAATGAACTTCTACACTAAACAGCATTGTTCTAAAGTGAAAAAAAAATCATTCGCTCCCTGCTAAGGACATTTTCTACGCCCTTGACAAGCCTGCAATGCCGCACGGCGCAGCGTCAATTTTTCTGGGCACGAGTTTTTTGACATTGAGAAACAGAAATCCAATTTGATGGCAAAGAGTGCCCGCGTAATGTAAGTTCAGTTAATATTGTTTGCCAGCCTTCCATTATTTCTGACACAGACACATCAATGTAAAATCGTTCAGTTGAATGAGTTTATAGTGCACCCCAGTTCATTTTCATCACCATTCATGCCGATGTCACCGGGTGAATTATCTCGAAAACAGAAATACCTGTGAAAATTGTTGTATCTTTCGACAACACGGCTCTGAGCGACCCGCAAGCCAATGGTTGGTTGATTTAAATTATTATAATAAATGAGGTAACCCTAGTTTTCGCGTGCGCTCAAATCCCCCTTGCCGATTACGCTGCATACTACAAATTGTCAGTAAGTACTTATGATGAGCTCGATTTTTGCCGAAATAACATTTTTAAACTACTTAATCTAAATAAAACACGAAAAATTAAAAAGAAACTAATGGTGCTACAACAGCACATACTTTTTCCCGGTATTGGAAACAGCTACGTAATATTGAAATATTGCAATTTCTGCGCTACTAATGCGCCACCAATTCAAACAAAGCGCTTGTGATGCATATTTGCATTTATTTCCATAGTCAGGAGCAGCAATCAATGCTTACTTTAACAAATGAAACAAGCAATGGTTTGCACAAAACAAACAAGCCCGGTGAGGCATAGTTTACTTTAAGTTATTGAAGTTATATTGTTAATGTATATTTTTCTTTTATCCAATGTGCAGTAAATTTTTTTAGGGATCAGATGATATTAAATGGTATATAACATGCCTCACCGGGCATTCTGAGGAGTAATTTATAAAAAAAACTTGCTGCAAAATTCATCGCGAACGGAAGTTTTTGGCTCTCGACCTAGGAGTTACTCCATACAAATCATGCTATTAGGGAGTTTTAGCGCCAGGCGTAAGGAGATATTCTAAAATTCTATTGATCACGTGACTAACGACTTTTTACATTCGTAATGAACAACGTTCAGAAGAGTTTTAGCAACAGCGTCATTGCATTATGGATTATGACAAAAGAATAATTTCAAGCGTTGAACAAAGAAGTTGCATAATATATCAAAGAGGGTAATGGTTAGACATTTCAACCACGATGAGACAAGAGTATAACAAATCTACATTGTGCACGGAGTTTTAGACTTTGTGGCCCTCTGTGAGCCCGCAGTCTGAAATTTTGAATTGGTTCTTCTTGAGAATGTAGGAAATATCTTAAAACAGTGTTCGTTATGTGTATAAGACATAACCTAACCAGAAGATACGATTTAAAATTCTTTTTCGCGAATTTCTTTCCTGTCATCTCTCCAATATTTCCTGTTAATTCTTGCCAGCGTTAAGGAGTTGGTAAGGAATAATTGTAACTGCTTCACATACAAGAATCGGTTTTTCAGAGATGGCAAAATGCAACCTTTTCTGTTTTTAGGCGGCCATTTTGCCGCTTGTAAGGTGACCGTAGAGACTAACAGGCCGGCATTCTTTGTGAAGGTATAAGGTCGTACCATACGCCTAAGGTAAGACGTGCTGACTTCTACTGCTGTCACGTGACTGTTAGTGCATAACACCGATACCTTATGCATGGCCCTGAAACTTCTTATTTTCAGCTACGGTTCTCTTAAGGCACGAGGGAAGACCGCGGCAAAAATTATGGATTATCAAATAGGTCTCGAAACAATTCTGAAAAATGTATTTGGAAACACCAACACGACTAAATAAAACTATATCTTATCACCGCCATCATCTTGACGTTCGTCGACAATCAGCCAGAACGATTGAGGAATATTAATTCTGGAGAAAATCAGCTGAACGGTTTATGGGCTAGCGTTATGCACAGACGGACAGACAGGCAGACATTTTGTCATTAATCGATTTTTCGGTTTGAAGGACGCACCAAACATGGATTCTGGCTACACCACGTGTTAGAGGAATTTTTTCTATATTTAGCAACTGGATTTATCCACTTTTTTACCAGGGCCCGGTAATAAGAGTTTTTGTGTCGAAAATTCGTCTTTTCCCGGCTCACTATTACAATACTTTCTCTTCTTACGTTAGTGAGTGCGAGAAGGTAAAAATAATTTAGCCAACCCGGATGACCGAAGTGGCTAAGAGCGTGTGCCGATTCAGCGCTTTGTCTGAAGGGTCTCGAGTTCTAGTCCTGCCTTGAGCAAGGTTGTTTGTACCTTGTCTTTCATGTATGTGTTGTCACGGAGGACCTCGCGTTCTGCTGATTCCAGATCAAAGGAGCCCGTGCGTGTGTTGGTGTTAGTAAATTTAATCTCAGTATTCGTATTTGAGCAATTTCTAGGTCTTCCAAAATCATGATTTTGTTAAAACTCTCACATTTCCAGCATGAGGTCTTTCTAGATGAATTCTATTTCATAGTGTCAAGATTTATCGTTGATATTGATTTTTACTTTCATATATACATAGTATAGAGAAAGTTATGTACTTCTTCAAAAATTGATGTCGAGGGAAAATCTGTAAGAGCAAAAAAAATCAGAGGTCGAATATTTTCCTTCATTACAGTATAATTTAGTTGTGATTGTTGGTAAAGTGAAATGCGCAATATTCAATAATTTATTTGTTTGTGGATTGATGAATCTGGACATGTGTAGAATGTGACAATAGAGCAATGATTTCGGAATTTTTGAAGGGTAATGTCAGGAACAAAAAATCAAAGACATATTATAGTCCTTTTGAGTTTTATATTTAGGAAATTAATACACACGATTAATACATTTTGCTGGATAACGTTATTGCCACAATTCGTTTTCTGTAGCACGAGTGATGCGCAAACCTCTGACTATTCGTTTTTACATATCCACAAAAAATATATTTTATATATTTTAAATCCAGAAAATGGCACAATATTCTGGCGATAAAGAAAATGGTTTTGACATTTTCAGCTTCGTAAACTTTTCAGTTTCGTTTTAAGCCAGCAAATTTATCCACGTTTGGAAAAACTGCTGTAGGACGAAAATTAATATTTGTTTAAATGAAAGGCACACAATTAAGTCTAAATTATTGTTTTAAAAAAAAGGTTTCTTTAAAGTGTCTTTGCCAGCACGTCATCTTGTCTCTCACTTTCCTTTGAAACTTTCCCCTAGAAGTACATTACATAATATCTAATAATACCGTAACTTAACCTTCACCGTAATGTAATTCAAAATTCCTAGCCATCTCTTTTTGGCTAAAACATATCTTATCAAGCTGAAGTCTGAAATAGGCTTTAAAACTGTTTCAACTGCGAATTTTATTCATCCATTTTGGGAAATGTGAATAATCGTTTCCATCGGGAATTAGTCAGATTTGAACATTAGTAACTAGAGGGGGATTTTCAGGAGTTAAATCAGTAAAATTGGCATACACAAACACAAATACTTACATACACAAATACATAACATACATACACAAATTCTAAAACAGAGGTAATATTAAGTAGTGGTATGTAGTACAACTATTATTACTATTAAGTAGCATAAGAGGTAGTACAGTAAGATGAATTCACAACAGATATTCAATCAAAATAACACTATTACTACTAAAATGACAATAAATATTTAACTACTGCTTCTCCAAAGTAATTTGACGTCTGAGTTCAGAAATGATGCTCTTAAAGTTAGAGGACTCCTCTCCTTTTCATAGAACGTTTCTTTTTTCCATCTCATGTACTCGTATTTTTCAGCGTTCGGCGTTTTCCGCACCCACGTTGCCACTTCGTTCTATCCGATACATCTAATTTTTTCAAGGGTCATCACTTGTTATCGAATGCCATCGCTTTGCATGCAGTATCTCCTCATTTTTTCCTCGGTCTTCCTGTTTTTTTCTTTCAGCTGGTGTCCAGTCCCATTCTTTCAGCGGCCATCGCATCTCTTCCATTCTCCTTATGTGTCCATACCTCATCAGTCGCTTTTATTCTATTCTATCAATTATATCTTTGCTTATTTTAATTTTCTATTTTATTTCTTCACTTGGAATAAATTCTTGAAATTTTCTTGCCGCAATCGCAAAGCCTCGGAAACAATCAATCTTCAGGAAAATGAAGAAAGGAAGCGAAACAGTGTCACGAGACATATTTGGGCAATATTTCATATAGTAAACTGTAAATAATTAATTACTTATTACTTAATTACTTACTAAGATTATTCGTCACTTCCTAAAACTAGGTTTTCATAAAATGCTAGAATCGGATAAATTTAACAATATATGTCACCTTCAATTTCTTCGAGATATTCTATATAATCATGTACCATGTATATATACCATGGACCATGTATATATATACCGTGTATATATTCATCTAACCATGTACCATGTAATTACAGGCTTTGTGGCGGAGACTTTGCTGGTAATTATTCTTTGAATTTGAGAAGAACCCTTTAAAAACGCTCTTTACGCTAGGAACCCGACTATGTACTGAGAGATATGCTGATTTCATGTTTTATTTATTTATTTGTCAAAAAACAGTAAAAACTGTATATGACGTGTGGGGAAAGAAATTTATCTGCGCACACTTTCTTGAGGGCCAGTATTAAAAAAAACAAAAAAAAACGAAAAAATTAATTTAGAAAATAATTATTTTAGAAAAATAAAAATATTTGAAAAATGTTTTTTCCCGAGTTATAGAAAATCAATTTCAACTGTAAATGAACTACAAGCAAAAGGAGTGCTCAACAAAACGTGCGCACAGTGAAGCTACATTTACGTCCAGAAGCAAAACAAGGGGCCATCTCAGCATTTGCTCAATGGATCAGGGAAACTGGACAAAAACCTGATCGAGATGGGGGTCATTGACCCGGAAGCTGAAGTACATTACTTGTTACAGGCGTATTAAATATTTTTTTAAAAATGAATACAATGCAAACGTAAACTAAGTCATTATATATCTTTGTTTTGTTACATTAAACATTATTTTTCTTTTTCACGATCAGTATAGTCACTAATTGTATAGAAACAGTTTTGCAGCAGAAAAGATTTTACTTTAAACATAAATTTGTGTACCGACTTTAATTGTTTTATGTCATCTGGCAATGCGTTGTAAAGTAACGTACATGTATTGTATGTTGATTTCTTGTACTGAACTGTTGATACTGACACTTGATGCACGTGATTGCTACGGCGTGTGTTGTAATTATAAATATCAATATTGCATGAAAATATGTTCCCTCCGTTAAGAAGATCATTTTTGACAAATATTACAGATTCGTAAATAAATAGACAAGGCAATGGTAAGATTCCCAGCTCAATGAAAAGAGGCTTGCAGGAATCACGTGGAAGGCATGTTTTCATTCAGTCTATTAAGTGTGTATGCAGAGGAAGTAACGTCCAATATCTTTGAATATATCACCTTCAGTGTCTGTCCGGCTTTGATTATATACGCTGCACTATTTTTTAAAATTACCGGCAGATTGGCGCCATTGCCCTCCTGAGACTTCATGTTTCCTAAAAAATAAAAAAATAAAGAAATTAGTATTTTAGTCTTGGAACAATTCAGAAAGGGTTCGGCTGGTTAAGAAGTTAGGAAGTGTTTCCCAGCGAAATGAAGTAAGACGCACGGTAATTCTACCCCTCTCACAAAATCAACCCTTTTGCAACTAGTACACTAATACTATATTAATATATAATTAAGATGAATTTGTTAAATAAATGTTTTTCAGATGAAAAAAATGTGAATATTTTGGGAGACCAAAAATCGTCTGAGCCGCTAACACACAGCCCTCACCACTAGACTCACAGATAAAAACTTAACCGTCCTAACCCTTCAAAAAAAAATTGAACGTTTGCACTTGAAATTTTAAAGAAGTTGGAGGTTTTCAATTCCATTATTTCAAGATGTTCTAAAGAACAGATTTCATTAAGGAAAAATCTCTATCATCAATACTGTAGTTTAACAATCTTTATTTCTTGCAATTTTCGAAAATATAGAGAGAGAAAACCGAAAATGGGACATGCATCATCTTTTTTTGAGATGAATCTTGATTTGCATACTTTTCTTTATTTGAGAAAAAATTAAGGAAACAATTGAAGCAATTTTGACAAAATTTTGAAAATGTCGCTGGGTCTTCTTGTAATATAACAAAGTAACACCCAAAATAAAAAAATCCTTTCCATGGCATGGGCCACTGCATCAGCCAGATTGACAGAAATATCAATTTTGGTGAAAATCTTGGAAACACACTCACACCACACACGGTATACCCGCTTGCGTTGTTCACAGGCGATAGAACGGACAGGCAAACAGATCGAAAGAGAAAGTTTGCAGAAAACCAGTATTCCGGTATAAAGGGCCCTAAATGTAGAGTATACCTACACATTTTATGTGAATACAAAAGCTTATGTGAGGGTGATCTAAGAAGAAAACTTTAATTAGAATTTTTTAAATCGTGGCGCCCAAATGGGAAAAAACCAAGTCTACGCAAAAACGGGAAAGTTTGGTGTTCCTACGAAGTTGTTCGCAGCAACGTGTCAGGACTCGCAAGAATGGGACGCTCACGTTCTTTATGGAACATATACAAACCTTTCTCTAAACGGGGAGTTGAAGAAACGTAATACAATAAGAAATGTTGAGCCCACGTTCAGTGCTGAATGTGTAACACTTCAATTGATGACTAAAAAAACTGTTATGAGAACGCAATTGTTAAACAGATGCTGGATAATTTTGGTCAATTAAAGATGTTCTACGGGATTTGTAGATCTGCACCTAGACTCGAGGAGACTGGAGAACTCAGATCTTCCCTCAGGTTGACTCTCCGTACGCTGCCCCTCTTAACCAAGGAAACAACCTTCTGACAACTCGGGCCGACGCTTAAAATAGAATTTTTCTCGTATCAACCTAATCTTTCCAACACGCAACTAACGAAAATTCACAGTGATCAAAGGAAGGGAGACATACGCCATTCTTTAAAACGTTCTTTGTTTAGTACGTGGAAAAAATTTAAAGAAAAAATTTGAAGTGTTTTTTTGGAAAATTTTCTTTTCATAATTTGCATTAATTTCGACCGTAAATTACATGAAAACTACTCTGAAGATCATGTTCAATAAATTGTACATGACCTTCTTTAAAGAGCTGACTTTTAGAACAGATTTTAAAGCAAAAACCTCTATTTACAATTTTGTAGTTTTAAAATATTAAGATTTTGAAATTTTCGACAACACGAGGAGTTTACTGAAAATGGATCTAGCATGATATTTTTTTACAGTCCTGTTATAATACAAAAAGAATGTTTAAACTAAATGTTTGGAGCGATTATTGAGAAAATATTATTATAGCATTAATTTCAAACAGTAATAATGTAAAAACTACTCGTTTGTTCAAAAAGTTCAATTCAATTGTTCATTTCAATTCAATCAGATTTTAATGAGAGATTTAATATCACATTAGCTTTTTTAAAGAGTTGATTATTTAGTTCAAATTTTGCTTAAGGGAAAAATCTCAGTCTTCAATTTTGCAGTTTTGAAATGTATATTTTTGAAATTTTCGAAAAATACAGAGTTTGCCAGGAATGAGACTAGGAGAGTACAGTCCTTTTACAGTCCTGTGACATATACGATTAACATTTTTTTAAAATTTGGAGCCTTTTTTTGAAAAAAAAGTTAAAAATTGCCTACATTTCACACAAAATTACTTAAAACCATTCATATTTTCGAAATATTGTATATATCCTTATTTCTAGATCTGTCTTACAGAACAGATTTCATTAAGGAAAAAAGTTTATCTTCGACATTGGAAGACGCCGAAAATACGTTGAACTTTTTCAATTTTCGAAATATCAATGATTTCAAATGAGACATGCACTATTCTCTAATACCGTTCTTCACGCTATCGGAGAACAAAAATTTCATTTACAAATTTGAAGCCCTTTTTGAGAATGTTTTGAAAATGTTTTTGAGGCTTCATCAAAAATCAAAATATAAAATTGAAATTCCCAAACTTTGGAGTTCGTGCAAATCGATCGGGGAGTATCCATTTTGGAGAAAGTTGGCTGAACGGTTTAGGCGCTAGCGTTGATCACAGGCGGATAGACAGACGTTTTGCCGATAATTTTCGGCATCAATTACCCACAAAACACGGATTCTGACTACAGAATGTGTTAGATGAAGTAATTTACAATTAATTGGAACACAATTTATCCCCTTTTTCGTTATAAGGGGCCGACAATAAAAGTTTTTTGCCAAAATCCAGCACACGATTAAAATATTTTCTCTTCAACTCAGAAGGCGCGAGAAAGTAAAAATGTAAGGATAAAATCCGAAGTAGAAACAGTTTCCAAGAATATTCGGCTATACGCGGAATGAAGCTGTCATTAGTCGCACGAGATAGTGCAAGTGAAATGCTTTTAAGGTGTCCAAGAAGAGTGGATATGTGATACGTATTCACGGATCTGTCAGCCAGTTGCAAGTTTCTTAGGCGAGTGAAAGACAAACTATGTAGTTTTAAATTCCGGTCTCTCTCGTAAATTTCAATTCACTCGTTCCCACATAACCTTACCTCAGTTGATTCTTCGCTGCACAGGTCCGTGTTGGATGGATCTCCGGCCTTTGCCTCTTTGTAATTACATAAAACGGCCTTGAAGTTGTGCAACGAGTAGCTTAGAACGCATTTTATGTACAAATACTTCTCGCGATGACACAAGACTCCAACACTTCGATAATCATCTTACATTTGTCCGTCCTTTCGACTGTCTGTCCTTCCATCTGTCAGTCCTTCCGTCTTACGTCCGTCCGCCCTTCCCCCACTTCCGTTCTTACGTCCGTCTGCGCCTATCTGTTCTTCGGTCTGTCCGCCTATTCGTCCTTCTATCCGTCCGTCTGTCCGTCCCTCCCTCTGTCTGCTCGACCGCACTTCCGTCAACTTCTTCCTTCCGTCCCTCTGTCCGTCAGTATGTTTGACATGCCGCCTATTCTTCCTTGCGTATGTACGGTCCATACGTTTCCCGTCCTTTCCTCCTTCCGTCTGTTTCTCCGGACAAGTGTGCAAGTGTGTAAACGAGCAAGCGGAAGGGAGGAAAGGCAAGTCGGAGGGCAAGCAAGCAGCCGGGTAGGCGGCGAGCGGATGAGACGGTCAGGCGGGGGTGGGCGGGCGGGCGGTTTGGCGGACGGCAAGTAGACGGGCAAGCAGGCAGGGAAGCAGGCGAACAAGCTGGCGAGCAAGCGAGCTAATGGACGGGCAGACAAGCGGGCAGGCGGGCGGGCAAGCAGGCCGCTTTATTTTTGCTGACTAGTAAAAATACATTGACCCAAGATTTGATTCACTGTTTCTACGGCTGTATTGCACTTCTTGCAGTGTACTACATATTCTCTGGGCCTTCCTCGACCAAGAGTAGATTTATTGGCAGCGGTATTTGATCTCAATTGTAGTGCAGTGATAAACCAGGTTTCAATGTATTACAATCTTTCAAAAGGCATTTCCAATTGGATCGTTCATATGTGCCTTAACCGCTCTCCCTTCGGATCCCAGCTTCTCCCAGGCGGCTACCTCGTCATCCACGGATTTCTTCTTATAAACCCTTAAATCGTGTTCAGTATACGACCAGTTGAGTCTCCGGGTTATTTTAGGTCCATTGGTGGAAACTCGATTAGGAACTCAGTCATCTGCAAATACCATCTGAAAATTTGTCTAATCGTAACCCTAGGTTCGGCGCTAGCCAGGAATGTGTTAAGCAAGCCACAGCAATCCCAGTCCTCCATCTCTCTTGGCCAAGTAGAATAAGCCACCCGCAAGTACTCATAAGCAGATGTAGGAACTGTTACACTTTGATTTGACAGTCCATTTTTCTGAGCATCGATAAAACCAATTGGTAGAGGTAATACGACATTATCGACGTATGAAGTAATGCCAATTTATGTTAGGAGTACATTACTGCATATAGGAACGAAATTAAACCATTTCTTCGATATCAGGACCACACAATACGAGTTTTTCTGTCTAATTACAACACTTTATAAGCATTACAACACTTTCTCTGTATAAGTGCATAGTATGGTGAGAAAGAAAAAGAGTTTATTTAAAATGCTAGAAAGCAAAATTACAAAATATTTATGAGTAAAATATTGAAATGTTTTCAAGTTGTAAATCATTCTTAAGATAAACTGAAATATTATGAACATATGTAGTTTAGAAAGTTGATATAGGGCTGAGATATGCAATAACACATCTACTGGAGAGATTAAGAATATTTCAACGTATTTTTAATATTCAATGATTATTTTCGCCTTGATACATATTCAAACCTGTATAATGAGAGATATGTTCAGTTCAGCAATCAATCAAACAAAGAGAATTCTGAAATATATTCTTTATTTACCAGTAGTTAATTGTCCGTATAATTTCTTCCCTCATGTGGGCGTTCCTAAAGGTTTGCGGTTCTTCTGAGTGTTGGGAACTCAAAACATCTAATAGTATCCTTAAAATATCTTCAAATGTTCTTTCCGGCCTACTTTTCACATTCTTTCCAAGAATTTTTCCTCCAGCAGCGTGTAGTTATAAAAAGGTAGTAATAAAAAACAAAGGCTGTGGTAATAAAAACGATTTGGAGTTGTAAACATTGAATATAAGTTCAGTGAGGATTTCTACCACCGCGCATCTTATCGGAAATCTGTGGATAAAAGACGTATACATGCGCATTAGTACTTGAAAGTTCTAAAGGATATACGGTAATGTTTTGGAATAGTACATAGTTCGGGCATTCGGGCATTGTTTCTAGAAAATCACTAATTCGGGCACTTTTTCTAGAAAATCAGCTTGAATTTAGAGTTTTTTTTTATCTTTTGTGTTTTTTTTAGTTGAAACGCTAACAAAAGCTGGAAATGTTAATTAAAAGAAACACATCTGTTCTGTAGTGGTGTGTTCCAGATAAATGCAATGATTGGATAGCGTCGTAAAGAACGCAATTTCGGGTCAACTTCATTTCTCTTAATACGTCAATTTACAATTATTAACAACTAAACTACCTATGATGAAACGAATGGCTAAAAAGTTAAGATAACAGGAAAGAATATCCCATGTAATGAACAGATAACACCTGTTGATTTAATAACTCGCAAGGAAGGCATCGCGAGAAGATCGTGACGTAATTCCCGGGACGGTGCCATCCCCTGGAAGATTCTCGAAGCGGGTGAAAGAGCGCCCCCGGGAGACCTCATAATGTTCTAAATCGCCGGCATCCGCGTTAAGCGCGCGGTTAGAGCGGCCGGCACCGCACGACTCCCCCGCCCGATAATTATTTCCATGTCGAGCCCCAAATAAAAGGTTCCCCGCCGGGGACAGCACGGCGCGGCGGGCCGATCAGAGCCGGCCGGCGCCCCGGCGCGGGTAGCGAGCGGTCGGCGTGGGGGCGGGGAGGGAGAGGTCTCGCCGAGAGGGTGAGATGGTCCCCGCCCCCTTCTCTCATTTCGTGGGCAGGGCCCTCACGCCGTGGCCGCCGCCGCCGCGTATTAGGCACTAACGAGGTGTCGGCGGCCGGCCCCCCGGCCACCACACGGCCGCTCGCCCGCCCGCCCAAGGAGGCCGCGAAGCGGCCCGGCCGGCGCGGCGCGGCCACTGCCTGCCGACGCGAGTCCGTGGCTTCGGCCGCGCTCACGCTCCGCCACGCTCCCGGCACGACATGCTCGCCTCGGTGCCGGACCTCCTTTGAGGCATTATGAAAGGCAATGGCGACCGGAGGGTTTCATTGATATGCGCATACAAATTTTATGAAAGACTTCTTCATAAAGCGAAATACTCTCATACATCTGCTGTGTTACGAAAATAAAAATGAACGGAAAAAATAATGACTGCAAAATTAATTTGCGTTTTATTAGATATTTATTGCGCTTACGTTACGCACACCTCCAGTAGAACATGCTTGACTTGATTTTGGAGCCGCTTAGATTTCCCGTTCCCGAGTTGCGCTGGAATTTTCGGACCGAATGTTTGCACGAGAACAACACATTCCGTGCAGAGTGGTGAAAGAGAATGACCTAAGTAAACCCCACAGTAGTTATTCCAAGGATTGATCTCGTTACACTCGACCGCAGCCATCCGCCGCCAACAGACACACGCTGGAGCTCAAAGGTAGGAGGCACTAACTTGACCGCTCTCGCACATAAACGGAAATACATTTAGTTTGGAAATTCTTGGGTACTGTTTTGGTAAATAGCATTTGATTTATTTCTCATCTCCCGAACCAATGATTTCTACATACATACTGAGACCTGCTTAAACTAGTGACACTACAATACCAAATACTTCATCGCATTGTTTTTAACATTTGAAATTTTCGAAAATTTAGATACTTTAACGGAAATGAGCCCTGTGCCAGTTTTTTAAGCGTCCTTCAATCTATCGGCGGAAAACATTGAAGAAAAAATGTAAAATAATTTTTGAGATTTTTAAAATTGCATTAATTTTAAGCAGTAATTTTGCAAAACTACTCGTTTCCACAAAAATATACATCACATTCTTTTGAAGTTCGGATACCTTCAAATAGATTTAGTTGAAAAAAATCCCTATTTTCAATTCTGTACTGTTACAATGTTTCCTTTTTGCAACTTTAGCAAATACGAGAGTTTGCCAAAAATGGGACCAACAACAATTTTTTTTACAACCTTTTGATAATACAAGGAGAAAACCTAAGAAAAAATTGGAGCTGTTTTTGAGAAAATAATTGTTTACAAATTACCTATATTTGACGAAAACGCAAAAAACTACTCATATTTTCGAAACATTGTATCGGGTGTTATTTCAGAATCTGTCTTTGGAGAACAGATTTCAGTAAGAAAAAAAATCTACATTAAATATTGTAGTTGAAGGAAGACGCCGAAAAAACTTGAAATTTTGTAATTTTCGAAAAATTAGGGATTTCAATGAAATGCGACTTACATTTCGTGAGTTTTGCCACAGATTTTCCGACAGAGAGTAGTTTAAAAAAATATTTGAAATAATTGAGAATCACATAATTTTTAACATACAGTTTTTATTTTCCATTACGTAGTCAAAGGTCCATTAGTTTCCATACTTAAGTCACTAGCGTTGACCACAAACAGACAGACAAACAGGCCGACATACAGATAGGCAGACAGATGGATGATTTGCTGTCAATTGATTTTTAGATTTCAAAGACTCATAAATGATCGATTCTGACTACACGTGTTTGAAGAAGTAATTTACTGCATACAGGAAGAAGATTTATCCACTTATTCCTTACCCAGATCCGACAATTAGTTTCAATAAAAAAATTGCCGATTTCCTCCATACTATTACGATACTTTATCTATACTACTTACGTAATAAGGGGAGAATTAAAAATTCAATGAAAGATGATTAAAAAAGTCTTCACTTGGCGGAGAACGATGTATTTCATGCGGAGTGTAGATTTCAAAACAACATTCAAAAAGTGAGAAAAATAACCAAACATACATTACGCCCAGTGTCATTTCGAGTACGACCTCTGTTGAATATACGTTTTTTGTTCTACAAAACCTTGGTTACCCCATAATGAAATAAAAATACTCCAGATTCCTAGTTTTTAGGATCTTATTGTAGAGCGAGGGAACCAAATAAGTTCCCTGCATTTGAAGGTTCATATATTTACGTATTATAAGAAATGATGTTGATTCTTCTTACTTCCTGGCAGAATTCAATCTACAATATATCCTGTTGAAAAATATTATTGAATCATTTGTATACCTTACTATGATCAAAATTATCATCGACTTTGCATCTACCGATCTCCAAGAAATCGATTCAGCGCATAATTTGCCACTGCAGTGCCTCTGACCAGTAGATCTTATGTTTCGTGTCCCGAGGGTGACAGGATTTTCGACACTAGTTAGATTCAGCCACTGTCTAGAGAAGAATTCTAGAGGCGGGCGGCTCCTATTGGTAGTTCTGATGTACGGTTTCAGATGTTTAAAATTGGTTTCGTTATATCAAATTTAAAAAGTAAACGAAGGAAAAATATATTTCAATGCAGGTTTGCATTTCAAATTAGCAATCGCATGTGCCATAAAAATCAACAACATGCAATTGAATGATGTTACTAAAAATCATTGAATGAAGTAACTAAATTTACGGTTCTTTTGATACGGACCTCAAATGTAATATCCATGAAAATGAATTGAACGCTAAATTAAGTTCATAGTATAACGCATCAAGAATTCTTTCAAATTCAAGCTTCATGAAACTCGTCACGAGTAGTTTTTAAATGTACATTTTTGCATGATATAAGGCATAATATTCTGGGGAAGGACATCCTATAGTACTCAGACTTTTAGATTGCAGAAAAAATAGTGCAAATAGTAACCACGTGATTCCTGCAAGACTCCCATCATTTACCTCGGAATCTTACCATTACCTTGTCTATTTACTAATTTGTGTTTTTGTCAAAACTGAGTTACTTAGTAGTAAAAACATATTTTTAGGCAATTGAAGTACACATAATAGTAACATTTGCTCTATGAAGCATATTCACTACATGTACATGATCAACAGCGCACTACAAAAAATCCACGTAGTATACTTGTATTTTTACTTTATATTGCATTTCCAGATGACATTAAACAATCAAGTTTAAGTTCAAAGAATAATATTTTCTACTTCATAATTGTATCTACACAATTAGATATAGATTGACCATCGAAAAGAAAAAATAACATATTTTAATAATAATAATAATAATAATAATAATAAGAAGAAGAAGAAGAAGAAGAAGAAGAAGAAGAAGCAGTATACATATAATAAGTAATGCTTTTCATCTTCTGGGTCAATGAAACCCTTCTCGGTCAGTTTTTTTTATTGATTTTCCCCTGATCCATTGAACAACTTTTGAGGTGATTGTTTTTCTACTGAACGCAAATATAGCTTCAATATGCGCACGTTTTGTTGAGCTCACCTTCAACTATTTGTCGTAGGAGATAAGCTGGGGCTAAGAGTTGCTATTTTGTTAGCAATACAAAAAAAATAAAATCTTAAGTTTGTTTACAGATTTAAATAAGATTTTTCTATAATTTGGGAGTGAAAAATGTATAATTTTTGAAATATTTCTAATCTTTCTTTGTTTTTGTATTTTTATTCATCGTACAGCTAAGTATGTATACTAAAAGTGTGGGGAAGAGGTTCTGGAGCTCCAAGAAAACGTACACAAATATTCTTTATATAAATAAATGAATTAAATCACATTTGAGTGTCTTATTCTTGTGCATTGAAGAACATGTGACTCTTTGTGACTTTTTCAACATCACGAGAATATGGCAAATGCGAGGTGAACATAATTATACTGAATAATATACAAATATTGACTAATTTTAATTTAAAAGTATCTGATATAACATCCGGGCACTGCTGGAAGAAGCAATCCTGCAATGAAAAGTTAGATTTATTTCTTTGACGACTGTACCAAGCACCAATTCTTTCCAATGAGTATACACAATCCATCCCTTCACGTCACGACAACATATACTATTTCCAATTTCTCCTGCAGAAGTTTACATTCTATTGGCGGCATTTAAAAAGAACGGTGCTGTAACTGGAGACCTACTAGTTTAAGTTTACTCTTTTCCTATTTCATCTAACAGCTTTCCTTACATGATACGATATTTTTACATTCTGCAGCGACTGTAACAGCTGCAGCGACAGTCTTGTAAGGACTTGTGTGTTTATTTGCACAGAGCAAACACCAGTATCACAGAACGATTGGAAAACGGATTTGATTTATGATGGTCCGGACGTACGATCAGGCGCAAGTGTACTCTCCTTGTGCGACGCAAGACATGCAAACATACCATTTTGTCCAGTAATGGAGCGTTGGCTCCCCACAGGAGTCCTCGTCGTCAGTCACGCTCCCGCTGGACACGCGTGATTCACTTCTGGAGATTCACTTATTTGTTTGAATTATTTACATCTGCAATCTTTCTTTATTAGAAGGAGAGAGCATTCATAAACTTTAAAAGCATTTTCATTGCGTAAGGACAATGAACTCATGGTTTTTTGAAAGATCCTTGCTCTTCTTTCTTTGTGAGCATACGTTAATATGATAGTATATTTTCATAACTATTTATGTTTCGTGTAAAAATTATGATTTTCCAAAAATTGCCTGTGGTGTTTCTACAATATTTTTTGAACAACGCAAACATTATTTCTTCAATTAAAGAACATTCTGTTATTCAGTTTGCTATTTAGAATGTTCCACATACTTGATCAAATAGTTCCACTGCTTTTTTGCGAAAACATATAACCCAAAAGTGGTCATAGTGTGACCTAATTTTATAGATGATCTTGCGGAATTCGAAAAGCCCTGTAAAGTTAATAATAAGGATAAAAACCCCACATTAAGTATGAAAACGATTTACAGTACAATCTGCCTAAAGCACAAAGACACAAGTGCTTCACGCTGAGAAAATGACTCCTCACAAGAGACCGCGAACTGCTTTGAAATTCCTAGGCAGACACTACGGCATACGCCCAAGAATTCACTCCGCGCGAAACGGAACAAGAGCTGCGAGCAATTTGAATCCAAGAGAGGAAACCTCCGCAGACGAATCATGCCCTATGCGACAGCGTACGGAGACGGAGCCTCCGCTTCAAGTCCTTATATGCATGTCCTTGATGGCCTTCATTTTTCATCAGTCGCATATCTCACGGTATCCAAACGCTTCTCGTGTTCGCCTCCGCACATTATAATCCACTTCTTCCGTCCAGTACGCGATCTGCTGCCGCCGCAACTGCTCCTGCCCGCGACGTGGGTGGTCCGGCCAGGCGCTATGGGTTAAGTAGAGCGGCCTCAACAGTAGCACAGTGTATTATGTTCGGTGATTACGTACTGTACGCTTTGTTCCTATCTAAACGGCGAAATCAAAGTGTGTTTTTCTAATTTGCATTTCTTCTGTTTTTGTTTTTGTTGTTATTTTTGCTAAGCAGGTCTCTCGGAGTCGTTGGCTTGTAGAGTCAACCTCTTTTTTATATCTTGGAAACTTTTTTCTATTTCGTATCAAGCAGGTAATGATTTGGGCTACTTTCATTTGTTTTGTTTAATACAAAAAAATTAAAATTATTTCGTAATATGTCTAACTTCATTTTTAAATGGTCTGTAATTTGAATTCCTTGAGTTGTCTAAAATCAGAATTCTATCTCTACCCTCCTAGGATACTACACTCTTAGGATACTCTCAGAAAGTGTCTGCTACTCGACCGCATGCTATTTTTTTCAGATTTTAAATGTATTTCAACTGCTTGCTTTGTTCATTTTACAAATGCAAGAGTTTATCAGGGATGTTGATGTGCATTCACAACTTTTTAACAACGTACAAGATTTTTTACTTGACAATTACCACGGTCAGATGATTTTTAGTTGATAATCTTCGGAGGTGAAACATGGAGATAAATATTTGATTATTAAAAAATTAGTACGCTGTTGGCAATTTTTAGGTGTACAAGAAAGTTGTGTAAAAATGCTATTTAAATACATTTTGGGTAGGACTTTGGTTGGAGAGGAATTTTCCCGAAAACAAACTTTGCAGGATGCTATTGGTAGCTGGCGATTCATTGTCACAACGGAACCTAAGAGTCTCGTATCAATGCATTTTCGGTATCTGGAAACACCAATGAGGAGGTCAATGGCGGACCCCAGAATACATTGCAAAATAATAGAAGGAAATGCTTATAAATTTAACAACTTCTGCTTAATGTACTTAGGAATATATTACAATCTTTTTCTCTCAGTTTTTGTTTAAATATTTTCAATTTCTGAGCTACGATCAGCAGATACATATTTTGAACATTTCCTGAACTTCTGGACCTTTGCATGGCGACACGGCGAAGTCCTTTTTGTTTTGTTTTCGTTTTTGAAGAACTAGTCCAACATATACTACTTGCTCGGAATGCAAAACTACTTCTTAATGTACAAATTGATAGCGTATGATACTAAAATTAGATTTTAAGTTGTTTTTCAGCAGACTTGGCTGAAGATAACACCTGGGGTTGCATGAAACAATTACGCATGGCGACGGTTGCGAATTGTTTGTAAACATCGGATAACAGTTGAAAGACGAAACTATTACTTAAGGTTAAAAATGCGCTAATATCAAAAGTCTATACAGACAATAACTTCTTGCCTTGACAAAAATAGAGGGAAAAACACGCTGAAATCCGGGAAGTCATAGGAATATGAAATATGGTAGATATGAGATTGCAAGGTGAAGCAAATGAAGGAGGTCTCTGTACAGTGCTGATACCTAGCGAAGTGGCTTAGTGCATAGCGCGCTGAGCCAGTGTGCGTAGTGCGCATTCGGGAGGTCCGGGATCGATTCCCGGGCCGGCCATCCTGACCGGGGTTTTTCGTGCTTTCCCTCGGTCATAACGGGGATGCTGGGATGGTATAAAAATGCTACGATCACCTCCTACCTCTCACCTCCCACCACGATCCTAATGTTGAAGAACAGTTTCTCGAGGTTATCGTTTGCAGTTAGTGGTGCTGTGGAAGGTTTTTGTAGCTCTGCACTGAAGTGCAATTTATTTCGACGTATCTTGTGATTTTCCGACAAATGAAGGAGGTATCTGTTGACATTGAAATATTGTAGTATTTTAATATCAGTGAGGATTTGAAATAAAATGCAGCGTTTGGTACGATATGTTGGCAAAATGTAAGATGGCGTGGTGGTTGAAATATGAGACACTTGATTGGTAGCATGATGAGACAATCTCATGTTACAACCAGACTTTGTAATTTAATTCCTATTGTATTATATATTCACTGTTTTATGTCCATATCGATTTTACTATTTCAGATGTCGAAAAAAGTTAAAAAAGAGAGTAATGGCAACACATTCAGCAGAACTATGTTCACTGATAACGCAATTGTGTTGTATAGTGTGAGTGCAACAGGGACGTTTGTGCCTCCAATGATAATTTTCCCTAGGAAAAATGAATACAGAGTGTCCCACCAACTATGGACCACCCCCATAACTTCTAAACGGTCCAGGATATCGAAATGCAGTTTTCGATTAACAATGCGGAATCATGGGGCAAGTAACATGCCGTAGAAAAATTGTCTATAATATTTTTAGTTTTCGAGAAATTGAATCATCTTTGATTTTTTAAATGGAACTATATATATTTTTCACCAGCAATGGATAGATCATGAAAAGAGGAATAAAATGATGTATCATATGTTAGTATTTTGATAGTAATTTGAGTATAAAATTATATTTTTTGATATGTGATTTTGAATTAAACGGGCAATATTTCGTGAAGCAGCCCTTGCAAATCTCGCCTTCCGTAAAAGTGGCCTTCGCGGCGCCAAGCCTTGCGTGGAGAGAGAGGAGACTGAGAGGGGTGGCAATGAGGGATAAGAGACCTAACTAAAGCAATCCAGGGTCTTGTCGCAAAGGTCACATTAAGACGCACAAATTTCAACGATCAGAACAAGAGATTTTTTTCCATTGATTTATCTGCATTTATCTTGTCTTCTTTAACAATAAATATCATTTTCAAACTTGTCAAGAATCAAACCACCGTCTCTTCGTTGGTAAATTCAATTTTTAATTAAGATGATTATTCGTCCACTGCGCAACCGTACCTCTACTGCTGTTCATAAATGGAAAAGAAAACAGTACACTTCCGTCCTCTGCCGTGGATTTTCAAGTTTGTGGCAGCATGGCATTATGAAGTGTGGAACTCTCCAATGAGTATTAACAGTTGTGACTGCAGATGTGCATTTGTGTTAAAGTTTATTAAATTTACACTGATAGACTGTCAAGAGTATTTCAAAATTTGTATTGCTTTGTTCTTTTTGTACGCGTTTAAATAAGAAGTTTATTAACAATAAATAATATTAGAAAATATCTACCTATCTATTATTTAATGAATTAATCGAGATATTACAATAAAATCTTTAATCATTCATTCCCTTTCCATGTTTTAAAATGAGAGTTTGTTCCAGCAAACACACTGAGCTCGATTCTTGTAAGTTTGAAAAGGACCTTTATTATTATCGTCCTTCCGCTGTAAATTATTGTTATTTTGTTCTTTTTGATTATCGTTCCTTTGGAATTTCAGTGGAAGAAAATTTCAATTCAAATGAACAAATGGCAAAAATCTCTCATTCTGATCGTTAATGTTGATGTTTGTTCGTATGATCTTCATGTCAAGACCGTGAATTGCTGAAGTTAGGCCTCTATCCCTCACAGCCGCCCCTCTCACACACCTTGTCTCCACGAAACAGTCTCGACGCCGCGAAGGCCGTCTTACCAATGGCTACTGTTGCGAGGGCTGCTACAAGAAAAGACCGTTTACTTAAAAATCACGTGTCAGAAAGTCTAATTTTATACTCAAATTACCATCAAAATACTAACATATGATACATCATTTTATTCCTCTTTTCATGATCTATCCATTGCTGATGAAGAAAATATATAGTTCCATTTAAAAAATCAAAGATGATTCAATTTCTCGAAAACTAAAAATATTATAGACAATTTTTCTACGGCATGTTACTTGCCCCATGATTCCGCATTGTTAATCGAAAACTGCATTTCGATATCCTGGACCGTTTAGAAGTTATGGGGGTGGTCCATAGTTGGTGGGACACCCTGTATAAACTCGTTAGGAAGGGAGCTCCGTACGGCTCAATTGTCACATACCATGCCTCTTACTTGATCCAGGCATATCATTTGGATAAGACAGTGTTGATGAACTTAATGAGCCCTGTCATTAATGTCAACCTTAATGTCAACCAGAGGCCCAAGATTAAGCCTGATTATTTTGTGACTGTAAATTTTCTAAAGCTGTATTGATGAATTGTGGATTCAATGCATCTTTTGCAGATGGCACGTGGATCTACAGTGATTGTGCCGGTCCAGAGATTGCATTTATGTCTACATGTATGTTTACTATTAGAAACCAAGAGATTGGTAAATACGTATTTCTACTTATTGTACACAGTGTACGTCAATGTTTCTAACATTTTGTAACAACTTCCTTTTTTTGCTCTATAAAACAGTAATATCTCATATTACTACCCGAGTTTCCAATTCACTGGTAGTGACACTATTTATAAAAAATTAATATTACATAAAGCCAATTAATTCACGACATTTAGATTAATACAGCACATTTTATATTAAAATAGTAAGAAACCTTTTTTCACTTTTTTAGTTATGGTTATTCTGGCATCTTGTAGGTCCCGAAACAGAAAGAGTATCACATATTCCTACCTATTCCCCTACGTTCTTACTGATTCTATGAGTATTGAAGTGTTAATTACTTAACAGTGCCAATTACTTGTTCACAATGTCATTTTTCATGCATGTTAAAATGAAACTAGAGCACCGCTGCGAGATAGGTTGGCTGGAAAGAGCTATTTTCCCGGTTTGGCCAGAGGCCCAAAAAGTAATCTTTTTCAGCGTGCTCTAACGCCTAACCCGTTTTTCATAAATTTAAAGTTAAAGTATGAATTTTGTAGAAAATTTTATCTACTTTATTTTTTAATGACGTTTTGATAAAAACACATAGTTTTGAAGATATAAGCTAAAAACTAAAAATAGGCCGAACTTTTTAGATATTTTTGCAATTTTCTCTGTTAAACCGACTTTTTGAGGTGAAAAACATCAAATTCAAATTTAGCTCCCAGAAAAACATCTAGAACCGATGAGAAAAAATTGAGTTAAAAATAATATTACTATATGTTTGTCTGTATGCACTTGGCAGAACAGCTCTTTACGAGCTAAGGCCTACCAGCGCGGCGTCCCGGCCTTGCGGCCAAATCTTTTCTATAATACTGCTAACAAAAATTCCAGTTCTGTCATAAACATTCGTCATTTTATTTGGGTCTCCACATTGGACTTTGATCTACTTTGAATAATATTACTATATGTTTGTCTGTATGCACTTTGGCAGAACAGCTCTTTACGAGCTAAGGCCTACCAGCGGCGTCCCGGCCTTGCGGCCAAATCTTTCTATAATACTGCCTAACAAAAATTCCAGTTCTGTCATAAACATTCGTCATTTTATTTTGGGTCTCCACATTGGACTTTGATCTTGATACCTTAAATTTCCTTCAATAAATTACAAAAAGAACTTTCAACTGAGTTCAAATATTTTCCTGGAACAGCGTACAGAATGTACAGAAATGTGTGATATCTCCTTCGAAGAAACACTTTTGTATTTATTCAATTTCAAATTATCAAAATGTGAAGTTTAATTACGAATTTTATAAGCCAAGCATTCTAAGCATTTTATTGAATATAATAAAACAGTTTCATATCATTTTTAATTTACTTTATATGTGATTGTGTGATCTATTTGGCAATACTGCAGATAATTAATTTTTTCTTTTTTTTCTGCTTTTAACTTTAAAACTTTCCCGTGTTTCTCAAGCAAACGATTGATTTCAAATATTAATCAATATCACCACGGAATTTTTAAACATAAAATCAACATGGAAATACAAACGAATACGTATGAAACAAAGATTGGAGGACATCAGTCGCAAGATGAGGCAGAAGTGAATGGCGTCAAAGGAGGAAAGCGTTGGGACGATCTACAGGCGAAGTGGATGGCCGTGACGAGGGGTAACATAGATGCAAGAAAAGAGTGCAAACCGTTAAAGTCCTGCCTCGTTCCACGAACTTAGTTAATTAACAACTCTTAGAGCAAACTCGCCCGTTTTCCAGTAGGGCGGCGCCTTTGATGACTGACGTGAATACGGAAACGAAGTATGCTGGAGGCCCGACGCTGCAAGAAAATGGACGTCAGAATTCAAAGATGTCGTCACTCAAGGAAAACGAGGTCTTCAAAAGTCGAAATAGGGGAAGTTGACGTATACGACGAAAGAATTCGAACGAGGAGATAGAGCTTTACATTTTAAACACTTCTTAAAATGATGGTGATCGATCAAATTCCACAATGATAGTCTCTTATTTATTCCATGTTGCAGCCAGGATTCTTCTCCATTTACTTACCTATAGCTTTGGCTAGCATCATCTTAAACAAATAACATTTCCTGTAGTGAACAACTTTTCACATTGAAGTTAATTCGTTTTCTTTACTTAGCACGTACCAAGTGTCATATAATAAAGACAATATGAAAAACTTAAATATAAAAAACACAGAGATGCACATAATTTTTTGTATTATTTAAAACTGTTGCGTAATATTATAATGATAAACTCGTAAAGTTGTTTCTAAATCTTTCAAACGTTTGCCCAGGCTCGTATTTCAATCTAGATGTACACACTTCCCGAGTTGTCTTCTCTATTACACCACAAAGCGTATAAGTAAATCCCGGTCGTATCAAAGGGAATGTCATACTTTCGGAATTTTCAAAACTTCAGACGTTTTAATGAAAATAGGCCCTATGTCGTATTATTAAACAAAATTTCCTCTATTCAATCAAAAATATTAATGACAAAAATTTGAAACCGATTTGGAGAAAATAATACTTAAGCAGATTGTTTAAATTGTCACGATTTCACTTAAAATTACGAAAGAAGTACCCGTTTTCAAAAATATGTACATGACATTAATTAAAGTTCTAAGTTAAAAGACCAGATTTAATGAAGAAAAATATCTATCTTCAATAATGTAGTTGGAGAATAAAATGTTTAAATTTTCCCAATTTTCTGCAATGAAGATTTTTTTGAAAATGAAAAGTGCCATTATAACGTAAATTCTATTCGAGCAAAAATATTAAAGAAAAAGTTTCGGAGTCAATTTTGAAAAAACATAGATTTTGAAAAATTTTCGAGTTGTTTAATTAAACAACAGTATTAATGACGAAAAGTTTGAAATCGATTTGGAGAAATGATACGCAGATTGTTTAAATTGTCACGATTTCACTTAAAATTACGCAAGAAGTACCGTTAATTACGTCAAACGTTCGCTCCCATTTTCCCGTTCAAATGAAATAACTGCAGAATATTTTAAGTCACAGATAAATGAATTATTTAACATGATTTTGGCTGATTGGTGCTGTTATTACTAAGTTCCGATGAAAAGCATACAAGAAATATTATCGCCAGAAATATTTTATGTCCAGGGCAGAGACTAAATGCTATGCAACAATGCTTCCCGAGACATCACCAAACACGACCTGGTCAATATTTAGCATTATTTCTCTCTATTAGAAATGTTAAATACTACGTTAAATATGTCAACCAAGAAATAGGAATCAAATAGTTTCAATTAATATGTTCTTCGAATTTTATAAAGTGATAACTAAAAACAATGATGGTAAACCTTGAGAGAAAATATGTTGGACCATGTTGGATTTTGAAAATCTTCAAAAAGTTTCAAGAACAATTTTGTACACGTAAGATATGAGAATTGTCTCATCCGGGCGGTAAATGTTCAGTAATAGTAACTGTTCTGAAAGATCATATAACATGTTTCCTTTTTTACAATCAACTTGTTGATTAAGTACATTACATGCTTACGGTAGAAGACAACAGCAAAGCAGGGTCCAGTGGTGTTCATAACTTGATAGCAATATTGCTGTTTATATCACGAATACTGTAAGATAATTTTATTTTCTTACATAATAACATTACAAGTAAATTATTAATGTCGTGTCTAATTTATTTTGTATTTTGACATATTGTTTGCCTTTACGCTAGAGAACTGGCTTTTTGACAAGAAAAGTTTCTGTGTAGCCTCTCGCATTCGCATTATCATTAATCATAATTCAACTTCATTTTCTATACGAGAGGGTAGGTATCTCAGAGTTCAAGAAAACATGCACGGATTGCACTTCTCTCCAATAGTACGTAACATAGTTCCAACTGTTTTTTGTCGTTAAATATATAAATGATCTACCTATTGACCAAGAGAGGTACGAAACAATTCCGTGCACTTGTACGAATAGTTTTTACCTGCATAGTAGAACGGTAACAATACAACATGACATACTAAAATCAATCATCTTTGCATGGTGACTTTCATTAAAAATCTTCGCATTTGAGCGTAAACACATTGTCATTTGCAGTCTGGATGTACCAGGAAGAAGCAGGTCGCTATTCATCTAGATTTCTGGAACTTAAATGAATATTGGCAACTGGAAATGAAAGGAGTTTCGCTTCGATGATACTTAAAGACGAGATGTTACAAGAAGAGGAAAGACATCTGAGTGGATGCGTCATAGGAGAAAAAACAAGAAGAAAGACAGGTTGAGCTACTTTCGACAACTCAATTAATTGCGTTCATTTTATAGTCGTGATATTTTCATCTACATCGAATATTCATTAAGGAGTGGGTTAATCTCAGTTATTTAGAAATGTATTAGCTATCGTAAAACTAAAATATTAAATGGAGAAACTTAAATTATACGTACGTCTCGCAGAATTAGATATAGCCAAAAACAAATAAAATTATATTTACATTGAACTTCAACTCTACAAAGAATTTTTGGCAGTTCTTAGTGGTCCTCTTCTATCCAACATCAAAAAATTGTCAAAAACGTATTTTCATTATTTTCTAAGATTTTTATGTTTTCATAAACTAAATGGTAATAGAGAGTGTTTTAGTTATTTTTTCGTAGACGTAAATTTGAATATAAAGATACGCGTTATTCCAGGTACTGTTTTTTTAATTCAAATCAATGATGAATTTCTGCGTGATGTAGTTCTATAAATGACACTTTGGGTGATCTAGGGTAGGCATCGGGTTTCTTCGCAGCCGAGACGAAACGCCATCACTCCCCAGGCTCTCGGGCGTAAAACGGAGCTCTCAGAAAAGTTCTCTTCCCCAGCGCACACAGGAAACGCCGCTGGTGGCCTTGCAATGCTCCCCTCGCAGCATCTGCGTTCTCCAGCACCCTCCAGTGACATTCAGGATGAGCACATTCTCACTTCTTGCCAACTCAACTACCCTTTACACGATTTTAACACGAAAACAAGGACATGCACGTGTGTAAATGTGAATAATTTCTTACGTTTCTTGTTATTCAAACATCTTTTATGTTCAAGCAATTGCCATGTTACCCATGAATAAATTATCTTCAATGCAATCGGCATTGGAAGTGTCCATGTGATTTTCGAATTTTTAACATTTAAATAATATTTCACCTCTCGTTCGATTTTAAAACGTATGTCACAGCAAATCAATTGTCTTTCTGTGCATCTGCATGAACTGATTGATGTAAACTAATGAATCTATCGACATGAAATTTAAATACATTATTTACGCTGCCCACGGGACCGACTAAGATATCTTTAACGGCTGACCGGGAGAGGTGGCTCAGGGCATCAACTAATGTCATTGAAGTGGCACTGACCGGGAGGTTGGAGTCCTGACAGTGGCAATATTTTCGACTCTAGCCAGATAGTTAAGTCGAGTTCTGTCGCTGTGTGGAGGTGAATTCTAGCGTCTGGCTGCTTTGATCGGTAGCTTTTTGTGTTTTTTCTGATCAACACCAGTCGAATCCCGGGGAGTACCCTTCCAAAATGGCCACGTACCGCCCATGATCTTTTCTTCCCATTCCTTGTCCTATCATACGCTTTACTTACACACACACACTTACATGTACCACACAGGACAGGAACCCGGTCGGGAGCTCAGAGCTTGTGCCGGCTGGGGCAATGCCCCGCGGTGGGAAGTACCTGTTGGAAAACCCCACTAGCCGACGGATTGACGTTGGATTTAGCCATCCAGGGGGGAAGATCACCACTACATCCCGAGCAAAAATTTGTATTACACTAACGGGACTAATGACAGCAGTTGACCCTTCCGGAATTCCTATCAATTAATCAATCAGTTAACCTATCGAACTAACAACTATCTCCGTGGACAACTGCGGACACACCGCTTTAGGAGTTTCTAACGGATATTTTGACTTTTGAGTTTTTTACGTAAATCGCCCATTACCTTTTTATGCTTCTGTCCGAGTTCACCCACACGTCGCCTGTGTGGCGTAGTAGCTTGAGTGCCCGCAAGATAGCTCTGAGGATCTGAGTTCAGGTCTCAGAGTGGGGAAAAATTTGTTAGTTGAAAACACTTTAGCTGGTTTATGTAATAGTATAATATTACGGAGCGTTTAGAAACAATGCGAGGAAGTATGTGCTTTGATAATACTAGTATTTCTAAAATAAGTCCTCTTATCTCAACAATACAGTCTTTAAATGAAGAAAAATACAACTCAAGTAAGAGTGAAAATATGAATTCAATTTAAGTCTGTTTGCAAAATACAACTAACAAAATTATAATTCTAGCAATGTTATAACAATCTTAATTATTTCCGATACATTTAGAGTACTTACATGTATATAAATTATGGTTTGAATTTTATCTGCTTCGTATTTTGCACGGATTTTAGTCATTTTCACGGGACAGGAGGCTCATCATTTTACTATCTCGCATACTACTTCATTCTAAGGAAAAATATGTAATGATACAGGGAAAGCAGCGTTACGGAAAAAATGGGTTTGTAAAAACCGTAAACGACAGTCGTTCTACCTGTCCCGTCTGCAATGTCGGTCCGTCCGCTCGTCTGCCAGGTCCGTCCGTCCGTCCACCTGTCTGCCCGCCTGCTCGTCTGCCCGTCCGTCCACCCGTCTATCCACCCGCCCATCCGCCCGTCCGTTCGTCCGCCCATCCATCCGTCCGCCCGTCCGTCCACCCGCCCATCAGCCCGTCCGCCTGTCCGCCCACCCGTCCGCCCACCCGTCCGCCCACCCGTCCGCCCACCCGTCCGTCCGCCCAACCGTCCGCCCGCCCGTCCGCCCGTTCGTTCCGCCCCCCCGTCCGTCCGTCTATCCGCCCATCCGTCGGCCCGTCCGTCGCCGCGTCCATCCGTCCATACCACCCGTCCATACGTCGTCCGCCCGTCCGTCCGCCATACGGCCTTCCGTCCGCCTGTCCTCCCGCCCATCCGTCCGTCCGTCTGCCCGCCCACCCGCCCTACTGTCCACCCGCCCGACCGTCCATCCATCCGCCGCGCCCGTCTGCCCGCCAACCCGCCCGCCCGTCTGCCCGCCTACCCGCCCGCCCGTCTGCCCGCCACCCGCCCGCCCGTCCACCAACCCGTCCGCCCGGCTGTCCGCCCCGTTCGCCCGTCTGTACGCCCATTCATCTGCCCGTCCGTCCGCCCGTTCGTTCATCGGTCCGTCCGTCCGTCCGTCCGCTCGCCCGGCCCGCCCGTCCACCCGCCCGTCTCTCTGCCCGTCCCCACCTGTCCACCCGTCAGCCCCCTGCCCGTCCGTACTCCCGTCTCTTCCGCCCGTCCATCGCCCGTCCGTTCGTCCGCCCCGTCCGTCATCCGTCCATCCGCTCGCCCGTCCGTCCGCCCGCCCGCCTGTCCGTCCGCCAGTCCGTCCGACCGTCCATCCACCCATCATCCACCCGTCCGTCCGCCCGTCCGTCCGTTCGCCCACTCACCCGCCCGCCCGCCCGCCCCGCCCATCCGTCGACCGCCCAACCGTCCGTCCGGCCGCCCGTCCGATGGCTCGTCCAATCTGCCCTGAGTTACAGTCAACCGGAATGTGAGTAGAAACAAACCTATTCACATTTTTGAGAAATTTTGAACTATACGTCCTTCGTAAATGGAAAATTGGAAAATTGGTTTCGTTCTTGTGATAGCAGATACAAGCATTCTAACAACACAAAAGAACAAATATATTATTTATAAAATGTTGGTGGTATAGCTTATTATGATACCGTATCTTCTCATTGGATGGAAATCCTGCCAAAAATAAAAGTTTGTATTTGAACATTTTAACACATTGTTGTGAATTAGGATAGTCAATTTTACTGTAAAATCAGCTTCCCATAACACCGCTCTGTGCATTGTGTAGACAGGTTTATAATCTACGCTGTCATCTGAGTTTTCACCTTCTCAGAGCAGACCATGACAAAAAAATGTAGTGCCCATAACTATACATGTTTCTGACGTGTAGGACAATGATGTACATGGACAGCCCATCACTGTAATTTGAGGAACTTATTTTTTGTGCATTACTGTAATGTTTATATTGATTTTTCTAACCTTGTTGCCTTATTAAGCGAAAATATACATGTAAAACGATTTTGAACATTGCCCATCACTGTGCCCATCACTGAAATTAGAACATGCCCATTACTGTCTCAATAAACGTTCTGGGGTGAAATGTCACTAGGAGACGGATTTTGATGACCTCCAACCTCCCAAAAATGATCATAAACTACTCTTAAAATGTTTTTAAAACGCCCTGAAGCAAGGAAAAAACGACATTTTATGTTTTTTAACCGATTAAAACCATTTCAGATTATTAAATTACTCTGATTGTGGGGTAGGAAGACGCTCTGAAGATAACGTTCTCACAGTGAACAATTACATCTGTTGTATATGTTAATGATGTAATTAAGGCTCTTCGTAATGTAATCTCTTCGTTCAAGTGAACTCAGTTTGCAACACTTTTGGTTTGGACTGTTCTTTACTAGAAAATCTCTCTTATCTTTTCGTGTATGGACACAAAAGTCACCTTATTTTTCAGACGAGTGAGATCTGTTCTATATTACAAATAATTCTAGTAGCACCATTTCCGAATGAAACAAGAATTCTCTAAACAGCAGATGTCGCTATATTTCAAACAATCAAGAGGGCGAGGAAAAAGGAGTGATAACCTGGCGTCGAGATCATCCTTCTGAGACTCTCACTAATAAAGAGTTCGCTCCGGTGTTGGAGACGGTAGTGCGCACAATGAAGCCAGGAACTTTGCAAAATGGTTTTACAGCTTTTGGCCTTGTTTCATGGAGACCAGGGAGTATTCATTTCACTAAATATCTAGGGCGGATGTACAATGACATCAAATTTAAATAATGAAAACCTTGTAATCACAACACAGAACAAATCATTGCCATTGAAAAATTCTGCAATATTGTTGGAGAAGAAAGAGTGTCAAAGTTCAGTAACTTTAAGAAAGTAGTGGAAGAAGAACACAGCGTGGAATTCTTTTGTTTAAGTTGTATGAATAACTTTTAGAGGAAGCAAAAGTGGATTCAGAGAGAGGTTGTCTAGATATGCATCCCAATACGGAAACACATTCTGAACAGCCGGAACAAGTGCCAGCAGAAATTGTGCAACAGTCCATCGGCACCTCTTAATGCCGCGCCAAACTGTGAACCGCTACAGCCGAGAATAGTCTCCAAATGACATTCTAGGGTGTAGTGGGCTGAGACGTTTGAATGTTCCATCATTAATTGATTGATTTGGGCAAACATGCCAAAAGGAAAAAGGAACGCAATGTTCAAAAAATGCTGTACGTGATAACGTCCTGACAATGGAAACCCTACACACAAGAAAGGCGGATGAAAAAGAAAATGAAGAAAGGCCGAAAAAAAGGGAAAGAGAAAGGTCCCTGACAACTCAGAATGAAGGAAGAAGAAAAAAATTGAAGGTAGTTTGTCTACAATATTACTACAACTAAATCTACAAGAAAAGTATTATTTGAAAATAGCATTGAAGAAACAGACAAGCAGAATGATAAACAGGAAACACACTATCTAGAAGAAAATAACCGACGTCAATTCTGCACAAATAATGACATATTCATCCATTCAAAGTTTAAACACACTTATAGGAGGTGAAAGAAATAAGGACATTTGTCACCCCAGCACTTTTATAAGCAATTTACGAGATGGAAAGAGCAGCAGCAAGTTTCTTTCCTTCAGAAGTCTAAGGAAGTACTTTCTTTAAAGCTGTTTCCAGAGCGGAAACAGATTGAATTTTAAGAATTATGGTGAGTTCTGCCAATTGTGTCAAAAGGTATTTCGCAAATCATGCATTTCCTCAGAATATTCTGCAGAAGAAATGATTCAAACGAAGAAAATATTTTTGGGGGGGGAGGGGGGTAAAATGATTAGACTTATTAAATTACTGAAGCTTAATAAACCAACAGTAACAAGCCAATTGCGTCCAACAATGCTGTTTGATTTCGTTGGGATTTTACTATCAATTTTTCTGAGTGCCCATCACTATATTACAAAATGCCCACGATAGTCTTGAAAGTGTCCATCACTATATTTTCTGCCTTATTTTAGTTTCATATTTATAAAATGTAAGTTATAATGTTCAACTATGTAACTTACTGGCTTCATAAATGTACACATATTTAGTAATTGACTTGCCAACTGTGAATTTTCTATTGTTAAATAAACAATTATACATTGAATAAAACATTTTAGTTGCTCTTACGTGCCCATCACTGTATGCTCTACCCTATATGCACTAATTGGTTTTAATAAACATAATTAATTGTATTAATTCAGCATCAGAAGAAGTTCAACAATTTTTCGGCGTCTTCCTACAACTACAATTACGAAGATGGAGATTTTTTTCCCTTTCATGAAATCTGTTCTCTTAAGATAGATTTTAAAACAAGGTCGTGTACAATTTTTGGAAAACTTGAGTACTTTTCGCGTACTTTTGCGTAAAATTACATGTAAGAAAATACGTGCTGTTTTAGAACCACTAGTTCTGAAATGCCGAGGGGCTGTTTTGTTTTAAGAAGTTGGTGAGCGCTTGAAAGGTGAGCAACGAATCCCAATTGATGGTTGGGAATTATGTTAATGGTTTTTGAGGTACAGGTTTACTCTGACGAGGATTAGATTTTCAAATATTATGGATATGATGGGTGACAAACTGGAACAAACAGCCTACTTTGGAGTGATAATGCTGCAGATACATAAAAATCCGAAAGGAGAAAAAAGTTCTTGTGTAATTCTCCAGTATTAATGCTCGTTTGATGTAATTTTTCAAATGACAACAATAGTCTTCTAACATAATTCTAATATATTAATGAAATGATACATTTATAGAATATGAAAAATACGCAAATAACATCCAGGTCATTCTTTCAAGTTTCCCTCGTTTATTTTTGTGATAATAATTATCTATGTTATGGATATTCTTTTGCAAATCAACGAATTTTGTCAAAAAAATGGAAGGTTTCATTAGAACAAGGGCCTAACCTAGATTGACCTAGTTGAGACATAATGAGGGTTTTACTAGAATTTTTATAATATAACTCAATACACATTTAAACTTTTAATCACAGTACATTCACATATAAGTACTTACTGGGATTTAACTCCATACTGGGTAACATATTACTCTAAAAGAATAATATTTGAAGTTGTATTTAATGATAAATCAATACAGCCCGGAAGGTCTTTTTAATATTATAACTCAGTTTCACAAAAAATGTAGAATATCCACTTGTTCTAACGAACCCTTCAATTACTATTTTACCTTAAGAGAGTACTACCTATTTTCATTGCATAACAAGGTAGACATACGAGCATATATTCGTATTAGAAGCAAGACAACAGAAAAAAGGTAAGCAACATAGGGAGTCATATTTAAAACTCACGGTGCGACGTGGAAGTCTTACTCTCAAAGGTACGTATGGATAACACATTTGAAAATGCTTACTGTTCAAACCATAAAAGAATTTTATAAATTTTTTTAATGCATCGTACTTCATCTTTTTTCAATCAATTAAAAATCTAACTTGTTTCATTTGTATTTTAATAGATCTAAATTTATATTCATTACTATAGATTTTATGTAAATTTGTTAAAAGCTTGTTAGCCTTGATGGAAAAGTTGCTAATTTGCCATATTAGCTAATTAACGGCATATTTCCAGAATTCAGTTGGAAAATTCTATCATTTTTAGTATGAAATAACAGTTAAATGAATGATTTCTGTAAAATAACGAATGTGTAATATTAGTTTTTAGCAAATATTCGTCAAATTACGCATGTAAAGTTACGAACATAGCATATTCGTTTGCAATTGCAATAAAACAATATCTTATACAAGCAAACGAATGTTATTCGATGCTTAAAATTTAAAAAAATACAACTAATATTAAATAAAATTTGTACATTAAAACGAAATAAAATTGCTAGTGCTTATTCCCGTATTTCTGGGAGAGTGAACGATGTGATATATCTGAGGCTGCGTTGGTCTCTGATGTAGAAAACGGGTGAACATGAAAAATGCTAACTTAAAAATTCTGAATTGTTTGGTTATTTAATGCTTCCAGACGCATCATCTACTTGACTACCATCTGGTGTTTTCCAGAAGAATAGCTCATGTTACTTCTCGGGAGGAGGCGGTGTTATTTCCCAGCGCAATCCGGCGCCAACCTACATGGCGATTTGTGGGTTTTTCTTCCTCTAGGAGTAAGGTACCATCCCATAACGAGATGCCGCCTCCAGCTGGAACAAGCTCTAAGCTCCCAACATTGTATCTTGAAATGTGTAGTAATGTAGTGCGTGTGAGTGTATGTGTGTAAGGAGAGAAGAGTTACAAGAACAAAGGGGAAATCGTGCGCGTTCAGTGTCCTGTTGTGAAGATTCTGTTCTGATATTCTCGTTGTAGTGAGTAGAGAAACGACGAAAAATACCGATCAGAGCAGTCGCCTGGAAGAATTCTCCTTCAGACACCGATTGAAGTCGACCTCCGTATGTAACCAGTGTCGAAAATCCGCCATCGAAGCCATTTCAACAGTCGCAATGGTGCCTTCTTCTTGCATCGACACCTCCTGAAAAGAAATATTTGGTTCATCGATCTCCTTGACTTTTTTCTATAATACACAGCATCCAAAACAAATAATTTCACATAAATCACAATTACATGTGCAACGAAAATGAACGAAGATTTTGAAAAAAATTATTTATTAGATTTATACTTTAATATTTTTGTTCTATTATAACCAACAATTTTTTGGAAACATAAATAAGTATTATTAGATGTAATAGAAAACCATTAACTACTTCCTTTATATATTTTTGTAATCAATAGGGTCTTGATTACACTGTCGGTGTATTTTCGGCTTATGATCCCCATCAATACCCTATCGATCCCTAATGGACCCCGTGATCATCACTGACTCTCTAAATTTTCATCAATCCCCGTGGAGTCGATACCGACCCCGTGAGGAAAAACTGCTTTAAGCAATCTCAGTCGGTTTATTACGATTGAACGTTAGTACACAGCATAAGGTATTTTTCTTCACCAACCCTACTTACTGTATTTAAGGACATATAAATAATTAATGAAATAAATAAAGCATTTAATTAATAAATAAAGAAATAAATGTAGTATAACGAAGTAAATAAATAAAAGTGAAATGAAGTAAATGTCGTTCAGGCCAAGCTATAAAAAACTCAAAATTGTCAAAATACGAAGCAGTAGAATACATTTTTGGTCCATGAAGAACTTGGATGCTCCTGCGTCCCTCATGCGAATGCTTGTCAAATCCCTAAAACTCTGGGTACACACAGGTACGTTAGAAAAACTGGGGATCTAAGCAGTGTTAAGAAAACGTCAGAGGATCCGCAAGATGAAGCACATCCATATGCGACGGTGACGTCTGTAGTGGAGGCGTCTTTCGTAACGGCGAATGGGAAGATGGTCATGTAGGCGAAACCAACAACGAGACAGTGGGGTCCGCCCACCAACGGCGACCAGGAGTACCAAACCGGTGTCAAGGGACACGCCAAGACCGACAAATGAAGACGAGACGAACATCAAAGTGACAGTTTCAGCAAATATTTTACAAAAGAAAAGACAGATCAAGATATGACGCTAATAGAGGCTACGTATAAAGAGTGACATTTTTATGCTGAAAGCGATGGCAGACTGGCTGCCTATATAGACGGCAAGGCCGAACAAGATACGAAGGCTAAACAGACACAGAGTCGGCCAAGTGACGTAAAAGATCGTAGATGCGTCAGTTTAGATGTTGCAAAAGTATAAGTCTAGGCGATGAAAAATGGGAAGCTGGATCTAATAAATAGGCACGATGTGACGTAGGTAGCGCGGCAGTGACGTAGGAGGTGACAAGAGAGCAACGACGTGGCGCGGGGCTGCGGACGCACGTGGCGCGGCGCGGGCGGCGACAAGCGAAACCAGGCACGAGTGCAGCGGGCGATGAAGTGGACGGCCGAGGCGACATGATGGAAGACACGTCTCCGGAGGGAGTGTCGAAAACGACGACAGGTAGCGGCAGTAAAGGCTGCGAAGCGACGGCAGCTGATGTGACCTACGCACCCCTGTAATTTCCTTCACTGCGGCGGGCTCCTCTTCTTGGAGGAGCTTTACGAGTCTTAAAACCCGCGCGGAAAGCCGCGTGCAAAAATGACTGCGTGCACGGAAGCTTTTCACGCGATCATGTGGTCTTACAGGCACGGGGCCTTCAGGAGACGCACGACGTCATGACACGGACGACGATGGGACGACGTACGGAGGCGACGTACGGAGGTTTTCGCCAACAAATTGCCGTCGCTGAAGAGGGCGATTGGGGGGAGGGCAGAACAAGTTGGAAATATCAAGGCTACCGAACTGAATGGTAAAATACTTGATGTAGAGCAAGAACGGAAGTAATCACTCAGAGAAAAAGAAAGTAAGACGCTAAAGACATGGGAATTGAAAAAAAATCCTAAAATCAAGGTATCAAAGATTTGTTAGATACAACAGAATAAAACGAACTTATTAAAGTGACTACAAACCAAGCATGTCAAACTGCGCCTGCATATTCTCCTTGCCCCACTAGGATGTGCGGCGGTTCTGCGGGTACGGGCAACTTCCCCTGACCGTTTTCATTTCCCCTCTAAATCCAGAAAGGGGCGTACACGCGCAAGCTGCAGCAGGGAATATAAGCGCGATTCCTGCTCAAAGTATTCAAAAGAATTGTAGCTTTATACAAAAATATGTTTCCTTGGTTGTTTCTATCAAACCGAAATTTCAATTATGTTTATGTACTTTACTATTTTTTTCTTGTTTACATTTTTAAATTCTGCCGTATATACATATTTTTGACAAGGGTCAAAAATATATTTGAATTGAAAATTCTTAGCATGTTTTTGTTTGTATTGTTTTATTAAACAATTATGTTATTTGATGTATATATCAACAATGTAAAATAATTTAACATGACTATAAATTAACAAGTCTCTCTTACAGGAGAACAGCTCTTTAACAAACTAGAATATTAAACCTCCTAATTTGACCGTATAAAGTCGATACAATTATTGAACTCGCACGTAAACGCGAATACGAAATGAAGATTCTTTCGATTCAAAATGTTTAATTTTAATTCCAATTGACAATTTTAAAAACGAGACGTATATTTTCAGCGGGCAATGAAGTGGACAGCCGAGGCGATATGATGGAAGGCACGTTTCTGGAGGGAGTGTCGAAAACGACGACAGGTAGCGGCAGTAAAGGCTGCGAAGCGACGGCGACTCATGTGACCTATGCATCCCTGTAATACTTGACGTAAACGCCAACAAATTAGGACGTGACAAACAAATAAGACGTTTGGCGGCGGCCTGCAGAGGCACTGCAGTGACACCAGTTGATGCACTGAGCTTCATTTCCCAGTTCTAGACGTAAAGAGCAATGAGGCATTTTGGTTGTAAATATGGATATGTGAAGTGATAATGGTGCCAGAAGAGAAAATACTCTAGGACTGGAGGGATGAACGTCGAACGAGTGTTCACAGAAGGAGTACACAAGAAATGAAATAAAAAGTCAGCATACGCAGCGATCTGTTGAAAATCACCACGAACGTCAGGAAACATTGACGTAATCCTTTAATACGCTATTAAGAATATCTAGAGCACAAAGCTACTTAAAGAAGATGAGAAGAACATAAAGATGATTGATAACCTACGCAAAACGGAAGAAATGATTAGAAAAGAATGGGAAACAGCGAAAGAACGGTTGAGTAAGACAATCTTAGTAGATGTGAAAAAAATGGAAGGATGGCCGAAATACAAGGAGTAGACTAATAGTAATCTGGAAGTATGTGTCACAACAAGGTACTGGGTTGCTGATCTCTAAGAAGACATAAGAAGGGTTTAAGATAAATAAGATGCCAAATGAAACGGCAAACAACAAAAAAGTTCAGTTGCGAAATTTTTCAAAGTACTTTGGCCAAAGAACCTCAAATAATCAGTGTGGAGATTGCATGAAGGCAAATCAAGGAAATTTGAAAGTGTAAGATGTGATGCAGCCGACATTGGACACGAACAACTACAATAACAGCGACGGGGCCGACAACTATATCAGCGAAGTCAACATAGAAGTTAGAAATGAATATTACCCACTCCTACCCATTGCGGAAACTTAAGAGACTTTAATGATTAAGTGCAAATGTTGCTTCAGAGGAGCCATGTAAAGACGATGGCGGTGTCTCCATGACATGGTGGTGGCGAAATATCATAGGAAGTGCTAAGAAATACTGTCATCCCATCTCTGTAACATCAAAAACAAATGTTATGCAGACACAAGGAAAATTAAACAGATATGAAATAAAAATCGGACATCAGAACGAAAAATATAGTATTTTTTGACAAAATTTTCGGCGAGAGAAGATCCGGAATAGAGAAGGATTGCCACGAAACATACCGATATGGGGAGGCGAGGCGGAGACAGCGAATGCGGTGGCGTCAGGGCGTCGGAATTGAAAATTATGTAGGCGGGGAGCAGGATGGCAGAGGAGACATCGGGGATGGACGCTAGACAAAATCACGACGCTAGCAAGAAGGCGCAGACAAATAAAATATTTATTAACGAAATGTTCGGCGAGAGATAAGGACCCAGAAAAGAGAAGAGTCGTCAGGAAACATATTAATATAGGGTGGCCAGACGAAGAGAGCGAACGCGGTGGCGTCAGAACGTCGGAATTGGACATTATGTAGGCGAGGAGCAGCATGGCAGCGGAGACATCGAAGATAGACGCTACACAAAATCGCGTACAAATCGCTTGCAACGATGCTGGCAAGAAAACGCAGAAAAAATAAAATATTTATTGACACATTCTTCAGCGAGACGACCCGGTAAAGACAAGAGTTGTCAGGAAACATACCGATCCGGGAAGGCCAGACAGGGACAGCGAATGCGGCGGGGGCGTCAGGATGTCGGAAATGAACATTATGTAGGCGAGGAGCAGGATGGCGGCGGAGACATCGGAGATGGACGCTACACAAAATCGCTTGCAACGATGCTTGCAAGAAAACACAGAAAAAAATAAAATATTTATTTACACATTCTTCAGCGAGACAATCCGGTAAAGAGAAGAGTCGTCAGGAAACATACTGATCCGGGGAGGCGAGTCGGAGACAGCGAATGCGGAGGCGTCAGGACGTCGGAAGTGAACATTATGTAGGCGGGGAGCAGGACGACAGCGGAGACATCGAAGATGGACGCTAGACAGCATCCGAGTCGGGGACGAGGCGGTGAAGGCGTTGGCGGCGGCAGCGGAGGCGGAGGCGGCGTTGGGCTCGGGATCAGAGCGAGCTGCGCGCCGGCAGGCGTGGGGACGCGGCGGTCGCTCTGTAACGCGGCGGCGGCGGCGGCGGCGACGTGGGAGGTCCAGCGGACAGCCGCCGCACATACCTCGCCTCCTCCTCCTCCTCCACCTCCCCTCCCTCGCCCACCTCCTCCTCCGCTTCCACCTCTTTCTCCTCTTCCACTTCCTCCACCTTCCCCCCATCTCCCTCCGCATCCACCCGCCCTCTTCGCCGCCCCTCCCCGCCCCTTCCCGCCTCGCCGCCCGGGGTTCGATCCCCGAGCTCGTTAAGGTGGGCGTGCGGCAGCGAGCGAGGTGTCACCCACGACACCGCCCGCTACGCGAGAGGCGGGGACGCGCCCGGCCTGCCGGACGGCCGGCCCACGCGAATTCGGGGGAGCATGGCGCAGTAGGACGCCTCCTTGCAATTTCCTCACACCAGTAACCTTGGCGAGGAGGGAGTTGATTTTGGATGGGGCAGTACAGCTAAATATACGCGCGCTTTAGTTTTGCGACAGAAGAGAGGGACATACTTGTACTTATTCACCTAGCCATGGGCTACTCGTAACACTAACTTGTAAGTAATATAATTGACATGAACCTAATATATACAGAAAGGCGCTTGGCCGGATTTCATTGGTCATTGCATTAATTTTTTACTTTTCTTGTTTTAATTTATAATTGTTTCCTCGTTCTCTCTCCCACTAATTCTCCCATTCTCACATACGAACACAGATTATGCAGGACTCATTAATTTTAACTAGACCACGCAATATTTACACTACATGAACTACATTTGCACTTCCTTGACATGGCGCCGACTGAACTGAATGTCTGTGGTGTATTCCTTGGCTGTATCTGGTAGTGGTCTTTGCGAATTAATTCTTTCATACACCAGGCAGTAATCGCTTTGCAGGAGAGTGCGGTGCAGTAGTGTATTCACATGTAATAAACACTTGCATCTGATTACAGAGTTGAATTATGCTAATCATGATTCACGAAAATACTCTGAAGTTTAATGTGCGTGAAAGCACAAGAAGCAATCTGTGGCTTTGAAATCCATTTGGCTTTTCGCAATATTTAGTGTTGTCAATCTTTAGTGTTAACTGCGTTTACGTCTGCCATGTTAATTATATTGAATCGACTCCACCAAAATACCACGTATCCAATCTCCAATGACGTAGACGAAGTGTTGCTCGAGTAGAAGAATACTGGACATTACTACTCGGAAACTATAAAATGTTAAATAAAGCTAATAAACCCAACGCTCAAATCTGTGGTGCTCAATTTAAGACTAGTAATAAGTATCAAAGACGTTCACGTTTTTCGGAACATTATGAGAAACCACCATCACTATAGTCCACGATGCAGTTAAGGAGAGAGTGAACGCGCGGAGTGAAGTCAGTCTCACAGAAATGAGTGCGGATTCAAATTATCCGTGGCCGGTGAACCCTGCTGGATCATATTCGCGGTGCAGATCCAGGCTTCCGGAAACTTTTAAGTAATTCCCTTTTTGGGTGTCCCACTCACTCAAAATTCCAGGGCGTAAGCAATATTATTTGGAAAGTGATTTATTTATATATCACTGAATATCAAAGTATATGTTATCAATGTGCATTTCGGGGGTTTTCAATGACATTAAGTAAATCTTTCTGCAACACGCAATATGAGAATGCTATTACTATCTTCAAACCATATGAAGTAGATGAAGGCAAACGCAACTAATATGAGGGGGGTTATTGCGAAAATTAATTCCACCCAAGATTTAATAAAAGGACATACCATTTGAAAATGTTCAATAATGTTTAAGAACAAATATAACACTTTTTATATTTGTATAGAAGCTGAATATTACTTTTAGGTATTTTTTCTAGTTGTCTCATATTTTACTTTCAACTGCAGTTTTAATGATGCATATCTGAAATTCATAAACAAAAACAATCATGCAGAGAAATACTCATGTTGTCGAGAACAAATTCTTGAAAAAATGCCTCGCAGTACAATAGAGTTTGATTCTCTATGTTGTACTACTGTTTCTGATTGCATTACATCATTGAATTCCTCCACAGTAATAGCTCATTTAGCGTGTACTTAAATTCGACACTGGTACAGCAAAAATAGTGAAGTAGTATTGTGTGTAGCAAATAGCGACAGAAGGTGTTGAATTCCAACGCCACGTCAATTACATGAAAACAAACACCCAACGAAAAGTAATTGTCGGGTGTAATACGAAGCACGAAGGAAAGAGATGCAAGACTTTCGAGTAATTAAATTAATTGAACTAGTTTCTTTATTTATACAAATTCGCTAACTCGATATTTTCTGCTTCATGCATCTGCTTTGAAATAATTCCTACGTGGATGGATACTACCAGTGATATTACTTCTACCGACTTCATTTTATTCTCCTTCAACGTATTACCATCGATAATTTCATTTTAATTTCCCTGGACATATTTCAATGTAATAATGGCATTTTACTGAATCCGTGAAGTTCCCTTACGTTGAGTATTTCTGCCGAGACGATTATTGTAAATACTAAGCAAATGTTGAGAGACACCCACTGGCAAATGAACCCAATATAAATACAATTGTCGCTATTATATTCAAATCGTGTTTATTTAGTGAAATATGATAATGTGTAGAAGAATCTGACATATTGTAGTAACCTTGTCCAAACATTCCATTATTGTCAATTAACATTTTTTGACGGACATCACAGCAACCCGTGAAAAGTATGATTGATAGTTTTTAAAGGCAATGAAAATTTAAGATCACACAAAAAGCGCAATAAACAAAGCCTTTCATGAAAAAGAGAGGACACACATGAGACCTGCACCATTTTCTTGAAAGTTCATCACATTAGCCAGTAACAAAGTTTAATAAAAAACGATGGAACCATTTTTTGAAAATTTGGAAAATGGCGCAAGTAAAGTACCTCAAAATTAAAATATTGGTTTCAAGGCACCGCGACATACAACAGATCGATTTATATCAATTTTGGAGAAAATCGTCTGATCGGTTTAGCTACTAGCGTTGTTCCTGTGAACAACGGGTTGATGCAGTTGTTCTGGCTACGGACGGATGGACAGACAAATGTTTTGCTGTCATTCGACTTTTTGGTATCAAGGACCCTCAAAACATGGATTCTAGCTACATCACTAGTTAGAATATTTTTCTAAATTTTGTAATTGGATTTATCCACTTTGTCGTTGCCAGGGTCCTGTAATAAGAGTTCGCCGTTTTTTCGCGCAGAATTACAGAACTTTCTCTCTACTCCGTAGGGAGAAAGTAATAAACTATTCTTATTAAGAATAACAACATATATTGTTCAAATCATAGCAACTAATTAACATAGAGTACAGGAAATTTTATATCATTAAAAATTACAAATAGTAATTTCATTAAAATTATGGTTTGTACTGTTTTATCGCGGGAAGTTGTGCTGATATTCCCCCACTGGATGGCGAGATCCGGCACTGACTGACACAACGGCTTGCGGGGTTTTCCCTCAAACAGGTATCTCCCACCAGCATGGCCCCAGCCGGATCAAGCTCTAAGCTCCTGACTGGTCTCTCGACATGCACTGTAGTGCAAGTAGTGTGTAAATAAGCAAGTGAGCAAGTAAGTAAGTAAGGGATGGAGACAGGCGAGGAAGAGGAAAGAAAGATCGCGCGCGGACTGTGGCCCGTTTTTAGGGTACTACTCTTGCATGTATCTGCTGTTAATTGGAGAAACCATGAAACACTACTGATCAGAGCAGCTGACCGCTAGAATTTGACCTAACAAGCTAGTGCCGAAAGTCCCTCCACCACCGTTGGGACTGAGGCACTATACTGCGATTTTTCTAAGAGCGACCCTCAAGGCCACTCCAATCCCATCTTCGCGATGGAATATGTCACGGCATTTCGCGTCTTTCTCAGTGGTTCCGCTAGATTTCGCACGATCGCGACCGTATGAAGTAGTGCTTGCGATCATGCGACTTCTACCGGCAAGGACCAGAAGGAGACAAGAATCATGATATGACGTACTCGGTCGTGCGAATCCCGATTTCCTCTCGAGTCCAGTCTGCTAACTACAATGCTTTTATAGTGCATTAGGATATAAATTCCATATAAAAGTATTTTTATTGATGGGTCTCAGGGAGGTATTTAAATAGGTTCCTAATAGCCTTCAACTAGGGCCGGGCGGTAGAGTGGCTGGTAGGCACATCGGCGCCGGAGTAACAGCCGGGGTGGGGGGAGGGGGAAGAGTGGCAGCGAGAGGGAGAAACGATGAAGCGTGGGAGGGGGAGGAGAACCCGAATTCGAGGAAGATGGAGCGACTATGATGTAAAGGACGAGCGAACGTCTTTCGACAAGAGGTTTCCCAAGTTCTTTACGTTGCAATATAAACGATTGTGATTTACGTATGTTAAAAGATATTAGTGCATTTGTTGCAGAAATTAAATTTAACTAGGTATTCTTAGATAATACGTTAAATTATCACTGATTATACAGAATTTAAGTAAACATAATTCAAAAATTACACTTACACCACAAGTAAAATTTATTGACGACCTGATTTATTTCAAAATTTTCCTACATGTTGTTCAATATGTAAAAAAGTCAAAATTTTAGTTACGATATTCTACATGAAAAAAAGAAAAAACGTATTTTCTTTAATGTCTCTGGACGGAGGAAAAGGCATTAAGAATTATAACAAAGAAATCGCATGATTACATGCGCGAGACAGCGGCGGTAACACATTTGAGGGAAACCTGGAGCAAAATTTTCTCCTGCTCTTTGAATTAGAAATAATGTGCGCCAAGAATGTCTTTCCGCAGTTCTCACGAGAGTCGTAACAACAGAAATAATGTTGGTAGCACTGTGCAGCTTGTAACAAAAGAAAATGTACATTGCATACTCACCAGAAATACAACAGATTCTGCAAAAGTTATCCCCTTCACTTGTCTTCCAGTGATCTAGTTGCTTCTGACATAAATGCAATTTTTAATAGAAAGCCCTGACTCGGCTCAGTATGGAAAGACTTTTCTGGCGCAGTGTAGCAGTGTGACCCGCGAGTGGGCAGAAAATGGAGTGATGGAGCAGCAAATATTAGCTGCTCTGAAACTGAACATGTATATATTGAAGCATATTACTCCCTTCTTGCATGACGTCAGCTGTGTCGTAAACGTTGACACTCAGTACCCGAATACAGTAGTAGCATCAGTTGCGAGAAATTGCCGATTAACATAACCAAATATTTCCATTTTCAGTCAAAAGACAATCTTCTCATTGTTTTCACAGTTTTCCACTCTTCCAGGAAAACCAACAAAAACAATGACATCTCTCACATGGCGAAATCTGCTTAGTTTTCCGTCAACGTACGAGTAAATTCGAAATTAGTAATATTGACTAGTAGCGTGCAGCGGCAAAAATGGTGCTGAACAAAACTAGGGAGAAGCTTTCACATCCTTAACCAGCTGGGTTATGACTGTGAAAAGTGACTATTTTTCACTATTCCCTATTCGGGAATCGAACCCGGAATAGCGGAAAGCTAGCTCGGTAGCCATGAGACTCTCTGCCTATCCGTCTGCCCATCCGCCTGCTCATTCTTCTGCCCTGCTCGTTATCCTGCTTGTTGCCCTGCCGTTATCCTGCTCGTCCTCCGTCCGGCTGCCCGTCTGACTGTCCGCCTACCCATCTGCCAGTCCGCCCGTCTGTCCGTCCATTTGTTTGTATGTTCATTCGTCCACCTATGTCTGTCCCGCTGTCCGTCCGACCGTTCTTCCGCAAGTCCGTCTGTCTTCCTCTCCACTAGTCCGCCTATCCCTCTGTCCGAACGCATGTCCGCCTGTCCGTCTGTCCACCTGTCCGTCAGTCCGTCTGTCCGCCTGACCGTCTGTTTGCCTGTCCGTCTGTCTACTTGTCCGTCTGTCCGCCTGTCCTCTGATCGCCTGTTCATCTGTCCACCTGTGTTCAAAGCTAGCGCCTAAGCTGTTCACACGATTTTTCTGAAGAATTGATATTCCCCCATCGATTTTGCCAAACTCGAGGCCCTACGCATTTGAAAGGGATTTTTTGGAGGGTGAGGGTACATGAAGCGTTAACATTTTAACGTTTTTCCAACAATAGTTTCAAATTTTTGATCACATACTTTTCCATAGATAAATCAAACGTCGCTTAAAAAATTACGCAAGTCTCATATTTGTTGAATTTTGAAGTTCGCAGATTTCAATTTATTCGGTGCCTTCTCACAACTAGGGATATAGTAAAAAATGCGACCAAACGAACTAGAAACCTTGTAGAGAATGTTCTTTTAAAAGATAACGATAGAGATGTGAACGATCCGGCAACAGTGGCTAGTCTCTTTAACTAACTCTAATACTTTTCGAGAATTGATGTCGATCTCACTAAGGGTTTTCAACCACAAAATTCAACATCTGACGTTTCCCTAAAAATCTTAGACACTATGTTCGTTTCCGAAACCTCTTCCTATGAAATTCTCAAAATAATCGGTAAATTAAAAAATAAATATTCGGCCGGTTTAGATGAATTTCCAGATTGTTTGTTAAAGAGTGCGCGCCAGCCATTATACACCCGTTAACTCACATATTTAATGCATCCTTATGCACCGGAATTTTTCCAGATATTTTTAAAACAGCTAAGATGAAGCCGCTCTTCAAAAAAGGCAACAAAAATGAAGTTCAAAATTATCGGCCAATTTCTCTTTTGTCAGTTTTTTTCAAAAATATTAGAGAGACTTTTTTATGTGCGAATGGAAACCTTTCTCAATAAACACGACGCGTTTTCAAATTGCCAACATGGATTCCGGAAATCAAAATCTACGGAAACAGCCATTTTTTCTTTTCTTAAGGATGTTGCCTCATCATTGGATCAAAACGAAGCAACTATTGGAATATTTTTAGATCTTTCAAAAGCTTTTGACGTCATTGATCATAACATTTTACTTTCAAAATTACCTTCGCATGGAATTTGTGGTATTGCTCTAGATTGGCTATGTTCGTACCTTAAACAACGATCTCAGAGAGTAGTAATACCTTACTGGAATGATGGAACTTTATGTACACACCTTTCCGGTTCTTTGCCAATTGTACGTGGAGTCCCGCAAGGATCGATTTTAGGCCCTATTCTCTTCCTATTATACGTAAATGACATGCCCTTAGCGATTCGAAACGGAAGAACAGTTCTCTTTGCGGATGATACAAATATTATTTGCAACAAAGAAACAGTAAATAGTACAATATCAGACGTTTCAAATTGGTTCCGTAATAACAAATTAAAAGTAAATGAAAATAAAACAGTTTCAATGCAGTTTTCCATATCAAATAAAAAATTCTGTACTCCATTGAAAATGAACGGTGTGCCATTGACTGATGTTAATGTAACAAAATTTTTAGGTCTATCAATTCAGTCAAACCTCAAATGGAATGCTCACTTAAATGAATTGAACACAAAATTAAGCTCATTATGCTACGCGTTCAGAATTCTTTCAAATTCCGTCAGCCTTCATACAGCTCGTTGTGTATATTTTGCCAATGTTCACTCCCGCCTGAGATATGGCATAATATTTTGGGGAAACACATCTTATAGCTCACAGACTTTCAGATTACAAAAAAGAATTGTACGAATAATAAGCAAATCCCACCCACGTGATTCTTGTAAGTCACTCTTTATTAATCTAGGAATTTTACCATTACCTTGTCTCCTGATTTACGAATCAGTAGTTTTTGTCAAAAATGACTTACTTAAGGACGGGAATATATTTTCAGCAAACGCCGATGTCTATAACACACGACGTAATAATCATATTCACCAGGTGGCAGTATCAACAGCTCACTACAAAAAATTCACATACAATTCATGTACATTACTCTACAACACTTTGCCAGAAGACATTAAACGATTAAATTCAATAGAAAAGTTTAAGTCCCAAGTAAAATCTTTTCTGCTGCATAACTGTTTCTATACAATTCGAGACTATACCGAGCATCAAAAAGGAAAGTAGAATTAATTTTAACAATGATAGTTAATGTAATTATTTATCATTTGGACTGTATACTTCTAAAGAACCTGTAACAAGTATTGTACCACAGTTTCTGGGTTGATGGCCCCCATCTCGATCAGGTATTTCGTCCAGTTTCCCTGATCCTTGAGCAAATGCTGAGATGGTCCCTTGTTTTGCTTCTGGACATAAATGTAACTTCATTATTTGTGCACGTCTTCTGAATCTCAGTGGAAAATACAGTTATTCAAATTATCGTTTTTCATATTATCGCGGCAAAAAGAATTATTCTTTCATGAAGAACATGAGGGTTCAGGGCAGGCATTTATAGCTAATTTACCTTTGAAAATATATTTTATTATATAGGAGCGAATATTTTGTCAACAAATCTCGAAAAAAAACCCTCTCTTTTCTGTATTCAAAATTCGACTAGAATATGGTTTGGGATAGAGACCACAGAATTATGAAAACGTGCACAAAATTCACTTCTCCCCATAGCTCGTCATACGCAGTTTTTAACTGTTTTTGACGTAAATAAATAAATAAATAAATAAATAAAATAAATAAACTACTGTATAGAGATTGTTTCTTGATAAAATCAGTTCTTCACTGTTCAATGAACTCATGTAATATGGTTCCAAAATATGAATAGTTCTCGCCTAATTTTTTGTGAAATATATGCAGTTTAAAAAATACTTTCTACAAAACTTAGAAAAAAACGTCTCCAGAATTATCTTCATTTTTTCTTGAATAGAGCAAAACACAATGCGAAGGTCCCTTTTTTTAGCGAACTTTGTGTTTTCGAAATGTGCAAAAAATTACTATTGTTAAATAACATTATTACAGTATTGATGAAAGATTCTTATTTTTTCCTAAATAAAATGTGTTCTAAAATAATCAGATATTTAAGTAAAGTCGTGTACAATGTCTCAAACTGCGAGTAATTTTTGCGTAATTTGTACTTAAAGGAAATTTATAGTTATTTCCCAAATCATCTGCAATTTTTCCCGTGAATAGAGCAAAGGACTATTAATATAGCGCCGGTCTTATTTTCGTTGGATTTTCTGAATTTTTGAATATTGCAAAAGTTACAAAAATGCAATGCCTCAGTCTCAGTCATGTTTCTTATTACAGCTTAGTACCGACTAATAAGAGAGAAAGTGAAAATAGAAGCTAAATTGTTTTTACTTTCTCTCCCTTACTTCGTAAGAGGTGAAAGTATTGTAATCGTGTATTGAAACGGTGAATTTTCGATCAAAAATCTCTTATTACCGAGCTTTGGTAAAGGGGATAAGTCTTGTTCCTAAATACAGGTGTCCCTTTTAACCTGACCAATCGAAATAAGGCATATAAAAAAATACGCATTGTACAAAAAATGTCTCAGACAAAAAATAAATATATCTAAGGGGTACATTTGCCTCACCTAAAGTCAAACTTCGCCACCACCCCCTGGGTAATGGGAAAGGGTCAACTTTGAAATCTTAAATGGGAACCCACATTTTTATTGCAGATTTGGATTCTTCACAAAAAAATTCATAAGTTTTGTCTAGAACATTTTTTGAGTCGTGATAGATGGCGCTATAATATCAAAAATAAATTTTTTTGCAATTCTCGATAAATTACATTTGGATTGAAACATAAAGAAATATCTGCTCAATGGTTTTTAGAAAACTATATAGTAATTACTGTTAAGCCCCCACCCCCACTCCTAGATATAAGGTGGGTGGTAACTTTCAAGTCACAATTGGGAATTTTTTTAACAAAATACTTTCAGCATCACCTAGAAATAACAACGTGGACGTAGTAGTTTTTTGTTCCCTTCGGAGTGATTTTTTTTGCTGAGTTCCCTGGGGGTGCAAGTTTTAAGAAAATCAACGCTAATTAATCATGAATGAAAAAAACTACGTGTTAATTCTAATTCTTTAATGAAAAATGGGGGTTTTCGTTTGGGAATTGAAAGTTACCACTCCCCAACCCCCGGGGGTGGGAGTGGGGCTAAACTATAAAACTATTATATAAAACCATTCTTTGATTTATGCACAGCTTCTCTCCTGCAACCAAGCATCTTAGCCTACTCTATTCGCTCTTACTACTTTTTTTAACTCTCATTCATCGAAAAATTAAGTGGAGATAGACATATATTATTCATATCATACACAAACAGTATACCAAGGAAATTGTAATTCTCAAACTCAAGAGACAATGCAGGAGGAAGATGAACGACTGCTAGAGAAAATAAATTAAAAACATGTGTATTTACCTATGTCGGAACTATTTCAACTTCATTTAAACCGATATCCACATCGATTTTTCTGACTCATTCCAAGCCTGGTCGAGGAAGTGTGTTTTTTGATGGACAAATCATTATGATCATAATGTGAAACGCATTTATCTCACGCTACATTTTCTCCAAATTTTTCTCTTATTTTGACGTAGTCAACTACTTTCATTTGTTAATAAAAATATAACTTTTATTGACAATCCAATTATTCCTTTTATGCGAATAATTAGTTATGATACATCACATCTGTTCTCGTTCCAATTATTATTAAATGAATATGGCCACAAATTTTTCAACAGACAAAATGTTTATTACAATTTCAGTTTACTAGTTCCAATTAATTCGTGTTACTGAAATTCAACAGTGATTTTTTCTGTACATGCCGGCAGGTCAGCAGAGCAAAAGGGTAGGTTCTCAAAGGACGGTCAGGAAAAACAGGTGGCGGAGGCGGCGGCAACGACGGTGATGGGCTCAGGCTGCCACAACATGAACCAACTAGAGAGCGGCGAAGATGCAAGAAATGAGGAAAGCCTTCACAAAGGCTGAGGTCAGCGGCCGGACATGTCGTTATAATGGATATAAGCAAGCACGACGTCTGAAAGAGCAGGTGGAGTCAGTAATGTCCCTAGGAAATTGTGCATGAAAAACAAGTATAGTAGGACAATGGCACAAAGCGTCAAATTCACGAAAAATAGGGAAATTTCTTCAGAAGGTGAGATTTCCGCCTAGGCAAGTCACTGGGCCAGATGAAATCGAATCTCTTTACTTAACTTGAATGGCCTTGTTTACTATGTCACTAATGCTTAAAATTGCATAATTACGTGCTTGTTATGTAGTATTTTAAAATTATGATTATTGTTAATTTATTGAATAATTTAACTATTTCGTGAATATTAAACACTCATTCAATGTTATCCGACGGCACATTACATCAATATTGAGAACCCACTGTGGAACACAAATTTCATATTTATTGATATTATGTATACTGTTAATTTCAAGAAAGTAGGCAATATAACAAATCTACAACTTGTCGAAAATATAATCTTCATACGACAAACGTTCACTGTTATTTCAATATTTTTCGTAATTTATTGGGTCCGTTGTTATTTGTAAACAATTACTTCAATCTCCGGCACACATCCATTAATATGCGAAGATTAACAACTCACTCTCTTTTCCATTCACGAAGTCACAGTGTCAAATCTATGCCGGTTAGACTCGTAAAATTCACCACACGAAGTCAATTTGAACAAGAAAGTTGACTCAACGCATTAACACCAACTTGGACATCACAATGATGCTATATTATATTTTTGTAGAAATAGCCTGAAGATGGAAAAAAAATCCCAAAACTTTGTCTTTTTGTACTTATTTTAAATCCACAATAGTAAATATACAATTTTTTCTATCTTTTTGCGTCGATGGGCCTTTCGAAAAAGTATTTTCATGAAATGTAAAAGTTATTAATTTTAGTGTATTAATGGATGTAAGCTGCAGATTGAAATGATGGTTTAAATCTAACAAAGGAGTGAATAAATTAAGGCAAAATAGTGAAAAAAACTAGCAGAAACAATTAACTTACCTTCAGTTAAGTTAGGAAAAATAAACATCTGATATGATATCTTCGATCATTATTGTTGATAGTGTGATCAAAGTATATTAAAAAATGCTGGAAGACATAAAAAAGTTAGAAAATACGAAGAAAATGAAAAAAAAAGACATCAGAAACACGTAAAATCAGATAATATGTAAGAGGTGCTGAAAATACCCCCTCTTTTCACTGTTCCTTCGGAATTGAGAGTGAATTATTTTTTATTTTAATATATTTTTAAACTTTGATAAGCAATATGTAATACCGAAAAGTAATGAAAATTGTTAAAAAAATTATAATGCATTTGGCACTTAAACCGATAAGATGGCAGGATGACCTCTGAGTGGGAACAGGCCTTCAGTGCCTTAGCATGAAGCAGAAGAGAAAGAACTGAAACCGACGTGTTATCTGCTTCATATGTTACGCTAATTCAGTGCTTTTCAAATGAATTCCTATTCTTGGCTTCGAGCAGCAATTAAGTTTAAATAACGTTGTGAGCTTTGCAATGCGGGGCAGCGGAAGTGCGTAACAACAACCGGATGAGAAGGCGGCACAGATGAAAAGGGCGGCAAAAGCTCTGTCAAAATGTCAAGGTTATCGGGCAGACATATTATGACCTTCACCCCCACCCAGTGTGTAGGAAGGCTTGAGAACGGAACAAACAGGTGAAGCCATAAAAGTACACTCTATGCACGCACTGATTGGTAAAATGTCGCTTGAGTGTCTCAGAACTCGTCAATTTTGCACCTACGGATGCATGCCGAGTGTGGGGCGGGAGTGCACATATTACTTCTATGTTACAACCGATTCTATGTTACTTCTATGTTACAGCCGATGTAAACAGACTTAAGAACCACACTATCCCATGGTGTCATTAACGACAAGGTAGCCGCACATTACTCTCTTGATCACTCAACACGTTACATCAGCATTATTGTGCACTTTTACGAACTGTTTACAAATTTCATAATTCATTTATTACTGTAATTCATTGAAGTATTATACTTAACATGCCAAATCTCTATTATTGTATTGTCTACTGTGTATAATATGTGTGAATTTAACCCGAGAGAGGAGGCGCGGGGTCTCCTGTGACCCCACTTATCTTTGCTTAGCAGCAGTTGCCTAATTTGCGAGTCAGAAGCTTAACATTTCACATATTCTTTAGCTTTTGTCTGAAAGATTTTCAAAATTTTATGTGTAATATTTCATTTATAAATATTTGTGAAACCAATATAAACATCTTAAATTTCGTACTTTTTCTAAGTTGTGTTGATTGGCTTCGAAGCATTTTCAATAAATTCTTTATTTTTATGTGAGACAATGTTAGAAAATAAAACTTACTGAATTTTCTGATACCTTTGCCGTTGAAATATTCAGGAAAATGTAAATGGAATCACTACATAAAATGAAAGATAAATGATTATTTTGCTCTTTTATTTGTTTCAATTCCTCATCTGCTTGTTTGTTTATAATAGTGCATTAAGTTATTACGGCCTTATAAATGATTAATTATGATGAAAACAACTAATTTCGCACTTATTTCTTGCTAAATATAATTTTATAAAGAAATAATGCCAAGGGGTCAGGAATGACCCCGCGCCACCACTAACGTAACTTCGGCAACCGCCACCTCTCCAGGGTTAATATGGAGGATTAGTGGATACAAAAACGTATGATCGAAGTGGACGCCCTGGAAATGTGGATCCATTAGTGAATGCCAAAAAATAAGCTATAGAGCAAAGTTTAAATAACCTATTTCTTCGCTGTATAGCACAGTTTAAATAGCCTATATTTGCAGGAAATTTAATTATAATTTCTCAGAAACTGAAATCACTTTTTTCAAAAAGTTGTATTTATTTACCAAAACAGTGAAGCAACAAAAGCAAATTAGCACTTCCTGATGAAGCAAAAGTGTGTCTTATCCGCTATATGTTTTCCCAGGCTGAGATTCAAACTCACATACTTCAGGTTTAGCAAGCTATGAGCATATCAATTAAACCAAATAGCTCAAAAAGAATAAGGACATTCCCGAACAGACATGATTATCAAAATTTCAAATATGAAAATCATATTTTCATCTCAAGGAAAATGTACAAAGAACTAATTATGAAGAAGTGATTTTATTGAGAAAAAATCCCTACCTTCAATAATGTAATTGTAAAAACGGTACAGAAAAACTTGAAAGTAAGCAATTTGCAAATATTCAGAGGGTTCAATGAAATTGGACTTGCGTCATTTTTATCGCTCCTTTTATCATTTTGCACTATCGGCGAAAGTAATTTTTAAAAAATTGGAACTGTTTTTGAGAAAATCTTGATTTTAAAATAGCCTTTATTCCACACAAAATATGGCGAAAAATAATCACATTTTGAAGAAAATTGTTCATTACTTAAAGATCTAATTTTGAAGAATAGATTTCATTAGGAAAACTACTGGTGCCACAACAGCACACAATTTCTCACAAAGGTTTCGTATAATATTACTTGAACCCGTAAAACTTTTTCCAGCAGTCTTTTTCTTCCAAAGATGGGATTTCAATGCAGGTACGTATGTTTAGCACGTCATGCACATTTTCCCCAATATTGACAGCGTCACATACTAATGATCTTCCCCAAGGTTTAAAAATTATGTTCAACATTTGCATTTGAGCTTATTGAAAACTAACAGATTGTACAGGTAATTACTACAAGATATAATTTCCAAGTAGGAATTTCATTAAGAAAAGAATCAATATCTTCAATATTATAGTTGGAGGAAGACGCCAAAATTTTTTTAACTGCTACAATTTTCAAAAATTCAGAGAATAAGGAAAAGCGGACCTACGCCATTTTTTAAAGCGTACTTTGCTCTCCACCTCTCTCTCTCTTTCTCTCTCTGAGAAAAAAATAAAGAACACATTTTAAGCCATTTGTGAGACATTTTAAAACTAGTGCTGCCATAACAGCAAATACTTTCTTGCATTATTTATAAATTTGCAATTTTTCAAAATTCAGAGAGTTCAACGAAAACAATATTTGCACCATTCTTTCAAGCGTCCCTTCTATCACTGGAAAAAAATTAAAGAAAATATTTGGAGCGGTTTTCGAAGGAAATACATTTTTTAGAAATTCCGTAAATCTCAGACGCGAATTACGCGAAATCCATTCGTTTCTCAAAAAAAAATACATGACCTTTTTAAAGAGCTGATTATTTACAAAACGCTATCAAGCAAAAATCTCTATTTTCAATTTTCAAGTTTTGAAAAGTCAGCTTTTTGCAATATTTGAAAATACAGACGGTTCGCCAAAAATGGGAGAAGCATCACACGTTTCACCGTTCTTGGTACATATGATGTTAAATTTAAAGAAAAAAATGGAGCAGATTTTGAGAAAAAATTGTTTAAAAAATGTAATTGCTGATATTAATCGAAAAGTACTCTTATCTGAGGAAAATTAAACATGCTCTTATATCGATATCTATCTTAAAGAACAGATTTCATTTAATGAAAAACTCTCTCGTAATTATAGTGGTATGTGGACGCACAAAAAATTGTAGTTGTAATTTTCAAAAAATCTGGTATTCCAACGAACATTAGACCTGCGTCATTCTCTTAAACGTCCTTTATTCTTCCCGAGCACAAATTTTAATCAAAGAATTTGGTGCAATTTTTGAGAAAATTTTTAAAATGAAACAGCATTTTATAGTATTTAGCAAAATCTTGTTTTTACAATTGCATCTATTTCACGCAAGATTATGCAAAAAGTACTGATTTTTTGAAAAATTGTACATGATTTTTTTAAAGGTCTTCTAAGAACAGATTTTATTATCTAACAATTTCTGTCTTTAATTTTTTAATAGTTTCAGGAAGACGCCCAAAAATTATGACCTTTGAAATTTCCGATAATTCATGTATTGTAAAAAGAATGAAACGAACGCAATTTTTGAAGCGTACATTGCTTTATTCTTGAAAAAAATCCAAAAACTTAGGGTCGTTTTCAAGGCATCAACTGATGTCACTGTAGTGCCTCTGACTGGGCGATTCTAGGATTCGAGTCCCGATGTTGGCAGGTTTCGATACTAGTTAGCTAGATAGTATATCGAATTCAGCCGCCGTCTTGAAGACAATTCCAGCGGCCGGTTGCATTGATCAGTAGTATTCCGTGATTTTTCCGATCAATATCGCGTGAATGCCGACTAAAGCCGAGCCCCACTGGTGAAAGATATTGGGTTGGGGAAAACCCTCCAAGCCTACGGGTAGATTCGAGCCAGATCTTACTATCCAGAATACCGCTACCTCCCGTAATGAAAAGCATGCACTTACAGGACTAATGAACATATCAGTTGACGCGCCCTGAATAACGAAGTAATATGTCTATCAATTGGAGTCTTTTTGTGAAAATTTTGAAACCATTTTGAAGGTTTCGTGTAAAGTGTGTCCGAAAAGCACGATATCTGTTTCAAATTCGCAAAGCGTTGAGTTCTGTCAGATCTATTGGGGAATATTATTTTTTTGACAAAATTCGTCTGAACGGTTTTGGTGCTAGCATTGACCGCAGACGTATACTTATTTATTTATTTATTGATTTGGTCAAAAAAACAGTAAAGCTGTGTATGACGTATGGGGGAAGAGATTATCTGCGCACATTTTCTTGAGGCCCAGAATGAAAGGAAAAAACACCAAGAAAACGCAAGATTAGCAACATATGAAAAACTAGACATTTTCGTTCCCGAGGTATAGAAAAACGATTTCAACGGTAAATGAATTGCTGATTTGATTTTTATGCATTGCTAACAAAATAGTAACGAACATCAGTTCTACTACCACTACAAGCAAAGCACTGTTCAACAAAACGTGCGCATAGTGAAGCTACGTTTACGTCCAGAAGCAAGACGGACAGACCTACGGATCTCGCGTTCCAGCAGGATGGAAACACCGCCACTTCCCTTGATACGAATGGCACTTCACTTACGGAACTATGACCGTAGAAGTTTGCGTGATCGGAACGAAATAATCAACCTTCCCTCCAAACGTCATCCCTCCATCCGTCTGCCCCTCCACTTCGGAAGAGGGTCATTTCAGAATTTGATCGATGGTTGAAGAGAAAATGAACGAAAACCTGATCGAGTGTCATTAACTCAAACTAATTATAATACTTGTTCGTTATTTTTAGAATTGATTAATTATCCAGTAGAATTGGTAACAAATGCATTAATGAAATAAATATATTATTTTCCTATTTGATGGTCAGTATTATCACGGCATATCAGCATTGTATACCGTTTTATGATACATTTTTCAAAATGAATTTAATCCATATGTTTAAATTTAATAAAATTAATGTCGATTGAAATATTTATCCTGATCATTAAAAGATTTGGACTATATATATGTATATATATATATATAGTCCAAATTTTTTAATGAATAATATATATATATATATATATATATATATATATATATAACAGAAATGTAAATGATTTATAGGAAACACAATTCAACTTCTCCAGGTTTTAGCTCACCTGGTAAGTTCTTAAGTTCTTATTTGTGAGCTACCCCTCAGGGAGTGGGAGGCTTTTGCCCTGGATAGAGATGTTATAGCTTTAAAATAATAAAAATAATAATAATAATAAAATTGCTTGTACTACATGATTCTGGAATATTAGTAGTGTTGGAGTGAATATGTGTTGACTTGCGAGAATTTAAAAACAAATATTTGTCGAAAAATCCGCTGTTTTTCATGCAACATTAGATAATTTATCTTCCTGACCTCCTACGCTTGGTTTGGCGAAGAGTGCGTATATTACGTAAGAGGGATTAACATTACGTAACCGTTACACATTCTACGAGGAAATATGTGTCGTTGTAGCACCGCTAGTTTGAAAAGTTTTTCTAATTTCTCAGAAGGTTTTTTTAATGAAGGCAGAAAACCATCTTATAAAAACAAAAATATACTTTCAGTTTTAAATCTAACACAAAAATAAACTTCATGTCATACCTTCGGAAAATATGACAAAAGTGTGACTTCAGTTATTACATTATTATTTTTATACAAGATACCACATATCACAACATATATGTCTGTAGTGATTATTTTTTAATAAACTTTTTGATTCTTGTTCCTCAATTGTGTCTTTCGAGTATTTTAACGTACTTGATAATACAGAGCTTTTAAGATATGGCCATCAAGTCTAGATTTGTTTCCTTCACTGAATTTTGGGTTTTGACTAGTTAGAGCTAAGTTAGAAGGTAGTAAGGAGTGGATGGGTGTGATAAAAGTGAATCGGTCTTTTGAGAATCTTCATTTAATGCGGATTCTGTTGTTAGCTCTTTTAAGTTAAACATTGTTGAGCAGGGAGGATTTGATAAGTTGTTGAAGAAATTGTTGACCAGATGTTTCCACATTTCCTTGAATTCTGATAAAACTATTTCTCATCAGAATTGTTGAGGATGAATCCTGGTGCATTAAATGTTGATTTAAAAGATATTAATTTTTGACTGCGCTTAGCTTGTTAATAGTGCTTGATGCAGCTCCTCCCCCATCGACAGTGACTCTTTTGCTGTTATACAGGTCACAGAAGAATTATTTTATGAGCGGGGCAGTGTTGCATATATGCATTCGCTTTAAGCATGCTTCGTAACAATTTTGCATTCTTCCTATCTCAGGTCTATTTCGCAGTAAAGCGAACGATATATAGTGATCCAGGACGAAATTTCCTTTTTTCTGCAGTATATTTCCTGAGCTCCTGGTACCAAAAATTCTGGGTTTATCTTTCGCCAATATGTAGTAAATTAGTTTCTCCGATATGTAGAGTAGGTAGAATCCACGTGTTTTAAGTCTTTATTACTGAAAGTAATTTTCCTCCAGGCGTTGTTCTGTCCATCTACCTATGAACAACACTAACACCTAAACCATACCCAGGATTTTCACCAAAACCGACATTATCCGATCGATTTGGATATCGTGGAAGCTGAAAATTATTGGAGGTGGCCTTACTTGGTGGAATACCCATTATGTCGAAGTATTTTTACTTCTGAGGCACTAATAGCATTCATGAGAGCTTCGAGCGCAAGCATAAAATTTGTATGGCGAAAAACCGGATCCCAACGAGATTGCGGCAACATGCAAAGAACAGGAAAAGTCCCGCGAGAGAGCAACTGGTGGTGGTATACTATGTTGTTAAGGTGCATGACGAAGTTTCGAAGTGAACTAACAGGCGGGGCGGGTGAAATGAATGGAAAGGGTAAAAGAAAACAGAACAGCATTTTCTTGTCAAGAACAACGTAACAGCGTAGTTGAAGAAAAACTCATATAGTAACAAACGTCCATGCTCTGTGATAAACACTACCAATGTACCCGCTCATAACTGCCGCTCCCTGGTCTAGTAAAATGTGAGTACGTAAGAGTTCTAAATATCTGAACTACTCCCTTGAGGCAGTTTCTGATGGTCTGGTCTGACTCACATGCAAGAACATCCACGTGAGCGTGTGCACATTTACATGTTCTTTATTCACATCACCTTCTTGAGGTGAGTATATAAACATAAAACATTCCAGTCAGCGCGAGCGACTAATGGCTCATCTCAATTGCATACGGTACCAAACAGTTAAACGACTAAATTGTACCTTTGTTACCAGGCATTTTCACTTCTTATATACAATAATGTTTTTAAACAAGGACACTACAGAAAAATGAATTATTTTAAAACATTTAATTCAATGTATAATTAATAATTAAATGGTAATGACAGTTATCAAAAATCTGACGCTAAAAACGAGAGAGAAATTGAGAGAAATATACATTCTAATAATTTGTTCTTCTTTAGAATTGGGGCAACACTTTGACAAAAAATGTGCATTTTATGCCTAGAGATAAATCACGGGACCAAGTAGGAATTTTATGTAAGACAAGTGAAAACACTTGACTGTCTATTCTTTTTAATATTTATCCTTATATGAAAGTATATTAGAATATTTGTAACTCTTTAAACATTTTTTTAAATCAATGAATAAAGGCGGTCCCAGGAAAAGGTGAATTTTCAAACAATGAAAATGCTCATCATAGCATGTTATGTTTATTGCGTGTATAAGAACTCTGGCTGAGCCCGACAAAACAATTGACAATTCCCATCTGAATCAAATACCACATACATTCACCCAATGAATGACAGAAAATATGGTTAAATATGACTGAGTCTGTAGTTAGGTATTCTTTTGAGCGATCCTAGGAAACAATTCAATAAAAAAATTGGAGATATTTTTGAAAACATTTTTAAAGTGTTGAGGCTTCGTTAAAAGTATCTCCCAAAATCAAAATATCCCTTTCAAACTCATATGGCCTTGAGTTTGGCTAGATTATTATGCAAAGTAAGTAATTTCTCACAGCTATTTTACAAACAATTTCAGGAACTGAATTAAAGGCTTCGTCGTAAGATATTTCCCCATTTTATTCAATGGTGTTTTCACTTTTATCACTTGTGTCTGCAAGTAATTTGTCATAGAAGAGTTTGTTTTTTGAGCTGCTGAAACACTGAGAAAGTCTCTCAACATCTGCAAGTTTCTTTGGTTTAAGCAGAAGAGGTTTCTTGTGTAGTGTCTGAAAAGTAATTTCACCAGGAAGCTGATTCTTGCTTCTGATATTTAACTTAAAGCACCATGGTATTACATACTTAACAAGGATATGAGGCTCTTCTTGCATTATTTTCAGAATTCTAACTTCTCGATCCCACAATTTATATTTTTCAACGATAACAATACTAAACTACCATTGTTACGGAAATATAACACGCAACAATACAGCCAACCTTTAGGGAGAAAACAATCATAGTCCATTCCTGACAATGGACGTGTGTATTTGCCAAAAACTGAGTAGACATTGGTTGTTTTTGCAAAACTAGTGATATTTCAAAGCTTCATATTTCACAGACTAAGGCTAATTTTCCTACACTAGTTAGTACAGATAAAGCCCGAGGAGAGCAGCGTAGAGTACTGTAAAGAATTCGAAATCGTCGTTTCTGCACTATGGTCGTTTTTCTAAAAAAACAAAACAAAAAACTATTCAATTGCTTGCTTCATCGAGCCACTTGTATTTTTCTCTCTCTCTTTCATTAGGATGATTAGGAAACTCAAGAATTATAATGATGTATTCACACTATGTTACTTTACATCGCATGAAAATTTTATTCCCAATACTCTCAACAAAAATGTAACGGCTAATTTATAAAAAGTCGCTCAACATACGTTGCATATTGTAGACATTCCACATCAATGAATATTAAAATCTCACCTACTCGGTTTCACAAGTGGAAGTGTCTCGAATTAACGAGAATCGAGATTTTTATGAAAAACTAGCTATGCGGAATTATTTTTCAGTCATTTATGCGCAAATCTTTGCTTTATGCTTATATATGTTGTAATGCATGTAAGTGTAAGTATGTGAATTCTCCTCTAGACTGAATTCGACATAGCTATATAACTAGTGTCTAAAATCCTGACGCCGCGCCGTCGGGACTCGTTCCTAGGACCTCCCTGTCAGTGACATCAGTTAATGCCGTGTACCTCATCTCCCGGTTTGGAATCGAAAGACACGTGGTTATAGTGGGGAAGTTAGCGTTTCTTCACACTTATGGCAAAGAAATGTCTCGACACGTTCCAAGGTTTTATGTTGCTTTTTACGACGAAATGAAATGTTCTGAAACGACGATCAGTCTAAAGGGCCAGATAAGAAATTTTAATTAGAGATATTTCTTTCCCTTTCTCCAACCTTTTTATAACCTACAATAGTACTGATTTTGTGGCATACAAGAAATATCAAACATTACATTTTGAAGTTATTTATTTTTGTGAAAAAATATGAAAGTTGTTTTTATGACTATTCTGAATGTGACGTATGAGGTAGAAGTTCTTTAATGATAATGTATTATTAAAATAACATTGGTAGGTATTCCATAAGTGCCAACATACATTTTAAAAAAATAGGATATTAGAGAGAATTAGAAGAAATATAACTAAGAACTAAAAAACTAGTATTAGAGATTACATTTTATTTATGTGAGGATCAAGAAAAATATTTTTTACTGTACGTTTTGGAAATTTCACCTTCGTTATTACGGCGTATGAACATATTGCAAAAGCAATAAGGTCACGGGAATCGAAAAGCAACTTTCTAGACCTGTGCCTCTTAGTTTTGGAGGTTTTATTTTTATGACTATTCTGTCGAGAGGCTGTTGAACTTTCAATGAAGTTTGTTTTTATGTACGGCATTAGACGGCCAAAGAAATGTCGTTCCTCGTTCTCACTGTCCAGTTTACGAAGTCCTACATTTTACGATAATGTGGTGTCAAACATTTTAAGCCATGTCTGTTAACGTTTTCAACGTTCAACAAATAATCCTGAGGAAGAAAAGAATCAAGAGCACCTCAGAAGACCAATCACAATCGTTTGAAATGTGAGCAATACTAAACAAATGTCGAAAGTTATAGGAAACTCTGTAGAGACTTTGCCGAGTAGTGATCCAAACGTTCCTCGAAAAGTTTTCTGTAAAGTTCTTACTGTTATGCTATTCTCAGAGGACACATCATTTTAATATTGCACAGGGAATTCTACGCAATCATCTGATTTTAGAAAATAATTATTGGGAGTAAAAAGTATTTCCATTGGAAATGCCGTGTTTGATAAATTAGTAATGAACTAGCAAACTTAGTTCTCTTTTTAGGTGAATGTGATTGACTCCTTTATGTGCTTTACTACATTGAAATATCCAAAGAAAAAATAGTGAACACTTCATTTTTACAAATTGAGAATGATTGAATTTTCTAGGTGTATATGTGTTATCTACTCAGTAAATTAATGTTGACGATACATCTACCAAAAAGACAACACATGTAAGAAATAACAGGTCTAAGTCATTTTCAGTATCTTGAATTCAACATTATCAATTCAACTTGCTTGGATTGACCTACATCTTATCAACTGTAAAAAACTTGAATCTTCGCCTTCAATAGATTTCTCTAGTTTCTTTCGTCTAAAACTTTCGTGACGTTTACTACTGAATTTTCTTTTCCCATATACATGCCTTGTTATTCTGGATAATGTTTTTTATGATATTTTAGGGTCACAGAGCTCCGTAGAGTTACCAACGATTTTTCTAGAATTGTTCCACACTTCCTCAACCGATCTACGAAATTACGCTCGTGTTTTTAGTTGTCGACTACATACTTTTGAAAATTTGCAACGTCAGAATAACGAAATGGGTAAATGCTTGGCTTTGTATTTTCCTTTCAAATTTTGTTTTATAGAGATATCATCGAAAACCATAAGACGCGAATAACGACTGGCCTGGAATTTTAAAAAACAATCAAAGTAGAGAAGAGAGTAAATAATTACGGACCTAGATCACCGAAACCACATAGAAATGCGTCATAGCCGCTCGAAGGCAGGCCCAAATTAGGTCGCATTCTCCGGTTGACGGAAGCGGCGCCGCTGGAGTACGGGAGCGCAGGGGCGCTGGCGCGGGCGCGGGCAGCTCGGAGCCAGGGGGCGGGGAGGACACGAGGCGACGGGACCACCCGCGTGCGTGTGACATTCCGACGCCCCACCTTGCGCTCCGCTCCGCACCGCTCCTCTCCTCTCCTTCGGCCCCGCTCCGCTCCTCCGGACCCGCACTTCCGCCCCGCCCCTGCGCCTCACCCCACGACCCGCCCCTCCGGCCCCTCTCCACCGTCCCGCTCCTCTAGCCCGTCTCCTCCGCCCCACTCCTCCGCCCCGCTCCTCCGCCCCGCTCCTCCGCCCCGTTCCTCTGCCCCGCTACGCCGGCCCGCTCCTCCGCCCCATTCCTCCGCCCCGCTCCTCCGCCCCACTCCTCCGCCCCGCTACTCCGCCCCGCTCCTCCGCCCCGCTCCTCCGCTTCGCTCCTCCGCCCCGCTCCTCCGCCCCGCTCCTTCGCCCCGCTCCTCCACCCCGCTCCTCCGCCCCGCTCCTCCGCCCCGCTCCTCCAGCCACGTTTCTCCACTCAGCTTCTTCTCCCCGCTTCTCCGGCCCCGCTCCTCCGCTCCGCTTCTCCATCCCTCTCCTCTACCCCGCTGCTCGTTCCGCGGGCCGTTCATCTAAGTCTCGTTGTTCACCGACGGTTTTAATTACCCACAGCACACATCAAATTTTGAGATCCCTTTCGCATGCGCTTTGTGGTGACTCCGAAAGCTACTGTCTATGTTCTCCCCACCTCCCGGTGGCGCGCTGCTGATCTCGTCAGCTCTGCATTTCAATGCCGACAGACGCGGCATTTTCGATACCAGCTCATTAGGCGGGTAATGAAGCTACTGTCTGAAGGAGTGTTCAGAAGGGCGGCTTCTCTGATCAGAATTTCCGTGCTTTCCCCTCTGATCCCACCAGGTGTGCTCTGAAGGCAAGTTAATGGGTCAAGAGTCTCGCACGACTGGTTGGCTAGGAGTTTTTTCAACGTCTGAGGATATCCACACTTGGACATCGGGCGACTCTTACCAATCATTTTTAGATGTATCTGTTAACAAGATGAGCTAATATTTATAATGATCTGCTCTTAATCGTTCAAATTACAAAAGAATAAAACTTTTTTGATGGAGAAAGAAAACCTGTGGAAACCTACAGCTGATTTCAGTTATTATCACCCCTCTAATATGTAGCATAAAATTAACGAATGATAAAATGCTAAGACAATAAACCGTATATTAACCATCAAAACATTCCCCCCACATAGTGAAGGACCTGATCATTAGCGTAACAATCATTTCACCCTGGGATTCGGGAGTTCAAATTTTGGGGTTTTTGATCAGTAAATTGTGTTTCCAAGTGGCTTCCTCAAGATTCTTTCGTCTGTGTTGCTCCTATTCCCATCAGTTACTCCAACACCATGCACATTGGCTGAATAAAGAAGTGAAATATTTTCTAGTGCCATTAAACACATTGTCGTGCACTATGTAATTTAGATCATGTTTCCCCTTCCCAGTGCAGCAAAATTGTGGGATTATATGAACCAAACACACATCAGTATATTTTCGATGGTTTAAACGAGAAACGAATAATTTCTAATGGATGTAGCAAGCGAAGAGAAAGAAGAGGAATCGTGACCGTTGGCCACTGTTCATGCGGGAAGGGCGGGTAAGATTATCAAAGCCGACATACATCGCGCATAGTTCCAAAATTGGGCACACAGAGAACATGCAAGTAAGTTCTCATGTGTAAACAAAACAAAAATTGGAACGAATTACCAACTACACTGCTGGAGACTTTCCCTCAGATTGTCAAAAATTATTCAGGTAGTTTAAATAAATTGTAATATTTAGAATATGTTAACATTAAAATTAATTATTTGGTTACTATGGTTATTGTTATTTTATATTAATAAGTAAGCTTTAACATAATATTAGCATGATAAGACTAGGACTTTAAATTTATTAAATTGTATTAAGTCGTATGTAATTATTATAAAGTCTGTTTGATGGTTTTGTGTCTTTGAGGTAACGATTTAGAAAACAATACCACTGGAAATATTTCTCTGTATTCCTAATTAGCACTATAAATATTATATTATATTCTAATATAGGGAATGCTAACATTTTACTATCCGAATCCTGTTCACCAGCAGAAATAGATATGGTTCACCTCTCCCTAATTCACTTGCTCCAACTTGAGACGAAATATAAGACGATCTTTTAAGAATAAGATCATTCTTCAAATTATATTTTTATAATGTTATTACGAACCAAAACTTAAATTTCTTCACTATTTTGACGCCAGTACAATGTGTCTAAAATTACAACAGTGAAAAACTGAGCATTGAACCACGGGAGTTTTCTCATACAAGTGACTCACATGCAGACAATGTGATATGTATGTTTTTGTTACTACCCATACTGTTTACTTCTTCTAAAACCTAAAATAAAGAGATAAAGTATACTAAAATATCAGAGATAAAGAATTTCTTCTACCTTTAACAAGTATGTAACAAATATTAACTAGAAAAAAATAATGGTAATTTTTGTGTTTTTGAAATTATAGTAAGTACAACAATGACGTTTATTCTTATTAATTGGTAAATATTAAATGTTCAAATTGTTTCATGAAACATGTGCGTTCATGGATGATATATTGTTTATAAGTTGGATATCTGAAGAGATGAAATGTTCACCACCCACAAAACGAAATTATAGCAAAAACAACTAGATAACATCCTGGTGTCCCAGTTGAATGATCTCTCAACGGTCCTACATCCTTCATTACTTATTTATAGAAACAGTTAAAATAAATAATATAGATAATAAAATGGACTAACAAATTTAAATAGATACATTTCTCATAATTTTTTTAACAATTGCAATATATGATTTTAAGCCAACTGTTTCTTCACCTCATTACAACAATTAAACATGAAAGTAGTTTAACGTATGGTCGCAGCTATGCAGAGGTTAATATGCTAAATATTAACAAAGTATCTACAATTATAAACGCTACCTTTCCCAATAGGTTAATTTAAATATTAAAAATCCATTCAGCAAATGCATTTCATTTATAATTCACTCCTTTCCAATTATTAATAAAAATTATTAATAACTCCATGGAAAGCGGCTTCCTGCGCCTGCCCATAGGCAACCCTTTAGGCGTCTGTGGTGTGGAGAGCAGCGGTCTTCTTGAGTTGAACATATCTCACTATTGGTTCCGCCCTCACGAATTCGAAAACGGACGTTCGAGACCTTCTGAATTAGCTGTTTCGAGTCTTGCGGAATCTTGTTGAACCTACTGAATTCTCAAAATCTGAAACCAGAGATCAAAAGTCATAATGGGCAAGCACAGCAAGTTTTGCACATCTTGGTGAAACGTCTGAACTACCTACGAATTTCCCCTGTGATCTAACGTTTCATATACTACATTATAATTCTAAAAGGTCTCTACTTCACTATTGGATGATTATATTGTTTATAAGTAGGCTATATGAAGAGGTGAGGTGTTCAGCACCCACAAACAAAACTGTCAAAAAGGAGCAGAAATGACTAATTGAGTAAGATGGCACAAGAAAGAAAATTCTTGGACTACAAAATTTTTATTAGCAAACAACTGAAAAATAGTACTTTTGCCGTAATCCGAATAACAAAATAGTTTAGAAATCCAAAACTTTTAAAAATCTCTTTGAAAAAGCACAATTTACCCGACCTATTCAAGTTAATAAATTAGTATAATTTTCACCATCTTATCAGTATTAGAGTTTTTCATCCTTACATTCTTTCCAAGATAAAGATCCAGATTTATGAACCGACTAAATGTAGCAATATACAATATTAGAAAAACTAAATATAAAAAGCCCGAACTTAACTCGTAATTAAAAAGAAAATATAGAAGTGGTTAAATGTTATTAAATATTATCATTGTGGTAGTTTTGTTTCCTTATTCGACAAATTAAAGAGATGTTCGTCAAAAATATTCACCAGTATGGCAAAAAAAGATTGATTAATAAAATAGAAAAGACAAATATCAAATATATGAATGCAAGAGAAGAGAAAACGCAAACACTTGTTATAGTTTATAAATTTGGTAAAAAAAACGGGAAACAGAAACGAAGACAAGAATTCACCTCCCCCCAAAAAAGTATGACAAATTATTTAGATACTAGTGGTGCTACATACTTTCTCGCATTATTTTTAAAGTCTCCGGAATATTATACAACTACATGAAGCTTCAAAAGTGTTTTCGATTAGCAATTTTTTCCCCTGCCGAGTATCAAACTCAGGTCCATCGACGTAACTCGTCGTGCGCTTTACAGCGACACCAAGTAGACGCTCCGACACACCAACTCGGAGCGACGATTAAAAATCAAATTCTCTCGCCCTTTACCCATCACGCAATTTTCGAAAACCAGCAAACAACAAAAGTGAGACCTGCGCCATTTTTTAAGCGTCCCTTGTTTTATCAGTGGAAAAATTTAAATAGTTAAATTTGTTCGAAGAATTGGTCGCCCCGGCCGGAATTCGAACACGGGCCTTCTGGTTCTTCTTAGTGGCTCTATCCACTAAGCTATCGAGACAATCCGTTAAACAGTTTTTTCACGAGCGCGATTATCGCTCTTTGTATGTATGTATATATTCTATGTATGTAACTTTCCCGTCGCCTTGTTGGACGCGATTAGGCTCCAAAACTATGGAACTATGGAGGCTGGATAAAAATGAGTTGATTTTATTACTTCAAATTAATTCCTGAGATTAAATAAGATTTCTAGAAACAACAGATTTCTACAAGCAAGGCTATACTATTCAAAACGCTACTAGTCAATTGCGAGTTTTTGAAACGTCACAAACCATTGATTTGTGAAGTACAGCGAGCTGCCAGAGCCAGTCAGTTGTCTTCGTTACCACAGCGAAACGCGGGGTGATATATTGGCTGTATTTTCGCCGTGCTCCTCCGCCGTTCAAATCCTGACGAACGCTAAAAGGCGTCCCAAGTCAACAGCTAGACCTCCCCGATCGCCGAGCCCCGCGCCGAAACGGGCCCTTTCACGCAATTCTCCGCAGTAACTCACTTCCCTAAGCCGCGCTCTGTCTCTTTCACGCTGTCGCCGTCGCCGCCGCGGCGCGTGGGACCTCCGCTACCCTCCCCTTTCCACCCCGTCCCCTGTGCCCCCCTCGGCCCCACGCCCCCCGTCGTACATTTCGCCACGGCGTCCGTTCGCAGTCCACCCCCGTTTCGACTGTCCTCGTCTAGTGCGGAAGTGTCAAACTAGTGAGCAACGGGCCGCATGAAGCCCCTGGGGTCTCAATGGCATACACTCCTAATTCAATTAGTCTCAGAATACCATCATCTAAATCGTAAGTAGAAAAGCAATATCGTGTATTATACGAAATACTTTACTCATATTTCCGATCCAATTTTGTAAATTCGTTGTATAATTTTAAATAGTCTCTGGTAACTGATCTAAATACGATTGTATTCAAATTCAATGATCCAACATTGCAATAATATAATGATCATTCAATAATTAATATAGTTGATGCATTAGTTTAAATATGAATGATAATTTGACACCGAAAAGTAAAATGTGCAAAGTTTTATAGGTTAAAAAACCAGATCTGCAAAATTACTCTCAATATATTTAATATGTTTAACCTGATCATCCATTTCAGACAGAATCTTGCTTCTGTAGCCATCATTTTGGTTCTGAACAATACTCGTAATTTCATAGTATGAACTGAATTTCATGTTTAAATTTTGTATGTATGATGGTCTCGATCGGCCTGTTGCAAGTGATATTTCCTTCCAAAAAATCTTCCGGAATCGTGTATGTTTGCACATATGTCCAAGGAATATGAACTTTAACCCATGAACTTCTTATTTTATCAACCTCTACCGTAACTGAGATGAAGGGCATTGATTGAGAGATGATGAGTGCTATTGTACTGATTTTACTGATGGCGGAGCAATTTTGGAATGAGAGGGAGGGTAAATGTGAGAGCCCCGAGAAAACCATTCACGACACACTTTGCCCACCACCAATTGCGTAAGATCGACCGAGATTTGAACCCAGAGTTAGGAGATAAGCAATGCTCAAAATCTGAATTGAGAAATGTAAGTAAATAAACAAATAAATAAATAAGTAAGTAAATAAATAAATAAGTAAATAAATAAATAAGTAAATAAATAAATAAATAAATAAATAAATAAAAAATAAAGTAAAAAGAACTGCAACTCACCTCCAAAAGATCCCTTTCCTCTGGGCGCTGTGTCTCGTTGGGACTGTTGGAACTTGACACCCCTCGCCTCGTCTAGCGTGGATCCCGGCGGGCACTCGGGACCGGAGACCACCCCAACGCCTCCCCAAAGCCGCCGCCGCCGCCACCACAACAGTTGGTATATACCTGTCACAACAGACACGCCGCGCGCCCATTGTGGCGGAGGGTGACGGACGGCGCGACCGACTTACCTGCGGCCCGCGCCCCCGCCCTCACCCTCGCCCTCGCCCCCGCCCTCGCCCTCGCCCTAGCCACGTCGCCGGCACGTCGCCGCCGCGCCGCCGCGCCGCCGCGGCGGACAGCGGGGCTGGCGAGGGAAAAGGAAAGGCTGGGCCAGCCACCTGACCACCGCGTTGTGCCCTGGGAGACTCCGCGTGTAGGAACGTTTGCAATTCGCGATTTCTGTTGGAGAAACACGATGCGACATATATTGTGATCGGTGATGTAGTGATCAGAAGCATTGCCTCCGGCGAAAGAGAGTTTCTTTATCCGGTCCATCAGAATAGATGGCGGAGAAAGCGTGTTCTCGGCAGATTTCTTGCGATTCTTCCCTGTTTCGCATTGTAATATTGCGTCGTCTTCATTCGTCATTTCATCATTACATCTCATCCATTCCAGGATTGTCATTGAGATGATTGCGATTTATTCCCAAAGAAATGCTAACTATCCGCGATCCAAACAAAAAACTAACAAACAAACAAAAGGAGGCATTCAGGATCATCAGTGTATTCCAACTGATATCTGTCGATATCGGTTATACTTTTTAAGTCTGAGAGTAATTATGAATAACACTGATAGAAACAGGTCAGTACCGACCGACATCTGTTGCATTTTGATATATACTAATCGACCGTCCCTGAAAAAAATGGTATGCACCAAACAGGACATTTCGAGATACAGAAGAAAGAAATCCGGTGTTGCTGCTCCGCTTATGCGTTGGCATATGCCGATGGCATGCGTCTCCTCCTGTATGTTGAGCTCTGAGGCAACTTCCACAAGGCGTGTGGGATACCGATTCGTGAATGCTTACTTTTTAAAAGTCATTCCTCCCACGAACACCAGCGCCGCTGGACCAGAGATTAGAAGGAACAAGATGACAGCAGGGCCCTTTATGTCACGGCTATTCCGAAAAAAGTTTCGGTCAATTCACAGCAAGTTTCAGAAAAACAACTAGAGAGATGCCGTGTACATCGGCCCTATATCTGCCAGAATCATCAGTTCTAAAAGCAGTTGGCAACGACATCCAGACCTACCGATACCTAACGAGAAGCTTTAACGTTTTAAACTAATAGTGCGCGATTCTATTAGATACATCAGCAGAGGTCGGCTACCAGATCGATAGGAGCGATGGTCCTGAGATTGAGGTTCAGGTTGATGAGAACAAATTGCACTTATTGTACAAAACTTAAACAACTTAATTCTTAAATAAGAAATTTTGGCTCAAATGTGATTCGAAAAAGTATATTTAAATACTGACTAAAACATTCACTCATTAAAAAACACCACAAAACATTAAATTACTTAAATTACTTTTATTAACATGAACTTTTTAACAAGGACCCACTAAACGAGTTCGGGTTACACCACATGTGAAAAGATATTTTTCTACATTTAGCAACTGGATTTATCCACTTTTTCGTTACTACGGCCGAGTTTTTCTGCCAAATTTTCGCCCTTTTCACGCAGGGCTTTACATAACTTTCTACTGCGTGAACGGTAGCGAGAAAGTAAAAATAAGAATGGACTTACACCACTTGAACAACAATGAGCTCATGTATGTGCGTCTGTATCAACTCCTATGAGTGAATACATAAATAATTTAAATACAAAAAGATGTTCATGAATCACTTACACATACATTAGGAATATTAAAAACAATTGAAATCAATTTTGTGAAAAGATCGTATTTTCTCTATAAGATAGAATCTTATTCTGTTTTTCAACGTTATGTTTATGTTAGGAAAATGCATCATAATGACACACAGGTGTTATGTGGCTCATATTTTAGGAGTCCTGCAACATTTCCGGGAGCATGCAGTGCTCAAAATAAAACATGAGATGTCAGGTTTAACGAAATGTATCATGAACGTGAAAAGAAGCGACAATTTCATTCTTTATTTTTTTCATTCATTTTCTCCCACTTCCACACATCTACCTTTCAGAGATTTGTACATTTATTTTACTGATTTTCAATGCACCCAGAAATGGAAACGAAACTACGCTGCCTCCGGCCATGTGAGAGGTGTCTATGGTTTTGTTTGGTACCTAGAAACTCGGGAGATATCCAAGAGCAATGAAGCAGTTTCGATTTGAACTTAAAATTACAAATAGTTCATTCTGATATTCTCCCTATTTTCCTGTTGCACGTACCGAATGAATTGTGCAGTGTCGTGGCGTTGTGAAGTTGAGGAAGAAGAATGAAGGTAAGAAAAATATTACAGCTCAGTGATCAACAGTGCGGTGAAGTGAGTGTGGTTAAGTGGAATGCTACGAAAGCTCGCACGGTGAAATGTTCACGTTAATTTGTAGTTTGTAAATTTTGTAAAATTGTTAAGTTATGTAATGTTAAATTAGTGTATTCTGCCACAAAGTCCTCAAACTTAATTGCAGAATTAGTAATAAATCTAATCTAATTTAATCTAACATTCCCATTCGAAGTGCTTCACCAATTACGGCACATGAAGTCACGTGACAGTTCGACCCCAAGAAAAATATCTCCGCCATTACATATTTGCTTTCACGTGTTGCGTTATGGAACAGCAACTTTTTACATTCTTGATGTACAAAGACATGTTTTACTGTATAACTATATTATTGAGCTATTCGTGAAGACTTTTATTGACTTTATTGTAGTGTTATACAAGAGTATTGTATTTGTTCTTGCACAGTGTGCGTACTGCTTTTTGGAAGACCATTTTGTGAGGTTTTGTTCAGCAGGATTTTTTTCTGCTGCTGGCCACTGATTTCTATTATTTTTATATTAACACATCTCTTGAGTTTCCGACTGTCCTATGCAGTTTCCCATATCTAAAGTGGGTACTCATGGTTTTGGAGAAAAATGGCCTTTAGCACAGGCGTTCGCTTGAGTTTATCAGAATATGGGAAGCGATTAAATATGTACTGTAAACAACTATTTCCAATTCCTGGCATTTGCACTCTATTTCTTCACAATTATTACAGATTATTACTTTCCCAATCGTAAACTTTACTCCCAACTAGACGTGAAGTTGCAGTTCTCACTAATGATATTACAGAAATAGATACGAGGCGTTGTTTTTGTCGTTGATTGGTCTAATGATATTGCAGAACATGGGTGAGAGCTGACTGTCTTGGTAGCTCAAGTGGTTAGTTCGGTTGCCAACTGGGGCATTCAAATCCTTGAACAGTGATTATAATCAGTATTATTATTCTTATTATTCTTATTCTTATTATTATTAATAATATTAATATATATTATTAATAATAATATATTAATAATAATAATTATTATAATGAATATTATTAATAATAATTAATATAATTAATAATAATAATAATAATAATAATAATAATAATAATAATAATAATAATGTGTGCAAGGCTGTTTCTCCGCAGTGGCACCATGCATATGGGCATGACATCGACAAAAATTATGTGGTATCACGAGTACTAGGAAGCGCCCCACTGGCGGGTGGGTGGCGCAGAAGCACCGGGGGAAATGGGCGGTGGTGAAAGCACGTATGCGACACTAGAGCCTCGCAGGCCGGCGAAGCTGAGGGCAGAAGCGGCGGCGATGTCAGCCCCCGACTCGCTTCGGTGCGGACAGATATTCCTGGTGCACTGTGATAAGAACAATAACATTCATTTTATACATGGATAAATAACCAATATACAGTTAATAGCTTATAAGATATATTATATTTAAATGTCCAGATGCAAGACAAGGGACCATATCAGCGTATGTTCTATGAATCAAAAGGAAAGTACGACAAACTTTTCGAGTTGGGGGTCATTGATTCGGAAGCTGTTTACCTAAATTATTACAAATACAATAAAATTAATATTTTTAAAGAGCAAGCAAATTAATATTTTCATGTTACTTTAATACTTTAAATAATAGTTTCAAGTGGCTATAAAACTAAGAAAAAGTAAATAATTTTATTTTGAAACATTGTTCTCTTTTTCCTCTAAATATTGTCTTTAATGATATGAAACAGTTTTGCAGCAAATAAATACTTATCTTGCTCCTTGAAAGAATGTAATATCTTTGCGTTTTCCAATCGACTGGTAAAATATTCGTAAAGTAGACTGATAAAGACATAATAGTGCATTGTAAGTGAGATTGATTGATTGTTAGTGATTCCCAGCGCGTCAACTGCTAAGGGCATTAGTCACATAAGTGTAGAGCATGTTTTTCCTTGGGAGATAGCGGTGATCTTAATATCCATCAAAATGAATGGCGAGTTCCGGTGTCGACCTATCGACTTACCGTCGACTAGCAGTTTTCCCCAACCAGGTATCTCCCAACAGCGGGGCACCGCCCCAACCGTGACAAGCTCGAAGCTTCCGATCGGTCTCCCGGCATGTGTGGTACAGTAGGGCATGCTAGTGTGTGTGTAAGTAAAGGATGAGGTTAGGACAAGGAAGAAGAAGGAAAGATCGCGCGCGTTCCGTCGCCCGTTGGTTAGGATACTGCTCCGGCATTCGCCTGGTGTTGATCCGATATATAAGGTAAAACTACAGTTCAGAGCAGCCGGACGCCAGAATTCTTCTCCAGACAGTGACTGAATTTGACCTAGCTGACAAGCTAGTGTCGAAAATCCTACCACCGTTGGGGCTCTTACCTAGGACCTCCAGGTCTGAGGCATTTCAGTGATATCAGTTGATACCTTGAGCCACCTCTCCCGGCGCATTGAATGTGAGTTGAATGGAAATTTTTAATGTTGCACTGTTGATTCTAATATCTCAAGAATAGAATAATTACTCAGTATGTTGACGTTATAAATATATTCGTTACTCAACAACGTAAGATTAAGTAAACCGACGTTTAAAGAACTGTATTCTGATTTCAGTGTGGGAGGCAAGGCAGCACATCTTTCCTAGTCTTTAGAAATCCTAACCCACTACACCATCATCTCATATGCGTTTTGTCACATTCTTCATCATTCGATAAATCGGTCTTCTGTCGTACTAGTAGCTCACCCACCGTGGTTTTATAATCTCAACCCCAATCGTTGTAACACGAGCAAACGGCTGCTAGCTCCGCAAACCCTCCGCCCGCAACACCACCCCCGCCGTCGCCACGCCAACACCATCCCATCCACCGGCCCGATTTGCAGCCCCCCTCCCCCTCCCACCCTCTCCGAGGCAATCGCTCGCACGCATGCCTCGCAGCGCGCGCCCGAGGGGGAGCGCTTCGCGGAGGGGTGAATCACTCGCGCGGGACGCGAAAGAGCCGTGGAACGCTTAACACGTGTTCGACACATCGCGCGCACCCCGCGACCTCTCCGCACCCGCCCTCCCCCTTCCCCTCCCGCCCCTCCTCATCATCCTCCCCCTCGCCTTCGCCCCAGCCCGTTCGCGCCACCTCGCGTTATCGGCCACATGCAGCGCCCGGTCGCCCTCCGTGAAGGCTGCACCGCGGAGCCTGGAACGCACTCTGGTACGCGACGCAGCGCAGTTGAAGGGTTCATGGAGCGGAAGGCGTTTCACCCTTGCTGAAAAATTTCACAGGAGGGCTTCTGCAAGGAATGGAAAACGGCCGATAAAATTGTTTCGGGGGAAATTGAGAATGCGTGATTGAACGATTTGGAATCAATGTCTTGTGGGGAAATTGAGGTGTGAGGGGCAAATGAAATTTATTTCAACATTTACAGCAAACTTCTAACAGCAGTCGTCTGAAGACCTAATCGTGGGTAGAGCAAAATCACGCTAGGCAATTTCATGGCGTCAATGAATTCCATAAATTCTTGCAAGAATAACCAAAATAGCTAATTATATATATATATATATATATATATATATATATATATATATATATATATACACCCACACACAACCCTTGTGGAAATTCGAGAGGTTTATCATTCTTATTTTCTTAATTTTCGTAAAACCTAACGTCGCAGGTTTAGAAATAATCATTTATATACATATATATCAGGGGCGTCCATGGATGTGGATGATGTGTTACATACCCTGACAATATCAGTTATTTTATTTTTAAATGATTGTAAATTGTCAATTTGTTATTTTTTTCTGCTACAAAATATTTAATTATATTTCAAACAATGCGACGTTGAGAATTCGATTCTTTACAAGGATGAACGGATCAGTCTGAAATACCGCCAAGCCTGGGCTGAGAATCAGATGCACACTGACCCATTACATCCAGGGTGCCTACCGTGGTGCCTACGAAAAAGCTGTCGTTTATTACGAAACTTCATTGTTCTTTTCGGTGTTTGTAAGAGAATGATGTTAATTAATGAACATTGTCGTTTTATTTAAGTTTTATTACCTTATTTTAATGCATTTAGCAACTATAAATTTGTAGCCAATTTAGTTTAGGGATTGTGCTATTTGAATGCACAAGGGTATGTATGTGACTGTGCAATCCACATCTGTGCCCTGGAATGGCAAGCACCACGCGATCCAAAGTGCCTACATAATTATATGGAGTCGTATTTTTGTGCCGTGGAAAACATGAGAAACAGTTAAAAATATTTGAAAAAAATCTGAGAGGATAGAATTTTATTTAAACAACCAACACAGGTTATGTTCAGCAATACAACGGTGATATAAGGGAAAATAGGGAAATTCTGTCACACTTCATTGGAGTTGTATGCTTTTTTGGGAGACATGGGCTTGTATTGTCTAGCCATAATGAAAATAGGGGATCATCAAATAGAGAAAATTTTATGGAATATATAAGTGAAATAATGAAATATGATAAAACTGACAAGGATGATATGAAAATTCCAGTGTTTCGTGCAATCTCACCAAGAAGTTCAAATTCATTTGATTTCAAGTGTGAGCACGGTAATGTCCCATGAAATTTCTAAAGCCTCTTTTGTCCCCGCCATACTGGATGAAACCCTTGATGTAAGCAGCAAAGGTCAACTGTTTTTCATTACGTGTCTGTAAATTGTTGGATTTTCTCTTTCCTATTATATTTTTATTATAGATCATTGTTTTCCATTTTATAAATTATGCCAATTCTACTGGGTTTGAAATCATATAAATCGAACAATTTTGAAAATCATTGGGTTTGATAGTGCTCTTATTATTAAAGTATGAGGACACAGATTTCTATTTTGCTAGGTCGTGAACTCCAGGCAACTTTTTATAACTTTCAACTAGCAAACTACATGAAGTGCATGAGCTATTATTACTTTTACTGGATCACTTTATATTTTAAATATACAAATTATTTGTGTGCTCTAATTGATCAAAGTGATAGAAATGGTATTGGTGAATAAGATATATTTAAATTATAATTAATGTTTTAAATTATTTTCTCATTTCTCGAGTTACATACCCTAAGCCAAAAGTAGTTTTAGAAATAATCATTTAAATAATTGTCCAAGATTGCACGGAGTGTGCTTGGAACACATTTAGAGGAGTTGGTTTCATCAGCCTGGTGCGCAACACAGGCATTGTTCAAGGGTTCATGGAGCGGAAGGCGTCTCACTCTTGCTGAAAATATTCGCACTTCGCATTCGCTGAAAATATTCGCAATTCGCATTTTCGCGAGAAATGGGGAAAAGCCGATAAAAATGTTTCGAGGAAAATGGAGAAAGCGCGATTAAATTACTTGTCGCCAGGGACACATGAACGCAGTCACGCCACTGAAATTCATTTCAGAATTCACGGTGAAATTTTTGGAAACATTTTCTTCGGGAGCAAACCATATTCTGGCAAGTATTTCGATTCCAGAACATTCATGAAAAATCGACAGCTTTTACACTCAGTCGACACACAAAATCTACAGCTTAAACATTCAGTCACAGATGACGACTCTGCAATAATTCCAAAAAAGCATTTTATTGAATTGATCTTAGACATATTTTCTATGTTTTGCAGAGGTTTATTCTATTATAATAAAATGAGATGAATAAAAACAAGTGATTCAATGCAAATATTTTTTCCAAAAATACTTCAAGTAAAGTCAACGTCAGCCTGCTGAGTCACTCTTTACTTGTGTCACTCATTACTGTAAAATCTAGCCAATTATTGGCAGTCAAAAGAATGCAACTTTTCTCTATTAGTACATTGTTTTTACTGCAATAGTTCCCAGGCGCACCATGGGAGCTGACTGTTTCAGATAGTAATCAGCCCTAAAGTACAATGCACGTTACTTCCCAAGAAGAGGCGGATTTCCTCCCCTGCTAGAACATGATATCCGGTGCAAACCTACACGTCGGCTTACGGGGTTTCCCCCAGCTGGTATCACTACCAGTAGGACACCGCAATAGCCGGCACAACCCCTAAGTCACCGACTGGTCTCCCGGCATGTATGAAAGTATGAAGGCATGTAGTGCATGTACGTGTAATCGTTTCTGTGTAAAAGGAGAGAAATGGATAAGAATGAGGGACGGAAGGTCGCGCGCGGGGCGTGGCGCGTCTGTTACGATACCGTTCCGATATTCGCCTGGTATTGACAAGAGAAATCACGAAAACTTACCCATCAGAAAAGCCGACTCTATTCTCCATGAGAAAGGGACTGAATGCGACCTAGCTATCTATGTGGTTAGTGTGAAAAATCCGCCACCGCTGGGAATCGAACTCTGGGATCGCCCAGTCACAGCTGCAAGGGCAATTGTTCTTGCTCTGAGCCAACTGAGTCGGTTTTTACTACATACAAGCCAAAAAATGTTTCTAGTTCTACATGTCGATAAAAGTAAACGTATTACATATCTCAACTTACAAACCTTATTGACAAAAACAATCTCACTGGAATGAAGGACTTTTGGTAAAAAAGCCTAATTTTTTGGTTGTAAAAATTAACTAATAATAATAACAGTTCCATTGATGTGTAGGTCCTTCGAGGAAATTTTAATAACTACTACGCGACAGATACTACGCGAACACTACTCTTTTCTTCAAAAAATTCTACATGAGCTTTTTATACGATTTGATTTTTTAGAATAAATTTCTTTGAAAACTAACATCTCTATCTTTAATATTGTACTTTTGCAATGCCAACGTTTTGCAAATTTGCAAAAATACAGAGGATTCGCTGCAAATGAGACTAGCACAATATTTTACCGTCTTCGATAGACACGAGGAGAATATTTAAAGTAAAAATTTGGAGCTGTTTTTTTTAGGAAACAATTGTTTAAAAATTTGATATATTCAAAAAAGTATACATGAAGTATTTTCATTATCTGTCTTTAAAGAACACGTTTCAAGAAAGGAAAAATCTTTAGCTTTAATATTGAAAGTGTAGGAAGATGCCGGATAATTTATTTAACTTTTCCTATTTTCGAAAAATCATTGATTTTATTGAAAAAGAGTCCAGAACCATTCTTTGAAGCGTCGTTTACGCTATGGGAAAGCTAAATTGTATCAAAAATTTGAAACATTTTTGAGAAAACTCTGAAAATGTATTCGAAACCATGTAAAATAATCGAAATACCCATTTCAAACTCACTGGTCTTCGAGTTCCTTTAAATTTATTGAGAAATATATTAGAAAATTAGGAACAGTAGGAATATAGTAGAAAATCGCTTTAACTGTATAGGCGCTAGCACGTATCACACATACGTAGTTAGGCTGGCAGACGGATGGACGGACAGACGGACGATTTGTCGTCAATCGATTTTTGGCTATCAAGAACCCACAAAACATAAATTTTCACTACACAACGTGTTAGAGGAAGTAATTTATTATAACAACAACAATTTATTGTAACAACTGCTTTTGACGTTAAAAAACGAGATTTATTAACTTTTTTGTTGCCAGAGCCCAGCCATAAGAGTTTTTCTGACAAAATAATTGTCGTTTTCCGTCGCACGATTACAATACTTTCTCTTTTTAGGAATTAAGGGGAGAATGTAAGAAACAAATGAGTGCAAAGGTGCATCAGAACAAGTGTAACATTTTACATTTGCCCCTGATTGATAGGCAACTTATCTTGCACAAGTGTTTGAAATGTATACGAAATCTGTTCGGCTGTGCCAGAGCTTGTACCTTCCAAACACAAGTAAAAGATAACTTCCATACCAATCAGGGGCAAAGATCACATGTGCAACATCGTTTCATGGTAATTTCCACGTTCCTTGCCACAAAGTGTTCATTGACAATATTGCAACCCCTACATGCCCCAGATGTTTCTACCATTTATTTCGAGACAAATGTAGGATATGTCATGGATATCTTGATGTTTTAAAATCCCGACATGATTCTCTGCCAGGAACAGACCAATTTCGATTTACGTCTTCTAAGCAATTGTGGACTACACATCAATAATAAATTAAGTGCCACAAAGTTGATTTTGAGTTATTAGAAAAAGCGACCAAACGAAAGGGGCTTAAATAACTCTGTTCTATCACCTGTCTATCATGGATAACCGGTATCCTCTTCTACTTTAACCTAGCATACCCCGCCCTCCGGAAGTTATAGCCTTTGATAAAACAGAAAATCCTTCTTTCATAAGAAAACAAATGTACACCTTCTGAAAGCTCTTCTACGTCCCTCTTTAACGCACACTTGCTTATTCTGAGGAAGGCCAGCGCGCTCAGCCATAAAGTCTCTCCAAATTTACCAAATTAATATTTTGAAAACTTCAGCAACCCCTTCCTGGAATTTTTTCAATAATCAATACCATAAAGACCCATGTTTTCTAATAATTTATCAACACGCAGCCTGAACCTCCAAAAGATACACGAAATTTTCTATTCTTTCTTTCCAACCTAAAATGTTTTTGAATTAGAAAAAGCATCAGATCTGTACCCTGAGATCCACCACAGCCTCTTTATACATAACTTACCGACGTATCTTAAAATGCCAAATCAGTAATTGCCATATTTAAACCACTTTCATAGCATTAAATTACAAAATAGCCCCAACAAGAATTTTATTCTGCTTCATGGCTGAAGAAGATCCCGGAGAGGACACCCACCCACTATGATAATCCAGGACATAGAATTATCTAGGACATAATGTGTACTATTTTATTGTTTCATTGCTTCAATAATATTTCTGTAAAGTAGTTAATACACAGTACAAACAACATAATAAGTCGGCCCCGTGGCCGAGATAGCTAAAGCAGTAGTGCCGTAGTGATCTTGGAACGTGGGGTCGCGGGTTCGAGTCCCGCCTCGAGCATGGTTGTATGTGTTCGTTCTTTCACCCCATATTCATCACCATATCGTTTCATCCTCATATCATAACGTTACATCCAATAGTCGTCACTAATGACCTAGTAGTTGATGCGACCTGAAAGAACAAAAAAATTGCTTCAGTAACATTTCTGTAAAGTGGTTAATACACAGTACAAACAATATAATAAAAACAGGAGAGGAAATTATGAGGAAAGAGCCGCGAGTGCACAAACCTCCCTTTCATTCCTGTTCTCGCTTCTGTCACGGTCCATCTCGCATCGTCGGCGACATTTCTGCCTTCCGCTCTGCCAGGCGTGCGCGCGCTCTGACGTGCCGGGGCCCGCTATTTGACAGGTCCGCAATACTTTTTTGCCCGCGGCCATTTCCTCCAAGTTGTGACAGCGGCCAAGTCAACGTCGCCGACAAGAACAGCAGTGAAAGTCGGGTGATCGTGGACGTGGTGGTCACTGCGGTGACACCGTTTGCGATTGTTGGAAGACCACTGCTGCAGAGAATCAATTATGGATCGATTAAAATAATCATGTGATTGACATTTATTGAAAATAACCAATCGGAGTGCTCAAAAGTACGGTTCACCCTCATTTTAACATAGTGATTATCACTAAGAATGTGAAATGTCTTCTTGAAAGTATGAAATATACATCATTTGTACACCTTTACAGATTATAACTTAATAAAACAGAGTGATTATATTGTATTCGGACCAAAGGGTTCTTAAAAATGTTTTTAAATGGTCATTAATACCACATACGCGTTTCCACATGTTTTGTGTAACCTATCAGTAATCGGTTTGTAAGGATAATGCAGTCAGGTAGGGATCTCGATTCTAGAGCCAGACCAAAAGCTTTATATTCTCGATCGTTCTCTCTGGCTTGTTTCGCAGTCTCGAAGAGCAGACTGATCATCTTCTTGTGAAAACTATACGTAGGATTCTGTCAAGGATCGAATCTATCGGAACTTCTCATTCTGGGCTATTCTCGGCAGTGTCAGCAGTATCGGCGGAACATGCCCTGTGCACAATTTATTGGTTGTTTCAGTGTGTTGTGATAATCACCACGAGCTCTCTTGCGAAGGCGAAAATAGTTTAATGTAGAATTTTAATAATAAACTAATAGTAATACAACAGTACATTCTTCCTCGCTTCGTGTGCCGAAAAAACAGCGAATTTTCAACAGAAATACTGTTATTGCTGAGCACTGGTAACGAAAACCTGCATACATCTTATTCCTATATGTACTTCCTCTAACACATTGTTACTTTCTGTAACACATTGTGTAGTCGGAAACTATATTTTCTGAGACCCTTACACAGAAAAATCGATTGACGGCAAAACGTCGGTCGTTCGTCCACCAATTCGTCCGTCCGTCCGTCTTCCTGTCTGTCTGTCAGTCAGTCTGTCCTTTCATCTATGGACAACGCTAGCGCCAAAGCCTTTCAGCTCACTTTCCCTCAATTTGATATTCCGCGATCGATTTAAAGGCACTCGAGGCCCTCTGAGTTTCAAATGGATATTTTGGTTTTGGGGGTTATATTACATGAAGCCTGAACATTTTCAAATTTTTCTCAAAATGGCTCTAATTTTTATTAAACTTTGTTCTTGGATAGCGTAGAGAACGTTTAGAAGAATGACGCAGGTCTCATTTTCGTTGAAATCCCTAATTTTTCGAAAATTGCAAAATTGCAATCCAATTTACACAATTCGACTGCTTTTTTATTTCTGAGTAAATTTTTCTTTCTGAACAAATATATTAATTTCTTTCGTAAATAATAAACAATTTACACGTTTACGAAGTGTTTGTACGTTTCTGTAATGCAAATTTGTTAATAGAAAGCCTTTTTTAAAACCAAAATTTGAGTACTTATTGTGGCTCAGCCATTCGGAATATTTTTTCCTCAAAATCGGCTGCAATTTTAAAAAATAAATTCTCCTCGTATGCATCAAAGGACAGTAAAAACGTGGTGCTGGGCGTGAGCCCCCATCCATTTATCTTTTCCTTTGTTCACAGGTGATCTCAGAATGGAACCATTTGAGCGAAATGTGTTTTCGAAAATTGCAAAAATGTGCAAAATTTAAACATTTCAAAGACACAGCATTGAAGATAAAGATTTTTATCTTCAATTAAATCTGTTCTTAATAAATTATACCTTTAATAAAGTCATCTAGAATTTCTTGAAAACGAGTAGTTTTCGTGTAATTTCAGTTTAAAGTTAATATAATTTTTTAAAACTTTTTTCAAAAACCACTCCAAATTTTTCTTTAAGTTTTCCACGGGTAGAACAAGGAACCCTGAGAAGAATGGCGCAGGTCTGTTCGATGAGTTCCCTTCTGTTGTGAAATTTCGGAAATCACAAATGTTAGAAATAATACGAGAAAGTAAGTGATGTTGTAGCACAACTAATTTTTGTAAGAAGAACCTTCACGATTACAATTATCTCAATCATTAAGTACTCGATTAACTTTGGAAGAATATTCACTATTTATTTTAATTAAAATTTGATTATTACTTAAACAATTTATGTTTGAAAATGTAATTAATGATAATATAGTTCACTTTATATCAAAATGCATACGATGATCTCAGAACGCTAAGGTGTTTTTTCGACAACTGTTATAATGGAGCAACCTATTTATGCTGTACGTATTGTTTATATTATGCTTTATCTTTTCCTAAAAGTCTCCCTAAAGTGTTGTCTCTTTTACAGCTATAATAAATGAAATATTATAAACAGCACATTTATTTATTTAATTATTATAGTTTCTGTTGCATTTAAGTTTAAATTAAATTATATTAAAATGACCTTATTCCTCTTAAAATAGAAAGTACACATTGTACAAATAAATATTTATTGAATGTTTTACTCACTTTATGTCACTCTCCATCCATACCCCATTCATTTGAGAAGAAAGTTGTGAGCTTGATGAATTTTATCAGACGTGCTTAAATACTGAATTTCCAACTAGCTCTAGAAAAACTGCTCTTAACTGAAACGGAAAGAAGGAAGGTTAACTGGGTGTTCATTGCCAGCTTACTTAAAGAAGGCGTTTTAGTGAAATATTTCTGCAAGAAGCACTCACAGAAAAACAAAAACAAGTTACCATTACGTACCGTTGTTGCATCTGCTTGTTTTACTTCCAAAGGAAGGAGAGAAACATTCAGTGTACAAAAAGGTGAAAGAAATCACAGGATTGAGTAACGTTCCTTATAAATTTTAGCTGTACTTTATTCCACAAATGTACGGTATGATCTTGATAAAAGTTGCTACTGATGTAGAATTTCTAAATTCGTGTTCAGAATAACATAGCAGAAATAGAAACTAGTGATGCTACAACACCACATACTTCCTCGCGTTATTGGACTCGGCAACGTAATATTGAAATATTGCAATGAAAAAAACCACCAATATCTGAAAAAGGAATTAGCACCATATCCCGTCCCTTATCACATAAGTGGAGAAAATTTAAAGAAAAAATTTGGAGCAGTTTTGAGAAAATCTTTTTTTTGTAAATTTCAACCTCAACTTACACAAAAACTACTTGTTTTTTTCAAAAAATTGTACGTGACCTTTTTAATGAGATAGATTTGAACAACAAACTTTGTCTGGGGCAAACATTTCTATCGTCAATTTTGTAGTTTAAAAAATTTTCCAGATTCCAAAAATAGGGGATTTCAACGAAAATGAAATCTGAACCATTCACTTAAACAACCTTCGTACTATTCAACAAAAAAAATTGAATCACAAAATTTCGAGCCATTTTTTGAAAATTTTGAAAATGTCGGAGGGGTTTGATGTAAAGTACCCCCCAAAATTAAGGTAGGTTTCAAATTCCAGAGGTCGCGACATCAGCCTGAACAATTGGGGAATATTAGTTTTGGAGAAAATCGACTGAACGGTTTAGGCGCTAGCGTTGACAACAGAGGGACGGACAGACCGGTGTTTTGCCGTCAATAGATTTTTCAGTTGGAGTAGCCTGAATCCAAAAAACAAGGATTCAGGCTACAGCACGTATTTTTACTTTTACAGGAATTTTTACTTCTCGCCCTTAAGAAGGAACTTCTTAAGAAGAGCAAGTTATGAAATCGTGAACAAACGTATGGGCCCGCCAATACGTTTTTTTCTGGCGGAAATTCGCTGTTTTCTGGAGCAAGGTGACTTTCTCTTCTTGAGAAGTTCCTTCTTAGTGACGAGAAAAAAAATTGAAAAGAATAGTGTTTTTTCTACTCACTATTATGTTTTTTACACTTTATTTAACATTTTTTTGATTCAATGTTTTTGAAATCAGCGTTATCCAGATTCTCATATAATATTTTTAAAAGATAGTAACCCTATCTCTTAAGTGGTGCTATAATTTTTGTTCTGATGTTTTGTATTTTTTAATATTTAATTAGAATAATTAATAAGTATTAATGTTCGTATTAAAGATTGCCTCCAACTGCCCCCACAGTACTTCACACGTTTGTGTAGGTGTAGTGGCCGGCGACACAGTGTTCCTGCGCTATCTGAAACTTCACAGATAGTTACTCTTCAATGCGTCGAACCTTTCTGGAAATCAGATATGCTTCGAAATTTTACGCTTTCTGGATATCACATATTCCTGTGCTCATTGATCTGTAGTACATGACTTCAGAACCGTGCATATACGATGTAACATTCACATCAACCTGTGACAGGTCCATTATATGATTAGATTCAAACATTTGGAACTGATTATAAACTGCCTGCTTTCGTCTTTTCAGCAACTGGGAATGACAGATGGACTAGTCGCCTCCATCACCTCTCACTGAGAATCGTGCTTCCCCTGGTTCTTCAATGCTTCAATATTTCCACTGTGGCACTTAGTAGTGCCCTTTTCATTCCGTGCTATGGCGACTCATTTCATACTTATTTAAAATCATTTGACAATTCATTGTATTCTGTAAAAACATTCGAGTGTTTTGGTCAGTATTCTTGGGCTATCGTTTTCTCAGTTCCTCAATGTAATCCGCCGCCCTCAGTGTTTTAGGATCGATTAAGTCGGAGTCGTTGACGACTTTAGTGCGCTTGTACATCTACACTGTCTATTCTAGCAAAGCCAGAATGCCCTGAGTAAGGCTTCGATAACGAGTCTTAAAACGTTTGTCTTTCCGTCAAAGACGCCGCGATAACCACTGATCGATGTTTCCCGTACGTTTCTATTTTGGGTTGTTCACTTCGATGTTATCTCAGAGGCCATAGGCATCCTGCAATTCAGCCCCCATTACAGTAGTTTCGGATGTCACGGCGACCCTTGGAAACAGCGGAGATGCCACCGATGACAGCGGCGGCGAGGGCGACTCGGGAGGCGGCGCGGAGCCCGCGGCGGGGCGGCGGCCGCTGACAGGACGAGTTGTATCTGATAAGCGCGGCGGTGTGGGAGGGCGGTGCGGACGCAGCGGCTGTGGCGGGGCGAAGGAGGTGGGAGGGGGAAGAGGAGAGGCGCAGGAGCGTGGGAGGAAGGGGGCGGAGACGGAGGCGGAGGCGGGGAGGAGTTGTGAGCAGCGTCTGCAGATGTCACCGGAGCGCGACGTCGACACGACCCCTCGGAGGCAGGAGGAGGAGGAAGGGCTGTTGCGGTGTGGAGTTGTTGACGGGGTCGGCGGAAGAGGGGGACGATCGACCACTGCAACGGAGACATCAGGTCAGCAAGCACTCGCGGCTTTTGATTCGATTTGATTTATTGGATCAAAAAACAGTGAAAACAGTATATGACGTATGGAGGAGATGATTATTCGCGCACGTTTTCTTAAGATCCACAATCTCTTGCCAACATTTGAACTACAAATACAATAATTGAAAGATGAATAAAATATAAAACAGATATAATAATAAAATTTAAAAAAAGCGCGAGATTAGCAACATTTGAAAAACTAGATATTTCTTTCCCGAATTATAGAAAACACGAAACGAAATGCAGATGCGATTTTTCTGCAGTGCTAATAAAATAGTTACTCACCTTCAGCTCTACTCCTACCACTACAAGCAAAAGGAGTGCTCAACAAAACGTGCGCATAGTGAAGCTACGTTTACGTCCAGAAGCAAAACAAGGGGCCATCTTTGTATTTGCTCAATGGATCAGGGGAACTGGACAAAAACCTGATCGAGATGGGGGCGGGGCGTTACACGCTAGCGCATACACCTTTCATCTCGGAGGCCAAGCCCAGGGTTCGGTCTCCGGCTAATGTTCGAGTATATGGAATTAGTGGTGGACAAAAACATCTCGGCAGGTTTTACAAAGGTTGTCTCGTTTATCCTGCTCCTCATTTCCCCATTGCTTTATCTTTATTCCCCTCGTCTTCATAATTGCTATCGTCTCCCTAATAAATCGCTTACGGACCTCCATGATCTCAGTAGATGAACTGTCCCTAAATCCCAATAATAAGGGCATGGCAGGCAGTGCTACAAAGGAAACGGGGTGCTATTCAGGAGGATGGGTCGTCGCATCGGACTGGCTGCCGGCGGTTGTCAGTGGCAGAGGTGCAAACACCTCGGAAGAGGATGCGCTGGCTATAGTAGAGAAGTGCTAGCGAAATGGCAAGGGTGGTGGAGACCAAAACGATGGCGCATGTGGCAATAAATAGAAGAAAACGGCGGGAGCAATAGGTGCAAAACGGCTGAGGAGGGAGTAGTATCGTTGGAGTGGGGAATGGTGGTAATTGTGGTGGAGCTTGCGGTAATATTGGTGATAGAAACGGTGGCGATGATCGAGGTAGTGATGGTGGTAATATTGGAGGTACTGGTGGTGGTAGAGATAAAGACACGGCTGTAGTGGAGCTGGTGGTGGTAGTGGTGGTAGTGGAGGTAGTGGAGTTAGGGGTGGTAGTGGTGGTAGTGGTAGTAGTAGTAGTAGTAGTAGTAGTGGTGGTAGTGGTAGCGGTGAACAGAAGGTGGTTGTGGTGGTGGTGGTGGGGGTGTTAGAGACGGTGGTAGTTGACTGATTATTTGGTGTTTCCGAGCGCATAGACTGGTGAGGTCATTAGTCCCGTAAGTGTTGTGCATGTTTTCTTCGGGAGGTGATGGTAATCTTCCGCCGCTGGATGGAGAGATTCGACGCTGACCACGTCGGCCAGCAAGGTTTTTTCTCAACCAGGTATCTCCCACCAGCAGAGCACCGCCCCAGCGGGGACTAACTCTAAGCTCCCAACTGGTCTCCCGACATGTGTGGTAATTTAGTGCATGTAAGCTTGTGTGCGTAAATAAGGTTGAGGATAGGACAAGAAAAAGGAAGGAAATATCGCGCACGGTCTGTGACACGTTTGTAATTCTCCGACATTCTCCTGGTGTTGATCGGAGAAAACACGTAAAACTACCTACCAAAGCAGCCGGCCGCTTGAATACTCCTCCATACAGTAGCTGTGATAGTGGTGATGGTTGTGGCGTAGTGTGGTGGGGGTGGTGTGATGGGGGTGGTGGAGTGTGGTGGTGGTGGTGATGGTGGTTGTTGTGATGTGGTGTGGTGATGGTGATAAGGAGGGCGATGAGGCGCAGGTGGCGACGATAACGATGGCGAATTGAATGGATTGCCCTGGAAGGAAAGAGTGATGGCAGTGACTGAGATGATGGCGATGGCAGAGGCGGACGAACGAAATTTGTGCATTCGGGGCAACTCGAAGTAGCAAGCAATCTTTGGAGTAACCCCTGCCGTGGGTGTACTGCTAATGAGATACTTCCTCCCGCTTTCGACCTGTGTCCAAATGGACGAGACATGAAACGATGTCCAGTTTGTTTCTTTGAGATCCAACCGGGACTCACTGAATTAGATTATTTAAATGTGACCGCCAATTTAAAACGTATCGTCGTGTATAATTACGTACTTTGAATTCATTAAGTTTCTAACTCAACCTATCTTAATTTCGTGAACTTCATCGCTTGAATGTTATGTATGCAGGCAGTTAACTCTAAATATTCAATTACAATTTAGCAATTATTCTACAATAATGAAATCGAGAAAAAAACTATCTTGAAATATTTCATTTTAACATACGAGAACACTTAAGATCACAGAATCAATTTAGAGAATAGGTTAACTTTCAAGTTTTTATGTTAACATCCGAAAGTCATTACAATATTTTAATAACCGTAAGTACATAAAAAATGTACGATGCTCTGTTACAGGATGAACAAGTTTATTTCGGGGGAAAAGATCTTGGGAAGACAATGTAAGGATAATTAGACAGTTCATATACAAAAGAAGGGAATTTAACTTCGAGATATATATTTGTAGCCTACGAAATATCATTTGATCGAGACAACAGAAAATATTATGGAATATCTTGAAGAAAAGGATAAGGATACCCCTTTTTTTAATGTAATGAAAAGTCAATATAAAAATACACAAATTATCATCAATACCCGAAAACTGAAAACAAGTTCAATAAAAAATTAATAAAGGAATGAAACAATTCATAGATGATATTACAACACAATGTAAAATCGAAATCTAGGAATAAAGTGACATCGCCAAAAAAAACTGTGTTAACATTGTCTAAGCCAATGTTGTCAACGTCGATGTCACGAGTGGGAGTCCGTGGCACGAGTGTCACGATAAAATCGCCCTTCCACGCAGTTCATCACCCCGCCACCGGAGACAACACCATCCCTGTTGTAAAACGGCGGGGTTACTAAACGTTTCCTTTCCTGACGCTAGTTGCGCAGAGAAGCTCGTGGCATGCTACGGTGCCACGACGCTTGCCACTGCCATCAGTAGCAGACCTTGACACCACTGGTCTAGACTATCAGGGACAAGCCGCGTCTCGTTCGTGGTGGCTGACGTTTGGCTGACGGTGGCTGACGTGGTGGCCAACATGTGACCTTCCTCAGAGGGTACTGCTGAGGAAGGCCACAAGATATTAGGTGGGCGGGGGGTAATGAACTGCGTGGAGGGGCGATTTCTTCGTGGCACTCGTGCCACGGACTCCCACTCGTGGTATCGACCTTGACAACACTGGCCTAGACAATACAGACACCGGCCGCGGAAGCCTACTCAACCAAATGTGTTAACATCTTAATATTTCCCATCTTAATATATAATTTTTCAGAAAACAGAAAATAATTTTCAAAAATCTTTCAACAACTGAAATCAATTATGTGAGCATTCTGATTTTAAATATATTTTAGATCATCGAAAATTATGGCTTTTAAAGGAGAACATGCACTGTGTGTTATTTTATTTATTTTCATCATTAACAGTAAAAATTGTTGCAATTGGTATTAAATTAGATTATGTGTCTCATTTTAACTTCTCAGATAGTGGCATCACACTTCTAAAAAGAAAATGACATGAAGAATAAATTAAATGAAGGTCATACGTTTGACACATTTCTTAGGATATAAAAAATTAAATAAGTAATGAAACTAAAATGAAATTATAGCTGCACCTGCGTTGATTTATGGAAGTGAATCATGGAGTTTAATAGCTAAAGAGTAACAGAAAATACAAACAGAAGAGATGAACTATTTAAGAAAAGTTCATGGTTGCTCAATATTACATTAAGAAATGAAAGGATTTGATCTGATCTAAACATATATTTATGAATAAGTGTTCAAAAAATGAGCAAAGCTGGATAACTGTCAATAGAAAAGGCAACATGTAAATAGATTAGAGATCTGAAGACTAGTAATTATTATAAACCAATTAAAAAAACAAATAAAAAGAGGTCTAAGGAAAAGATGGTTGGAGTCAAGACAAAACAGTTTATTAAGAAGAATGGTAAAGGAAGTAAAATCCTTGATGGTTAAAAATGTACATTTCTGTTAAGAAAATTGTAATGGTAGTAACTTTTCACTATTTCAACGTCATGAAATTATGTTTTGTTTTCGTATTTTTCATCTGGCATCTTCATTTTACCGTATTTCATCATTTAATTGATAGGCTCAACAAAATGCTAACATTACAAAGAAAGGCACACAAAGGTTATTTTGGAACAGTACTTAAAGTCAAACTTTGCAAGGCAATAATTATTTAATACAATTATTTAATTATGATAACAACGCATTTGATTTGGATTTGTGATTTTGAATTATTGTTTTAGTATTTGATACATTTTTGATGTATAAACCGAACCTTTTCTCATCCTTTTTACAAGCGAGCTGGTTTCAAACAAGCGAGCTGGTCTCAATCTCATTTCCGTAAAACCAAGTAATATCTTCTTAGTCATTGTAGATTAAACACCTCCGCCAAAGGGAGGTTGCATACATTTAGCACGTACGTGACACGAATAGAAGAATAACAGGTTTTATCTTTAATCGGTTTCACATGTCCAACGTTTGCCCCAACATCCTTTTGACATGTTCACGTATTTTACTCGATTGCTTTAACTCGCAGATCCATCTAGCTCTCTCATCATACTCTCGTTTTCTGACATTGTAAATAATGTATTTTAAATATTCAGATGGTTAGACGACAGAGTTGCTCAATAAATCTGTATGAGTCAGAGGACACGCTATACATTCTTCTATATAATGTGTAGTAAATGTTAGCAGCATCGGTAAGCAACGATGAGGTGACAAATTTAGTACTCTTTGTATGAAAGATAATACACGATGGCAAAGTTGGCAAAGTTAGGGCTGAATCATGCGCGATGAATGATGAATGGGACAGGAAAAGGTGCGAAGAGACAAAACATACCATAATGACAAAGAGAAAATTCCCCATTTCGTGTGGTGGACTTAAACTCCGGGCACTTTCGGCTTCGCATACTTAGATTTTGGACAATGCTCAAAGGCCTTGCACCTTTAAGACAGAAATTTAAAAGTTCCCTTAATGGATATTGGCAGCAAAAATGGCATTTCAAGAGATAACTAAATAACTGCTATGAGTATATAAAAAAGCGTCGTAAATGTGAAAAATGACTACGGATATAGTATAAAAAGCTAAATATATCTCAATAAATTTCAATTGAAACCACTTGATTTATGTTCTACTTAATTTTCATTAGATTATTTACAGATTACTCTAAAACCACACCTTGAAAAACAGAAGAAAAATAATAATGGAAACATCAGACACGTTTATCTAATCCTCCATCAGAACAGTCACCATTCCCGTCATCCCCAAGATAATAGCATATCACGACCGACAATAAAATTCCCCAGCGGCGTAAAGTATGGTCCCTATGAATGACAGCGATGTGTACAATCAGGAATTCCAACCATCTATTCTTGCTTTCGCCACTTCCGATGATGAATATTGTCGACACTTCTAAATAAAAATCATTACTATATTCATTCATTTCAAAAACCTACTTTTTGAATTACTGATGAATTAATGACAATTTCCACTGCACAACCGGTGCCCGACTCTATAAGTGATACTACCAATAGTTGCAATTTCAATTAGGTTGAACCATTTCTACTGTTGGATCCCATTGAAACACTCTATCGAATGTGGCTCCTTAAAAAACGAGAAATAGGAAAACGGTGGGATTGATCTCGGTCCCAGAGGGGTTCCTTTAACACTAATGTGGAACACGAGTCCCATGCAAAGGCAAAATTCCGCCTCCCCCCTCCTACCAAAGCCGTGGCCGTGACCACCCGACACCTCCCCCTCCCGCATGCCACTTCCACCTTCCCCTGCGCGCTGGCGGGAACGTGTATCGTACTATCTGCTTCTTGTGTTTCACGTCGTGCGCTGTAAATAAGCGTCTATCGTCGGCGGGCATCGGATCCGGTTCAATCGCGTTTAACAAGCGGTTCGCGCGAAAGCCCGCGGCCCGCGCTCCGCCGCACCACGCGGAGAGCGAAAAGCGGAGCTCCACGCGGGGCGGGGTGAAGCGGGGAGGTTGCGCTGAGGGCGGTAGCGGAGGCGGCGCGAAAGGGGGGCCACTGGGAGGACACGCCGACAGAACCCGTATAGAAAAGTTTCTTCCTTGTTCTGTGGAAAGCTATCTTTTTTCTCTATTTCTGCTATTTTCATTTCTTCCATTCCTATTTTGTGCATTGCTATTTTTATTCCTATATCGTTTAGTGCTATTTCTTCACTTCAATTTCTTCTACTTCAAATTCTGTTGCTTCTACTTCTATTCCTTCTACTTTTGTTTCTTCTAGTTTTATTTCTTCTACTTCTATGTATTATTTTTTATTTCTTTTACTCATAATTATTTTTATTTCTATTTCTTTTACTTCTGTTTACTTTCGTTCATTGCTATTTCTTCTACTTCCATTTCTTCTACTTCACTTATGCTTTGTTACAATCGCCGCTGGGCGTTTTCCAATATCAACCATTCATCAGTAACCTTACCTTAACCACTAACCTTTGGGAGTCAAAGCACACTCCAACCTGATGGTGTGGGATCAATGTCCATATGCTTATACTATCAAATAGCATAGACGCTTGTCTATAATAGAGTGAGTTCCTCTCCTCAAACACCTGAAAAATGATCGAAGAGAGCTGTCTAGAACGGGGTATGGCCAGAAGGGATAGGAATTGCTGACGGTGGGGGGCAAGATTGGACTGTAAGCTGGATGGTCACACTACTTTACCGGATCTGCTGCAGATCTTTTGTGAGCCAAGGAATGTTGCCGACCATATGACCATCCACCTTACATTGCGGATCTCGCTCCCCCCATCCAACGATTTCCATCTTTTGTTATGCCTAAGAAATTTGTCCGCTCCCTTTTCGCGTATTACAGTTAGGCAGATTTACAAGTTGCTGTCAAACACTCGTATCTATCCCAGGCGGCAGACTTCTACGAAATAGGGATTCAAAAGTTGGTCTCGGGATATAACCAACGCCTCCATCCTGGTAATAACTTGTAATAAAATGTGCAACATGGACTGAATCTTCTACAATAAAATTTTCCATTAAATTGTGCTTTCTTTTTGCTGACGACCTAGGGAAACCTACTTTCTGGATGCGCCTCGTATAAGATAGGCCACACCAGGTCAATGGTGTAAAATGCTTTGAAAAGATCATAAAAACATCTAATAGATGCTCCATTTTGTTCCATTGATATAACATTAAGTAAAAGAAAATACGGTTGTTTCTGTAGATTTTGATTTTCTAAATCCATACTGAGAGTCTTATAATGCTTCTTTCTTACTAAGAAAAGTTTCCATTCGTATTTTGAAAAGCCTCTCTAATATTTTTAGAAAACTGACAAAAAAGACATAGGTTGATGATTTTGAATTTCATTTTGTTGTCTTTTTTTAAAAAGTGGTTTGATTTTGGTGGTTTTAAAAATATATGAAAATATTTCCATGCCTAAAGAAGCATTGAATATGTCAGCTGACGAGTGTATAATCCAGTTGCAGAAGTATTTGTCAGTCAATGGAATTTCAGGGATGGAGAGGCAAGATTTGGACTATAAGGTGGATGGTCAAACTCCTCTGAGCGGAACTGCCGCAGATCTGTTGTGAGCCGAAGTGTGTTGCAGACCGTATGACCATCCTTCTTACACGGCGGATCTCGCCCGCCTCTTCTACCCAACGATTTCTAACTTTCTTATAGCTCAAGAAATTTCTGTGGCTAGATCTGGAATGTAAGGTGGACTATTTCCAATATCAAATATAAGGCGGACTTCGGTTTGTTCTCGTGCCCCAGCCGAATCTATTTTACAAAATTCATATGCACGCAGAAATTGACAGAAAACTGTACATCCTACGGCCATTTGAGAGATGTCAAAGGATTTGTTACATGTAGAGGAACTCGGTAAAAATCTAAAAACAAACATACGATTTTCATTTAAATGATGCAAATATTTGATAAGGATAATCCGCCCATTCTCATACTGCGAATGCTCAGTGCATTCACTGCTTATGACCGAGCTGACGTCATGCGACAGCAAGGCTTCGAAGAAGAGGCCGTTCCTATTAAATATCTGTTATTCATTTGTTGCGCGTCGGACTGCTGCTTTCAAAAAAATATTTTTGGTATAAAAAGAACAGTTGTACGTGTAAATACTATTGTGGCGTCATACGAATGTAATCAAAACACAGACGAGAGTGGGTTGTAATAACAGTGAGTGTATTCATAAACTAGACCGTAGTCACAAATAACAAATTTCACTGCTTACAATTAACTAACTAGATCCCACTACTAGGAGAGATTTTAATCGAACGGCTACCACACCACTCTACATCTGAGACCTAATGCATGTCTCGCTCGTCACGACAAAGAATTGCCGGCCCCTTGCCCACGTGCTCCACTCGCACAAACTTACGCACAAACGCCCGCCGACGCTGCTGAAAAGCAAGAAGAAGGAGACTTTGTTCTCGTGCCGTTATATAGCCCTTCAGCGCTACCCGCCGCCCCCACTGCCTCTGCCACACCCCGTCGTATCCGCGCTAGGCAGAAATTTCCAATGCGTCATCTTCTACGCCCTTTGTTTAACAGCCTGCCATCTGTCGCAGGTAGTCACCGTTTGAGCCCGCCACGACGCTACACTATACTCTGTTATTGGAGTATGATTGAAAACTCCTTTTTTTCATCCTTGCCTTTTCCTGTTTCTTCGGGGTTGGCGCTAATGGAGGCGCGGCCACTTTTATTAATTTTCTGCATACTCCATTTTTATACTGATTTGGCTGGATGTCCTTCCTGACGGATGCCCGTCCTCACGCCAATCAAAAGGGGACACACAAGCAGATTACACATAGACAACACACACAACCACGATAACACACACACACACACACACACAAAGCCCGAGGCAGGATTTGGATCGACGGTCCTTCGATCCGAGATCGCTACGGCACTACTGTCTTAGCAGTCGCGGATAACAGGAACGGCAGTATTATTGAAAACGGTTTTTATGAAATATATAATTTATTGCGGTGTTATACACTAGGGTTTTATTTGTTGTTATCGAGCAGTGTGCGTGCTGCTTTTTGAAAAAACCTTGTGTGAGTTTGTTTAGCAGCATGTTTCATTGCTGCAGGCCACTAGTACTTTTAAAATTTTAGTTTACCAATTTCTCTGAAGATTTCATTGAAAGAAGCTGCGGAAACGAACATTATATGAATATTGTGAAACGTATGATGTTAAATTTTGAGGCTTTAAACACTTTGTTGAATCAACAACAATTCTCACCAAATATTCCTTGACGAGGATAGCCGTTGTTGCCGGAGGATTTGCTTCTTTATCCTCAACATTTTTTGAATCGAGAGAAAACAATTTATGTGTGAGAGGGACTGAAGTCCCCCAAGCACTCCTTGATAATGTGTCTGGTAATTATGAATTTCCACAATGCGTGTTAATACAAGCCTGCTTATTGCTTTTTCTATTAGAAAACACCTATTAATCTCCAATCTGTTGATTCGTTAAGGAGTCGTGCAGGAAGATGTATCAAGAGGACTCTGAAGGTTGTATAAAGGTGGTGAGGAAGTTAGTCGATGTTATAGAGACGAGAATAACATTGCTCAATCGTCTACAGTTTTGGAACAAATTAATAAAATTACCAATAAGTGTTACACATCGCTTTAACATCTTTTTTTGCCTACATATGTCATATGAAATTCCAAATAAAAATAATAACCATAATAATTATAATAATAATAATAATAATAATAATAATAATAATAATGTAATTGTGATGAAAGGGAAGCAGCAAATATTTGTACTTAATAATATATTGCAAAGAAGGAAAGTAATGCATTTCTTAAAATAGTTTGTTCTTTTATAGTTAATGTTTTAGAACTTTCTTTTCATTCTTAAATTTCAAACACTTCAGATTAGTCCCTTTCAAGAAGGTATACAAATTATATATTCTTAATGCAATGTCAAGTCTTGAAAAAGCCGGTTCTATTACTCGTTGGGAGATGGCAATGAAGGTCAGCAAAGTAAAACATTAACAACTACATTATGAAACGAATCTTCCCGGAGCTCCAAACACCCGTTTCGACAAATGCCGTGATGACGGGCTGATGAAGCAGGTGTATAGACGCGGGAATTCCCTGAAAGCTCATTTGCGCCGTGCGCAGGCCGTGCACGTCGTGTTGATTATGTTGTTGTCACCGGCTGAGTGGCACGAGCGCTCCGTTCTACTTCGGTGGGCGGGTTCCCGGAACGCCGCGTGTTCGCTCAGCTTCCGAGCTGCGCTCACCCTTCGCCGCTGCGCGGAGGCGAGTCTCAGGCAGGGACTTTGTGTAGGTAGGTAAATGGCTCAAGAAAAGTTGACCGCGTGATGCACTTGGTGTACACCCACCCATTTGCATCCCTGTGGGTTTCATCGTGTCCAAGTTTTAATGATTGCCTTTTCGCTTATGATCTCCCCCATTGCATCCACGAACAACATTCGATAAGACGTTTACCTATCTCCCCAAAAAAGCATAGACCAATTGGGAAATCTTCCGACTGCATCCCGCGGTCAACGTTTGCTAAGTCGTTTACCTACCTCTCCAAAAAGGCATAGCCCAATTGGGAAATTGTCCGACTGCATCCCGCGATCAACGTTTGCTAAGACGTTTACCTACCTCCCCCAAAAGGCATATCCCGATTGGAGAATGCATCCGCAGTCAGTTTTCCCGACCGCATCTCGCGGTCAGTTTTCCTTCACCCACGCTTTCCTACCAGTCATCCCTATATAGTATTTGCATAACTCCTCGAGTGTGCGGGTGTTCGGATGCGCGGTTCTGTCACTCACGGTTAGACCACTTCCCTTGCACCAATCGAGACATACAAGGTGACAATCGACGCGTCTCGATCTCCTGACGGGAACTGATAATTTGTTTTCAGATCCGAACATATGATTCTCAGAAATTTTCAAAAATGTATTTTTTCGTGTTTAAACGCTGCGATCTTGGTGAGTATGCCGGGAATTAAACGAACGCCACCTAAGTAGATCTATGCAGGCGACGTTGATTAAACTCCAGTACTTAAAAATTCCAACGTAGATGAAGACGAAGAGAAATACGTAGATGAAGACGAAGGGAAAGACAAAGAAAAAAACGAAGAACAAGACGAAGAGAAAGACGAAGGGAAAGACGAAGGGAAAGACGAAGGGAAAAACGAAGATAAAGACGAAGATAAAGACGTAGAGGAAGACGGAGGGGAAGGCGTAGAGAAAGGCGTAGAGAAAGACGTAGACGTAGACGCAGAGAAAGACGCAGACGTATAAGAAGACATAGATGTTTTATAAGACAATGAACAAGTGAATATAAAAACGAAGAATTTCCTTTCACGGAAAATTAATTAAGAGGAGGGCCTATTGAGTTGCCCGGGTCAGACGGCCGTGGATGCACGTCTCCGAAAAGCAGTGTCATCGAGCCGGTCGCTGCGTCTGAGTTGCGGGGATCAGCGTTGTCTGAAAATCGAGAAGACGATAATTTTTATATGAGAAATTAGGATAAGCCAAGTGACCCGGAGGTGCAACAGATAAATGCGTGTTTGCCGACAAGGCCGTGTGGTTTTCAAATTGATTTTAAAAATATGTACTACGACAAATTGAAAGAAAAACATTTTGAAATAACTCTTGGCAGTCAGTTTTATGAAACAATTACATTACCTAAGTTCAGGAAAGCCAAAGGTAGAAATTGTGCTCAATATCTCAAAATAATTGCAAAATTTAAGTGGTTAGTCCGCAAAGCTGAAAAGACATCTAAACTGAACAAAGAGGACTCTGAACCGAAGGGAAAAAAAGCAAATCAAACAACTCAAGAAAGAAAAAGGACATCAGCGACGCCGCATTCAGTTAGTCCTAGCTTAATAGTGAAGATACTTATAATTACCCAGAAATGTACTGACGGCATCTTTGAAGAAAACCCAAACTTCTTTCTCTTTTGTTATCATGCTAGTTTCAAGTTCTTTATCTTTCATAACCTTGGGGATATCTGGATCAACAAAGATTCCCTCATACAGCTTGGCTTCGGATAAACCTGGAAACGTTTAGCTCACAAAATACCCTTGTGTTTTTTTCATCGCAGGACAGTGTAATCGACGCTAGACAGAACCTAATCATTTTCACCATCAAGAAGAGTTCAAATCGTTTAATAAGGATTGTATACGCAATTTTCAAAAAGAAAAAACCTCATTCGTCTATTAAACAGAACGTCACCGTTTCACAGTCATAGAACTATCAGATAACTGAATTCAACCTTTCATCATGATATTATCTTAAGATTTTTGTTTAGTCACGTTTGTTATAAGATCGAGAGCAGTGTGCACCGCAAAATCCACAAGTTGCACCTGAATTTCTTTTTTATGCAGTCATAGAAGGGTGAAGCGGCCCCCTCCTATCCCGACCCTTATGCTTGGCTGCACCCATGAACAACACAGTTTTATTACAAGAAGTTTAAGCGTACCGCAACAGGCCATACAGAATACTCGTAGGGCTTCTAAGAAAACGTTCCACAAGCAGTAATTTGACTGGAGGAAAATGTGAGCTGTGTCATGCCCCGACCGTCCTAACATAGGGAAAGTTCTAGCGTCTGTGAAGAAGAAACATTAATAGAATCGTGAATAGTTTGAATAGGCGGGGATAAAAAAAGAAAATATTGCCCATTATTGGGGTCACACATCAAAAAGTCTTAGTATAAGTATTGTCTTTACCGTTGTAATTTTATTAGTGATATTTTTAATCTTTTGCTTGTATTTTCTCGTGATGTTGACGCAACAAGAAGCAATATGATACTCTAACGGTAAAGACGCGACGGACGAATAAGAGTAAGGGCGAAACTTGATACGAAAAGTCATTGCTTTCCTTATTTCCGTAGCTTAATGTTTGAAATTTCTGTTTTGTACACTTTCTACATTGTGTGCAAACAACGTGTATTCTTTATTTTGATCTACAAATCAATCGATTTTCTTAAAATACGTACCTTAGAACTTATTTAACTCATTAGAACAGGGTTTTTGCGATTAACGCAATCAATATTCCTTATGAGCTTCAGAGGCAGTTTTGTATTGTTTCCGGGCGAGGATCAAAACATCAAGTTAATGCAAATGAATTAAAACTCTCAAAATGCAGAAAAGTCGAACAAGAACAACTAATGTTAAAAAGGTAGTCACATCTCTTATCTTTTATCGTGGCATTCCGTAAAAAATCCAGTGGACAGATCTGGAGGAAGTACTCAATTTTTCATCAAACTCATTGCCGTCAGGCCAGAACGATCAAAAAAAGATGGATAAGAATCAGTGCTCTGGTGATGAGTAATTGAACTACCATAAACCAAATATTCAAAGAGGAACTTTGAAAACTCGCTTTAGAACAATCAAGGGCGTTGCGTACACGGATTACGATCAGACAGATATTTTATAACCCTGAAGGAACGAAACAGTGTGATATTCACTGGCGTAGCATGCCAAAATCAATTGGTTAGGCAGCCACAGAAGGGCAGAAATGTTTCAACGTTTTGATCTCCAAGCATGGTTATCTTCATAGGCGTAACGTAGGGGTGTTGCACCACAATATCAACAACAACCCCACCTAGGGAGTTCACGACCTTGTAGTTTCTGTTGGAGCTTGAGTTCCTTCATGAGCCTGAGAGCTTTGTCGGCGGTAGCCTGGCTACTGGTAGGGCCTCCTTTGCTGAATAGGTTGAAGGTGAGTGGTCGGACGAATAAATACTCCAAAGGAGAGCCTCAACGGCATCTTCGAAGAAGAAAGGAGGATTGAAGATGGCAGAAGAGGCACCTTTCGCAGTTGTCAGTTGCAGCGTCTGTCTACATGTTAGCGTCTGTCTGCATCCACAGCGGGGAGTAAGGAAGGAAAGGGTCATGAACTTTTTGACTTCCTGTTGTCGGCCCATGGGGGGTACAGGAGAGAAACTGGGTTGGCACACCAGACTACTGATAAGAGTGGAAGCCGAACCTTGCATTAGCCAGTGAAGGAAGCTGCCTTCAGCAGTCAGTGAAAATCCCGTAGGGTACAGTAATGTCAACTGATGATCGAAGGGACCCTTGCTGGGTCCTGCGGGGGGATGTCCCGAGAACACTGAGGGTTGCAGTAACGGATGACAGGAAATAATGCATGGGTTAAGTGTGATCTGTAAACACGAAATTGCTTCTGCTAAACTTCCCTTAAAATTATATGTTGGGATCAGGAATGCGTATTTAATATATTGCTACTCTGTTAAATAATTTATTTTTGTTTGCCACCCCATCACTAGAGACAGGATTTTTATGTAATTACATATTTTTTGTCTTTCTACTTATCGTTCTCAAAATTGTAATCTTGGCGAATCATAGCCTTCCTAACACAATATCGATTTTTTTGTTACATATTTTTACATATTTAGTACTATATTACATATTTTGCTTTTTTCACAATATATTTTCTTATTTTATCAATTTTCTTCTATTTAATTCCATATTTTTGATGAAAAGATGTATTTAAAAAATTCAGCATTTTCCCTACATTATTGGGGAAATCTGGGTGTCCAAATCATCATTAACACCGCGTTTTGTGATCTGTAACCTTAATTACGGAAAAAATTCGCGATCACTGACGTGTAACACATCGATGAAGACAGTGGCGTAGCTTCAGTTGATGTCACCTGGGGCGAAGCTACTGTCACTCCCCATAAATTATCTATAAATATATCTAGTGCTGCATTGATTTTACATTATTTTATTGAAAATACAAATATATTTGCACATAATAGTTATTGATAATATATTAAAAATGCAATGTAATTAAGAATAATTGCAAAATAATTGCAATTAAATCATAATTTATGCTTATGATTTAAATGTATACTCATCAAATTAATATAAATAATTTTTAATTAAACCATAAAAATTATATAATGCCAACAATAAACTTTTCAAATTACTAAAACCAAGAAAACTATTAATATATAACATTTTTAAGTAAATGATTCAAATTATATAATTTCAACTATAAAATAATTTAATTGGTGGCACCCCTAGAATGGTGTCACCCGGGGCGCGCCGCCCCCCTGCCCCCCCCCCCCAGCTACACCACTGGATGAAGATGCTACAGTGTATGTTTGCTGGTCGTAGATCTCGCCAGTTTGTGCGATGACTTCTATTACGATTAGTCCGGCTGCTAAACTACAGTCCTGGATTACAATAGATGAAGCTTTTTCTACTGACGAGAAAGTTGCATGATGTGAAGTGAGCAGTTTTTATAAATCTAATTTCGTATTACGTAAATGTATTTTATTATTAGTGTATTTTAACATTACATATTATAACCAATTTTACATATTTATTACATATTCTTACTATTTTCATTACATATTTATGTACATATTTTGACGTTTTATACTACATATTTTTCCTGTCTCTTCCCATCACCCTTGCATCATGCTTGAACCACATATAACAAAAAAAATACAGATTCACACACTTGAGCTCAGAAATGAAACACTACGTATTGAAATACCTACGAACGGGCATAAATATGGCTAACCCAGCGTGGTTAAGCATCGCACTTTAACGCTTTTAAAGTGCCCCGTAACTTAGGTTTTGTGGTCCGGCGACTGCAATGCGGGTTCTTTCCGTACGGAAAATTGAGCCTGCAAAGACACATCACAAACTGAGGTGCGTGAAGTTGGCATCCCCATGTTGCAGAAGAATTAAATGATGTACATCAAAGTTTTGCCGAAACAATAAAAAGTTTTGCTCAAGTCACACATCAGCGGGAATCACAAATCAAAAGTTTGACTTAAAAGTTACTATTACCTTTTACTGCAAAATTGGAAATTTTGAATACAAAACCAGTAATACTAGAAAGGTTTTTATGTGTATAATGTCAACTTTGCACACATCTTCGCATTCATCTTAAAATAAGCAATACCTCTTGCGACATTTTTAAAGCTAGCCCTATTCACTAATCTTCTCAACATCAACACATTTCAAAGCATTGCACCGGTTTGGTGACTTGGTGCATCAACTGATGTCAGTGCAGTGCCTCTGACCAGGAGATTCTAGGGTTTGAGTCCCAACGGTGGCATAATGTTTGGCACATAGCCAGTAACAAACATTTTCTCTCGAATTTTCAGCCGCTGTCATGAAGGAGAATTCTGGCGGCCGACTGCTCTGATCCGTAGTTTTCCGTCATTTCTCCGATCAACTCAAGGCAAATGCCGGAGCAGTACCCTAACAAATGAGCCACAGCCCGCCCGCGATCTTTCTTTCCTCTTCCTTTTTCTATCCTCCCCCGTTACACACACACATGTACTACACTACCACACACGTCGAGAAACTAGTCGAGAGGAGTTGGCCCGGCTGGAGTTGTGCCAGGCTGGTGGGAGATACTTAGTTGGAGACCCCGCCCCCGCACGTAGGTGCCCACCCACGTGTAGGTCGAGACCCGATCTCGCCATTCAGCGAAGAATGATCCCCGCCACATTCGGCGATAAAAGCATGCACTACTTTTATGTGACTAATGGCCTTAGCAGCTGACGCGACCGGAAACTGTAATCAATGTATTGCGGGTTAATAATATTTACATCAAATAGGAAGTTCTCCTATAATTGCGTACTTCGGAAATTCACGAGGTCAACATATTCGAATTTTGTCAATATTTATGTCCTATAAATACAAAGATGAGCACGACATTTAAAATTATTATTTCTAATGCGTTTAAATGTTCATGTTATAATTTTCAGCTCCATTATTTTGTCATGTGTCCAAAGCTTGCAGATGATCCAGTCACATCCGTGTATGCACATGCGATCATGAATGTGTTTGAGTTTGTATTTTGACATGCATGCGTGCAAGTGTTTACTTGCATTGCAATCAGTTTAGATTTTTCTCTTCATTTTTTCTTAAATTAAAATTTATCATTTTGTGACTTTTATAAAGATCAGTATGATAAAAGTACTAATTTTATTGTACTCATTACATAAAAATTGAACTAATCGTAATAAATTACAGATAATGATGCAACTATAATACAAAAAAAAATCATCATAGCTTATATCACATTTAGTATTACTTTTGAATATGATATTTTTTCTGGATTGATTTTAATAATTCAGTTGTTCAAAACGTTGAAATATTACAGACAGATAGAGAGACAAACATAGGACGACAGACGGAACAGACGGTCAGTCGGAGAGACAAATAGAAAGACAAACGGAGAGACATTCAGAGAGAAATAGAAGGGCAATCGGAGAGAGAGATGGACAAAATCATAGTCACTTTGTTGAGATACGTATGGAATAGATATGAAAACGCAATTTGACTCTCGCGGATGTTTTTGTCTAATCCACATCTACTATTTAGTCTGCCCTCCCCATTTCGTCTACATCACCCTAGTCACCAGAGCCAACGTAGCTCTCCGCGTCGTGGCTACGTCTCCCCCTGCTAAAACCTGGCAATTTATGTCATACACCGCAATTTCACAACCTTATCCTAAAAGCAATGCCATATAGTGTCCAAACTCCTCCTTGACGATCCTTCATTATCTGTATTATACGATCCTGTGCACCTAGTCTTCCTACGTCTTTGTCCTCCCACATCCGAGCCACCTTGTTCTTCTGTAACAGTATTTGATTCTACTTGTTTATTACGTTAATTCTTGGTTCTGATCTTCATCTACAGCCCAGTCGATGACGCACTTCGGAATCCATTTTTCGCCAATGCCTGTGTCGCCGCCCAAATCGACGTTGCCGCTGTAGCCACAACCATCCCACTGCTGCTTCTCCACCATCTTTGATTATTAACTCTGCTTTCAGGATTTCAAGGGAACATCCAGTATATTCCGCATACTTCCTCCCCACACATTCCCCTGCGGCCTTGCCCGAGTTCGGACGATGACACGTGCCTCTCCATCTTGCTTTATGTCTCTCTCTTCGTTAGAAATACTTTCTGCTCTTCATGATTGCACTTGTTTATCCTGTTCATTTCACTGTCTTCGTCGCCATTTAAATTGCTAACGCCTCTGCGTCGGCGACTGCGGCCGCTCTCCGCAACAACAACCGCCCCTACACTGACAACGTTCCGCGGCACTCCTCTTCTAGGATTACACCAGAGCTGCGCGTTCATGTTCGCGCCTGCACGGCCAACTACATCCCACTATACTTCTAGGACTCCGCCCGGGCTCAGACGCCGTCTCAAGTCCCCGCCCCATGCTAATTCCCCTGACCCCGAGCCATCACCTCCCTCTTCGCGCCCGCTACCCCCTCCGCCTCCACCTCCATCTGCTCCTGCGACTCCTCTCCGTCTCCATCACCGTCTCCGCCTCCGCCTCCGCCTCCGCCTCCGCCTCCGCCTCAGCCTCCGCCTCCGCCTCAGCCTCCGCCTCCGCCTCCGCCTCCGCCTCCGTCTCCGCCTCCGTCTTCGTCTCCGCCTCCATCTTCGTCTCCGCCTCCGCCTCCGTCTCCGTTTCCGCCTCCGTCTCCATTTTCGCCTCAGTTTCCTCCTTCGCCTCCACCTCCGCCTTCGCCTCCACCTCCGCTTCCGCCTCGACCTCCGCCTCCACCTCCGCCTCCACCTCTGCCTCCGCCTCCACCTCCGCCTCCATCTCCGCCTCCACCTCCATCTACGCCTCCACCTCCACCTCCCCCACCGCCTCCACTTCTACCTCTAACTCCAACTGACACATCCCCGGCTCGGACCCGACCCCTGGCCACGACCCCTGGCCACGACCCCTGTCCCCGCCCCCGCGTCCACCCCCGCCGCGCCATCCCCAGCGGCTGAGCCGTCGTGGCTCGTCCATCGCGTGGGGCGCGCCTGTTGACACGCCTAAGAATACGCGGCGCGATGCGTTGAAAGTTTATTAGGTCCACTAATCTGCGGGCGGAGGCGGGCGGAGGCGGCCGCCGGGAAAAGACGCGTAAAGCGGGGGCCCCGGCGCTGTCTCCTCGCTCACAGACGCGCGCGTCCTTACGGCCAGTTAGTCATCGCGCACCAAGAAGCACAAGGCAACAAACACATGCTAATAAGCTGATGGCTATCTCCAGCGCCAGGGGTGGACAAGGCGGCCGCGGTCCCGAATTACATTTCTCCTCGGCCGCGCGGTCGCCTTATCTGCTTTACAAGTCTAGCCTAGTAGCTGCCCTAAAAATCTGGATAAGATACGGGAAAGGATACAATGATAAAGATATGCGAGAAAGTGCAGCATTAATAATATTCATTTATATGACCTTGTGGTACGCATTCTTTACTTATTTCGCAAAATGCTTTTTCGTGTTCGCTGCGTTGTGATCATCGTCTGTGCTTTGGCGGGGGCATAGGGGTGGGTCCAAATGGGGGCCACGAACTTCTTCAAAAACTTGTTTTTAGAAGAAACACTCGGTTTTCTTGCCAACAGGATATAGGAAAGGGCATTTGTTCTTGCAAAACACCTAGCTTTATAAACTACATAAATTTACTGGTCGCCTTGGTCTTTATTGACCGGTGAAGTCATTCACTGGTGTTTGTGATTGGTGACTACTCTGGGTCAACGCATGAACACACAACAAAAATACTACATGTTCTAACATGTTTTTTTAATAGTACGGTGTACAATAGAACTGTCATCACTTCGCTTGTACGTATGTGCGAGTTTGTTTTTGTCAACAGGGAGGCGCATCATTTTTTTCAGCAATTTCTCGACAATTACTAAGCTTTAACGTGAATAGGAGCCACGCAATGTAGTACTCATGTCTTTCAACACAAATTTCTAAACAAACAAAGAGATGATAATAACAAACTTTCCTAAATATATGGATAATTCAATGATTTTTCTGTCGTATGGAATATTAGACACAATGTACATACAACGGATGCTTTATTGAGGTTCATGGCCCACCAACCTTTTTTTTAGCTCTTTTTTCGTATGGGGAGATGTATTGCATTCCATGTTGCTCTCCATTCCATCATTTTCTTCATTTCCATAATTATTTGATGTTTTATTTCCAGCATTCTATTACATTCAAAAATTAGAGTTACAGAACATTTGATTACGTCTTTGAGTAGTTCAAAATTCCGTGCTTAACTTTAGAGAATTTAAATTCCTAATTGACAATACGCGCAAAACTTACAAGAAAACAATGGAGCTTCCTGTCTCGTGAGAGGTGTCTATCGATTCGTTAAATGACCAAGAACCCCGAAAAATTACAAAAACAAAATGTTTCCATTTTGACTGAAAATTGCTAATATTTTATTATGTTTCTCCGTCAATTCTCATATTGCGCGAAGCGAGTGACTTTTTAAACTCGATGCGTCACTGCTTACGACACAGCTGACGTCATGAACTGCAAGACTCCAAGGACGAGGACTCCCGCCATTAAATATTTGCTACTAATATGCTGCGTTGTGCTACAGCAAGCTTTTTTATATACTTCTTTTTTTTTTGTTATTTAAGGACATCGTCGACATCTAGGTCATTAGCGACCACAATTGAGTTGAACGTTACGATAACTGTGAAGATGACATAATATGGTGATGATAGGGGAGAAAGGACGAACAGAAACACAACCATGCCCGAGGCAGGACTCGAACCCGCGAACCTTCGCTCCGAGATCGCTGCAACACTACTGCTTTAGGAATCTCGGCCGCCGGGGATTGGCATACTAGGTTCGTAAAGAAGTTGTACTCTGTAAACTTGTATACTACGTTATATTGTTTTTACAGTAGTCGTGAAGACTGTTTTATTCAAAATATTTAATTTATTAAAGTGTTATATGAGAGTATTTTGTTTGTTATTCTTCAGCAGTGTGCGTGTTACGTTTTGAAAAATATTTTTTGAAACCTTTTTTAAATTTGTTCATCAGCATGTTTGGCTGCTGCAGGCCACTTGTGTAGACTAATATTCTCAGGTTCACATCTGATAGTCGAATGCATTTGTGTGCTTTAGCACTTCTGGTCTCTAGCATGCGTTGCTCCTTGCTTCATCAAACTAGATGAGGCACGATAAGCAAGGCGGCAGCCAACAGAAATACAATACTTCCCTTGCAAGTAGTACTATTGAAATCCCGTATCATTTCAATTACTACGTATTAAATTTCGAGAACCCAGAACAGTAAAATTGCTGTGATATTGTAGTGTGTCCATCTGACATTACTTTCTTTTTCTAATGCAAAGGTCCCGCAGTAGCAGTATCTTGTTTTCACCAATCTTGAAGAAAGAGGGTTAATCGTGCGTCGGGACACATCACTTAATTTTTATGTGGATTCTTGAAACAACACGAAACTGTTTGATCGAGAAACTGTTATAAAGATGCGGTGATATGCTAAATTCCAAGCGGAAAGGAAAGATAAGTCTTATTGGACACACTCAAGTTCATTACGTTCCGTTGTACTAAACTTCCAGCGACGCACGTTGCTTGTTTAACCGCAGATAAAGAAATCTGCCTCCAGGTAACGTGTGTGGAAGGTATTTGGGTGACCTCGTTGCTTATGTCTTGCACTTCAGTGAACACGTGTCTATAACTTACCGACATTTAGATCCAGAAAAAATGGATAAGACACGAAGGAGTATTTTTCTTTGCACGTTCTATTTGCTCTTCATGGGTTCTAGAGGAATATCATGGATCGAAAGATTTACGAACATTAAATGGATTCTAAATTCGATGTATTTGAACTTTCTGATGAAATAAGATTTTAATGGAATATGTTTGAAAGAAAACATGATAGTTAAATACTGTTGCCGGACAACCCAACAATAAGGATGCATTTTAATGAATTACATGGTGATTATAAGATCATTATTCCAATGTTTACGCTATTTACCTATCGACATAATGTAATATTAATTTTTTATTGAGTTGTTCATCCAAAGAAAATACATTGGGATTAAAATATCATATTGTACTATAATACGAACAGCAACCGCAACAATAATTATTATAACAACAACAACAATAATAGTAATAATAATAATAATAATAATAATAATAATAATAATAATAAATGGATCACTACAAATGAACTCAGTAAATATAGAATCCCTCAATTAATTCTATTCTTGGCTTTGTCGTACAGTGTTTGGAGAAATATGGTTACCATTTAGACTCACGAAATTCTCATGCAAGTTTATTAACAGATACACTCCTAAGAGAAGATAAATCTCTAAAAACTTATTTCTGTGCTACGCTTTGCATTCGATTAGATTAGTAACATGCTTTTAAAAACGTAGTCTGCAACCTCTTCAATGCAATATTAGTATTTTCTATCGATGATCCAAAAACATCTTCATCAAAGCAAGTCTAATTAGTTGAAAAGTTTAGTACTTCATATGAGTCAAAAGAAACTATTGTAGACATACAAGACCGAAAACATATTTCTCAAAACATTTACTTTAATTTAAAAGATAAATTTGTGAAACTGAGAAAGTCCATAGATCCGAAATTAAGCGTAAAAGAGAACTGACAGGTTCCACAACTGGAAATGGAAGCAGAATTTAAAAACGAATTACACGAATATAAAATTAATTAGAAAGGGAAAAACTAATCTAGAGGAAACTCAGTTTTAACTGAAAACCATCGATCATAAATATTGTTATTTAACTTTACCTTTTCCTCTGAGGGAAGCCATTTCGAACTCATATTTGGCAAAACACACGTATTCAGCTTTTTCAAATCATTGATAGAAGTTTAGAATTTTTCGATATCAACAGAGGGTTAAATGGTCCTCGAAAGCATCTCCTTTGTAATTCGTGGAGACGGAAAGTAATTTGTTTATCAATAATATGTGAACGAGTAAATATACGGCTTCTCACATCAACGCGGGTTTCCCACAACCAACTCCCAAGGGCTGCAAGAGAGGGCCCTGCGCGGCCCGCGCTCCGCACTTTGCCAGGCCCACCGCCGTCCGCGCCGCCCCGCCGCCGCCCCCGCACCGCGCCGCCCCCGCGCGCATAAGCCTCCGCTCGAGAGATGTACGGGCGGCGAGATGGGACGGGAGTACACGGCAGCGCCACCAGATGTCTCTGGCGATAGCGCGCCAGCCAGCGAGCAGGCGCTGGCGAGACACATAACTCCGCCAACAAATTAGCATACATTAAATACACCCTGCGAGCGAGCGAGCGTGAGCCGGCCAGCCGGGTGGGTCTCCCAGCCGCCACCCCGCCCCCGCCCCGCCCCAGCCGTCGCTTTTCCTGGCCTCGCCTCGCCCCGCTCCGCCTTCTCCGCTTCGTCCGCCTCGCCCCGCTTCGTCCCGGTCCGCCCCGCTCCGTCGCTTGCTACCCTGCACCCGTGCGGGGGCGGGCCCGAGAGCGCAGGAGGCCGGGGACGGGAGCGGAGGCGGGGGCGGGGACGAGGGCGGGGCGAGGGGTGCGGCTGAGCGCCGCCCGCGCTGCTCCGCGATTGGCTGCCGTTTTATCTGCACCGCGTTACCCAGAGGTTGGTAATTATTATACCTCGTTAACGCCGTGTAATGGTTGTGGTGTTTATTAGCGTTGTTCTGGCCGCATTGTGCTCGTGTCACAAAATGGAGGCGTTACCGTGACAACGCATACACTGGCGGCGCTCGGCGCGCCGCGCTCCGCCGGCAGACCTCCCCCGCCTCGCCCCGGCGCCGCCGGCGTCCTCGCCCGCCGCGCACACGCGGTTAGGGGAGGCGACGCGAATTAAAAATAATAAAAACACGCACAAAAACAAAACAACGCTGCGTTGCGTAAAGTAGGTAGGCGATAATATAAAACAGAGCGAGAGGGCGGCAGGCGGCGGGCGGCGATGGCGGAGCGCGAGGGGAGCGCGTCGGGGCGGGGGAAAGGGGACAAGGGGAGGGAGAGGCTTTTAAAATTAAAAAAGCACAAAAAAGCTGAAACAAAACAAGACCGTGTAATAAAAAGCGGAGTAATACTTTTGCCTCCTGTTAACTGCCGCTATAGCACGGAGAGAGTGCGGAGGGGAGGGCGAAGGGAACGAGGACCGGCCGGGGGCGGCCGGGGGCATAGGCGGCGGCGGCGGCGGCAGCGGGGGAGCATATAACGGGGACTAACACACTGCGTTTCCTTAACTAACCAACTAGCCCAGGGGCGGCGGGGTTGTAATCACCGCTAATTCCCGTGCCTCCGGCCGCCGACATTCCTCCCCGCGTTTTATTGCGAGCGCGGGTGGGGAGGGGCGCGGGAGGGGGCGCGGCCGGGGCGCGGCGCAGCGCGGGGGAAGTCTTTCTATTACGCGCGGGAATGCACTCAATTGAGGGGAGCGGGTGCCGGAGGGTGTAAAACGCGCGCCTGCGTGAGGGCGGGGAGGGTGGCAGAAAGGGTGGTGGTGAGAGTGGCGGAAAGAGCGGCGTTGAGAGCGATGGAGAGGAAGTGGTGAGGAGGGCGGCCGAGAGGGTGGTGGATATGGCGGCGGACAGGGCGGGAAAGACTGCGGCAGTGACTGAGTGGTGAGAGGGTGGAGAGGGGGGAGAAGAGGAAGTGAAAGGGTGAATAAGGGCCGTGAGAGGGCGGAGAGGGAGCGGGAGGGGGCGGAGAGGGGGCGGAGAGGGGGCGGAGGGGGGGCAGAGAGGGGCGGAGATAGGAGGGAGAGGGGCGGAGAGTGGAGGGAGAGGGGCGGTGAGTGGAGGGAGAGAGGCGGAGAGAGGCGGAGAGGGGTGGGGGAGGGCGGAGAGGGGAGGGAGAGGGGGTGGAGAGGGGGTGGAGAGGGGGTGGAGAGGGGGCGGAGAGGGAGCGGAGAGGGAGCGATGAACAGGCGAAGAGTGGGTGGAGAAAGGGGTGAAGAAAAGGGCGGAGAGAGAGGCAGAGAGGGAGGCGACGAGGGGGACGATGATGACGGCGGAGATGAGGGGCGGCCGAGACGACGGCGGAAAGGGTGACGGGCAGGGCGGCCGAGAGGGCGGCGGCAAGTGTGTGCAGCGGCGCGATAGGGTTCCGGTGGGAGGGTGCGCGAGGCAATGGGGGATTCGGCGCGGCCCGCAACGCGTGCGCCGGCGCCGGCTGGAGTGAGCGGGAGATAAGCCACTTCGCTTCGCTGCGCAGCGCAGCGCGGGGATAAGATGCAATGGTTGGGAGAGGGGGTGCAAGGGGTGCGCCGGTCGCGATGCTGTCGAGGAACAGTCAAATATACTTGTCGCCATTCGATTATGGACTGTAGTTACGTATGCACTTCAGTGAATAAATTTGATTCGACAAGCTTGGAGTTCAGGGTAGTAGGAGGCAAACGAACACACAATACAATATTACCGTGCAGTATAATGAGAATGGGTACTGTCATTAAATTTCATAAGTTTACAGAGCAATAGGACAAAAGGATTAGAGGTAGAGAATGGGTTGATTTATGTAATGGCGGAGCGTTAATGTGAGTTGATGGATGACAGGTCGGGCTATTTCATGTTGTAGTAGTATGTCAGCTTGCTCGATAATTGCCTATACACAAAAAAAAAGACGTAATATGCTCTTTCGAATACCGGTGTGAATTACACAATAGTGCTCCGAAAAACGGACAGTTTTTAACACAATTTGAAAAGTTTGAACTGTTGCGTTTATCTGGTTAAAAATGATGAAATGTTCGCCGTCGTGGAATAGTCTGAAAATGTCATTTTGCGTATTTTTTCGCGGAAAGCGACGAAAAAAACATTGTTTTGGATCGTAGATTGAATGCATTAACGTAAACGATAGAATCACAGTTTCTAACTGTGCGTAAAATTTATTATATATTGTGACGTTTCGTGGTCACATTAGACCACATCTTCAGGCACGTTGTTCTAGAGAAAAACAAACCATGAATTTGTGGTAGAATATACGTGGGACGTTTATGATCTTTTCAAAACATTGTACCAAAAGATGTGCTCCTCTCTGATCACGAAACTATAAGATCTTGTAAAGCACTGTGCACCGCTTTTCTATAATTTCATTCCAATCATTAATTAATACAATCACACTGAAGAACAGTTTTAAAAGGTAGCATCAAAGGGACAAATAATACTTTATTTACTTATTAGCGGATAAAAGTCCTAGAAAAAAGATGAGCAAATACCGATTTTGACGACAATTGATAAAAATAGAATTGAAATGCGAATCAAATTGTTGTAGGGAAACTACTGCGATCGCGGAGCACACACGTATGAGGTGGGCAACTGCCGAAAGTAGGATAGTGACAGATTTGATTAGCTATTAGTTTCCCTTCGTTGCTTTATTTAACACAAAATACACAACTAAACAATAAACTAAAAGAAATAGCAGAACATCGTACATAATTAGTGCGAATGCTAAGGTACGTTGTTTGCGTCTGTAAGTAAAAGTGAGGAAATTGTCATTGTATTTCTATTTACATTAGTAAATTATTATTTCATATTTATTGCAAAATATTATTGTCAATTTATTGAAGAGAGAGTTATCACATTATTCAAAGTCTGTGAACGTTGTTTGCTAAAATAGAAGAGAGGAAAATGCGTAATATTCTTATTTTTGTTATTAAGAAATTCTTACCAACATTTTTAGGTAGCTCATTTTTTTCGGCTTCGTCTCTTAAGAGCGCATCAGGTCTGTCATTTCGACGTGCTCTTTTTTCCTTCTCTTTTGTTCTCTTCGGAGGAACGCTCGGGTGGCTCGTTTCCAAAATGGGCTAATGACTCTCATGTAATCTTTTTTTCCACATTCCTTGTTCCTTCTCAGAGGGCGCATAGCGCTCACAATCTGTCCGAGTAGCTTCTCCTTGACTTGTCTTCTACAACTCGTCGCGCTACATCACTCACAGGACGACAAAATTTAGGACCAGGAAGAAACATTTCATATAGTTTCATTTTATTGGATATTACCGTGGATTTTATTCACCCTCTAGGTGAAATTAAATGTTTAAAAATAAAGTCAGAATCAAACTAAGTGTACAGTAGTACTCCTAAAAGTTATAGCATAAAAGAGATGTGTCATGTTTGGTCACCTAAAAGAAGTAAGTAAAGTTTTGTTCATATTGTACTATTCATTGATTAATATCGACTAAGAGACAATTCGAAACATAAAAATTCATATTTTTTAAAGACAAGACCATTTAATATTTATCATAGAATTCTTTTTCCACACGACTGAATTCAGTAAATAAATGAAGCGTCCTTGATGGACACGATAGTAACTTTTATTACTGTCCAACTTCCCTAGTATACGTCAGCATTGCCTCATCTTGTGATCCATACACTTGCATGTCACCGTGCATTGTTTTAACTGATTTTAAACATTACCATTTTTCAACTCATTGCGTCTCCTCTCTTTATATTCTATTATTCTTCGATTGGTTCTATTTTGTACAATATTGACATTTACTCTTAGGGTATTTCTTTCAGGTAGCCTTTCTAAAATGTCTTCATTTTCTAGTTGTGCTATGACCTCTCTTGCAATTATTGTTGGTTTTCCTTACGTTAACTATGGAACTATTTACTTCAATGTCGCATTGACTTGCAAAACTTCTTCCGCAGCAGTACCTGCTGCTAGTAAATGTCGTCTTCCATCTTCGAATCTCAGTCCTGACATGTGAAATTGGAGACAAAACAAGATTGCGGATTTCGCGGATGATTTCTCTTCATTCCCTAAACATAAAGAACTTTACGGACTATTCCATACAGAAACTGTAATTCATTATTTTTCCGTAATATTTATTAGAATATTACACTCGCCTGCCTCTTTCAGTGTACAAGCCAAATGAAGTGTACTTCGCCACTTTCAGTGTACTCCATATGAAGACTTTGGGGCAATACCATGCTATGCCACTATATGTAAGTTTTGGGACAAAGGTAAGTAAAAGTTTAGACATTGTAATCTACACATAGTGATAAAAAACATTGACCTATAAATTACACTGCCATCTTGCGGCGAACCTTAAATAAAAACCCAACATCTCGCTACATCTATGAGGCGTCGAAATACACTACTATCTCAATATCATTCCAATTTATGTCCTCAAAGCAAAGATACGGTACGCTTCTCGTTTGAACATTATTGCGGTAAAAATTACTACAGGTTTTATGACCACTAACCATTGACACAATACTCATTTTCAGGCCCTCTCTCACTAATTATATTTCTTCTACCAGACTTCGCATTATTGAAAGTGTTAATTCAACAATTAGATAATTTTGGAAATGAGAATATACAATCTATCTATCAGAAATTTACACATTTTCTCCAAGATATGTGAAGAATTTAAACTTTAGGGTATTTGAATTTAAAAAAAACTTTATCTTGATTTAAGTAAGACTTTCAAGATAATCGAATGCACTTTATATTACTGGATATTTCAAATTATTTAACGGTGAATTCATCTGATACCACTGTCAATTTTTCAGAAAACTCAAGGAACCTGAGTCTAAATTTATTCGAAACCACTCTTTTGTTTTCCTGCAGGACAATAAGAATTGAATTGCAAGATAAATGTGCTCATTCTCTTCATGGAAAATGTAAATATGAAATTCATGTCAATTTCCTTATACATTATTCAGATGCATGGCGTGCTTCTAGAAAATCATTCACTACATTACATGTTTTTTTCGGATTTTTTCACCAATACGCGAAATAAACTTCGATGAATCAGCAGAAATTCTATCTTCCTCTCTTCAGAATCTAATGACGTCAATTTTTTACATTCTGAAAAAAGAGAATGGAAATTTCTTTATTGATTTGCTGAGATGACAAATAATACAAACAATACGTTATCAATAAACGTTTTTCAGATTCTCCTACGGTCCAACAGTGTTTGTTCTAGCACCAAATAATTTGTGCAAATAAATTCATTGAAAGAAAAACTTCACAAGTTCATATTTTACTTTGATCTAACAAGTGAAGACCTCTGCCGATGATAAAATGAAATTAGCTGGAATAAAAAAACCGAATTACATTTTACATCATCTTTCTCATTTCTAACCTCATGAATTGTGCAATTGACGAGAATTTGTTAAATGTCTATGCAGAAAAGATTATATGAAAAATGAAAAAAAACAAAAACAAAAAAACTGCTGACATTGAAATTTCTGGAGTCTCAAATAACTCTTGAGAGGGCATTTGTAAAGGCATAAAAAAATTTAATTTTCTATTGTGGTTGATACAATCCTTGGAACTTTATCATGGATTACCACAAAATCTCTGCTGCCACCACAGAAAAGCATATCCCTTTATTTCTTCTTTCGCGATAGCAAATTACATTGAACTGAAACATATCTGGGTTTAAGTCTTTCAAGTTTAATGTCTGGACATCAGATCATTTCAAATACTGACCGATATGTGTTTGACGACGGAGATTATAAGAGCTTAGATAAGCGTTTCAAGGCGCTCCATCATCCTCATGTTGTTGCATTTTCATAATTTCATATTCAGTCATTATTTAATTTTCAATTATATTATGTTCGAATTGAATGCAACAACGAGTTACATGTGTTTTGATATATTAATAGTTTATTCCATAGACTTTGAAGGATATGCATATAATATGACGAATGAAATTATTGCAGTTTACATTTGTATTTTTATAGTTCACTGAACATATAATTTATTTCCGTAGTTAACGTTCATAAACTGTTTTGATAACGTATAAACAACATTAGAAATAAAACAATGCCCCCTCTTTGTTCAATCTAAACAAGCGTCTGTTGTAGAAATTCAATGAATGTGATAAAGACACCCTGCAACCTGGAACATTAACGCCGGTACCAATCAACGACAAGACAAAACCTCAGCGTCATCGCAACAATATCATCACGAGCACACGACATCATTAGGACAGAACGTTCGCTTCGTGCCATCGAGCACCGCACCGCAGCGCGCCGTCGTAAACACGCCAGTGATCCATCGGGCGGGCAGCGGGCACGGCGCGGCGCGGCGCGGCGCGGCGGGGCGGCGGCTGGCGGCTGGCGTCAGCTCCCGACGGCCCGGGAAGGGCCGGGCGCGATTAACATAACGACGCCTAATCCGTCGCGTTTAGCCCGAAATTGAGGTTTCACCTCCAGCCGCCCTTGCGCGCCACGCGAGAAGTGCTCGCGCCGCCCACGCACCCTGCCCGCGCGCCCCGCGTCCCATCCTCGCATCCCGCCTCGATCCGGCCCACGCCTCGCACCCACCACCGACCCTGCCATGCCTTGATCCCCCAGGCACCCCACCCCCGCGCCTCGCTCCCCGCGCCCCGCAATCCGACCCACGCCTCACACCCACCACCGACCCTGCCATGCCTTGTTCACCGTCCCAGGCACCCGACCCCCGCGCCTCGCTCCCCGCGCCCCGCAATCCGACCCACGCCTCGCACCCGCCACCAGCCCTGTGTCATGCCTCGTTCCCCGTTCCAGGCACCCCATCCCCGCATCCCTCACCCAGCAGACCGTTCCCTCTCCAGAACCATGCACCCCGCGCCCCACGCCCTGTGCCCAGCGCCCAGCCCCAGCGCCCCGCATCCCGCCCCCGCAGAGGGGTCGATACGCGAGGGCGTGGCCGGCGCCATCTTGCCGCCCGCGCCCCGCGTTCGCGCGCCTTCACAGGCCGCGCCGACCGTTTGGGAAAGCTTTTGTTGAACTTCTCTTCGTTGTGCGTTGGGCCCAAAGTGGTCGAATTCATTTCTCTTGCACTCTCCCATGCACTAGAGTTTCTAAAATTTGCTCAACAGTTCTGTATTAAATAGGTCTGGTATAAAATATGCCGTTTGACATTTTGGATTTTACAATTAAAGGAGAGTTCTCCAAAAACATCTCGATCCAGGAAACAAGTCATATGGGAAGCTCGTTGGCAAGGAAAAGAGAATTCACCGCTTTGTCTTGTGACAGATTTTCTTAATTACAAAACAATACTTATGTAAATGGCATACACACACAAAATAAATTTACTCTAAACTAAAAGAACAGGGAAAAATCTTTCTTGATTGAAGTAATCTTATAGTAATACTAATATAAAAACGTGAAGTTCAGCTAATATTGAGTCACAAGAATTTGAATATGACTGGGATGATCTACTCTTATTTACACAATGCTGTATTTGAAGCAACTTTTTATAATTCTATCCCCCACGCTTTTTTTGTCTTAATGTAGCGGGCTTTCGAGCCAAAGAACAGGAACAGAATGATATTCGAATTACTAAATGAAATATGATTTCGAAGCTCATACGTTCTTATAGAATCTGAGATGATTACCGCATTAAAGAAGTACTTCTTCGCATTCGTTTGATGTAGAATAGTTTGTGTTCTTTCGAGAACTTCATCCTTTAATTTAATTTGAATCAAAAGATTTTATTTTTGTATTTATATTGTTTTCTTGAATGTTCATATTAGGATAGAAGAGAGGAAATGGAGTTTTAATTGATGTCATTTTAAGGAAGATAAATGGTATCAACGGCCTCCCTATTAATTGTGAAGTTCGTTCAACAAAAAATCATGTCATTTATTTTCGTTAACCACTTTCATGTTTCAATCTTTGTTTTTAAATTCATGGTAATGTCCATTGGTTTGGACGTGAGATCTTCAACAAGCCATTTATTTTGCTCGTACACTTTAATACTCAAACTGTTTTAACTTATTCTTACCATCATCTGATTGATTTTCCCAATTTAGAGTTTAGATCTGCTTTAATAAGAGGTAGCATTACATTTGCGCCCGAAATATGAATTCTTCGGAATAGACCACTATAGACACACCACAAAGTTCAATTTCTGAAACATAAATACTTATTTCACATGTGTGTGTAAGATGAGAGGCAAACTGGGAGGTGCACATTCCCTGCGTCATTTTTAAAAAAGTACATAATCATTAAGTTTATTATATGCTATGTTATAGAGTACACACACGCGTAGATAGACTTTTCTGCTGCATTATTGATTCTATAGAATTAGAGATATACTATCGTAAAAAAGGAAAATATGATTTACTTTAGCAATGATATATAATGCTTTAGTTAACATTTGTAATGTACATTTTTAAAGACTTAAAAGCCTTTAAGAAGTAATATACTTGAGCTGCTGGGTCAACAACCCCATCTCGATCAGGTTTTCGTCAGTTTTCCTCGTCCATTGAGTAAATGTTGAGATGGATCCTTGTTTTGCTTTCAGATATAAATGAAGCTTCACTAGGTGTGCTGGGATTAGAGCCTGGGGTATGGGTTACTATTTTGTTAGCAGTATTAAAAAATCAAATCTGTATTTCGTAAACCGATGCGAATAAATTTTCTGTAACTCGGGAGCGAAAATGTCTAGTTTTCAAATGTTGCCAACCTCGTTTTGTTGGAACTTTTATTCATCATTCAACAATTTATAGTTAAAAGGGAGGGAAGAAATTCCGGAGCTCAAGATAACGTGCGCAGGTGTGTAATTCTCCCCTAAACGTCATGTACAATTTTTACTGTTATTGGGCGAAACATAAATTAATAAATGATTGTACAACAATGATTGTACTTACAGATGAGTTTGGAAAACGTAATTCGCTAGATAAGATACAGAATACACAGAATTTTGTAAATCAATACTAGATGAACTGTAGAAATGGATATGAAATGTGTAGTTATAATAGAAGTGGCGTGGTTGCAAGTACTAAGACATACCAACTACATATTCTTTTAATCTCTTTTTCTCAGAACAACTTACTTTGTATTTTACTAAATGATTCATAATTGTTGTTCAGCATGTGTTGACCTCTCTTTTCACAACCGTAATGATAAACTTTTGAATAACTGCGCTCTCTTGAACATTATCAAATTCTGTGGAAAATTACCACAAATACTGAACCCTTTGCGTGACTAATCATAATGAAATTTTCGCTGGAATTGACAATAATTACACAGGCTTATTTTTACGTAATAACAATCCGAGGGCGTTTTATTATTATTTCATAAAGATCTCTGCGTCAGGATGAAATTCGTGGCTCTCGTGAGTCTTACCCAACAGCTTGTTAATTGAGTTGATTTCGGATTTCAGTGGGTGGGATAAAAGATAACTCGCAGACCCTAACCGACAAAAAGCTCTATGAATAGAGTGTTTCATGCCATTAGTTAAGATGATCCACTATTCGGTTTTAGACTATACGAACATAACTCGTAAGTCAACAGCACTGTTAATACAGAGCAACAATATCTGGAATAATGAACTGTATCTGTTTATTGTCAATCGATTTTCTGTTTTTTTTAAAACGTGAACATTAAAATTTAATAAGAAATTTTTCACATCTTTATGTGTTATATTACTACATAAACTGCAATATTCCCTCTTAGTAGTTTGTTTTACTGTTTTAATTGTTTATTTACAATTAATAGCTAGAAATATTTGCGGCTTGTATTTCATATTTCTATTTCGAACTCATGCTGTAGGTGTCCACGAAAGTTAGTGTAAAATAATGTGTATTTGTGCGTAGTATTACCTACAGTGAAATAGCCGAAGCCCTTGGGTACAAATGTGGAGTGTTGTACAGGTGTTTTTATTACCTCTGTACGTGTCAGAGGTTAAGGCGTGTTGTGCCAGAACATGTCATCAAAACATTCACCAATTAATTTACGTAATCTATTTAACATATTAGTAACTCTAAATTGTAGTGATTTTTTAGAGAAGATATCAAAAGTAAATGGTAATTACGAGTAAAAATTACGAAGAACGTACCATTATCTAGCCCTACAAATATAGTCACTTTAGTGTCATTAACTTTCTTCATGAAACAAATTTTTTGATGGGAAAATCTTATCCAAAAAATTGGAGAGTATCTAATAAAATATAACGTTCCTTATTTCGGTACAAAATAAATTTGATAGTGAGAACGGAAAACATAATGTGCAATCTTGATTCACGAATAGAACCTGTACATCTTCATGACACGAACAATTTACACTTTGGTGAGAAATCTTACATCTAGAATATGGAGTGTTTGACCCCGCGTCATATATTTTGGTTAATGGTGTGAAAGTTCTCGAGACGATATCTTCATGACATGAACTGTTCATCTTGAAATGAACAAGTTGATCGAGAGTACATTATACATCAGCACAAAGGAGAAGTCGTCTGCATTGCAAATATTTTCTTCATACTTTCCCAGAAAGTGCATGAGCCGAGTGGTTAAATTATAAAAATTCCTTCCGCCTTAGATTACACTGATCAACAAGGTTTTCTTCACGAGAAATCAGATAGTAAATCTAGAACCCTTTTTTCATACTGTATTTAGATATGTATTCAGACTTTGTCCATCAGGCACAGTTTTTTTTTTGTGACAGCTACTTTTTAAAATCTGATGTTAGCATTTCATCTGTCATAAGCACCTTTATTTTATATGTAGCGATTTTATTCCATTAATGTCATAAATGTAAATATAGTTATTTAAGGACATTATATATCATGCTGAAGCACCAAGAGGCAATACTGTGGAGGTCCATTCATGTTATGACATTCTCAGACCAGTTAACCTGGCATTGTGTTTTGTAGGACCACAAATGGCCATTAGGGGCTGATGAAAAATTTGAAGAACTGTTAAATCCACTGGAAAAAGCAGCCTGGCAGTCATTCAAAAATTTATGTTGCAATTTCCTTGGAAATTATACAGCACAAAACTATCGTGACATAAGTCCTGATCTGCATTCTTATAAATCTACGGGATGTACCGTATCGTTGGGAATTTACTTCCTAGACTCTGACATGGACTTCTTTCCGGAAAATCTTGAGGCTATCAGCGATGAGCGTGGCAAGCCTTTTCATCAGCAAATTTCTACAATGAAAACAGGTACTAATATGTTGGTGCAAATCTGCTGTAGAACTACTAAGTGTAGTTCTAATATGTTGACTGACTTCTGTTGGACCAAGAAGAGACATGTTCCAGATACAGAATCATTATAAGCACTTATAATATCTAAGTAAAGAATGAGTAGTTACAATGTAAGTCAGAATGGGTAATATACCATTTAGAGTTGGATAGCTAGTCATTGATTTTATTAAAAATTATAAAAAGTTCAAACGAATATCACGCAAAACTCGTACCTGATGGGGAAAACTTAAATTATATTTGAATTTAGAATGAAACATTCTTACAGAGTCTGTCATTTTCATTCTTGTGAAAGAAAGAATGTTTATTTTTGTAGACCAGTGAATTAATTCACCATTCATGTTGACAATTTAGAAGATATTGGTTAGTTACCTGTTTTACATTTATTATATTGTCGGGCATGTACTACCGGCCTAGGTGGCTCAAGGCATCAACAAATATCACTGCAGTGATATTTGTTGGTCCAATAATTTGCGTATAATTTGGAGGTCCAAGAGTTCGAGTTCCGATGGCGGCAGCAGGATTTTTGACACTAGCTAAATAGCTAGATCGACTTTAGCTGCTGTCTGCAGGAGGATTATAGCGGCCGGCTGTTCTAATCGGTAGTTTTGCATGATTTCACCGATGAACATTAGACGAATGCCCAAGCAACACCCTAACAAACGGGCCACGGACCGCGCACGATCTTTCCTTCCTCTTCTTTGTCCTATCCTCACCCCTTCCTTACACACACACACACACACATGCCCTATGCTACCACACACGCCGGGAGACCAGTATGGAGTCTCGAGCTTGTTCCGGGTGGGACTGTTTCGCTGATGGGAGATACCTGATTGGCGAAAACCTCGCTCGGCGACGTGTAGGACGAAACAGGATTTCATCATTTAGCTGAGAAATATCATCGCAAGCTCCAGAGGAAAACGCATGCACTACACTCACTGTATTATTGACCTTTGCAGTTGACGTACCCGTGATCTCTAATCAATCAATCGATCAATCGATCAATCGATCGATCATGTACTACACAATAATACGAACATATACTTCACAATTCTGGAATCAAAATATTTTTACATCATCTATTGACTATTTTGACGTTAAAGATAATACCAATTAAAATATCGACTGTACTGTATGAATTGCTGATTAACACCGACTTAACATTATGACCACCCCGATTCGAGAACAGCCTTCAGTCTTCATGCCTCGATCACGGAGGCCACGCGACGCACGAGTAACATCCGACGCGCTGACTTTACGCAGGCAGATTCATTGTTAGAGATGTCTACGGCTGATTATCTATATGGGGGCAGATGCATAGCTAGTGATGTCTTTGGTGTCAAAATGAGTCGATCGGCCGATCTATTCGAGTTTGATAGGTCAAATTTTGACGTCATGGCTCCATGGATTCAGCATATTCGAAATGAAGTCTTGTTGGCTGCTTTGGGTCCTTATTGCGACATTTCAAAAGTTTGTATTGATTAAGCCTAAGCTAAAAGCTCTCCTTAATTGCCTGTCTCTCCATGCGAAGACTTTTAGATAAACAAGTTCTTCAGACAGAGAATTTGACTTTCCAAATCTTTAACAGTTTCAGACAAGAATGATTCACGTATGAAATAATATTCACGTATGTATATAGCACAAAATATTCACATTTCCGGTGACATTCAATATGTTTATACAGAGTGTCCGGGGAGGAAACGTCGAAACTTGGAAAATAAGTTCTTAAGACAATTCTAAGCATATTTTGTCTAATAAACTACGTGGATATTCCGAATGCTTGAGCCACAATATGTACTCAAAATTTGGTTTGAAAAATTGATTTCTAGGCAAAACTTTGCATTACAGAAGCATAGAAACACTCCATAAACATATGACTTGTTATTATTTACAAAATAAATGAATACATTTATTCAGAAAGAAAAATTAATATACAGTAATATACAATAAGAAGAGACAATAAGAATACGAAAAGTGGGGACTTAAAATTAACCTTAAAAAGACCGAATATTTATGCATTGGAGGAGATACCTCTAATATAAAAATTGATGATGACGAAATAACTAACTGTTCAAAATTTAAATATCTGGAGACTATAATTACTGACGATGGGAAAGTTGATGAAGATATTACCACTAGACTTGCAATGGGCAGAAATGCAATCAAAGCTCTACATAGCCTTATATGGAATAATGTGCTACGACAAGACACAAAGAGAAGAATATTCCACAGTGTAGTGGAAAATATTATATTATATGGTGCAGAAATGTGGCCTTTAACAAAACGCCGTAGAGACAGAATACGGTCAGTAGAGCTCGACTTCATGAGAAGATCTTTACAGATAACAAAGCTGGACAAGATAAGAAACGAAGTGGTATGGGAAAGAGCTGGGGTTCAAACAACCATAACCAGAAGACTAGAAAATAAAGCTCTTCAATGGTACGGACATGTCCAGAGGATGCAAAATGAGAGATGGCCAATTCAAATTTTAAACTGGATACCTGAAAGGAGGCGTAGAAGAGGTAGACCTGTTTTGGCCTGGAAGACGTATATACAGGAAGTAATGAATGAGAAAGGACTAGAAGAAGGTCAATGGAATGACCGAAAAATATGGAAATCGAAAATGGCAAACTCTTAGGGGTAGAACCGACGAAGAAGAAGAAAAATTAAGCGAGAAATAAAAAAGCTCCCAATTTACACAATTCGACTGCTTTTTTATTTCTCGCTTAATTTTCTGTCTGAGAAAATATATATTCATTTCTTGTGTAAATAATAAACAATTTGCATGTTTCTGGAGTGTTTATATGCTTCCATAATGCAAATTTTTGCCTATAAATCATTTTTTCAAACCAAATTTGGAGTTCTCATTGCTGCCAAACCATTCGGAATATCCACATAGTTTATTAGACAAAATATGCTTAGAATAGTCTTAAGAGCTTATTTTCGAAGTTTCGACGTTTCGTCCCCGGACACCCCACATATCTTTTATCTACCGAGTCAGGGTTGAAGGTTGAGTGAAGTGGAGCTAAAACAGCACGTACTTTCTTGTCCGTATTTTTACGCAAAATTACGCCTAAAGTGCTCAAACTTTTAAAAGGAATCTTTAAGGAACAGTTTCCATTAAGGGGAAAAACTCTCTCTATAATATTTTAGTTGTAGGAAGACGCCGAAAAAATTTTGAACTTTTGCAATTTTCGAAAAATAAGGTTTTTTGACGAACGTGACAGCTGCACAATTCTCTTAAATGTCCTTCACACTATCCTACAAAAAAAATAATCAGAAACGATAGAGCCATTTTTTTTTGAAACTTTAGAAATTATCCCAGGGGCTTCAAGTGAAGTATCCCTCAAAATTAAAATATCGGTTTCAAATTTAGGGGGGCCGCGACATCAGCTTGATCGATTCGGGAAAATAAATTTTGGAGAAAATCGGCCGAACGGTTTGTGTGCTAGCGTTGTTCACAGACGGACAGACAGACGGAAAAATAGACCTTTTTGCCGTCTTGCGATTTTTCGGTATGAAGGACCCGCAAACATGGATTCTGGCTACGCCAAGTGTTACAGGTTTTTTCTAAATTCAGCAACTGCATTTATCTACTTTTTCGTTCCCAGGGCCAAGAATATTTTTTCTGCCAAAAATTCGCCGTTTTTCCGCGCAGCATTACATAACTTTCTCTCTACTCCGTACCGAGAAAGTAAAGTTTAACAGTTCCACCAAATACGAAAGAGGTCCACTTCCATAAATTGGCCATTCTTAATATGCACTTCCAATAAATAAGGTTAATAAAGAAATAATGTTTTGATTTGGTAATTACCTAGAAAATCCTTTAAGCATCATAGACACGTTGGGTGACCATTTCGTACCTCTCTAATCATTTTAATTATATCTTTATTCATGTACTGTAAGCTCGTGTGCGATGTTCCTTACTTCCTCCTTCTATACTACCGACCTTGAACCTACCAGATCATAAACCCTCACTTTTACATAACAATAACGAGGATATAAAGTACTTTCCTAGAGAACTTCTTTCTTTACTTCAAATTCATGCAAGGGACTTCATGCTCTGATTTAATCTTTCTTTCTCGCCTACATCCATCTTCAGTTTAAAATGTAACGAAGTAATTATAGGCATAATTGAAAAAATCTCCAGCATAATCTTCTGTAATTTTTTTTCTCGTCATCATCTCTCCCAGGACATTTATTCTGCACAGCACACACTCCCGGGAGGAGTTCCGAATGGGTGCTTTAAGAAGATAATAGATAATGCACATGGAATGGACCGGGCGACAAAGAGGGCATATGAAATCCGGGACTCGTTAAAGAAATAGGCCTGCCCCTTGCTACGTTATTTTATTATTCAACTTGAAGGGACTGCTAGATAGCTTAGGTACAGTAATTAACACGATTTTATTACACAATCTTATCAAAAATTTAAAGAATTCTTTAAAAAAACCGAACTTTAAATGAATGGAAAATTAAAATTATAGACCACAACTTTCAATTTTATGAAATTTCTCAGATTAAAATTTTCACTTTAAAAAGTTTTCTGAAAACACATTTTTACCATTATATTTGAAACACATAACCCAAATGACCAAAATTTGTTAGTCACAAAATCTTATTAGACATTTAAAGAATTCGAAATGAAATTCGAAATGTATTAATAAATGACAATTAATTCAATAAGATATTAGCCATTGTGGTTGCAATAAATAAATAATAAAGAAACAAAGAAACAAACAAACAAATACATAAATAAATAAATACATAATAAATAAATAAATAAATAAATAAATAAAATGAGCGGTTTGTTTGTTTCCGATAGGGAATGACAGAAGGGGATCAGCCCAGCACCCCTCGCGTGGAAGGCAGCAGTTGGCGTGGGGGTGGGGACCTAGGGGTGGATTGGGGAAGGGGCAAGCCGGAGGGTTTTGCGATCGTTCCCTCCGCCAATATACCAACATTGCGGAGGGCGGGCGCGCCGGTTCACGCGAGGGGCGCCAAGGGAATGCGGCGCCCTGCCGCCCTAACTCCCCCGGCCCCTTTTCTGCGCCCCGGCCGCCACGTCGCTCCGAAAGCACGCCCGCAATCCAACCGAGTGGAACCAGGCGAACCGCGGCGCGGGTTGACTCAGGAGTCGCGCTGTTGACCCATGCGGCGCGCAACGATGATTTACCCTTGGCTAAAGGGGCTGAAATGGATTCTCTTTCGACAACCATTTCGATCATCGGTTGAAAGTAGATTTTCCACAATTTCCTTAGTCATAATTTTATTAACTTTTTATTAATGTGTTTATTTATTAATCGACTCATTTATTTACTTATTTATTTATTTACAGGAGAACACGAGATGGATGAGCCGACGGGCAGATGGGTGTGCGTACGTCAGACAAACGTTTAAAAAAATAGTATTTCGGATTAAATAACACACAAAACCTGGATTCTGACTATCCTACATATACGAGAAAGTAAAATAATGAAGGACTATCCAAGTTTGCTGTATCAAGGACTGCGAAACCCTTTTTTTGGGGGGGGGAACAAAAGATCTGCACTTGTTTCTATGGCATTACATGTTCCATTATTGAGTACTACTAAACGAGAATAAAAATATACACTGTAAAATGGATAATGTCCTCTTAATGAGTGATAAACGGGTATCATTAAATGAGTGATAAAGGAGTATAATTAAATGAATGATAAAGGAGTATGGGAATTAATTTGAAAGTGAATGGTTAGAGCCGATACGAAATGACAACAGACAGTATGAAAAACAGATGAGGACCTTGAATGCAGACTGTAGCGTTTGCTTTCCACCAAGCCCCTTAACGGTATTTTTCTTGACTCTTTTAATTCCTAGAAACCAATAGAATTAGACAGAAGGCAATTTTGCTTGTCAGTTTGATATCTACTAAGTACGGAATGATTGCTGTGAACATTTGCGGATCTATGGTATTAAGAACGAAGAACTAGAATTGTGGAGACTAAAACCATACTATTACGTTCCGAGTGGTAGCTACAGGCCCAAAAAACAACGTATTGTTCGTGAACGAGAGACCAAAAGACATTATACTCTATTAAGTTCATTAATTTTTACCCGACTTCGAAAGAAGGAGTTTCCTAACAGACTTCGAAAACGATTATTAACAGACTTCGCAATGGGTAAATTTTATTTTCGTTCATCCCAACTTTCGCAAATCGTTTCCAATTTAAAAGATTCTTCCTTTGTCTTAAAGAGTATAAACTCCCGGTAGCACCACTATTATTTAATGATATTCCGGTAATTGGGTCTGAAGTTGTAATAAATAATAAAGTGGTACAACACTTTAACCGCGCAACCAAGACTGTACCTAAAGCTTATTGTAATAAAACCGACCACATGAGAAGATTTCACCGCGCGTAACGAAATATTCCATTTTAGGGCGAGCCATGCCCTGTAGAAGGCCCAGGATTTGCGCACTTTGACCAACTAAGGGCGAGTTTGCCGACGTCGAACAATACGAGGATTCCTTTCGCGCCCCGGTAACATTGCCCCGCTGCTTCAGTTACGCATCATTTTTCCCAGCGCAGCTCCGCACTCCATGAACATCGCCGCTATGGCAACGTTCCCGGAGGTGTGGACTCCGACATAGAGGGCAGGATTAGGATCGCACACCAAGAATCTTTGTACCCAGAGAGCGACGTAAGTCGCGAGACTTCTCAACACTTCTTCTGAATTTTTCATCCAGCCTGAATGGATGCGTTCCCGTTTCTGTCCGCCATCGACACTACCTATCGAAGTCTTCTGGATTTGGACGCGAACCGAATACACTCTGATCTGTGTTGATTCTGTCGCTCACCTGATAAGGCCCATTGTCACTCGATAGTATTAATTGATTGATTGATTGGTGTTTCCGGGCGCGTCAACTACTTTGGTCATTAGTCCCGTCAGTGTAGTGCGAGTTTTTCCTCGGGAGGTGGCGGGTGAACTTTTCCCCGCTGTATGGCGAGATCTGGCGTCGACCCACCGTCGACTAGCAAGGTTTCCCCTCATCCATCTCCCACCAGCGGGGCATCGCCCCAGCCGGAACAAGCTGTAAGCTCCCGACCGGTCTCCCGGCAAGTGTGGTAGTGTAGTGCATGTTAGTGTAAGTGTGTGTGTAAGAGCAGAGGATAGGACAAGCAAGAGGAAGGAAAGATCGCGCGCGGTCCGTTTGTTAGGGTACTGCTCCGGCATTCGCCTGGTGTTGATCGGAGAAACCACGGAAAACTACCGATCAGAGCAACCGGCCGCTAGAATTCTCCTCCAGACAGCAACTAAATTCGACCTAGCTGACAAGCTAGTGTCGAAAATTCTGCCGCCGTCGGGACTCGAACCTAGGACCTCCCGGTCAGAGGGACTGCAGGATAGTATTAAATTAGATAGAACTATAAACATATGAACAGTATGTGCAGTTAGGGTTCCGCACTGGACCCAGGTAAAACCGATGCGCAAACCGTATTCGCGCGCCGAGTTGGCGAAGCCGTTACCCACTCCGCAGCGGCATCCGGCCGCACCCGTCTGCCAGTAGTGAAAGACAAAGCTCCGCGAGCTGCAGGGGCATTCGTGTGTAAACGCGGTCGGAGTAGTGACCGTCTAAGAGCACCGAGAAACTACGCCCGTAGCCACCACCATCGCCTCCGCCGCCAGTAGGTCATTAGGTGTCTACGCCTACCCAAGTAGGTAGGAGGAGCCGAGCAAGCAGGGGCAAGGATGCGTCAGAAGTCCATGCCTAAGATTAGTTGTAAGGTTAGTTTTTAAGGGGACCTTGTCAGGCCTATCTCCACCATTATAAATTAATTTTCCTGTTTCTAAAGAACTATTCATGATACAAGAATGAAATTTTGCACAGTTATTGTTTGCACTGTGTAATATACATGGGCATGTTTGTAACTTTCTTAACATAATGGAACTACTTTATTACTTATTCAACTACTTCATTACTTATTCACGTCAGAGGTCCTAGGGTTCGAGGTCAACAGACAGTGGCAGAATTTTCAACACTTAGCTACATAGTTAGGTCGAATTCGCTGTCTGGAGAAGAATTCTAACGGCCACCGGCTCTGATTGGTAGTTTTCTGAGTACTTGCCGATACCCAGGCGAATGCCGGAGCAGTATCCTGACAAACGGGCAACGGACCACGCGCGAATTTCCTGTCTCTTCCTTCTCCTTTCCTCACCACTTACACACGCATACTCATACATGCACTACATTACCACACATACCGGGAGATCGGATGGGAGCTTAAAGCTGGTTCCGGATGGGGCGGCGCCTCGCTGGCGAGAGATACCTTCTTGGAGAAAACATCGCAAGCCGACGTGTAGGTCGAAGGGATCTCACCAACCAGCGGGGAAGATCATTGCCACTTCATGTGATTAAAACATGCCCTACACTTCCGGGACTGATGACCATAGCAGTTTAAGTGCCCAGACACACGAAATAATCATTTATGTCTAAATTGAAATGTTTTGAAAACTACTCCATCGTTGTAGTGTGAGCTGCACGGTTCTACCTTCTCGCTCATGAATCCTCATCTTTCAGAGCAGGCGCGCAAACCGCGGAAACTAGAGGAGGTAAGTCAGATTGTATCACCCGCTTATTCTCGGTGAATCACATGGGTACTATCAAAGCATGGGACCTATGTGTACGATCGCATATGTGGTTTAATCATCTGTGGGTATTCATTTTTTTCAAACGTGATATTGATTTATCTGATTACTGTAGGTTCAGCGAATTGGAAACTAATTTTTTAAGTTTGGTAGTATTTGATACTCTGAGAAGAAATGAGAAAATATTACATTTTCAAAATTTATGGAAAACGGTTACAGATCTTTATTTTTCTGAAATGTATCAACTTGCGCTGATAAATCTTGAAAATTAGATTATCAATAAAATATCCAAATTTTCAAAAATTTCAAAAGCTGAATTTTATGTGAACTTTCTCTACTCTTATTATGGGAGATAGCGATGTTTTTCCTCAATGCGTTTGTCAATGTGGCCACCTTAAATGAATTAGCATACAACTTTTCAAAAATATTAGAATTTCTGACGTATAATTGAATTGAATCATATCCGATGTTCAATATAGATAGAGATAGACAACAATGCACAATATCAAATGGTTCAAGTGTAATTTTCATTAAAACTTCCAAAAATACACTGCACACAGCATATAACCTTTTGTTTCCGAGATAAAGAAAGAATTTTAAGTTCGGAATATACATTTTGGAGGTGTTTGCTTTCTCCTTAACAAAACAAGTGAATGAATGTACACTTTCAGTCCCAAGATGATGATGATGATGATGATGATGATGGTTATAATTATTATTATTATTATTATTATTATTATTATTATTATTATTATTATTCAAATAATCATATTCTCACAAAATTGTACACGATCTTATTTAAAAATTATGTCAAACATACTTCATTAACTAAAAATATATATCATCAATATTATAGTTTTGCGCGGTACATTTTTGACATTTTCACAAATACGGAGGGTTCGCCGAAAATGGACCATTTTTACAAATGTATTTTGCTCTATTCGAAAAACTGAAGAAAAATTTGGAATCGTTGTTTAGAAAATATTTCTATCACCTTTTACTTCAAGCAAAGTTACACGAAAACTACTGGGGCCTTCTGGGATATATGTACGCCAGTCGAAGCCAGGCTTGATATTTTCTTATAAAAATAATTTACGCTGAATATAAAAAATATTTTGATTTCTTGATTTAGAATTAATATTTAAAAAGTAAAGAATTGTTATATTCATTTAATTTTGTTTGTATAGAAAATTAATAATATTTGTATGTGTATTATTTGCTTCTGGACGGTCTGAATCACCATGGTTTCATCCCCTTTGCATGCACCAATGCTCAATATTGTAATTTCGCATGGTTATTTTTTTTATGAATTTCGAAATTACAGAGTGTTTGCCGAAATTGGGAACTATTCAATATTTTTCAAAGTATCTTGCAAAAAATTTTAGAAAGAAATTAGAGACATTTTTGACACAATAATAGTTTGAAAATGATCTGCATTTCCCGCAAAATTACGCGAAAACTACTCATTTTTTAAAAATGTTAAGATCTGTCTTGGAATAAGAGATTTCATTAAGGAAAAATCTTTTTATTAAATAATATTATACTTTGCACGACCGCACTTTGCTCTAATTGAGTAACAAAATTAAGAAAAATATTTGGGATAACTTTTCAGAAAAATTTGAAAATGCTGTTGGGCTTAATATAAAGCAACCCCCAATATAGAATAATCATTTCGAATTCGGAGGATCTCGAGTTCGGTCAAATTGACAGGATTAATTCTGAAAAATGGTATGAACGGTTGAGTTGCTAGTGTTGATCGCAGCCAACCAGACACTTAACTGATCCGAAGTAATATTCATGGATCGTATTAGAATAGTGCAAATCAATACGGAAAGAGAAACGACCAAAAAATATTTCGAAGCCAGTCATAGCTGGAGACATAAGGAGACGCAGAAAAGGAATGTCAGAAGCAAAAGTAAGAATGAAAGGGGATGTTCGAAAGGGTTAAAAAGAGGAGTGTAAGAAGAAACTATTGTTTATGTGAATGATGGCTAGGTAGAAATGAAAATGAAATTGAAAGAAGGGAGAATATAATAGTTTGAACAAACTTAGACAATTGAGGAGGAACAAAAGAAAACAAAATTTTGTAAAGCAAATCTCGCGAAAGAAGACAAGAACATACAATCAATAAAAAACTTCAAAGCAAGGCTACGATATACATATACCGAACATGTCAGTTAGGGGGGGGTGGTTAACGAAAATAACGTGATTTTTTTTAAAAAAAACGTCTTTTTAGTCCCTTAACCATTTTACTGCCGACAAACATGGAGTAATCCTCCGTTAAGTTAGTCTGTTATCATTAGTCTATTGCCTTTTATCTCTTCGGCCAGAAGATCGGCGCTGTTAGATCCCGGACTTTCCAGGCGGTCACCCTCCAGGAAACCACGGTGCTCTTGGGTAGCTTAACCCTCAATTAGGCGGGCGTGCAATAGTCACGTTAATGGGCGCGCGGCGTATACAATACGCCATTTCATTTGCATGATGTAGAGCAACTAAAATGTAACTAAATACTTTAAATAACGTGGTTAATTACACTAAAATATTTTATTCGAAAATTTTTACATTACACAAATTTTTCATTAACAAACCAAAAAAAATCTAGGCAAAAAATAATTGATTAATTTACAAGATTCCAGCCTGCCAGAATGTCTATTTCCCAATGTGTTTATTGTGTACAAAACTATTTTATTTGGATTTTTTATTAATTATACGCTGTGCTGGCTGGTGGGAGATGCCTGGCTGGGGAAAACCCTGATAGCGGACGGTAGGTCGGCGCCGAATCTTACCACCCAAAGGGGAAGATCAAAGCAAAATCATGGACTACACTTCCGGGAAGAATACTTTTAGCTATTGACGTTCCCAGAATCATCAATCAATCAAACCAGTTCATTCAAAAAATCAATCAGTTCATCTGAAATATCTATGAAAGTGATGAGTGCAGAGACTTCACCTTCCATGTTCTAGCCACTTTTGTTTTTAAGGCGGGAAGAATTTTTTCAAAATATTTTTTTGGGTATTCTAGAAAATTTACTTTTCAAAGGCGTCATTTCCCACTTTTTAATTTCTTGTATTTGTTTCTTGCCGCACAATCTATTTGTTTGAAAATTATTTTAGAAAAGCATTCTCTTCCGTTTTCAGAAAATTCATCGCTATCACTAGAACTATCACTATTGTATCGTGATGTACGTATGCCTTCACATTTACTTTAATGATCGGGCATTGAATATTTCCCGATTCACTAACTGACGAGTGGTTGTCAATTTGTTCTTCTTCAGATCTTGAACTCGAAATATATCTGCTTCATTCAGTTTTTCATGAGACCTAGATGGAATTCCAAAATGTTGCACGATGTTTGGACAAATTCCAAATGTCATTCCATCCCAAACTTTGTATCTAGAAGATCACAACTAGTGATACGCGTGAAATGGTAAAAATGAACAAGTTTAAATTACGTAACTAGATGGGCGGCGTACTGAGTACGCCAAGATGCACGGGGAAAGCAAAAGAGTTGGCATACAGCTTAAGTGAGACAAAGAAAAATACGTATTGACTCACAATCGGCAGAGCAAGAACTGGCGGTAGGGTATTAGATATCAGCGTTTCCTGCTTATCGAAATTCTAGGAAAGAAAAGCTCAGAAATGTAGCGTGGCGTACTCAGTACGCCGCGCGCCCACATGGTTAATCTCCGTGACTTCACGGAGCGTAGTTAAGCAATTTCCGCTACCGTCGCCGGATGATATAGTTGATAAGGGCGACGATCGAGGTGCACTCGAGTTTAAATGTTGATGAGAAACACATCCGTTGAAAGGAATGAGTGAACAAATTATAGTTACACATTTACTTTTATGCTATGTTGACTACATTATTTTTGTCACACAAAGAGTCGTTTACCCTTGACATACAACTCGAATCCTAATTTTTTTTTGAAATTTTACTCAATGATTGTTCTTATAGTTACCGCATTGTTGAATATATTTTGTATCAGATATTATGCCAAACATTTGAAAAGTACGTGGCTTACACTGAAACATTAGTTATTCCCAACTAGACAAGAGAAATTGTTTATACTAAAAAAACACGTCTCCATGGAGAATTGAATGATTGTTTATTGTGTCCGGGCGCAGAAACTGATATTGTCATTGATTTCTTAAGTGTAGTGAATTCTGTATAATGGAAGATTACGGTGTTCCTTTCCAGGTAGAAAATGAGATCCGTCACCGACCTGTACGCCAAGTTACGTGGGGATTTCCTCTTCTGGTATCTCCGCCGGCGAGGCGTCGCCCAACCAGGACAAGCTCTAGGCTCCCAACTGGGGGTAGTGTAATATACGTATGTGTATGAGTGTGTGTGAAAGGGCAGAGGAAGAGAAGAATGAGGAAGGAAAGATCACGTGCGGTCCGTGGCCCTTATGTTAGGCCACTGCTCCAGCATTCTCCTGTTATTGATCGGAGAAACCACGATAAACTACCGATTAAAAGCTTGCTGGAGGCTAGAATTCTGCTCCAGAGAGCGACGGAATTCGACATGGCAATTTAGATAGTGTTGAAACCCGTCACTGTGGAATTCAAACCGTAAGACCTCTCAGCCAGAATCGCCTGCAGCGGTAAGTTTCACGAGAAGATATATTAGCGTAATTCCTCTCATACAGTTGGTTTTAATAAAATAGACGAACGTATAATGTAGAAGATTCTTATTGGCTCTGCATGTAAAATAATTTGAGAGACCAATGTATGTTTTTGAAGAAAAGTAAATATTATTACTTCTATGTGAATGCATGTTGCTGTGGTTATCTCGACAACATGAACGAAGAATTCCAGAAGCTACTTCCAGAGAAATCATTACTGGCTTCTGAAAACTTTCGCCTCGCCTTAGAAACCGGACACTCTGTGCTTTATTTAGTACCCTATACAAATACGACATGAATGGAGATAAGTCTGAACGGCAAGAAGCCCGTTAAGGGAAGATTTCTTACACCTTTCGCTGTAACGTGACCCTCACCGACGGGCTATTATGTCTTCCTGCCAGATGGCAGCTTGTCGTATTTAGCCATCTTCTGCAATTCATGAAGATGATCAGGCGGATTTAGTAGCAGCCACTGGGGTCGGGTGTGACACCAAACTAGGTTCACAAGAAAAGAAACGAACAAGAGTGCCAGCAGGATTACCAATTCATAAAACATCCTCTACGAGAGGTGGGTTGCATAAACATCAAATGGAAAAGTTTTATATTAACTTCGCCACTGAATTCCCGTGGGCGGAGAACCACTCAATTCATGGCCTACTTGCAACTACTCACGTATGCACCGTCTCAGCCCACATTGACAGATGCCAGGTGAGAGTCTGAAGAACAATGGTCTCATTATAAAGAAGTAGACTCCACTAAGTAAGCTGGAAAATTAATTCTAAGACATTTCATGCAACATTTGTGGAACTCCCTTTGTTTACGTCTTCGCGATAAGAACTTATTCTTACGTGTACTTATATTAAAAAAGTGAGTACTACGGTTTTTGACTTCATATGAGTTATATATTTATAACGCATTCATTTTTTTACTTTTTATTCTCACATTATTATGTATTCACATTTCTTACATTTTTGTTGGAGAAATCACACAAGCAGATTCACTAGTATTATGTTCTCTATACAAAGAGACGACTTGAATAATCAGACTCTTGTCTACTCAAATATCACTCGTAATGTATAGTACATGACTCGAAATCAATCAAATCTGAAGTTTTAACCAGACGTTATTATTTTTAGGACGAAATTAGTAATTAGGACGAAAAATTTGAAAATATGAGTTTTATGAAAACGTTTTCTAGGAAATATCAGTTATTAATATAGAAACATGAGTCGAGAGACCATTGGGAATGTTACCGAAACTTTTTCTCCCCTAGAGTTATTACTCAACAACTACTCATATTATAAAAAAAGCTCATGGAACCATTTATAGATCTAAAAAAATCTTTGGCTTTATTGAAGGTGTAGGACTGGTTCAAAATAAATTTGAACTTTCTAATTTTCGACATTTCGAACTTTCTAATTTTCGGTTTCATTAAAGGTATCTCAAAATTAAAATACCTAATGATTACCGAACTGGCACAACTAAATTACGTATTTACCAAGTTTTAAAGTTACTTGTCACGTATGTACCAAGTTTCAGCTAAAAAACGGCTAATGTGACTGAGTTTTGCTAATCACGTATTTCCATCCATCCAGACACACAAATAGACATGCAGACATGCTGACTGTCGTGTATGAAACTGCGTATACCCGTAACAATCTTAACCATTTTTGAAACAGCACTAAAAAATTATATCAATAGACATTAATTCTGAGGTGTTCGAACTTCTAACTCAAAAGAACTTTGAACATGGATTTTACGATCGAATATTTGAGATTGTATTGTTGAGGTGGTTCCAATACCTTCCTCTCTATACTATAGTATAGGGAGAAACAGTAATATTTCAAAACCAGGAGGAATCCAAACTGATTACTGTAGGCTGGGGAAGCCCGAGTGCCAGATGATTCAAATCTCATCCCCTCTTGAATTTGAATTATTACCATACAGTGCAGATTATTTGCTAATCCACTTACAATTCTTATCAATCATGTCATTATTTCCACTCACTGATAACACCTATTTAGAATAGGTAATATTCAAGAAACTTTTGTTTTCGTCGTATTGAAAATGTAAGATATTCCATTTTAAATGTCACACAAATCAATTTTAGAACCAAAAAAATGTTTAATGTCCATTACGGGAACATTTACAAGTAAGTAATATTTGTAATATCGCATTGCATTAATGTAAGAAATATCTAGGTTTGAAAACTACATATTTTTTTTAAAAAAAATATATCAATATGGCCTCTTTGAATGAGGTGACCTACGTCGACGAAACGTTTTTATTAGTATTTTTCAATTAAATCAGTTTGCCTTCAAAACATTGAAGAAAGAGATCATTCACTAAACAGGAATATACACACTCACATTGGGGTCGCGACAAAAGATATGCAACAGATAGTTAGCAAAGATCCGTGTCTCTGTCGGCTAATGAACCGCGATCGCCCAGACAGAAACGACTGGGAATGTACTGCTTTGGCCACACGAACCTGCATGAATCTTGGTACTGTTTGAATACCGTCTGACAATAGCGAGACATTCTCCGCACTCGTAATTTTTTACCTATGTAGTTTTTGAACATCAGTCTCTTAAAAAGTGGAATCAAGCGCGGGATGTAATTACCTTCCGTATTCGGAAACATCGTAACTAACACATTTTTATATTTTTACGTAGCGAATGTTTTCTTCTTCCTGGACCTGCAAGACGTAAAACTCGAAAGAATGAGAAAACCTCTGATGACGCTGGCTCTTCGCAGTAATAAAATATGCGGTATATTACAGCTTTTTATTCGACTCTACTGTACTTGTCGTATCATTTGCAGTGCCCAGATTCTGGGATGTCGAGAAAGTATCTGCCCCTCATTGTTATAAAAGTTTCTTTGCCATTTGAGACAATGAGCTGCATTCTGAATCTCTCCGCGCAGTCATTTTGGAGTTTATTTCTATAATTATTTCTTCTTACAGAAACCAAATGTCCTCTGGCCACATTTGACACCGAAATGAGTACACCTTAAGTCTGAACCTGTTAATGTAACTTGTCTACTTACATTATATTCGCATTGTGTACATTGTAGGAATGTTTTTCATACAACCAACGTCGGATACCTATCACTAGTATTCGGGCAAGTGTCGAACTGGACTCGATCCAGAGATGTCGAACTGGACTCGATCCTCAGGCTCATGCGGCGGTCAAAACTGCAACATTAAATTTGTTCTCTCTCTTATGGAATATCTGCAAAATCAGAGTGGTAACAGAAACTATTGACTTAAATTTCCTTATACCAGGACACAGTTACCTTCCATATGATTCAGATTTTTTCTCTATTGAAATAAGAGCAAAAACTATTAGCCACGTAAAGACGTGCAGTTTCAAAAATTAAGAGATTGATATATCATTCTTGGTTGCAGGAAAACAAAACAAGCATTTTCTCTTAGAAATGAACCATGAAGACTTCCATTCGACAGAAAACTTTGAAAAATGTATCACCAACAGGAAAAGGAGTGTCGAAAGTGAACCAGTTAACTGGCTGACAACAAGATGTAACCGGATTGAGAAGGCTGAACCATTTGCTACCAAAAATAAAACTACATTATTACTAGAAATGACATTTGGAAGAACCTACCAGTGATGTCGACTGCATCATTTACGCATAGAGGCAATGAACACATTTTTATTCGTACTTTGGGCAATTTTTATTTTATTTTAAGTATTGTTTAATTACTTACAATAATACTGGTAACTTTCTCTAATATAAATGTCTTTTTTCGGACGTATTTGTTTAATAAAATAACTTGTTTAGAAACTATTTGTCAATAGAATTCAGAATTCATCAATGTACGTTTCAGTTTGCAATGTGGCTAACTCCAAATAAATAGCTATTTATTGGACAGAGAGACATTGAGTTTTTTAAATAAATGTATTTATAAGTGCTGAAAACATACTCTTAATTGTAAAAAATAAATAAATTTATTCGAAATAGGCTGAAACAATTATAGACATTTTTATAAATAAAAAACTTAAACTGTTCTTACTGAAAATTTTCGTTTGATGGAGTTAGTCGGCTCGGCTTCTGAGCGCCTCATGTGATGAAAAAAATTAAAAGTGAATGTACAAATTCATAATTATTTTTATAATATTAGAGAATACTGAGAATGAAAAAGGAACAATCCATTTTATAATAATGATTGATTCATTGTAATAAGTGTTGCAGCCATTTAAATCTGAAAAAAGACATATCAATATTTTAATAAATGCTCTGTTCTAGCACACCGACGTCAATCACAGTTGTCGTTCATCCAGTTTCCCATAAATAATTGAGCAAATAGTGAGGACACCCATTGCTGTGCTTCTGGGCAATAGATGCTGCTTACCTTCTCATACAAAAGTAACAAATGGTTTGTATGGTTTATGTTAAATGAGTAAATAAATGACCCCAGACACGGTCCTGTGTGTTTTGGAACCATTTTGTGGGAAAATCTTGGATGCTTCGTGTAAAGCACTTCCAAAAATTAAGCGATTTGTTTCAAAATCGAGAGGCAGCAAATTTATTCAGATCGATCGTGGAGTATTCTTTTTAGACAAAAATTTTATGAACGGTTTAGGCACAAGTGTTGTTCGTAGACAGACGGACATACGTAAAGATATTTTGATGAAAAAATATTTTTCCTGTATCGGGGACTCACAAAACTTGCTTTTCTGAAGAACAAGTGACAGTTTTTCTGAAAGTTTATATATATTTCCATGAATTCTGTAGTAGTTTATGGGAAAGTAATAAGAATATAATTAATATAATACAATACTTGCAGATAAAAATATTTGGATGAAAGCATATTTTTGGTATAATTTTTTAATTTTTTTAAAATTATGTAATGATTTATCTGTTGATTCCTAATACTACAAGGTCAATTCGCCTGCGAACAATAAATCTTCTGGCTGATAAATAAAAAATTAAGAAGTTAAAGTAAGGTGTTTCACCAGAAATGTTCGATTGTTCAATTGACTACCCTCATTTTCACCACGCTTCTTCCACGAAACTAGTTTGCATAAAGTAAAGAAGGCATTGCTAGTTACAATCGTATTTAAACTATACAAATAATGAATTACGTTGTAATTGGAGGTAAAGGATAATCAACCACAATTTTTAAGTTTATATTATTCTTTAAGATAACATATGCCCAAAGTCACTTTTGGGATTAAAATTTCCCATTTTCAGTGGGCCTCTAGAGACCCCAGTTACAAAATAATGGATTACCACAAAATATCAGCCACCACCACGGAATGAAGTACGATTTAGCCACTAATAAGAAAAACAATTTATCCCTTTGCGGCTATTTCAAGGTCTAGTAGAGAAAATATTAAAATACTGAGGGATCTGTATCCTACTGTTAAATCATTTTCACATATAATGTCACTTCATGTTCACGTAATATGTCATTCTACTATGTATTTATTTATTTATTTATTTACGTCAAAAAACAGTTAAAAACTGCGTATGACGAGCTATGTGGAGAAGTGAATTTTGTGCACGTTTTCATAATTCTGTGGTCTCTATCCTAAACCATCTTCTAGTCGAATTTTGAATACAGAAAAGAGAGGGTTTTTTTCGAGTTTTGTTGACAAAATATTCGCTGCTATATAATAAAATATATTTTCAAAGGTAAATTAGCTATAAATTCCTGCCCTGAACCCTCATGTTCTTCATGAAAGAATAATACTTTTTGCCGCGATAATATGAAAAACGATAATTTGAATAACTATATTTCCCACTGAAATTCAGAAGACGTGCACAAATAATGAAGTTACATTTATGTCCAGAAGCAAAACAAGGGACCATCTCAGCATTTGCTCAAGGATCAGGGAAACTGGACGAAAAACCTGATCGAGATGGGGGCCATCAACCCAGAAACTGTGGTACAATACTTGTTACAGGTTCTTTAGAATTATACAGTCCAAATGATAATAATTACATTAACTATCATTGTTAAAATTAATTCTACTTTCCTTTTTGATGCTCGGTATAGTCTCGAATTGTATAGAAACAGTTATGCAGCAGAAAAGATTTTACTTGGGACTTAAACTTTTCTATTGAATTTAATCGTTTAATGTCTTCTGGCAAAGTGTAGAATGTGAAAGTGAAAACGAATGTTTACCATGTATAATGAAGTATTTCCTCATTTATAAACATTTACAATGTGTCTTGCTAAGATATTTTTCAAATTCGTTCTCCTGAAAAATATTACATTACTTTAAGGCAGACCTGCACAACGCCTGCTCCCGCGGGCATTCTGCACTTGGGAGCTGGTCGTCTGCCCGTGGCAGCGCCGAAAGTGCAAGTAGTGGGGAGTAGGAAGCTTGGTGGGGAGGGGAGAAGTCTGGCGTAGCACGACGCGGCGCGTAGATTGAATGCCTGGGCGTCTAATAATGATCCATGCTTCAAAATTAAATGCCCATTTGTTTAAATGGATTATCTCTAGTATTTCAAGTTACCAGGATCATAATTCACTGTTTACGTTCTGTGCACAACTGTATATCCACCACTGTATGTATTTTCATTTTCTAATTTTTTTAAAGAAAATAACATGCTCATTGTGACTCTTAAGGAATATTTTAAAGCAATAGCTTTAAAATATATGCTTATATATATGAAAAAAATATTATTTAATTCTATCTAACACAAAATTGAAATTTAATAGTTGATTGTTCACAAGGAATGTTATAATCTCCAAATCATAGAAAAATCAACAAAATCATGAGAGCAATATCTCACATTAAGATTGACATAAAATAGAATATGTGGCAATTCCAAGAAGGGTAATGTTTAGTAGCACATTTTTCCCCATTATGAAACTGAATACAAAGATCAACGAGCCAACTTTTGTGCCGATATGTTACGGACAATCATAAGATAATCATGGGTATTGGTTAAATAGAATGCAAAGGGCTTTATATTTTTATACGATGTCGTACACGACTCTACTCTCTTGTCAGAAATTAGAACAGAAAATAATCATGATATTTTTAAGAATAATAGGTTTTTGCTTTGAGAGAACCGTCTTGTTCAATTAAACATAGTTATTAAAAATAGTTTATTGCTGTTATCATCAAACAAAATCAATTCAGTATCAAAATTTTGTGTTTACACTAAATTTGTGATTACATCGTAGCAAAGCGAATTACATTATAAGCCCTACAAGCAATTATAATACTTGGTGTCGAAATCTAATATGTATAATTCCTTGTAGTTTCATATTTCGTCCTGTCATATACCGAGAAAAAACATTTGCTATATAATACAAAAGACAATATTACTTGAACTGTATATGACCGTCATGTTCTTGCCGATTGCTCTTTAAATTTACGCGCTATCTTTCGAATTGCGCATTCTAATTGGTTGTCCCCACTCCTAGAATGGGTCTCATCCCCACCCTTCATCGATTTTCTCATTTGCATCCGAGTTGCCCGCACGCAGCTCCTGAGGTCAGTGCAAGTGCAAAATGCTGTGCAGGTCTGCTTTAAGGACTTCGCATCGATTCAGAACCAATATTTGCTCTTACGCGAATTCTCAGCAAATACTCAATACAGTTGACTACATGAGATAGCCCTTTTTCGCGAGAAGTTTTATTATGCTAAGTGTTACTTAATATGTCTCAAGGTTGTGTTATTTGCATATAGAAATTGAAAGTCGGTGACCGATTTACATCATGGCAACTTATTGATTGACAAAGACCTGAGTAGCTCACTTTAAATTCAATGATTTGCCACTGTCTTTCCTCTAACCTTATTAAGACAGTGACTCAATATTTTCTCCGTAGAAAATGATAAATAAATCTAAATTAATTTACAAAAACATCACCTTGGATGATCGACCTCTAGAATTCAAATGTGTTTCTCATTCAAACTATTATAGACATGAAAATTCAGGCATGAATAGAACAGAACGGAAAGTTACGAAGAAAAACAACTAAATTCCCAGCACTAAACCTTTAACGTCAAATATATTATAATTCTTGTAGATAAAAATATTTGGATAAAAACATTTTCGCTATAATTTCTTAATTTTTTAAAAATTTGTAATAATATTTCGGTTGACTGACAAAACTGATGAAAAAAGATGGAGGTAACGCAGGAAAATGGTAAAAAAGGAAGACGCATCGATTACATAACACTGGTGAATGATTCAAGGAGGCGAAGGACAGCACAAAATCATAATGTATTACCTGAATGAATACGTATGTGCAGAAAGAAATGAAATGAAAAAGAAGTCGGTAACACACAACGGGTACGCATGATAGAGAAGGTGAGTAGAATAAGTGATTGAGGCCCAAACAGAAGTGGATAATGATTATGGAAATACTGAGAAAACTCTGGTGAGCGTGAGCAAAAATAAAATTGGTGAAGGTAAGGAATATCGAAGATAGGGGAAGTAAGGATTATTGGAAACACGAGAAAAATGGAAAGGCACGAAAAGTGTCAATATAAAATAAGGAATGTGTGAAGAACTAAGGGTCAACGTGGGCGAGTGAGACAAGCATACATAACGTAACAAATGAAGTATTTTACTTCATATATAGGAACAAAATGTATTCACTTTTTCGACATCAAGGGCCCCAAAGCGAATTTTTCTGCAGAGAAATTTTGCTACAGCATTGCATAGTTTTCTTTGTTACTACGTTAGTCGTGTGCAAGGAAGAAAAACGAGTAAAGCGCGAAGAAAAGTGCCAGAATATTAGACCAGAAGTGGGAACGGGGCGTCGGCAGGTGAGAACGGAACGAGGACGGTGACTTCGCTTGGCCCTCGGAGCACGCGGCGGCCGGGAGCCCTCGCCGCCCATACTCGTAAGCAGCGCTGGCGTGGTGCGGCGGTGTGATGAACGCGCCGTCAATCCTGCAAATGAGGCTCGAGCGAAAATTTATCGAGCGTCGCCAAACTCGGCAGAGGAAGGCCACCGTACGCACTTGGAGTCGGCGCCGGGAGGGCGAAGGTCTCGCAGCCGCCAGCTGCCGCCTCTGCGACGCCAAGTCGATGGCGACCACGCCACGGCGGCGTCGCGAGGACGGAGGCGATGGTGGCGGTGAGGGCAACGATGACAGCGGTCGGCTAGCAGCGACGGCTCAAGCGACGCAGGCGATGGCTGTGACGATAGTGATAGAGGTGGTGGTGGCGGCGGCGGTGGCGATGACGGCGACGGCGGCGGCAGCGGTACTAGTGCTGATGGTGGTGGTGATGAGAGAGGTGGTGGTTATGGAAGTGGTGACAGTGACGGCAACCGTGACGGTGATAGATGTTTCCGACCATGTCAACCGCTATGGTCATTATTCCTGTTAGTGTAGTGAGTGTTTTATCGCGGGAGGTGACAGTTCCTTCCCCGCTAAATGGGAGATAAGACGCAAACCTAAACGTTGCCATAGGGGGGATTTCTCTCTCCAAGTATCTCTCCCAGTGGAGGCGGCACTACCTCTAAGGTCCTCGACTGGTCTTCCTAATATGCGGTACTGGACTGCATAAGTGTGTTCGGTAACAAGGGAAGAGGATAGGACAAGGAAGAGGAAGGAAAGATCGTGCGCGGCCCCTAGCTCGTTTGGTAAGGCACTGCTCCGGAATTCACCCGGTGATGATTGGAGGAATCAATGGTCAATTCGACCTTGCTATCTAGCTAATATCGACAATTTCGCCACCATCGGGACACCAACACTAAGACCTCCCGACAGCAGTCAATAGCAATGCGCTCAATTCCGTCGGTGTGAGTGTGGCGGTGGCGGTGACAGTGATAGTGACTTGAGTGACAGTGGCGGTGGTGGTAACGGCGGTTATGATGTTGGTAGGGGTGGAGGTAGAGGTCATGGAGATAGTGATAACGGTAGTAATTATGGTGGTGGATGGCGGTAGCGATGGTTGTAGAGGTGATGATGACAAAGGTGGTGATGATAGCGCCGGTGGCTGTAACAGCGGCTGATATAGCAATGGTGGCAGCGTTCCTGGAGGCCGAGACGAAAGGGTAGACGGCGATGATAGTGACAACAGCGATGGCAATAGCGGTTATTTTGATGACAGCAGGGCTTGATTGTTGATCACCAAGTCTTACCGTTTCGCAGTCTTTGAAGTACCTTTGACAGTACAGTGTTATTGTCTGAGGGTATGACTTTACCAAGTTACATCCCCTCCTTTATAAAGAGAATATCTTCTATCTCAATTATAAATCGTACCTATAGCACTCCGAGAAAAGAAGGTTTAATAAAAAATGTGCGGTCACATTTGGAAAAAAATTCTAAAATATTGAAGTTATTGGTAAAGTACGCTCAAAAATTAAAATCTAATTTTGAAACGGCTTTGACTTCTTTCAGAAATATGGCGGAATATGGGTTTTGGAGAGAATTGTCTGAACGGTTTAGGCGGCAGAGTTAACCATGGACGGACGGAGGGTTAGACATAATGATAGATAAACAGAAGTTTTGCAATCAATAGATTTTTCGGTATCAAGTACACACAAAACATGATTTCTATCTCCCAAAATTAGCAGAAGTAACTTATTAGAACAAGATTTATTCACTTTTTCTTTTCGCCTTGCTTCGTAAGAAGAGACACTATTTTAATCGTGCGCCGAAAATCTGCTATTTTTCGACAGAAAACTCTGTTTTTAATTTATTTTCTTCCTGTTCGGCATAATATGCCTTTCGGGGTTTTAATGTACAATCTAATAATACAGCAAAATTTTTGGTCTTTCGACTAACAGTATTTGAGGAAGGCCACACGGCTACCTCGAAAAACAAAGTCAGCAGAGCAGTAATTCAGAAGGGATTGTTTAAGTTTTATTAGCGTTTAAGTTATTCTTTTAAGTTATTTAGCGTTTTTGGCAGCAGAACTGGTTAATGGGGGAGTGCATTAATTCTAATTTACGGTGATTTAAGAGAGCCTTTGGGATATCGGAAGATTATGCGATGTCGAATGGAAACATTTTGGGCTAGATTAAATATTTGTGCTCTTGTACAAGACTGAAGAAGGGTGAAAAATCTGTTGCTCATCTGTTGAATGTATTCATTACTAGGAGGAATTTTTAGCTTTCCATGTATTTGCTTATTTCGAAAAAACTACGGGGCTTGTGCGGCTTTTCTTAAGTACTAATTTTGGATAATTTAAAGTTTCTTGAGATGTGTGTTTGCTATATTGTTCCAAATTTGAAAGGCATAAGGTAATGATGGACGTATTACAGTTCTAAATATGGATAATGAGCATTCCAGACTAAACGAAAACTTATTATTACGGGATAAAGTTTGTTGATTTTTGCATAGGTGTTGTTTGAGATCTCTTGAATTTGTTTCAAGGTTTCATTTTCGTCGAACTTTCTGAATTTTTGAAAATTGAAAATTTATAAATAATGCGAGAAAGTATGTTCTGTTTTAGCTCCACCAGTTAGAACACATTTCATTTAACAAAAAAGTCTCTAACATCAACGTTGCACTGTTGCAAAGTCAATGTTCACTTTCTCGCGTACTGCTTTCATCATCTAGATAAAGTATTGTAATGCTGCAGGGAAAAACGTCGAATTTTCAACACAAAAACTCTTATTGCCGGTACCTAATATTGAAAAAGTGGATAAATCTTGTTGGAATATGTAGTACATTACTTCCTTTAACATGTTTTGTCTTATTTTACAATAAATTGACTTTACGTTTCGTATTAAGTCAATTTATTGTGAAACAAGACCATACCTTTGAAGTTGGTTCTTAGGATTCTTGGAAATATCTCTGGGCAATGCTGTTTTGCCACAGGTGCTAATGGATTTGATGTATTTGTAAATCTCAAATTTTTGACGATTTTCGTCGATTGGTCAACAAATTGTTTGCGCATTTAAAGCAGTTTGTGTACAAAAATCACTGGATCTTGAGTCATTGCCTCTCCACAAACACCTCGGTGATGTATTCAAATTATATGCATGGGTGAGCGACTCTAATGAAACAGGTATTCTACACTTATTGGATTAACTTTGCTTAGGCATGAAACACGACAAGAAATTTTGTATATAAACAAATTCCCAAAAATTTTGTACAAAAGGAAAACATAAATGTTCTTTCGAAATCATGGGCGTAGTTGGAAGACACCTGAAAGCTGATAAAAGCAATTTTTCAAAGTAGGCGCGGTATGTTCCTAAGACTTCCAGAAACATACACATATTGTGGCTTCGCAAAAAAACTTCTATAGTAAAATCCGTCTATTCGTATTATCAGTAGTAGTTTTGTATTACAGATTCAACAGAGTTCACATTACATGATTGACTCAAATGCGAATGCTTGTGAGAATGAGATTTGCAGTAGATTTGCAGTGGGGGAGCAGAGGTCTGGCCACGGGAGACACCAAGTGGAAAATTTTATAGTTGGAATTATATACTTTTAACGATTTATTTACAAATTATGTATATAATTTCGAGTTAAAATTAATGCAAATTATAATAATATATTATAATCATTACCATATCTCATCGCCAAGGCAATTTCTTCAACTATATATATATGCGATCACGAAATTTTACTTCAATTTCTTTACTTTGGAAATTTCACAATGGCCGGTAATGTGCGGTCACATATTAACCCTCATACCATATCTGCTTGTTGACATCAAGCCTGGGGTCTTTTTGGACCTCAACCATTACCAACAACTGGAAGTGGTAAATATGAATGTGTACGGCAACATACTGGTTGTAAATAATTGATTTTATATAAGAAAAACTTTTCTAAGTTATTTTCAATAACATAATAAATATAATTTATTCATATTAAATAATTCATATAAAGAATAATCTCCCCTGTACGTAACCTCCATTATTGATTCATGATGTATGAGAAATTTGTAAGTTTGTGAAAGTTATTTCGCGATAAATCAATTACGAGACAAAAATTGACGGTATCAGACACATTTTTTAAGTTCGTGACAATATGTTGAAATGAGGATGGGAAAATACCGACTGTATCTTAGGTGAAATAGGCGCCATGTGGCGAAAGAAATTAATAACTAAGATGCGGATATTTGCCCATTTGCCGATTTTTATACTTCAATTAAAAAACCCAGTATTTTAGATTATTTATTTTGAAGCATTAGATGTATTAAAATATAATACTACTATTGCTTCAAAATGAATAAGTAACCTAATATACTGCATTTTTAATTAAAGGATAAAAATCAGCAGATAGGTAAAAATCCGCAGCTTATTAATAACTCACTAATAAAAATTTGAAACATTTTTGAAAATGATTTGGTACCTGCTTAATAAGTGCACGAAGGCATATCTAGAAAAACGAAATCTTGCAAATATTCAGGAAAATATTAACAAATTAATGATCATGGGGCCCAAAAAGACCCCAGATATGGTACGAGAGATAATCTCTCTTTTTCGAGATGTAGAGTATCTGTATGAGGCAAGGGATCATTTGAAGGAGGATTTCCTTGATAAAAATCAAATGTAGATGGAATCAATATTCTCAATCCTGTACCTTGTGTGTTTTTTTCATTGTCGTGTCATCTTTACGGGGTTTTTCATTGTCGTGCAGGATTATTGCACTGTCTACAAGATCCGGACGTTTCTCCCGAACGCCACCTTGTGCCTGTCGCACCAGGAAGTCCCTGTTGTACTGTGCGATCACTGTTCTGCCATGAGGAAAAAAGTGGCAAACTATGACACCCTTGACGTCATAGTTTAATAATATACATCACATAATATGGTTTAATTTCTCAGTTAAATTTCTAAATTAACCTTAATTTAATTTTACTCCCGAGGGATCTCACAGAGCACCTCAAGAAATTATTGGTCCAAATATTTTATAGAAAGATAACACGTAGGTTATATTTGATAGAGGGAGTACCTATTTTTGATTCTGGTGTTATGTGTAGCGTTTTCGTTAAGTATGTAAAATGCTGGGGAAGCTAGTAGTAGGTTGGTATAGAACAGGGGTTCCCAACTGGGTCAATGTCGACCCTGACAAACACTATAGATGATGCACCGAAAAGTGGTCGATCACGCAAATCATCGCCAAGGCAAGAGAGGCAGCTTGTTTTATGCAGCAAAAGGACTAGAAATGCTAGTTTATCTGATATTCTGTGTGATTGTAAAATACCAAATATCGGCGTGTTGACTGTTTCACGCCGACTGAATGAAATTGGAATGAATTCATATATCGTCCTAAGGAAACCTCTTTTCACAGAAAGAAGCAGACATTTAAAATGGTGAAGAGAAAGACTTGGATTGGACAAATCAGCTTGGCGAAGAGTATCTTTCAATGATACAAGTCGATTTGAGTTATCTCCAAGACGTAAAATCTTAGTACGCCGCACAAGAACAGAGAAATTTCGTACAGATTGCTGTGCTCCTGCAGTGGAGTAGGAAAGTTGTTCTCTCATGATATGGGGCATCATCACATTTGAAGGTTCTGTTGTGGATGGTTCTGTGAACGTTTTACTGGTGAATTCTGGAGGAATTTATGTTGCCATCAGTATCGCACCACCTTGTGATTTGGCTGCAACTTCATCTTCCAGTAGGACAATGCACCTTCTCACAAATCTCGTGTGACAAGCATTTGGTTGCAGGAGAATGATATTGAGGTCTCACCATGGCCTGCGAAAAGTCCGGACATAAATCCTATACAGAATTTATGGAATACAATGGGATACACTCTGCTGTAAAAACCTGCAAATAAGGAAGAACTGAAGTTGCAAGTTTCGAGACTTTGGAGGCAGATCACAGTTCAGGTGATTTCGTGGTGTCCCGAAATATAGTGTGCTGTTTATTATAGAGAAAATGTAAAGGGGTCGATATTTTTTAAAAGGGGTCGATGACAGGTTGGGAAACCCTTGTGACATTGTGTGCTAAAATGAAAAAGGTGATATTTTATGGGTTTAAATTTAATTCCTTGTTCTTGTTGTTAGTTATAGACCACGAGACATGAAATTTATTTTGTAGTATGTTTTATGAAAATGTATTTTGTAGTATTTGAAATTTACTTATGTTGTTGTCTTTTGTTTGTTCGAATCGGCCAAGCATGCAACAGTGATGGCCTGGGTGTTGATTTGTAGAGTAGCGAGTTATCTAGAGTTACTATGTTATTTCAATGGGAACGGACCGTCATGTACCAGTGAGAGTCGTTGCCTTACACCGCTGGGGCCTCGGTTCGTTCCCCTCCGGCCAGAGAGGTCTCCGTGATGCACAAAGAGGGTTCGCGGCACGTTTGCTCGGGGTTCACTCGTTTCCCCTGCCTCTCATTTCACTATTTTCTACAACTTCATGATTATCATTACCATATCTCAATGCTTAACGGAAGATCTGACAACGGTCATGTTGAGATTCGTCTTCAGAATTAAGAAAGGTGTGCCGTTTTCTAGATAATGCATACCATACTATAAATAAATAGTCTCTGTTGATTTAAGGTTTCAGCTCTATTATTTTTATCTTTACTTGGTTATATTATTTTCGATGTATTGTCACTGTTTAGTTCTGTAACTTCGTTTAGTTTGGCTGGATAATGTTTTTGCGTCGTACAAATGTGCGTCTATTTCGGGAGTCTATTTCTGTGGTCTCCGGGTAAAATTTCTTAAATCAATGTTTGGCGAAATTGGATTAAGTACTAAAACTACACGTTAAGTATTTATATTTTATTTTAGTCAAACGACCGAATTGAAATGTTGCCTCCTTAACGAGAAAAAAGCATATGGAAATAGCGTTGAGCGAAAGAAAAAACGTTGGCTTAATAATCCAACCCTTGTTTTCTCCAAACTAAGATTTTTGACTTAAGAACTTTTACACCGTGACCACAGATTTGACAGCTAGCGGCTGACAGGGGAGAGGGGGTTCCATTATCCAATCAGAGGCTTCACATTGTGAAGATGTTACTGCAGAGTTGCCGATGCGAGAAAAATGAATTTTTTTCAGCGCGAAGCTACTGAAAACTGATGATCGCCGTTTAGGGCCTTTACCTATTTGGTTAAGCATCGTGTGTGGTTCTGTCATCTGTTGTGTGCTCTCATTACAATTTGTTTCCTGCTACTGCTGCTGTTGCTACTGTTGTGATCTGATGCAAGTATACCACCCGACCACGTGTCTACCGCACGAGTATGTGGCAACATTACTCCATCACACCCCTAGCCATGGCAGTTTTATCAGCATCGAGGGCCCTTGGGTCTAGGTTAATTTGGCGGCCCCCTATTCTTACTTTCACCGATCTCCCCTCCCCCCAAATTTGATGATGAAATATACAGAAAATCCTTCTAAATTCACATTGTATTTTGTTTCTTTTAATACGTATTTTGAAACCATTTCTTAGTGTTTCATTTTAACGTGATTCAAACAAAAATTTTAAACATATATTTATAATTACATTGATAAAGACAACTTTTTTATTGACTAATTTGATTTACAATTTAAAACTGAAACGCATCTACCAGCAACATCCCATATTATAAATATTATCCAATGATGCGCGACACATCACTCCGTTATGACAATTTTTGCGTATAGTTTAATCATACATCACATTTTTATGTTTTTTATTTATTTTTTGGAAAAAAGCATATTAAATATTTTTTTAGAACTATGGGGTGCCCTGGGCCCGGGCTCTTTGTGCCCCTGCATTAACAAGGCCCTGCTCCCAGCTGTCAAGTAGACAAATATTATTTGGACAATAGCAGCAAAATTTAAAAAACATCGTTGTCATCGTGGCTTTATTTCCATTTATGCTTAGAAAATGGAGATTTCTAGTACTATTCCATCCTCACTGAAACATGCTCTGTCTTTGCCTAAGAAAATAATATATAATTACAAGAAAAATTGTAGTTGTTTTATACCGTAGAATGTTTTAATAGTTATACAAGTAGTTTTTTACTGGAACTCAACTCGCTTGAACGGCGAACTATGAACGTGCTGTGAAGTGAGGTACTCTAAAAATAACTTTCGAAAAGGTGTCTTTTTGTACTCTAAAAATAACTTTGAAAAAGGTCTTGATATCTTAAATCATAATCTCCAAACTTTCAATTTTTTTGCCTATTTGTTTGATACATAATTCGCGGTTATTTACTATTCTTTTAAATTAGGGAATGACTTTACATGGCATTTTTTGTTATGTAAAATCATTTCTATTTTCTTCCCATTTACTCTAAGACACCATCATGCTTGAGGTTTTTCAGGGTTTACTCAATCGTTTAAGCAGTATGCCAGGATAGCCCCTAGTCTTTCATCCCATATATAAATGTAAAATCTTTCCTTTTTTTTGCAATTTGTTCACAATTGAGGCATTCGGGAGTAGAAGACTTCTGACATTTTTTCGAAAGTAAACTTATTGATTTATTTCGCTTTTCTTGTAAATGAGACGCTCTCTTTATAACATATTAGTTTTTGAGACCAGAAAAATTGACAATGAAAGTATATTCATACTTTTTTTTTGTTATTTGAGGTCGCATCAACGTCAAGGTCCACTATTGGCTTTAATGTTATGTAATTGAAGATGTCATGATATGGAGATGATAGGGGGTGAAAGGAATAACACAAATACATATACGGACGGACAAATACATATAAGGACGAACACTAATCAAAATCATAAATCGCTCTTTTGAATCCATTGTCGTATGCGGAGATTTTAACATTGATTTTCTGGTCGAATCTTGCGAGAAAGAGCAGTTTCTTAACTTAATTAATTCCTTCAATTTAAATATTACAATAAAAGTACCTACACGGATCACAGTAAATTCAAAGAAGGCAATCGATCAAATTATAATTAACAAAACCACTACTGGACATGAAATTGAAACAAAAGATTTAGGATACAGTGACCACGATGCACAAATTCTTACCATTATACGAAATGCGAACAATGACACAATAAATAATACACGTATGAGTAGAGTGTTTTCTAAAAGTAAAATAAAATTATTCATTGATTACTTGCTGCAGGAGTCATGGGACGCGGTTTATAATACTATTGATACAAACGATAAATATTATTCTTTTTTTAACGCTTTCATTTCATTTTAACACTTGCTTTCCTCTTCAGAAAAGAAAATTAAATATTTCACGCAAAAACAATTCTTGGATAACACAAGGGATTAGAACATCATGTAAAAACAAACGAGTTCTTTCTTTCATTTCTAAGCATCACGTATCTCAAGATTTTCTCCTCTACTTTAAAAAATGCAAATCATTGTAAAGATAGTCATAAGGCAGGTTAAAATTATGAAACACGATCAGAATATTTTCAACTCAAATAACAAAACAAAATCAATGTGGAATATAGTAAAAAATACGACCAAATCAACTAGAAACCTTGTACAGAATGTTGTTTTAAAAGATAACGATAGAGATGTGAACGATCCGGCAACAGTGTCTAGTCTCTTTAACCAATACTTTTCGAGACTTGCTGCCGATCTCACTAAGGGTTTTCAGCCACAAATTAAACATCTGACGTTTCCCTAAAAATCTTAGACATAATGTTCGTGTCCGAAACCTCTTCCTACGAAATTCTCAAAAAAATCGGTAAACTAAAAAATTAATATTTGGCCGGTTTAGATGAATTTCCGGATTGGCTATGTTCTAGATTGGCTATGTTCGTACCTTAAACAACGATCTCAGAGAGTAGAAATACCTTACTGGAATGATGGAACTTTATGTACACAACTTTCCGGTTCTTTGCCAATTGCACGTGGAGTCACGCAAGAATCGATTTTAGGCCCTATTCTCTTCCTATTATACGTAAACGACATGCCTTTAGCGATTCGAAGCGGAAGAAGTTTTCTTTGCGGATGATACAAATATTCTTTGCAATAAAGAAACCGTAAATAGTACAATATCAGATGTTTCAAATTGGTTCCGTAACAACAAATTAATAGTAAATGAAAAGAAAACTGTTTCAATGCAGTTTTCTATTTCAACTAAACAATTCAGTACTCCATTGAAAATCAACGGTGTGCCATTGACTGATGTTAAAGTAACAACATTTTTAGGTCTATCAATTCAGTCAAACCCCAAATGGAATGCCCACTTAAATGAATTGAACACAAAATTAAGTTCATTATGCTACACGTTCAGAATTCTTTCAAATTCCGTCAACCTTCATACTAATCGTTGTGTATATTTTGCGAATGTTAATTCCCGCTTGAGATATGATATAATATTCTGGGGAAACACATCATATAGCTCCAGACTTTCAGATTACAAAAAAAAATTTTACGAATAATAATAAAATCCAACCTACATGATTCTTGTACGTCTCTCTTTATTCATCTAGGAATTTTACCATTACCTTGTCTCCTAATTTACGAATCAATAGTTTTTTGTCAAAAGTGACTTACTTAAGGGGGGTAATATATTTTCAGCAAACGCCGATGTCTATAAATATAGCACACGACGTAGTAATCATATTCATCAGGTGGCAGTATCAACAGCTCCCTACAAAAATGCACATACAATTCATGTACATTACTTTACAACACTTTGCCAGATGACATTAAACGATTGAATTTGACAGAAAAGTTTAAGTCTCAAGTAAAATATTTTGTGCTGCATAACTGTTTCGATACAATTTGAGACTATACCGAGTATCAAAAGGAAAGTATCATTAATTTTAACAATGATAGTTAATGTAATTATTTATCATTTGGACTGTATAATTTTAAAGAACCTGTAACAAGTACTGTACCACAGCTTCTGGGTTGACGGCCCCCATCTCGATCAGGTTTTTCGTCCACTTTCTTTGATACTTTGAGCAAATGCTGAGATGGTCCATTGTTTTGCTTCTGGACATAAATGTAACTTCATTATTTGTGCACGTCTTCTGAATTTCAGTGGGAAATATGAAATTATTGTTTTCCATATTGTCGCGGCAAAAAGTATTATTCTTTCATGAAGAACATGATGAGGGTTAAGGGCACAAATTCAAAGCTAATTTACCTTTGAAAATGTATTTTATTATATAGGAGCGAATATTTTTGTCAATAAAACTTGAAAAAACCGCTCTTTTTTCTGTATTCAAAATTAGACTAGAATATGGTTTAGGATAGAGATCACAGAATTATGAAAATGTGCACAAATTTTACTTCTCCCCATAGCTCGTCACACACAGTTTTAAACTGTTTTTGACGTAAATAAGTAAATAAACACAAATATTCTTGAGTGTGAGATCGCTACGACACTACTATCTTAGTGATCTCGGCCATCGGGGATTGGCACATTCATACTTTGTGTGCAGCACATTTCCTTTAGTTAATACGATCATATAACTCTCGTAATTAACGTGAAATGTCAGTTATTATTTTTGCCCACACGTCTCAATTGTAATTATATAAGTGCAAAAGTATTTAAGTGGTTAGGTGGAAGCACAGGCTTTACAGCCTAATCCTCGCCAGAAATGAAGATAAAGGCAAAGACATAGTAGGGTGCAAAGGTAAGGTATGCTCAAACTATTTTTTTAAATTTCTAATACGTTTTATGATTCGAAATCGGATTTATTTAAAACAATTTGTTTACATAACTTTTAAATAGTTTTCAGGTGAAAAGAATATATTGTTCGTTCTTGCAATGTCTCTCTACCTCCCGAAAAGAAATATCATGTTCGATTGTGAAACTTTAGCCAGAATATCATCAGAATAGTTTGATATCACCGAAATATAATACCCTTTATGGATTATAAAATAATATTCTTAATCGGGGTACATTTGCAAAAATTCTGACTTCGCAAACATAATAAAAAATCGACAGAACGAATTGTACAACCTCCTTTTTCTGTCAGTTTAAAATGATAGGAAGTGCCGAGTTTTATCAGCGTTCAGTTAAAGTTGTTTTTTACATTGTTCCGTGGAATTGCCGCACTCACGAGAAGTCATTGCAGGTTATTTGCATTAAGTGGTCGTTTTATATCGCAAGTATAATTGATTGCAAAACGGAAGGTTTGTGCATCTTGCTTGGGAAATAAGAACATAAGGAATGCAATCATTGAATGTAAATACAGCACTTACTAGAAGAAATAGAAACGAGTTATGAAGAATAATTTGCAATAAATTGCAAAATATTGCTATTATTGTTCACTAAAAACAAGTAGGCATCTGTTCTATCTTCATGAGGCAGTACAGAAAAACTCAGTGCGTGCAGAGACTTTCGACATAAAATCATAAGAACATTATTGGTGGATAAAATTTGCTCGTAACACACAAGAGTTTTATGATGTAAATTTATAGAAAAAGGTCTGAAAGTTCCGTCGAAAATCTAGATTTGTAATACTTTAGATAAGCAATGTATGTAAATTTTCAATCGTGGTTCTTTTTAGATATCTACATGTGAAATCAGTCAAAAAGTGTCAAAGGTAGTCAGGAATGTTTTTCCTTTCTTATTTTTTTTGTTTCTTTGTGTTTTGCACACTTATGGCAAAACTGTCACTGGGTTTGGATACTTCAAATAGGAAGATATTTGATACTCGAACCGTTGATATTTAAATCACTGAGATGCACAAACGAAAGTCAAAGTCTGGCACTTACCTGTAAATTAATACTTTAAAGCTTAAGATTAAAAGAAGTAGAAGTTGAATGTTTTTTTTTATTTAGTTGGTATGTTAATGAATACAGAGAAAATGGTGCCATTACGTGTATAAATGAGTTCGATATCTATACACGCGGTAATAGTTGATTGCATGACGATGTACAACATTACTGATTCTTTGGTTGGCACTTTAAATTATGTTTCGTATAATACTGAAATAATAAAATAAATAGTGCGAGATCATCAACCTTTTGTATCTCATCAACCATTCTGTGGTAACGAAGTTCTACAATTCTGATGATTTATCATTTCTCTTTTTATAATTATTTTCGACTAAGACTGCTAAGAAATAATTTTTTACCCTTTCGCTTTATTTGTCAAGTAGTTTTAACGTTCATATCATCAAAATATTTCATATAGTAACAAAAACGCTATACAATTGATTTTCAATGTGGAAAATCGTGGGTATAATATCCTTGAATTCACTACCATCTAATAACCAATAAACCACATATTACTTCACTATTTTGAAGCAATTTCTTCCTTTCTAGTAATTAATCTTATATGTATGTATATGCATTTTGATTTCCTACTACATTAAAGAGACATGGAATGAATAGTATATTGCTTGCCCCAAAAGTGTAAGTACAGTGCCATCTAGCAGCGACGTAAAGTTAATTTCATGCGTTACCAATCTTTTTGACTTTCTTCAGGACAGAAACGACGAACACAATTTTTATTCCAAACGAAGCAAGCCAATAAAATATTATCTCCTTCCAATTACGGTCGCAAATGCTGGCAGCGCGCTCCCTACTTGGTAAGGAAAATAGAAGAGGTAAGGGAAGAAGCAAACACAATCTTTCCAGTCCATTGCTGTATTTCACTCCTACGACTCCTCTTATATACAAGGGACTCCAATAAGTAGCGAGCACCTCTCAAACTCGAAACAATAGGACGATACATTGTTATAATATATAATAGCACGTGTCCATTTATATATAAATACTGGCTGCTAAAGCGGCCGGCGCTGGCGTGCGTTGGAGCCGCTTCACTCGAGGTGCACGCATGGTGGAATGAGATGGGTGGGCTCTTGCTCATTGTACCCGACTTCAGGCCATGAGCTTCAGACACCAGTTTGTATCAGAATAGTAGCGGGAATTTTAAAAGTCGAAATTATCACCTTGATACAAGCCTTTGAAACAGATATATGAAGTCCTTTTTTTTTAAATATTGCATCTTTTATTTCAATTAATATATCATGTTATTTTGGTTGGTCACCGTTGAAAATTGTCACTTAATGCCACCTTCAAAATGTTTTTCAACATTTCTCGCTCTCCTTGCAACATGGCGGCCGACGTCTGGTCTAGCATTTCAAACGCAGTACCCGTGTTGTAGTCAGGTGCTTCGTGACGCAAACTGGTGCTGCGCAGAACGGGCGAAAATCGGTGCACCGGAGGAGCCACTCATCTCCTTCCACCATTAGTGCATGAGGCATCAGAAGTATGCAAAATGGCGGACATATTGTCTCATACTCAATGTTAAAATCTGACACGTCAGTTCATGGAAAGATAAAATGAGTGCCTTAAAATCTAGGTACAGAGTCACAATTTTTTAACTCAGGAAAAATAATTTACGTATTTAAAATACATTGTTCGTTCTAAATGGTAGCTAAAAACAAAATCGAATTAGAGTTATGGACTAGCCTTCAAACGATTACACACTTGGTTTCAAACTTTTAGTCACTGAAATTGAAAGGAAAAATAGAGAATAATCAAATATATAAAATATAGCAAAGCAGTATCAATAAACGAATTTTGAATATCTTATATGTATATATTGTTCTTGAATATCATGTAATGAATATAAAATATACTGAAATTTATTATACTAACAGAATTATTTTCGATTGTAAATAATATCAAAAATTATTAAGATGATGTTAAGATCGTAAAACAATTGGCCACAAAAAATTCATGATAACAAAATAACTATTTTTCATACTAATAATAGTTTACAATGTTTATAAGTAATACAATGTTTTTTATTTCTCGATTCTGCGCCAAACTAGTTTCAGAAATTGGAATGAGTGGTTTTCATCCTGTAAAGTATGCATTATTTAAATCCTAGCAACACAACTCAGCATACTAAAATTTGGAAATAAAAGATTTTGGCATCGTAACGATAAATAAATTCCTCTACGCCGGCTAATGTACATAAGAATATGAGTGAATTAGGAAGCCAAATTGCAAGCATCTGATTACTATTTCACCTGAAGTCCCGCGTCTCCTACACACGGCGTCGCTTAGACGCTTCTACACGCAGAGCAACGGTTAGAAATAAAGCCATCATAGAGAAATTATCTATAATATGTTGAGACACCGTTGCTCTATAAATAAACTCTGTAACAAAAATTCCACACATTTTCTAACATATCGGTTGATATATTAGAACTGACAAGAAAATTATTTGTGTAAGTGGCACAAATGTAGTTATCCTTGGTATGCTGAAATACTTACTATCGGTTTAAAAACAAATTTTGAACGGCAATATGTTACAGTGAATTATAATTAACGACGTCTACTAAAGATAGGACCATTTTAGTGGCAAACACTTTTGTCAGGCTCGCTTCATTTGATGAAAGCTGCCATTAGAGTGAAAATATAGTCAGGATATCAGTATTGCAACATACCTGTCAGATTATGTACTCGTAAAAACTTATACAGGAAAGACAAACACAAGGTATTATAACATGTTATTCCTTTGAAAAGAAATAATCAGATAAGAACTATTAACACTTCTCAAAATGCATGTGTCTGTGATATTTGTACATAAATTTATAATCAAATTATTTTACTCATACCACAACACCATCACTTCGTCTTTATATTCAATCTAACCAAGTAAGACGTGCTGTCTTTTGACTAAAAATTCTTTTCCCAAGCACTCAAGCATAAGATTAAAATCTGCGCTTAAGCCATTGAGAACAATGCTACTTCAAAGCTATTAAACAATTATGTTTCGTCCCGGTTTACCCATTTTCCGGAACTTGAAGTTTATTCGGCTAGAAATGTTGAGAAAAGACTTGCCCTGATGTCCATGCCAGTATGCTGAAGTCGGCAGTGGCATGGTCACAATGTGAGTTTAGCGCTGGCCGAACACTTGGAAAAGAACACGCACTTGAGCACACTCTTGAGTACTGATCATTAAACACAAAGCTGCGATTTAAAATCACATCACTGCATCACCAGGGATCCGGAATGTGAAACAGTGAAATCCATCCGGATACCCATTTATCCAAATGGCGACGGTTCTTAAAGCACGAATTTTAGTTCTAAATCTATTCATATTTAGAATGAAAACACTCGAAGTGTAACTCATTTGCCGAACTTTGACAGGATCAAAGCTTCGAACAATATTTTATGACTTAAAAAGCAACTAACAATATCATCCCGTTCATATCTTTTAATTGCAAAAATCAAGATATGCACTACATCACAATAAATATAATACATATATAAAAAAGTTAACAATATTTTAATGTTTTGGTCTTAATGTTGACAAATTTTAAATTTTAAAAAAGATAAGATGTAATTTTATATTTTTCTCAATTTGCATGTATTGCTGTACGAAGAGCAGGCTGTCCAAATTCAGCAAATGGTTTTCACCGAACGCCATCAAAGTGTTCGAGTAACTCAGCATTCCTGGCTCTAATGACACGTCCATTATTACTAGTGCTCTAGAAGAAAATATACAAAGCATAGAATATTTCATTTGAGAGCATGCACTATTGCACACGATACTGCTTGCGTCGTCCTACGTTAGGTATGTACATATGTGTCTATGAATTCCACAAATAACTCCTTATGTTTGGTTGAAAAGTACATTCGACAGCAAGTCCCATATTCAGCCCCTCTAAAATAAATAATCACGCCACTGCATCAAGTCTTTATAAAGATGTTTGCAACGAATAAACGCCACTTCAAACGCACGATGCATATTATCTGCAATGACTCGATTTCTATTACACTTTTTTACGCAGAGATAAAACGACGATTGGTTTATTATGTCCAGGTTGGGTGGCACTTCTGAAGATACCGATTTCAAATAGTTCACTAACATCTTCTGAGTTATCAGCGTTCTCTTAGTTCTATCAACCTGTTCCCTGCGAATACTATCGCACACGAAGTGAAAGTTGAATTTAAACACGAAAACATGCGAACCACCGACTGTACGCAACGTAGTTGTCCTCTTGGAGATCACGTTCTTGACCACTCGTCCAACGCCCCGTGCGCGCCCTCGCCGAGTCCTAGCCCTGCGTGGGCGGGGCGTTCAGGGCGACGCGGCGAGCGCGGGCGGCGCGAGCGCGGCGGCGGGGGAGGGCAGCTCGGCGCCGGGGGGCGGGGCGCCGGGGGCGGGGGCGGCGCCCGGGGGCGGCGCGGGCCCGCCGGTCTGCGCGGCGCGCGCCGCCGCCGCCTTGGCCGCCGCCGCCGCGGCCGCCGCCTCCTCGTCCTCGTCCAGCGGCACCGTGGAGTGGTTGTAGAGGCCCTGCGCCATGAGCTGCAGCGCGAGCGGGTTGCGCCGCCCCGACGCCTTCTTCATCTTGGCGCGCTTGTTCTGGAACCAGATCTTGATCTGCGCCTCGTTCAGCCCCAGCTCGCGCGCCAGCGCCTGGCGCCGGCGCTCCGTCAGGTAGCGGTTCTCGGCGAACTCCAGCTTGAGGCGCGCCAGCTGCTCGCCCGAGAAGGCCGTGCGCGGCCGCTTCTCCTCGGGCCGGCGCTCGCGCCGCTTCAGCCGCCGCGACCGGGGGCCTGCAACAGACGCATGCCATCAGCTCCCGCTCAGCAACACAAGCATGCGATTAGCTCTACGTTCAGCCCGCGCTCACTCGAGGCACACTGCTAGCCTAGGGAGGGGAGAGGCAGCTCCAGCCGCCGGGAGCAGAGGACACCAAAGACAGCTTTTGGTTACTAACGCCGCTCATTCAGCCCATTCAGCCCATGCACACTCGATGCACACGGCTAGCCAAGGGATGGGAGAGGCTAGCCGCCGGGAGCGGAGGCCACCAAAACAGCCCTTGGTTACTAATTTCACTAGATCATCCCTTTCAGCCCATTCTGCTCATCCAGCCTCACTGCTCACTTCTAACCAAGGAAGGAAAGGAAGAAGCTTCCGCCGCCGAGAAAGGAAGCTTGCAAATAGAGGTGTTTGACAGCTCATTCCACTGATTTAGCTCATGGAAACTCACTGTTCACTACTACTATTAAGGAAAATCAGCACCTGGGAACGAAGAACTGCAATAACAGCGTCCGTTTATTCATGCCGCTCGATCACGTTCATTCTTACTTATTCTCACGCACTGTGGAAGTCAAGACCATCTGGTGATCTCAGTGAAATCAGAGCGCTTACACAGACACATTTGTCAACATAAATGACGGGAAATATAAGGAAGGAGCCTCACCTACCAGTAGTACTCTTCAAAAGCGAATCGCTTATTATTTCATTCAACTCATTGAAATTCGTTGCTTATTACGCCAAGCAAAATACGCTGCAGCCACTGGAGCACGAGTTTGCAAGCAGAGGCGTTCGTTATCGTGTTTGGACTGAAGAATTCACTTCGCAAAGTAGAATACCTCAGGTACTGAACTGAGTTCAGAATATGTAAATTAAAGCGTTTTAAGAAACATTCTCGATACATCAGACGGTATTTGGAGAGCAGTAGCTGTATGTGTAGAAGCAGTGGGCGTCAGAGGCTTAATGACACAGCTCAATTTGCGATACATGGAAAGCAGCAACTTTGGGAGTCTTTTGCGTCTGCAGGAAGAGTTGAAGCCCGTTTATGGACACTACTCTTAAAATCCATCACTGGCAAAAAGAAAGTTCTCACAAATGATAGTAAGGGCGATTAATCTAAGCGGCTTCAGAATTCCCAGTAGTCTAACTAGAATATGCTCATTTGCAATTTAGAGATATGATAGAGGTGGTGAATAATCAGATAAAAGGAGTCAGCATTATTAGTACGCCAGAGAAACTCAAATATCTAGCTGGACTTGGAATAACAGGGAAGAAGGAATAGGTTTTTCTAGAACCAATAAAACACATTATGAAAGCATTCTGTATGAATTGGTTAGCATGAACCGGAGCAGAACATGAGAAAATACTCATTGATAAGAGGAGAGAAGTATAGTTTATTAGTTAATTTTCTATCCTTTACAGTTCACTAAATATAATTGAACATTAAACTAGATTAGGGATTCCAGAGCCCCAAAAATGTGCACAGGAAGCACTTCTCCCTCATTGTACGCCAAAGATTGTGTTAACTGTTTTTACTTCAAAGAAACATTAAAATTTTATCGAGTAAAAAAAGTAAATAAAAGAGTGATGGGCAAAACCTGGTTCTTTCTTGTAGTCATCATTTGAATTAACTTCCACGAGTACGTTGAAGTGTACGTTCAACTTATACATTTGCAAGCAGGATCATCACCAGAATCAGTACTTTGTTAGTTTCCATTGCTCAAGAGATACGTCTTCCTAGAAACGCGTGGAAACTGCTGCTATATTCAACTACATCAACTACCATACCACGCCTCTTACACTACGCAGGAACTGGTAGTTAATCTATTAGAGTGAATCGTTGTCCTTTTCTAAAACGCCTTGTAAGTTTTGCCCAACAGTCTCTTTCCCGAGAGGGCGGCTTGAGAACGGGCCAACGACGGGGGCAAGACCAATCCCCCCACGCAGATGGGCCGGCGCGAGCCCTACATCAACTACCTACTATACCACCTCCTGTTACACTACGAAGGAACTGTTAGTTAATCCTTAAGAGTTAATCGTTGTCCTTTTCTACAACGCCTTGTAAGTTTTGCCCAACAGTCCTTCCCCAAGAGGGCAACGTGAGAGCGAGCCAACGGCAGGGGCGAGGCGAGTGGAGAGAACAAATCCCCACCCCCCCACGCAGATGGGCCGCGCGCGCATCGGGGACGCAGCACACATAAATTCATAAGTGTGATTAAGTATTGTCTGATTACGAAGGGGCGTGCCCGCCGAAGCGGTCGGGGAATAGCTAACCTCCGACCCGCACGGACACTGCCCCGCGAGCCCCACGCGGCTACACGCGGGGGGGAAGGGGGAAGGGGAGGAGACGGAAGGGTTGTGGGGGCGAAGGGGAACCACACACAGCCGCCTCCCCCCTCCCTATGGAGGGGGCGCGAGGATCAAAGCATTGCCCATTCACAAAGGGCTGGTGTGGAAATCATTTACGATTACGCACAACCCAATCTATGCGGTTGGTTATCAAATAGACCCAATGCAAAATGTACAGTAGTCAAATGATCTTTTTTGAAGGAGTAATGAAACAGAAAATAGAGAGCACTATACGAATTTTTTGACAATTAAAAATCGAATGATCGGTTCACGTCTTTACCTGCGAAATGTTGACAGGATTTGGGATATCTGAATCAATGGCTTGAACGCTTAATGTATGCCAGCTGAGCACAATGGGGTATAGAGTTAGCTACTACTGAATGTATTCCATGAATAACTGACGCAAAGAAGATAACAATTTTGCTGGCCACGCGTGTGTGGTGTATTGATATGCAAATTTTAAACTTTACAACAGTTTGCAACCTTTCATTCTCAGCTCTAAATTATGATCTGTCTATTGAGATGTATTTCAATTGTATTCTACTTTTTTCCTTGAAAAAAATAACTGTTCGCATTGAAACTAACTAATAAAATCACACATGCAACAACACCAGACAGTTATGGCTCATACGTTAGTCATTTCTGGTTTTCCCATTGAAATTTTGTCAATAATTTGCGATAAAGTGATGGTATTTGTTTCAATTCTTTCAGTATGTCACATTTATTTTAAATTATTTCTTTGAAAAACTGAGGTGCCTGTAGAGATGTGTTCAGTGAATTCACATTGAGAAGAAAATTAAATTGGATTGTTTTTGAATTTGGACGTAAATTCCAATAAAAATATTTCCACTCACATTCCAACACCAACTGTATAACCGAACGATTAAATTAAGCGGGTGATCCAATTCTACTTCTTACATCTGATAAAAGAATTGTGAATGCAAACGAGAAAAATTAAGAAATATGAATAATAGGTTAGCACTGCATATTGCTGATTTTATACAAATTAAATATTTGCACTTAATACTGGAGATTAGGGGTCGGGAACCAGCCGTCTGTGAAGCCATCCCATGCGGCCCATAGATCCTAGACTGTTTTTAGACGTTACACTGAATAAAGTAGCATCGACGTTTTGCGAATTTACGTGCAATACATATGTCAGAAAACGGATACAGGAACAGGTATTTCTAAGGTGCTTGGCGTGTTTCAGTGCTGTCTGCAAGGATTCATCACCCTTCGCCGCGAAGGCAGTAGCCACCATTCTCTCCCTCTTCCATTCCACCAATTCCTTTGCTGCTCACTTTCTCTCGATTTTATTTTTTTTGTCAAAGAACAGTAAAAACTATGTAACCTTTTTACTGTAACGGGGGAGAAGAACACTTAGTCCCAAAATTTCCCTGAATATTCCCAGCGCTTTCTAACATTGAAGAGGATTCGGTATGCAACCCTGACTCCGTTGTTTTTGAGTGTCTCATACAACGGTAAAAGTAGAAGATATCGTCGACGGCTTGAATTATTTTAATTTAATATTTCAAAGTTGTTACATAAAGTGAGTTGGAGATATATGTAGCCCGCAATCTATTGATGGTTTGACTAAGTGGACCGCGGGTAAGAAAATGCGAACCCTTGCTCTAGACGAATATGTGTACAAATATTAATATAAATTAATTGACATTAATTGACAATTTTCATTGTTACCAAAGGGAAATATTTCATTATTAGATTCACTAAAATCGAGTCCGGAAGCTCACAATAAGAAGTGTTTCTTGAGACGTATAAATTAAAGACGCATAACAAAATTTAATTTTTTCCTTCAATTGCTTTCGAATAAGCGGACGAGCCTTCCTTGCATTCCATCGCCCTGGGCTGCTGTTCTCCGGATGTGGCGAGCGCAGCACCTTCGGCGATCCGTCTTCCATAGGCCGGTCCCGTTTTTGCACGATCTTTTCTGGGCCGCAGCGATGTCGGAGGTTTGATGTTTTACCGGATTCTGGATATTTACGGTACAGTCGTGAAATTGTTGTATGCGAAAATCCAAATTTCATCGCGACGTCGGAGATGCTATATCTCCGCCCATCTCTCTTGCGTCGACTATAACACCACGTTCAAACTCACTTAAATCGTGATAACCTGCCATTAAAGCAGCAATAACCGATCCAAGAACTGTGCCAGACTGTTTGTCTTATATAGTAGCTGCCGACCGAAGCGCCGTATTCTGATTGGTTCCAGATCTCTCTATATCAATATGCATGGCTGTACCATTTTTTTTAGCTCTACAGTGTATAACGCTCTTGGTGCATAAATAACTATTAAACAATTAAAAATGTGCTTTAAAATTATTTATTCTTAATTTATATTAACAATTAAACAAATAAACCATTTTAAAAATATTATATTTTAAACGTTGTTTCCTTGTTTATGTTCAACCCAAGTCAAAGTAAAATTTAGTAAAAGGATTTGAAAAAGTCTTAAATATTTATTTTCAAATTATTTATGAAATAAAATGAACAAACGGGAAGAAATGTATAAATTAAGCCTTTACCACCAATCAATTAAATTAAAATTTTGTTAAACTACTTGTTTTATAATTCCTCCAAAATAATTTCGCCACGAAGTCGCCTTCATCCTACAGGCTGGGAAAGGACGAAAAACAAGCAGTCCCGCAGAGACGAGGTGAAGATTGGTAGAGGGTGACATCAGAGTGATGACGCAGGAGTCACGTGTGAGTGGTACGCGTGCGTATTTAAAATAACATCGTGTAATGGACTAATTCATATTGGGGAATTGATTAATGATGGAATGCCACTCACAGTAATGGACGACGCACGCGTAAGTGCTTAGCGGCGGTAAGCGAGCGCTACCGGACCATCGTTGCGGACGGTGTGATTGGAGTGTAAGGAGCCTCAGAGCCGTGTTAGGAAGAGCGGGCGGAACGCCATGAAGCGTGGCCGGCAGGCATTTCCAGATGATGCACGGCATCGACAATGATGCTTGGTAGTGACACATGAAGCAGGCAGTATTGCGAGGTGACACGGGCGAGACGAGGTGACACGGGCGGGCCGCAGTGGTGGGTCCGCAAGAGTCAGTGCGCCCGTGGTTCCAAGACGACGCAAAGGGCTTAAATAGTATTAAATAATAAATACTTTTGTCTCTATCGACTGGGGAGGTTCACACTAGAAAGCTCCATCTTCCGCGTGACCAACTGGAGTCGCGAGAGAAAACGATCAGTGCGTTGTCGGAGTCTTCGAGTCACGACGGCGCTGTCGATACTTGCATCAGCGTTCTTGTCAAATGATATGAAATATTTAGATACTACAGAATATGGAACGTATGTAGAAAAATTAAAGCAAATATTTTAACCAAATATAACAACAGTCGCACTTTCATTTTTCTAACCCCTGTCTAAAGTATCGCTCGTTTAAGTTACACAGCCATTTTCACCACTGCTCTCTTGTGACGAAGTGGGACACTACTTGTGCCTCACGTGTCACCGAGGTGGTACCTCCCGCGGTGCTACCTCGGCATCGCTGGTGATCGCTGCACGGGGCGGAGTTCGCAGGGTGTGATATGCTGACCGGGAAGCTCGGAGCGGCGAGTGGCGAGGGGTGAGTGGCGGCTGGCGAGGGGCGAGGGGTGAGAGGCGAGTGGCGAGGGGTGAGTGGTGAGTGGTGAGGGGCGAGGGGTGAGAGGCGAGTGGCGAGGGGTGAGTGGTGAGTGGAGAGTGGTGAGGGGTGAGAGGCGAGTGGCGAGGGGCGAGTGGCGAGTGGCGAGCGGCGAGGGGCGAGTGGCGAGGGGCAAGGGGCGAGGGCGAGGGCAAGGGGCGAGGGGCGAGGGGCCACGGGCGTGGGGCAAACGGCAAGTGGCGAGTGGTGAAGGGCGAATGGCGAGTGGCGAGGAGCGAACGGTGAGTGGCGAGGGGCTGGAAGCGCGGGGCCAGGGACGAGGGGCGAGTGGCGAGGAGCGAACGGTGAGTGGCGAGGGATAGGGGCCGTGGGCATGGGACGAGGGGCGAGGGGCGGGGTGCGCGGCGAGGCGATGGGCGCGCGAGGTGACGGGTATCGATCCGGGCGGTCCGGCCTGGCGCGGCAGGGCGGAGAGGTGAAGTGTGGCGAGCTCCCCGCCCCGTCCCACCCGCTCCGCGTGCCCCACCACTCGCGTGTCGACGCGCTCTCGCCGCTCCAGCAGCCACCGCCGCCGGCCGCGGCGGTCGGCTCTGATTTGCTCAATCTCACACGCACCTGTCGCGCTTCGCCCGCGCGCCTCCCGCACGCGCCCCGCCGCCCGCCGCCCCTGCACCCACACGCTCCGTCGCCACTGCCTCGTTCGCGCACGGCATCGCCTGCTCGCCATACGCGGCGCCAAGCATCGCGCGGAGTGAACTGGAGGGCGCACAGGCCCGCTCGCTCTGGCCCATGAATGGGATGTACGTGCCAAGTGAAACTTGCACAGAACATCGCAACGATCGGAATTTAAAATTTTCATTCATTTAAGAATGGGTTATTAGGACTTTGAGTTGTTGTTTTCTTAATTGTCCATTTTAAAGCATATATTTTTATTTTTTTTATTGAACATTTTCATGAAATCCCAAAAGCGGTATTTTAAAATATCTGAAATAGTTGCCAAGAACCTACAAACAACATTAAATTTTCTTTAATACGAAATACGATTATTCTTTAAGCACTATTTTGGTGTCAAGTACAGCAACTGTATACTACACGAGGAACACGTTACTGATACGTCATTTCGTCCAATTATCCCTAACCTGCTTATTCAATGGTACATGCTCTTTCTTTGCCCCTTTCTTCAATCGCTCTCCCCACACCCTCGACTCGGCCAAGCACCTTGTAATGTCACGCTACCCATTTCCGCCCTGGCTCCCGACATCGATTTCTGTCGACGAAAGGAGGCTCCATCTTCAAAATGACTCATTTCCGCAATCTCACCTGTTCAAGTTCACTCTGTCATCCTGCCCCCTAGTTTGCTTTTAACTGCTCCCGCTGTCTTCCGTTCTCTTTTTATCTCTTTTGTCTGTTTCACTTGCACAATTGTGAAAAATCTCCTTAATTATGTGGTGCGTTCGAATTTGGTCTTAGGTCAACTAAGGGGTGGCAACTAACGAGCATACAGCTACGTTAGAAAAATAAACAAATGGCAAAGGAATTCTCGAGTGCACATCCTCCCGTATCTCTCTTCAACACGGAAAGTGGAACTACCAGAAACCACGACAGACTCAGTGAGTCGACGGCGGTCCAAGAATTCCTTCACCAAGTGCAACTTCATTGGGACCGCGCTAATAAGCTGTTGTAGAAAACCCACCCTCTGTCAAGATTCGAAACTAACCCGTCTACTCGTGGAGACGTTTCCACCTGCTCCGACCGAAATCGTTCCCAGTTCCTCTCACCGATCTCGGCCCGCCTCACCCCCCACCCGTCGCCCCGCGCCACCGCTGAGGGCTTCGTGCTGCCGCAAATGACGTCATCACTCGCCTCGCGCCTCGTGCGCGGGCACGAAACCCGCGCCGAACCGCGCCGCGCCGCAGCGCGCCGGGCTAAAAATGTGGCTTTCAGAAAACAGGAAAACATTGCGGGGCAAACGCGAACTTTGCGGGAGGGTAGGAGGGAGAGAGGGATGGTGAAAGAAAATGAGGAAGGGTGGGAGAAAAGGAGGGAGGGTGGAAGAAAGGGATGGAGGAGGGGGAAAGGGAGGGAGGAGGGAGAAAGGGAAGGAGGAGAGAGAAAGGGAAGGAGAAAGGAGAGAGGAAGGCCAGAAAAGGGAAGGAGGGAGGTAGAAAATGGATGGTGGGGGAGAAAGGGAAGAGGAGAGAAAATGGGAAGGTGAGAGAAAGGGGGGGAGGAGGGAGAAAAAGAGGGAGGGAGAGGGAGAAAAAGAGGGAGGAGGGAAAAAAAGAAGGAGGAGGGAGAAAGGGAAGGAGGAGAGAAAATGGGAAGGTGAGAGAAAGGGAGGGAGGAGGGAGAAAAAGAGGGAGGAGGGAGAAAAAGAAGGAGGAGGGAGAAAGGGAAGGAGGAGGAAGAAGAGAAAGGGAAGGAGAGTGGAAGAAAGGTAGGAAAGAGGTAGAAAAGGGGTGGGAGAAAAGGAATGAGGATGGGAGAAAGAGAGGGAGGTTGGGAGAAAGTGGGGAGGAGGGAGAAGGGGGAGGTATGAGAAAGGGGGCAGTGGAGAAAGGGAGGGAGGTTGGGAAAAAGAGAGGAGGAGGAAGGGAGGGAGGAGGGAGGAAGGGAGGGAGAATGGGAGGCGGGAATTCGCACGCGGGCGCTTCCGAGCGGAGGGCGCGGCGCTGGTAATTGCTCCGCCGCGGGACGGGGAATTAGAGGATCAATGTCACCCGGCGCGAGGTTGGCGCTCCAGCTCGGGATTACCTGCGCGATATGCCCCGGCGAAACGAATTCGTGCGCCAATAGGTCCCTTCCTCGTCTCTTTGCCACAAGGCCAACGTTTTGTGCGGCTGCCGGCGGCCAGCAGGCGATCAGTACGTTGGCTTTCCATATCTGAGTACCGACGTTCAATGCTCGTGCGATTTGGTGTTCTCTCGTATTTCCTCACGCTCATTTTACCACCGTTCCGCCATCATGTATTCTATCTTCATCATTATCGAGTTCTCTTCCACCATCTAATATTGCAAGAAAGTATCGAGAATTCCTGAAACCTAATTTTTAATTACGCTACTTATTTCCTAAAATCTGCATTTCGTACTGTTCAATGGGAATATGATAATTCAAAGGAAGTGGCAACCCGCAGTACGTATTGCGCAACTTCCAGATGACAATCCCCACAATTGTGGCGAGAAGCTCCCTTTGAATAATAATTGAAAACAAAAAACATGTATTGACATAAGACGACCGCCTATACTTTCTACAACTTTTTTGCCCTGCGGTTCGCTTGCTTGCCTCGTGCCCTGCCGCTGCAATTTCCGAAACGGTCTTTAATAATCCACTGTGTTGTAATTACCTTATATCTGATCAAGGCGAAACGTCAAATGAACTCGGCATCATCATAATGGAAAATATATCCCTGTTGAGACAAGAACTTAGAGCTTTCTAAAACAGTCTTGTGCCACCACCTCCTTGCGATTGCTTGTACTTCAGCAAAAAGAATCCAATTATGCGCTGCTAAAAAGAAGACGTGGAACTGTTCAATTACCTGTTTCTTACGCGGAGAAGAGAGTGCATTTGTGCATCAGCGGACTGCAATCTGTAACACTTTTGTCACGTTCCACGTGCCAAGTTTTCTAAATATCAAGTCTGTTTTTCACTCCCCCACGTGCACAACTTCACGAAATGGCCTCTCGAAAGTTAAGACAGAAACCGCGTTGACTACCATGCGAGTCAAATTGGCCAATTGGCGTTTACACTATACGATTCAGACTCGCATGAGCGCACTGGCATGTGCAAATGGGTCTTTACGATCTTGATTCCTGATACCTCGTACATCGACTTTCACCGGACGACAGCCCCGTGGAGCGTTCGCTGTCATAACAGACACGCAAAGGCGTTTCATTCCGGCGACCGAAATAAAGGAACGGATATACGAAAAGACACGCGAGGCGAAGGACCTCCGAAAGCCGCCTGACACAACTTGTGTAGTAGTGACACTTCATTTACAACATGTGAAGAGAATTTGGGAAGAAAAAGCATTGCACCATAAATAGCTAACAGAGTTGCAGGAAGCTGAAATGAAGATATTTTTACAAATCCCTAAAGTAAGATGATACCACCCTAAATTTTAAACCTCCACATTGTTACTTATTGAGAAATAAGGTTTTGAGTTTATAAATCCAGTGCAAATTCTATCTTCGCCAAATTGTCTCAAATGAATATTCTGTCCCATCCCTGAGTACTCTAAACGGAGAAGTGGAAGCAGTTAGGGAGGGGAAAACAAAACAAATGGGTTAGGGAAGGAAAAACATAGGCGGAATATGAGACACGTTTCTGGTGACACCATGAGTATTCACATGACACTATTTGGAGGAAACCAAGCAAAATACAAAAGCCAATGAGTCAACGTAAGGTTTGTCCTTAAGACTGTACTTTGCTTTGTTCCTCGTAGATAATTACCCAATTCAAAAACTGTGCCTCTCTGTACTCGAACCGAGCTCCTTGAGAACTAACAGATGCGCACAACAGGTCCTGGGTCAGTGGCGTGTGGTCGTGTGAATATTAATCTGTGCACGTGTTTGCATGAGTGGCACTTCCGGAAGGTAAACAACCGAATCGAAAACGCAGGTGCTTATTTATTTATAAGTTTATTCTGCTTGACCACGGGCAGACTGGATCAAATTCTTGACTCAGAGTAAACGTTCGGATGAACGCTCTCGCACATTTCGTGAGTAAGGTTGAATTCATGTCAACCTGAGACCAAACTGCTAATCATCATGTTTCATCGATATGTTTATCGACAAACATCGATTTCCAAGTAAATATATCGCAAGTAATTTATAGTAATATAATATGCCGGGTTCGTAGAGTCACTGCCCCTCCAAAGACAGAGATCACATGAAAAGCTATAACCGTGTATTCAATGTAGTTTGTGAGCAAACCAAGCTTGGTGAACCAGTATTTCACCAAATGTAAAATACATTGCGTCATTGAAATTTTTTTCGTTTTAGCAGCAGAAAGGAACAACATTTACACGTACTGACATGGAATCATCCCTTGAACTCGCATATCCGTGATCGTTCTTTCGCTCTATCAGTAAACAGCCGCATTAAATATCTACGAGAATTACAAATTAAAGATTACCTACATCAAAAAAGAGAAATAACCGACAAGTAATAATGATTATTAAATCATAATCATAAGATTTAATCCACATGTCTATAACATTTTATTTTCATTTTATTTTCTGTAATTAATAAGCTATATTTAGCAATATGCCATCATTCCATACGAAAAGTGGCGTGTCTAAAATATTGTCATTGTCCAGGGTATCGGTTTTATTCAGAAAGAAACATTGTTCCGCTCTAAATTCTTGCGAACTACATTTTTGAATTTTTTACTTGTAAAATTTTACCATTTTTTAAACTTACTTTTTTCACTTAACAGAAAATTGACATTTTTAGATACATCACTATTCTTCTGCATTAACAATATGTCATAGCTAGAGTACCATCCAAAAGCTCATTACGCATCCTTAATTTGTTTCTGATTGTGCTAACATAGGAAAATACTACGTTCTTCATCACTTTTACTACAATTAGTACAACATCCATTTGGACAACTTCGTCTAAATGAGATTAACTGGATATAAAATTAGAGAACACTATAGCACACTGAAGAAGATATAAAGGGTAACATGAAGTTAGCAGATAACGTTCTAAGCGCATACCGCGCGAAGAACGAATTCCACTCACTCGCGACGGTATTATATGGTTCGTTGAAGGAACGTAATCTCGACATAACATCTCACGTTAACTGCTCAATATGTACGCTCCCACACATTTCCTCTCACCCGCAACAACCATTAACTCTACGCTTTATATCCACGGCCTGTGATTTCCAACAGCGCTCCATCTCCTATTATGCACGTAAATAAGCACTGGATGCCAATTTTCGTTTCGTAAAACAGTTTAAAACATAATCCAAAAGGTCAAGATATGCAAAATGTGAACGAAAGTCTCCCTAAAAAGTTGTATTATTTGTGAGCATCCTCTTGCTTTCGTGCTACATCAACGAAAAGCTATCCCACAGATAAATTAGTTTTCATTTGGCAGTATTTCTTCAATTCAAACTTATTCCTGCGCAAGTTTTGCAGAATTGTGAAGTATCAATATCATCTTAATGTCTTTAATTTCGATTTTTCTTCAGAGCTGGTCGTGAAGAAAACGACGCTACTAATGAAATAACACGTAAAAACGTCGTATCATCGAGAGAACGTTCTGTCAAAGTTGTTTTAGACACTTGCCTCCCAGCCAGCGCTCCCAGCTCCCACTCTCCTGAAAGAGAATCCCGAGCGCATGGCACGAGGCCCTGGGGGCCACTTTACACGAAAGCTGTCGCCCCGGAGGCTAAACGGAGCTTAACGCAAGGGACTGCGGCAGCGGAGGGTGCCTGGGGGACAATTAGGCACCGAAGGGGGCAGCGCCAATGGCGATGGTAGCGGAGGTGGTGGCGGCGGCGGTGGCGGTAGGAGTGTCGGAGGCAGAAGGGATGGTGGTGGCGGCGGCGGCGGCGAAAGCGGAGGCGCTGGCGGCAGAGGTGTTGGAAGTAGTAGGGATGGTGGAGGAGGTGGCCATGCTAGTGGCGGTAGGGGGCGGAGGCAGTAGGGATCGTTGAGGCGGCGGGGTGGTAGTGGCGGTGGCGGCAGGAGTGTTGGAGGCAGTATGGTTGGTGGAGGCGGTGGTAATGGAGTGGGAGGAAGAGGTGGCCGTGGCAATGACGGAGGCGCTGATGACGGGGGTGGCGGAGGCAGAGATGGGGTGGCGGGGGCGGAGCTCGTTAAGCCAGCGTCTCGGGGGGCGTGGCCGCGGAGGAGTCGCTTGCATTCACGTTAGTCGCATCCCCAACTACCGCGCCGGTGTCCGCTCCCGCCTCTCGGCGAGGGGACGCACAAGCCGTGCTGGCAGAATGATGAACACTGACGGAAATGGACTCCCGGGAGAGGGAAGCGCTGTAGAAATAGTCTCCCTGAGACGCCCGGGGTTGTTAAACACACTATTAAGGAGGCGGGGTCGCAGGACATCCAAAAACACGAGTCCACGGCAATTCAATACTCATGGCAATTCAATGATTTAGTACCCTGGTACATTTTTTTAACTCTTACGTTGGATATACGCAGTTAGAGTAAGCAGTTATCGAAGAATGTAATTTTTTACGCGAGACTACACGGAAAATGACAAACAATATTCCTTACTTCTGTTGCTATAATTATTGCAATAATTTATTCAAAGCACGTTATTTTTCTGCAAAAATTTGATAAAATATTTCCAATACGTTAATCAAGATTCATTCATAGTATTGGTTTTTCATGAACTGAGTTCATAATTAATGTCTGGTGATGGGTTTTATACTTAAATATACACCTCAGGCAGTTACAGACGACGTACATTAATGCAATATCCTAGTACATGAAATATCATTCTTAAGTTATATTTGTATCATTATCAGTAACTGCAAAGTGTGTAAAAAGTAATAATGAAATTTAATAAATGGAAAAATGCAAAATTCAATTCTATTTTTTAATTTGGCTTTTCCTCGTCAAAAATTAATATTGGTGCAAATATTGGCATTGGTCTCCGTTTGTTACCAGGTTCTCTAATATATTTCCACGTCGAATTTAACAGAACTTTGCTTATCATTCAAATGAAATCTCAAAAACAGGGGGAAAACTTCCCACTTGTCTAAATGCAGAAAACCACGTTAAATCCGAATGTCTGGGATGTATAGCAACATGTTTTGCGAACAATCTTAAATATGGAATAGGTTCAGTTCATAGCCAATCGTATAGTATATAATAATTCATAGCAGTAAATAATTTAAAGGCAGCCCGATTTCTGAAGCAGTTTCCATATTTTGATAACTGTAAAATATGTTTTTGTTAAATAACATTGAGTACGAATTTTTAAACAAATACTTTTCGACCAGCGCTTACATTGAAAGACCATTCTGCTATTCTTCAAAGTGTATTCCAAACCGTTTCTCATTCCATGTCTTCATTCCCTCAACAGGCCATGACAGACAGAGAGAGAGGAAGAGTTGGAGATGGAAGGGGAAATTCGTATAATACATGAAGGTGTCACGAGAAAAGCCGTCAGAAACCTGAAAATCCGTGACACGGGCGTTCCGTGACAGTGGCAGACCCTCGGTAAACAACAGCCAAGGAACCGCGTTGTCAGCACGACCGAGCGAGCTGAGAACCGAAAACAAACAGGAGTGGCCCGCCCCACCCCCGCCCTCCACCCCGCGATCATCCCCGTGTGCGTCTGCGCCCCTGCCCCCACGGCGCCTGCGACCCCGCTCTCCACCCCCGCGTGCGTCTGCGTCCATGCCCCCGCCACCGACTGCGACCCCAACGCCGACCCCGCCCTCCACTCCTGCAGACATCCCCGCGTGCGTATGCGCCCCTGCCCCCGTCCCCGCCTGCGACCCCAACGCCGACCCCGCCCTCCACCCCCGCAGACATCCCCGCGTGCGTCTGCCCCCTGCCCCCGTCTCCGCCTGCGACCCCGACCCCGCTCCCCACCCCCGCGCACATCCCCTCGTGCGTCTCGCCCAGCGTCCCCGCCTCCGCCGCCGCGCCGGCGCGACGCCGCTCGAGCTTCTTCCCCATGCTCAAAGAGCATAGCGGAGGCTTTCGTCAGCTGGCGGGGGGCGCCCGCCCTCATGCATTAAGCAGGCCAAAGCCGCGACCGCGGGAGGAAAGTCGCTTCATCGCTCACTCGCGCTGTAATGTGCAGCGACGTGTTTGCTCTTCTTGCGTGCGCGAGGCGGGCGGCTGCGCGTTTGGGGGCGAGCGTCTCAGATTCGAGGAGCCATTGCCCTTCGGGCTCGCTCTTCGATTCCCTTCGTGTTGGACTACCGAACGTTGATCTGTCCAATCCTATCATTCTCCTGTCTGAGACTCGGCCAACACATTAAGTATCCGAAAAATGCAGATTTTTCAAAATGAATTTCTCTGAACCATTACGAAAGCACTCTGGTTTGTACCTAACGCCCAGTTACATAACGAACTCGACATTACCCCCCATTACCCATTACTCGACATTTCCATCCATTTTCCCCTCTTATTCTCTCGCTGCTGTGCCAACATCCTCCAGATTCCCTCAGCCGCACCTAATGTACCTTCACATATTTAATTCACAAATAATTATACAAATTAAATTTAATTAATGTGTCCATTACTCAATTTATTTATCTATCAATAATGTTTCCTAAACAATGTCAATATTATTCAGTGTACTGTAAAAGCATCGTACTTGGTTGCTGAGGATCTTCGAACCAAGCAGAAATAAATTTAAAAGAACAACTACAGAACGAAAGAGATTCGGCCACAAAAATATATACATAGCTTCACTTACAAACGTTTTGGCATTTATACAATTTTCCTATGTATTACAAAACAGTGTGGCCTTCAGATAAACAATATATTATACGCCAAAATAAGAATGCGTTTTGTTTTCAATCCGGTTTTTTTTCCTTCCACTTCTCAGTTACAAGATTTTTGGACGAGGAATTCTTCCGCTCAAACTCAACAAAAATAAGCATGTCTGTTTTTTTTCTTTCCATTATTATATTAGTTTAGTAATATTATATTAAGCTCAACCAAAACCGTGGGATGACAACGTAAGTAAAAACTATATTCGTTAAAGTGAATGAATATAACAAACTAGGGCACCGTTAGAACACCACCACAGAACATACTCTCCTCTCCTTAATTCCAACAACCTGTAATTCGTTCTAATAAATCATACTAATCAGTGGTCATTTATTTGCGATGCTGATGCTTGCAAAAATATTTCAGAAGAATATGTTAGACTATGCATCAAATCTTTGTATAGCTCGGCAGAAAAAACTGTGTCTAAAGAAGTTAATTAAATCTTAAGTCTAGCATAAATAATAATACAACATAGATGCACATTTCGACTAGTTCTTAATTAGCATGTTCAAAGTTTTCAAATAAGTTCAGGAAACATTCTGACAGATCAATGAGACATATGCAAATCAGAAAAAAATTCAAGGGCGTTAATACTCAACATTCACAGAACATGTTAAAGAGACAAGAAGACATTTCTGATCTTGATGACTCAATACTAACGAGCCACGAAGTGTCACTACTGAGTCAAGACGCAGGTGTTGCCACCCAGGCAATTACGAATATAAACGAGTACGCTCTGTAATTCGCAAATACTCATGATGTTTCCGCTTCAAGTTTGCCGTTACTCAGGAACAGAGCAAACATACTTAAGCTGCTAAGGGACAACTAATGACACTCGATTTCCATTCTAAAAGCAAGATGTAAATGACCTGTTCTGAACTCGCAAGAAACATGCCTTATTCTGACCGGAAGTAAAGAAGATACCTAAATACCAGCATGTGTGTTCTTCCTATCGTTCGCACCAATGTAACAGACGAATTGAAGAGAACGATATAATATAAATAAATTATAAACGACGTAGGTGAGAACACGTTTTCATGTCAGGTGTCCCATGATCGTCTTGGGAGCTTCAAAAGTCTCCATTTAAAAGAAAACATTCGTATTAAGATCAAGCAAAGGAGTCCGTAAGTTTCAAGTGAACTCACCTGTATTTTTATTTCATATCATAAGGACTAATGTAGTGTGACACCACAATCGGCTTTCTACTTTATAGTTACAAAAATACTGTGTTCGAATTGGAATCGAGTTATTTAAGCTAGTATTTGGGAAATGTATTCGTCAAAAACTTATCTCAATACAAAATATTCATCAAAATAACAAATTCAGTGAAACAGGAATGAAAAGGATACGGAGGAGAATAATAATTGAGTAAACAGAATATTCATTGAGGCATTTATGCGACCAGCATTATTTGAAGTATTTTCATCTGAGAATCTGCCTCGCACGGTACAGTATTCGACGCAGATGGAATGTTTTATAAAAATAATTTTTACCGATGGAAATGAGGTTATTTTGACTACTCTGTCGTCCGCTCGAATTAAATCGAGGTAAACACGTGTTCTCAAACACCATTCGAGATCGCAATCAGTCTCTACAGCGCTTCAATCGCTGTATCAAGCTTCAAGCACTTCAATCGCGTCATCGTTCCACCCGACTCCGCCGCGCCCACCCGTTCGCATCGCGGCCGGTTCGCCCCTCCTTCGGCGCCTGCATAACGAGGCGAGGGCGGGCGGCGGCGCCGCAAAGCTCCCAAACGCTTGATAAAGAGGGTGGTAATTGACGCGCCTCCCGCAGGCGCTATGTTTCTCGTTTCGCCAGCGGCGCGCCCGGCCCCGGCCCCCGCACCGCGGCCCGCGCCCGCCCGCTCCGCCCTCGTTGCGGACTAATATGTTGGCGATTACCCAGCCCCCCTCCCCCGCGGTCCCGCCCCAGATCCGTCCACCCTCGCAGTCGTCCCACGAAGCGCCCCCGCGCCGCGTGCGGCGGCTGCTTCGACTCCCCTCCCACACACACGCGCGCTTGCGTGCGTGCGTGCGTGCATGTGTGACGCGCGTCCCCGGATGCGTATCCGTTTCGGCCCATTACTCCTCCGCAACGCTCCGCGCCGCCTGTAAGTAATAGCACGTTAGCGGGCTATCATTTCGCCGTTAGCGAGCGCGGCGCGCGGGGTGCCGCGGGGGCAGGCGGCGGCGAGCGCGACGGGGAGGGCGGGGACGGCGCTGCGGGTGCCTTCGTCAATGTTTGATGCGACCGCACGGCTGTCGCTGCCGCCCCCGCGTCGATCCGCCCCCGCCGCCGCCGCCGCCACGGACGATTGCGACGACGGCTGTCGCAGCCTGTCGCCGCCCGCCCCGCCCCGCACCCGCCTTCCGGCCCCTGCCGGACGAGCGCTGACATATGTGCGCGGAAGTAAACAAGGAGGGAGGCCGCCTCTTCGGGGCGCCCTGCAACGATAGGATGGGACGAAAAGGGTTCCTGAAAGCCCGCCCGTCTAGACACTGATTATGGTGGAGTCCCGAAGTTCCGTTGCTACTGTCGGCTATTCCTGTTCGGACGCTTCTGGAAAGATTGATCCACAAAAACGACCCCATCCCATCCCTCAAACACTTACTTAGTTTATTCGTTTTAATTTATTCTTCCACTATGTAACCCGTATAAATTGAACCCAAATTTGTGTTGTGATCCTTCATAACGTCATAACATGCTAATATGTTTTAGGGATACGTAAAAATTAGAGATTAGACAGTTTATATTAGATAGTTTATATAGATATGTAAAAATGCAGGCCATTTACTTTTTTTGCGTAACTGCTCAAACTTCCTTGCACGTTGTGCTAAATATGCGTTGTGCTACTGCGCTCTGCGCTAAACGTGCTTTGTTAGAAATTTACCCCCAAAAAATTAAAACCAAGTATGCAGACAACGAATGAGAGATTGCAGGTTAGACCTTTCCTTCTACCGTTTGAAAAATTTCTTGAGAGTCATAAAAAATTAAAGACTTCTTGTTCTGCCTAGTGATTGTTAGAGCACACATGTGTTCAATTTACAAAGTAGTAACACGGTAATCTTTCACGTTCGCTGAAAATGAATAGTTAATTGACTTCCGAGACACGGCTGTTACGCTCTTCAGTTCACTGTGAAAGGTACTAATAATCGCAATAGCTTATAGTCCCGAAAAAAGGACTGGGGAAGTTTGTTCACTCCACTTTCGCTTTAGCCTCTTCGAAGAATGGCTCTGAGCCAACTTATTTTTCATGTCGTGCGGGTTGCCGCTCTTAGGGGAACTTCCCTAACAATATAGCAGAAAAGGCTTTAAGCCTGCAACTCCAGTTGAAGATATATTCTTCATGTCCGGAGTTTCAGGTCACGGACTTGTCGAGATAATCTGAGGTCATAATACGATTCTTGTAACGACTTCAAAAAGACAAAATGTTGGAAATATCATTTCCAAGTTCGAGACTACTTAATATTTAGAGATCACGAAGGTGAATTTGCGTGTGTGGATGATTGCAAATGTTTTGAAGATTTTTACATTTCAATGTTTAATATCGAAACCAATACCACAATGACAATCAAAGATCAGTTAAAAATCTTGAATCGTAGCTAACAAATTGCATGTTAATACATGCATACGTCGACACGTTTCGAATGAATAGCGAACGTATTTTGAAGAATTGTTTTTAAATAGAGTACGTTGTTAGAATAGAGCCGGTACTTTGAGGTGCTGAGTTCATAAAGTGGTAAATTTCAAGATACGATAACCAGTTATCCCAATCACTAATTCTAATCGACTCGACTCGACTTGAGAAGAAATCCTAATTTTCACCGTGTAGTCTAATGAAATAATTTCATTCATATTCAAAATTTTGCTTACACGTCGCTACCTCTTACACAGTGACTACCTTACTCATCATGAATTTCGTTGCGTGAAAAAAGGTATATTGACTAACTATTATTTAATTTACATTATTTTAACTTTAATATTATTACTATACGATACTTTAATATTATACGATAATATGTTCCAAGAGAGTGAGAGAACTAGTTGTAGAGGTCATTGTTAAATAGCATGTCTCTTTCAAAACCTGACATGCTGACTGTTCGGAGAGCCGTATTTTGAGAAAATCCATAGACACTTGAGAAATAAATTTCGATCCACAGAATGTCACAACCCACTGGCCACTCCGCAGTTCTCACACTAATTACTCGTAAAGAAGGGAAAGGTTAATTACTAGAATCGAAACAATGTTTAATTAAAGACAATATCAAAATTTCCTTTAATGTCTCGTTGAAACTCTAGTTCTATATATTATTCACAATCCTACTCAGTCGTTCAAAGACAATCATTGGGTTTTCTGTGACACCAGGAGAGTAGTAGATATTCACAACATGGAACATTCATATTTGTTTCCGAAAGTTTTCCAGGTGGTTTTGATTTTCGTCGTGCTTTAAGACCAACATTAATATTTCAAGAATACTTTGTAAATGTCAAACCAATCAAGCAATATATTATTCCATGCAAGGTCTTAACAAAATCAAAACATTATCGACAGTAGAAAGTAAGCAAAACAGAAAATAATCTGGCCTCTTGATCAAACTACCATTTGTAAAATTGTTTTGATATAACAGTATTAAGCGTAATATAACAGTATTGTTATATCATATTTTCATCGCAACTTCCACGATTTTTTTAATAATTGACGATGTGCAATAGAGTTGGACGTAAACGCATAAGACCCAAGACAACAATATGAAAAAAATGGGTTGTGAGGGAAAATTGATGATTGGTTTGATTTATTAATTACTGATTCCAGACGCGTCGACTACTAAGGTCATTAGTCCCATAAGTGTGGTGCCCATTATTATCGCTGCAGGTGGCTGTGATCTTTCTCCGCTGGATGATGAGATCCGACGACCTGTCCGTCGGCTGGCTTTTTTTCATCCGCGGGACACCGCCCCAGCCAGGAGAAGGTCTAAGCTCCCGACTGATCTCCCGGTGCGGTTAGTAGTGTAGGTAGTGCATGTGAGTGTAAGTGTGTGTATGTAAGGGGCGAGGAAAGGACAAGGAAGAGAAAGGAAAAATCGCGCACGGCCCGTGGCCCGTTTGTTAGGGTACTGTTTCATCATTGGCCTGGAGTTGATCCCAGAAACCAAGGACAACTACCGATCCGAGCAACCGGTCGCTAAAATTCTCTTCCAGACAACGGCAAAATCCGATCTGGCTACGTAGCTAGTGTTGAAAATCCTGCACCGTCGGGATTCGAACCGGGACCTCTCAGTCAGAGGCACTGCATGTTTGAAGACAGGCAGCGGATGGGGGGAAGGCAGCAGCCGGAGATATGCGATGGAGGAAGCGCTAAGGGAAAGCCTAGTGTCAGAGACGTTCATCACAAAACGAGCTAGATGAAAGGTGTGTGGTAAATGTGTGAAAAGCAAACTTGGTAAAAAAATGTGGAAAAACACGAATACGTTACTCGAGAAAGGACAATGTTTGCTGTCCGTAATAGGTTAAAAATACCAATTCTAGAATGTATAAAATTGACTCCTTACCTATACACAGTGTATAACAAACACGAGAGTGTAAGGGACTAAGTTGGTTTCAATTTCCAAAAAGTATCCGGTAATGATTCACCGTTGTCGTGGATGGAAAACTGTTTTCGGGGTCAGAATGCAATTCGGTAAGTAATGCAACATTTTGAAAGTTTAAAAGATGTCAGCATCCATTTCATTTACGAGGTTTACTGATCATGGACTCTCTATCAAAACTTACATTTATTAATAATATATTCAGTTTTGTTTTCTTAATATACATGCAGAAACAAAAGGGAAGTCCCACAACAGCTTCTCTTTTTTTCATTTAAATTATTATTGTATCGTTATCAGACAATTCAATCCCATCAATCAAAGTTGCCTCTCCAAAATATCTAAAATATATTTTAAAAGAATTTTCAGATTGCATGCTCTTGGCCAGTTTTTTGCGGGTAAACTGCAGCAATATTTCTTCAAACGATTAAATCACAGATTAATTATGTGTCCCACGGAATGTGTCTGTCGTAGAGCTTTGGCACAGCTTTAGATCGCGATAAGCTTTGGATAATAAATTCGAGAAGCGTAAACCGCCAGACAGAACCTGTCGAGAAGTTCTAGGGCACCTTCTGATATTCAGAGAAATCTTTGACTGTTTCGGAATACAATGAACTGTCTCTATTCGCAAGCAGAGAGGCAGAGGGATATCTACAGTACGTTTTGTAGCTTGTGGATGCTCTGAGGGATTATTTTGACTGTTCATTTACTGAAGGCGCTTCTTTTTTGTTTTGTTATGTTATTTAAGGTCGCATCAACTACTAGGTCATTAGCGACCACTATAGGATTTAACGTATGTATGAGGTGACGTAGGTATGTAGAATGTAACGTGGTATGAGAATGAAACGCTATGGTGATGATAGGGGGTGAAAGGACGAACACATACAACCATGCCCGAGGCGGGACTCGAACTCGTGACCCCTCGATCCGAGATCACTACGGCACGTCTTAGCGATCTCGGTCACGGGGCCGCCGTGCTTCTTTTGTATTTACAATATGAATAAATACGTTCTGTCATTGTATGCATCGCTCATCCACCACAATTCTACATGAATATACACAACTTCCGCTTTTTTGTCGCATACCTGTATGGTTCTAGCGCTCCACCTTATCTTAATTTTTAATATACCACATAGTGACGCCCAGTTTCCTCCCCACGTTTTATTTAATATATATTTTGAATCATGATATATAATGAAATCGTTTTCTTAGCGAAATCTTGAAAGTATCGCCCTATGTCGTAGTTCTAGTAGCTTTCAATTCTCAGGGCTCTACGAACTCGCCTCGTTTGTCTACGCACAAAACACACGGGGCCGCGGGGTGCGAACGGGCCAGTGCTTTGCGGAAAGCGGCCGGTTGCAGACAAGGCGGTGGAACACGCTGGAGGAGGCGCGAGCACAGTTGAGACGGAGCAGGGCGGTCAAGGCGCGCGGGAGAACTGCAAGAAAGGAGGGCAGGTGGCCGGAGGCCGAAACGGTGGTGAGGGCGGGGACCAAGACGGGAGAGAGGGTGAGGTCGGTGGCGGACACGCAGAGAGGGGTAGGGGGTGGAGCGGAGTCGGAGGACGTGGCGAGGGCGGAGACGCGGGTGAAGGCGGGGGCGCGGGTCCCCGGGCGCATTAGCCGCAGCCTGTGAATAATTGCGAAGACGCGCGCCGTTAGCAGCTCGTTAGCGGCGGGGCAGCGCGGCTATCGACCGAGCCTCGCGGGGCGTGAGCGCTGGCGGGGGGGCGGGAGCGGGGCGGGGGCGGGGGCGGGGCCCCACCGGCTGGCCCTCGAGCACACGCGGGAGGGGAAGGTGCTCGCTGCTGCTGTCTCTTCTGCGCCTACTGCGCGCCGCGCGAGGGCGGGAAAGTGCACGGGGAACAGGTACGACGCACTGCTCTCGCAGCCACTAGGCGTTCGTGCAGGGACATCGGGGGTCACAGGTACAATGGAAGTTTGCGAGAATATCGTGCACCCTTTTTTAACATACGAATCTCTTATTCTGTGGCTTAGCGCTTAAAGTGTTTTCAGAATACCTATTACCTAACTAACTTAACATGAGCGTTATTCAGTGCCTGGTGACTCCCTCTGGGCACCTCATTATAACTTTAGGCTTTGGTAAATGAAGCGATGGGGAAGACTGATTATAGAGGTTAAGAAATATTACAGTTGGGTTAGGCGAGGAAATGGTTCTTATCGGAGTTTGAATGGGTCCTTGGGAAATATGAATTGTGCGATTGCCGAGCAATTGAATTTAAATCGGGGCACACTTCCTGCGCCTTTTCCCAGACTCTCTGCATTGAATAAACTACTAAATAAGTTGGCCGACCCCTGATCCCTGACCAATGAACACATTGTTCGCGCACAGGTACGTCTGGCCCGACGGTGATACAATATCGTTTTCGTCACATTAAATTACATAAATTTTATTGGAGTATTAAATAAAATTTAGGTAAAATTATATTAAAATGATTGAAATTTTCTAAATAATTCTATGAGCAATGAGTCTGGAAAGTTACGTTTACAAAGTAGGCACTATATAATTTATTTAACAGAATTTGAACGGTAACGGTCGTAATGTTGGTTTGGATTAGCATACAGTTTATCTGAATGTATTTCGTTTCATGAAAAGAGACTAACATTTAAAAACTGACGCTGCACGACAACTTATATAAAATATGTAGAAGGCAAATAATTACCCCTCGAAGGTGTGTTGAGAGGGAAATGAAACATTATTAAAATCAGATTTTGTATGATAAAATGTATCTCACCAAGAAGGTAGTATACACACATTTGTAGAATACTGCCACGCTTAATACGATAGAAAGCTGAGAAAAGATGTTTGAGTTGCAGAGGTTGAGTCAACTTAGAGTGAGTGAACGGGAGAGCTAGGCCGACACGAGTCAGTGTGAAGGTTGACGAATGGGCACGAGAAAATCCTGAGCAGGAGGAAAAGGGACTTGACTGTTTTAGGTTGGTGTGCATAGGACGTTAGATAAATGGGGGTTGAGTTCAAAGGAGTTCAGGAGGAGGAAATGGGATAGAAGTCCACGCCAGTAAATTTAGGAACTACGAAGAAGTATTACTGAACGGTCATTAGGAAGTTGAGTAGAGCACTAATCTAGAAACATACCCAAGAAACAGAACTGAAAGAACGCATGATAGTAATAAGAATAACGAATTATTATTGAAATAAAATACTAAGGAAAAATAAGGAGTAAAATGATGAAAATATGAATGACATAACAAAGAGAAAGTTAGAGTTAGGTGAAAAACAGGGGATGTACACAGTGAAGGGGTCAATAACTATGAGCATAAGATGTGCGATATGAGAAGCATAGATGTGATCGTAAACTTCGAAGATTGAGAAATAGTTGTGTGTCGTTGTTCACTCTACCTCAAGTTCTTTAGAACATTATGTTACAGGTGCGAGAGTATCGAGTAATAGCAATATATTGAATGTTACCGGAAGACAAAACAGAAATTTATGAAGTCCATATTAACCGACGCTGAAGCATTAAGCATTTATGCATTCATTAATAATATCGAATATGTGTCTGAAGTCGTTTCAAAAAACTACTTAGGGAAGAAACACGCACGAGTACACTTAACTGTATGCACGCTGCCTGACACCTCTCGTATGAAAAATCCCTTTCTGTCGTGCAATATGAAATGAGATTTAATTAAAATTTCTACGACAATCAGAACGCCTTTTTATGCGCTTGGCTGCATAATATTGCATACGAACTGACTCCAAATCACATCCACATGCCTACCTAGATACTGAAACATACTTTTTGTGGGAAGGTAGGCTACTGAATATTTGATATAATAAGTCGTAGTGTCACTTCCATGGGTATACAGTGGCACTTTGATAATTCGAACTTCCTTAATTGGAATTCGCCGGTAATTCCAAGATTTGTGCCGGTAATACACAATAATATTTATAACGAAATTCAAGGGACCAGTACTTTCTTTCGTGAGAGTTTTCATTATAAGGAAGTAGTATATCAATGTATAGATCGACTACCACTTAGTACCGACTTTGTTTGTTTGTTCGTTTGTTTGCTTAAAGTCGCATCGACAGCTGTGTCATTAGCGACTCAGAAAAAATACATTATAACAGTAATTCATACATGATTAATTGAGGTTTTACCTATTCAGTACAATGTACAGCAATTTACAATAATTGTTTACAGGATAGTACCGACATTGATACCAATGAAAATCCAGTAATGTCCACGTCATACGAAGTTTTCGGTTATAAAAAAAAGCTCGCTAGAGAGTGCTTCTTGTCCTTCGTGTTCAACACTACATTGTGCAGCACTGGCGTAGCATACCGACGACCGTCCCAATCGCATCCCACCAACCGCCCCGCGCCCCCTCCGGGGCCGAATGCCAACCTGCGGGCGCACGCACGCACGTCGCACCCTCCGCGCCGGTTCATTACTCCGTGCTTCGCCTCGGCCACAATCCCACGACGCGTATAAATCTCACCTTCTCTGAAGCCCGAGGGTCGCGCGCTGAGGACTGAGGACCTCCGCAGGGCCTTTCAATTCCCGGAGAAAGGGGTGGCGACGCTTACAGAAAGAAGCCTTACACAAGGTCTTCTACTGGTGGCAGTGGCACGCTTCGTGGCACCGTTGCACGCCACGAGCTTCTCTGCGCAACTAGCGTCCGGAAAGGGAACTATTAGTAGTAACCCCGCCGTTTTACAATAGGGATGTGTTGTCTCTGGTGGGGGGGGTAATGAACTGCGTGGAGGGGCGATTTCGTCGTGACACTCGTGCCACGGACTCCCGCTCGTGACATAGACCTTGACAACACTGCCTTACAGCTTCTTGCGGGAAATAAAAGACCGATTGCTGTTGACGTTTGAGAGATGGCGCGTGGGCCAGGCGCGGGCTGACAGGACAAGCCCGGTGAAAAAGTCCACGCTTATACAGCCACGATTTTTCATGTAAATATGATCATGAGTAATAACACGAGTGATTTGGAAATTGTCGATAAATCCCCGATACGCGAAACAGAAGGAGATTTTTCTGAGAATTTCCAAAGCACGAGTGGTATTAATAAGACTATTCCACGAATGAAAAGTCGTCGAACAGACTTCCAAAAAGCAACAAATATTGAAAATAATTAAGAGCATGTTAAAATCAAGGAGGTTTTGTTGTGGTACATATGCGGTTTATTGCACATCAACACAGCAATCGATACATACCGCCTCCTAAGATAGAGGAGTCGCATCTTGTTATTGGCGAGTAGGGAGGGGTGGTAAGAAAAAGTCGGATAGAAAAAGCAATACTTTTCTTGAGATACACCGCTCTGATTGGGGCATTTTATAAGTTAAGGTAAACACTATTGGTTTTAATTTCACGAGTGGAATAGTCATTATAAATGTTTGATTGCCGCGAATTTCGTGCTTTCCACTAATGCGATAATTTTATATTGTGCAAGGTTGGAGAAACGTTACGCAATGACGCATCGGGGGACCCTAGCGCCCCTACTCTTGCAGGCTACAGTTTCGTCCACAGTTCCAAAGGGGAGTTGATAGGCCCTGGACCGGCCCTGCGTCGCTGAACAGGGGCCGCGTATTTCACCGGCAACAAAGCCCAGGGCCGCTGGGGTACAGGCGCCGACGCGTGCGCTGGCGGGGGCCCACCGACGCGACGCAGCTCTCGCCACCGCCACGGGGGGCTCGTGCCCCCCACGTCGCCCAACCACTGCCCCCTGCAGGACCCCCGAGGATACCACCCTCTTCCAGCCGAGGGTTACGGACGAAGATCCGCGAGGTATCGCAGTGACAACTTTCCCTGGTCTAGGGGAATGAAAACCCGTTTTCGCAAGAGCGGGAGAAAAAATCGATTTCTAGGTACCCCGTAGAGGGAAGACAATGACATCTCTCTTCTAGTGGGGCACGTGCAGAGAATCGGTTCATATTGCTTAATAATCTATTAAAGTTTGCGATTTTTGTTCGTATCCATAGTTCACAACGAACATTCCATAGCAATTATGAATTAAGGGTTAATAAATCGTTAAATCATGGGGACCGTAGAAACAAATACAGTTGTATCTGAGAAGAAACCGCCATTTTTCGTTCATGTACTTGTAGTCCTCGCACTTCAGTGACTGATATTTCTCTTTTGAGAAAACAATGGATTCACTTCCTTAAGGTGTAACTACTATTTTCTCTTCGTTTCGAGAGCCTGTTGTGGTGTCTGCCTCGGCACGTTGGCGGTTGGAGACGCAGTTTCGATTCGTTTACAAAACGTATCTCGTCTCAATACGCGAGTATGGAATTAGTGATTTTCTCACATGATTCCCATGTATCACAGCTCGTTGCATACTGTTTTATAAATTATTTACTAAAAACATTTGACAATAAACGCACATTTGTTCAGAAATCAACGCTCACACCAGCGCAAATGATGAAGACGAATTGATACTTTCGATGCTGGCAAATATGACAGCAACGAATCAAACTCGTTATAATGTAAATTTGTCAAGAAAATAGTTTCGAAGTACATGCATCACCACTTCCACCACACCTCACGCTTTACGCTTCATCCGCATCTCTGACACTCAGGTCGGCAGAGCACAACTACTGATGCAAGTTACTCTCCCGCTTGAACTATTTTGTGATTTGTATTACAGGTTTCTATGAGAGGTTAACATCACACTTTCGCTCGTGCCGTACTGCAACATGCGGCAAAAACTGGATATTCACACAGGACCTCTCATTGACTGAAGGACGAGATAACAAGGCAAGTCCCCACCCACATTCAAGTCAGGGTTGTAAGATTCACGCGAGTACGGACGGGGCTTTACGGTGAAAAATAATTTATTTTCGCCCCTTTAGATCGCGAGTTCGGGACACTGCACGACAGCTTTGCGGCGTAAGAATTGGTGCCGTGTTGTTGGTGGCACGTCGTGGCTCCCCTAAGCCGAGTTGCGTGCGTTGTGCTCGCGCCGGGGTGGTCGCCTCTGTTATGCACGTGCTCTCACGTTCGCACGTGAGGACGGGTGGAACGGGGGACCTCGCGGCTTGGAGGGATGAATGCAGCTTCTCTGGTGCGGAGAGTTCTGCGAATAATGTGCAGAATTGTTCAATTCCTTTTATTCGCTGACGTCTCGTTTTCAACCACTGAGATGTCCTGAGGTCAAATACAATGCACGAATGGATTAAAGTAAAATTTAATAGATTCCAGAAATGAATTATGTCTGTGTCCTTGGCGATGCTTATGATGCTTTATTAACATGGAAAGTAAGAAGTAGTAAGTCTTATTTTCTGCAAATAATGATACTGTCATCACATTGCCAGGTGTGTTACGTGTGGCAAATACTAACTCTCAGCATTGACCAGAACAAGATACGTGTACCTTTAGTTCTCAACATTAAATTTGTCTTCAGACTGTCAACATTTATTTTTCATCAAAATGTATTTGTGATACAACTCTTCCTAACACGGAGAGTTTGAATTGTGTCGACACAAATTGAAAATAAAATATGTATATGTTTAATTTAGATCGTATATTTTACAAAGAATTTGCAGCGAATGCGCGAACAACCTTTTCTTTGTAGAAAAACAGAAATGTTTACGAGCTAACAAAATTTAAGTTATGCATTCCGTTTATGCCAAGCTACCTTTATAGGGAAGTAACATGAAAATAGAAAATAAATATTATTTTATTTGCAGACAAGAACATCTAGAAAAGCGTTTTGAAAAAAAGGACTTTCGGCAGGCGAGATATTTTGATTTTCTGTTCTTTAATTTCTGCGGCTTGTCTCATCTACGACTCTCCATTTCTTTCATCCGCTCTCTGACACAATGCACCCATAAATCAGACTGGGTTCGCCTCTAACAGCGTGAGATCTCCTCGCAGAAAAGACCCTCCCGTTGGGCTCCTGCCACAGGCCCCTCTGAAGAATCCAACTCTTTTCACTAAACACAAATCTACCTGGTAAAATTTTCAATGTAGAAAGTGTAAAATCAAACATCATTTTTGCCTTCAGAACAGTTAAAATGAAGTACATTACTTCACATGGTTTAGTAATACTGAAACATTCAAAATTTTCGAATTTGTTTTATTTCAACTTTTAGGAGGATAAAAATTGTTTTGAAATGATGTGATAGTAATATATTTTAAATAATATATTTTATGGAAGCAAATATTTATCAGACCAGAAGTCCATTTTGTTTAAAGAAAATAATTAGAAGCAATATTTAGAAATAATAATCTTCTTATCAACAAAATACATGCATTCTCTTGGAGGAAAAAGAGTGATATCTGTAATATTAGGATGATGTAATGTAATTTAATTATGTTTTGTGTGACAGTCTCTGGTTGCGGAATGCGGTCAAAGTAAAAAAAAATTAATTTGGTCATTAAACATCAGTTGGGAATATTTTGCAGAACTAAAGTAAGGAGTATATATAGGTTGTTTCACAATTGACATCTACTCCTTCAAGGCAGCCACGGAAACAATTGACATGTGAAATAACCTCAAACATGGGAGGAGAGACATAATGCTAGAGAAAAGGTAAAAAGAAAATCGAAGGGGAATACAGTCATCCGTTTTTGCCAATACAGAGTTCTTCTATTCAATGAGTAGAAAAGGAGAAAAGTGACGAGTTCACAGCTATTATTCCGTGAAAAGCACAGGATGAAGTACGATAGTATAAAAAACGGAAGAATATATGTACAGAAAGACAGACAATTCAAAAAGCGACTCAAGTGAAAAGATTAGGAGTTTCAAAACGTGAATGTACGAGGAAGAGGCAAAAACATTTCTATACACATGAGAATAAAAGCAAAAGACACGAAAGGGGATACAAGAAAGAAATGAGACATCATGTTGTCACACCCTTTGCAATGCGACTAACAAAAATGCGCTTAACATTCATTCACAAGTGCCCATTCAATACATAGTACGTCACACATTTATTTGAAAGAATATACAGATTACTTTCAGGCATTTTCAGATAACGGGATTGAGTTTTTTATTCTTTTTGGATAATGCCAGAGAGCGGTAAAGCAATTTTAATTCGTTTTATTATAGTATGCTAAATAAATAAATTTTTAAAAACGTCGGATGATAATTCATTATATAATCACTTTTTTCATTATCAGATTCTACTTGTTTTGTGTAACACCGTAATTTAAGTACTTAGATTGTAAACTATAAAATACGGAAGTAATTGAGGCTATGGCCATTTTTTATTGAATCATTAATTCCCTGATATGGACTATTTTGCCTTCCATACAAATTTCATTGACTTATGTGTTTCGTTGTTTTCCCTCCGATATCCCTTCATGTCAAAAATCTAATTTGCCCCACAAACAGCTATAACGAAAGCGACAAGATAACCACCAATAGGAAAAACGAATTCCGATGAGGGAGACAATTTTTTCTCGTTAGGTTCATTATCAAATATTTCATTGTTAAAGCAACCGCAGATTAACCAACATTTGCTCTCCCTTGCGCCCTAATTCAACCCTTCATCTTCCCACACAATATTTTGTTGGAGGAAGATTCTCTCTCAGGCTCGCTTCTATATATTTGTGTCCATTCATTTTC
>JAHLJT010008446.1:220712404-220776109 GCA_031308135.1 Acheta domesticus | reverse complement strand
TTGTTTTCTGTGAGAATTCGTTTTACGCTACCATTACTTTGAAACACATTTCAATTACCCACAGTTTTGAGCCACAGTTGCGAGTCGCAACCCATGATGACAAGCAACCTCTATTCGCTGTTTGCGGGAAGAAATCCTGTTTATTATCGTGAAGAAAACGATATTTCAAAGATCTACAATAAGTAAAAAAGTCACCTCAGGCAAGACAATATATGCAATTGAACCTTGACAACTATCAATATTTGGAACAATTTCAGGGAAAAACGTGGGCTTCATATTGCAGTCATTCTCACTTGGATTAATTTAAAATATTTTTTCTCTTCAGACTTTCTCATTTTCACCCTTAACATGTGCTGATATTCTTCACATGGTTTTTCTCCGAGGAATCGAATTTTATTTTAATTTTTTTATATACAAATATTGCATTTATCAAAATCGCACTGCCAGTTTAGCATTTGCCGATCTTCTATTATCTGTGCACAAGAAATATGACACCCCTAAAAATTGTCGTTTCCCAGGATACGGGTTTTAACCTGAGCGGAGCCATATATTTGGGGATCAAAAACCAAGTATTTTACTTTATATATCGACAGTCTTGTGAACTATCTTTCTAAAACTTTTTTACAGCACCAAAATAGTACTTTCTAATCGAACTTCACTTGGCTCAAACATATGATTTTTGAGATGTATCACTTTCCTTGTTTACCGACGAAATCTGCAGTGGAGAAAAATCAGGATTTTCCGCCCTCACTGGCCCACCACCTCGCTGGCTGTAGCCGTGTGGATACACCGTGCGGTCCTCCGCCATTCCATCGACCACCCGGACAGGCTCGAAATCGCGCTCTCCAACGCGACCCGCGCTTCTCCCCCTATGCTCAAGTTAGGGTTTTTTGCTTTCCACCTTCGGGACAACATCTAGTGCGCTGCAGATGCTCTGACGACACTATAGTGTCCCCAAGTACTCTCAGCCTGAAGCATCCCGCCGATCTCAGCCCGGCCTCGAAATTCGATAAAATTATACAAGTCGATCAATAGGAATAATATCACTTCGAAAAAGTGGCAAAGATTACGCTAAATTGATTTTACAATCGGAAGAATTTCAAATGCAAGTAATTGTGTTAGCTTGGTAAAATCCACATCACCCTACACTCTTATTTAATCACTTGTGTTGGTCATGTTATTTGCTCGTGATACAGGGATTCAATTTCCAAAATAATTTCCGTATTTTTTCAGCCTTCCGCGTCGGAATATCAAGGAAGCCTCGAAAGATACTGACCTCAAGAATGAGGCGTTGTCTAATGCAGACGTAGGCACGTTCCAGAGAGGATGTTGGGCAATCGACAGAGTGTACATAAACGCTGCAGAAAGAAGACTGAAAGTATCGGGAAAACACGCACGTGCGCGCTCGTAGGTGAGTGCTCAAGAGAGCCGACAGGAAGCAGCCGAGGCCGCCGACACCGCGCCGCAACCTCTGCCACATGCCCGATGCTACCTGCACGTACTCGAGGGTCGTTCGGCTACTGAGGCAGATCGGTCATTGTTGAAATCTCAGCTGCCTGACACTATCTCCTAAAGACCAGTAACGCATTAGTGTTCCTATCTTGGTAATCAGTGCACGTCTCCGCGTCTATACTGACGCCGCTCTATCAGGAGGGGAGTAGAAATTTTTATTTGTAAATCAGCGCAACAACGTGAAGTCATATTCTTTACAGTTTATTTGAAATATGTTCATTAATTACTGAGGTAAATGTTTTTATGACCTTGTTAATCGAATATTTCCTCAAATTTCAAAATATCCTGATTTTAGGAAGAATGTAAAGTAGAGCCAACGGGGATAATTAGAAATGATATTTCCTCTTTTGCCAATATATCCAGAAAAATAATTTCAGACATATTCACGCTGTCTTATTTTTATATAAAAATTGAGTATAGAATAGTTGCTATTACGAAAAAAATGTTTCGTTATTTCCTCCCACTGTAAAACAGTCCTTTTGCATAAGTAGATAGGCCTTTATTATGTCGGATAGAAAACACTGTTATTACATACATTTATTTTGTGTAAAGACATTTACTTGAGAGATTGCTATGCCCCGGTATACAATGCTAAAATCCCCAAAATTTACTTAATATAAAAATAAACTTAATGAAAAAGGAAGGAACGGAGAGACCCTACGGACTTCAGCGCACCCTACTCCGGTGGTCTCGGAGTCACTCAGCAAGACGAATGCAGGACAAGCAGCTTTATCTCAAGACGAGGAGAAGAATTTCTCTTTCTGCTTTGCTCTGCCGCGACTGGCAGCAAGCACACGGAGGCGATAGAGGCGGTGTCTGTGTCGACTACAGTGCTGACGGCAGAAGCGAGGTCAGTTGCATCGACGGATGTGGTGTAGAGATGTCATCAATGGCAACGACAGTAATGGCACTGCATACTGTAGGCACGACTGGGTCAGTAGAGGGAACGCGGTAGCAACAACGAAGGTGAAGTCAGTATTACCTCTGCCAATAGGTTACCCCACTTAATAAGAGATTGATTGCAGCAACGTGATTTCACTATAGAAGCGGTTGAATGCACGTACGCAGTACCTAGTGGCAGAATATCATCTATTTTTTATTTGTTTACTAACTTACTTTTTACTCGTATGTCATAATTAGATGGAGAAGAGGAATTGAAGGGTTTTAAAAAAAACAACCTTAGTCCAAAAAGTGATTTTTTGAGATACTAGAACTCTTGCTAGAACCATATAGCCGCCATTTGCTGGCTGTATTGTTGTGAACAAAATCAGCCTCTGTCCATAGTTATTAGCCCAGAAAACTTGAGAGATTTTGATAAAAGGACCATAGTCCAGTGTTATGATGTAAACATTTTTCAATTAAAAAAACACCATATTCCATACACATCCCAATTTTTTTCGCTCTCGTGAAAAATTGTTTTGGACTACGGTTGTTTAAAAAAATTCAATCATAATCAGTTTACAGAGACATAGGAAGGGATTATCCCAATATACACTTCATGGACTGTCGGAAGATACAACAAATGTCCAATTTGTGAGAGTCATTGTCTCAAGAGCAGTTGAGATGCGAGTAGGACATACCTCTTCCTTCGCCTATCCCCTTCATTTGAAATTGAGAAATATAAATAGTCGCTAACTTTTGGTAATACCAATAGAGTCATTAGTTCCATACCCTCAAAAATCTGTGATGTGATTACTTTCTTCTGAGGGAAACACTCTATGGACTTTCGCTGCCCTAAGAGTCCACCGAGGTTGTTTGGCTTGCCTATATTCATGAATCGTGGGCACGAATGTTTTCAATTACACAAATGGGATGAGCAGTCACAAATGGGAAGAGCCGAGTCACAAACGGGAAGAGCCGAGTTTGAACCTACGCAAGTGGCGCCAGCGCCAGCTGATGCATCGGGGCCGGTGGCAACGCGAATGCGCGTGGCGGGGCGAGGGGAAGGGGAGTGGCGGAGGGGGCGTGGGCGGCGGCCCTGCATCGGGGTGGTCCCGGGAGCTGCCCGCCGGGAGGTCAGCTTATCTCGTCGCCACCGTACTGCTCCCTCCCTCCCCGACTCCCACCTACTGCGAGAGAGGATCTCATCAGGGCCCGTCGCGGCGGGACTGACGTGAACAGTACGTTCCTCGCCCAGAGATCCTCATGAATGACCATAAGCTGACAGAAGCGAGCGGCAATGAACTGATACAGACACGCTTTCTAGTTTCTATTCACATTTAACTTCTCTCCTCAGGGACTATTAATACATCCACAAAAAATGGAGCATTTTTAAGTGGCTTATTTTCTCAAATTTAAATTTGGAAACTTGAACATTCCAAGGATGTAAACCCTAGTGGTATTTTCTCAGGCAAAATATCGGAATAGAAATGGCCACCAAGCGACGACATTTAGTAGTTCACACGTCGTGCATTCACTTACGGAGGGTGGCGCTGAAATATGCAGTGCTATTCACAGGCTACGTTTGAGATGAGTGGTGAACCTAAAGGTAGAAGACCCACCCATTTCAGTTACATACAGTTCAGCCTACACTTCACATATCCAGAGGAACTATATAAATAATGAACCCTTCAAATTTTAACTTTTGTTAAAATGTACGTTAATATAACACATTCACACTTTAAATGATTAGCATTGCTTTTCAATCCTGTAAAGTTTCGCTATGGTGAAGACAATACTGTTCACACAGACTCAGTACTGAGCGATATGGAATCTAGAACTCAATCAGATTCTAATCGACAATGTGCAAGGAAAAACAATTAAGAATAACACCAGAACCGCCAATTGAGTTGTTGCGCAAAATTACGAACTAAATACGAAGGAATTATTGTTGAAAGTGCGTAATAAAAAAAAGCAAATTAATCTGCCTTCCATGCACTCTGCTGAACCTTTGAACCGTGATCATCGATAATCTCAGTGGAAAGACTCCCAAATTTATTCCAACAACTGATGTGTGGTCGGTACTGAGAAATAGATTCTACAACATAGGTTACTTACCAGAAGACGGGCGGTCGGAGTAGCGCGTGCAGTACACCCATGCGGGCCAGAGGGTGGGGCCGGGGGTGGAGCCGGCGGCGTTGGTGGAGCCCGCCTTCTCCTCCCCAGCGGCGGCGGCGGCGGCTGCTGCCGCGGCCGCTGCTGCGGCGGGCGGGGCGGCGGGCGGCGGCGGGGGCGGGGCGGCCGCGGGCTGCGGGGGCGTGCGTCGGGCGGGCAGGGCGGCGAGCGCGGGCGGCGGCTGCGCCAGCGGCTGCACCATGGCCTGCGGCGGCACGTGCGTGTGGCCGTGCGCGTGGGCGTGGCCGTGCGCGGCGTGTGCGGCGTGCGGGTGCGCGTGCGGGAGCGGGAGCGGGTGCTGGGGCGGCGGCGGCGTCTTGGCCTCGTGCGGCCGGAAGATCTTGGGCGCGGGGGCGGGGGGCGTGGGCGGGCGCGAGCGGCGCGGGGGCCGGCGGCGGCGGGGGCGGGCCCGGCAGCGGGGCGGCGGCCACGGCCACCGCCACCGGCCCGCCCGCCGCCACCTGGCCGGGCTTGGCGGCGAGCGCGCGCTTGCCGAAGTCCGGCCGCAGGATGTTGGCGACGGAGAAGGCCAGCGCCACGGGCGACGGCTGCGCGGCCTGCTGAGGGGGCGGCTGCGGCGGCGCGGGCCCGCCCCCGGCCGCCGGCCGGCAAGCCGAGCACGGGCCCGGGCTGCTCGCCGAGCTGGGGCTGCTGCGCTCCGTCTCCAGCGCCATGGCTATCGACGCCCGATCTCCCTCGCCCGAGGAGACTCCCTGGCCCGCTCCCTGGCCTCCTCTTCCTCCTTCTCCTCCTCCGCGGCCTCCCGCGACAACTACGATAAATGGCCGGCTGCCAGGCTGCGCGATAAGCTCGAGCTATCGACGTTCAAGACTCTCTCGGAGACGCTGGGAGCTCCTGAAGAGTCGGCGTCTCTCAACCCGCGGAAACCCGATAGAACCGGAGACTTTATGGTGGAGAGGACAAAGCTTTTATGTAGCGGTGCTTTGTTTCTTGCCCCTGCTGATAGAAAATTTCCAATCCTGAGGCGTCTTAGTCAGGCGGCAGTCTTGAGACTCTTTTACATTAATTCTAATCTTGTCTTCAAGACGTTTTTCTGGGCCCACGAAAGGGCGAGTCTTTGATCCACGCAGATACAGGAATTTGCTGGATTTGATCGTCTCCACCGTGGAGGTTCTCACGGTAAATGGGGAACCCAAAACATTTTGTGGGTATTTTCAGCACGAATTCAACGCCATTAGACGTTGATGCTTTCACGAAGATCTCTTGGTAGAACGTGAAGGAATCGATGCCGAGCAGACCGAGCGGCGTCCCAGCCCCGATTGCACTGGGCAGCGTGCGGATGTGGTGGAGCTTTGCGCGGTGTAGAGTGTGGGGCGCCCGGGCTGAGTCCGAGCCCCGGGCCTGCGCTGGGGTGCCTTGCCCCAGACCAACGACTCAGCTATCTCCTGCAACACAAGCAAACGACAGAAATTAGAGACATGTTCACTATTACTCACGTTAGTTTGTTTTTATTCACATTTACACACAACCTGCCACGCGACTCGAACTCACAATCTTTTGAACCGAGGCCGTACGGATCTTTCGTTTTAATCACATCGCCCTGAATGGACATTATTGTTATCGTTATTAAGGTTATTTCCAATCTCAATAGGCGTTCCGTGGCTTTATATAACAGCGGATTTTCCTTGCTGTCAAAAAAATTCTTATGTAGCAAGCGCTCAGTATGACAGTTTTGTGGACTTTTTTTCTGAAACCATTCCTTTGTAAGTTTTGAATACTGTATTATTAATATTACTGTCAACATATCTTATTCATTATTGGGTTGTGCCATGCGCGTGAATAACACTATTGAAGACGTCATCATTGCAAGATACGCTACATATTTTGTAATTTCCAACGCACATTCACACGCACACACATAGAGCACTCTTTTGGGGTTCTCCGCGAGTCCATGGCAATGACGTGAGACGTTAGCGAGAGCTTATCATAACATAAACGCGAAAGAGAAGAAATCAGCAATTCTATCCACATCATCCTCTCGGAAGGAGACGCGGATGTCAAATGTGCAATGCTCATTAACCGAATCAGTTATCCCGACAGTTAGTTTTATTTCATTAAAAGACTGGTAAATCTATAATCATGTTGTTTACGAAGGTGAAATGAGTTTTATTATCAGAAAGACAAAGCGCACTCTCAGTTGAAAGAGTATTAAGTAAGAATTGTTGACTGTGAGCTTTATACATTTTGAAAGAATTACTTCCCCTAGATGGGAAACGGTGATTTCGAGATTACTGATTGCAAAACACCTGGTAAGAAAAAACATCGACAATATCAGCATCGACAATATGAATCACAAACGAGAGATACTATGTTCCATTGTATTAACTTCAATGGTTGACAAGGAACGAAGCAAGTACCCCGCGGTTCAATGCCGCCAGCAGCCGATAGAGCTTTCCCAGTGACGGCAAGGATATAGCGCAATACACTCCCATCATCAAGAGTCTTTGCCGCGATGTAATAAAGTAAACGGCGATCAAGGAAGTATCCCAAGGTTCTGTTCGCATCTGGAGATGACACCTTCCTAGTTAACGCAATTTATGGTAGCGTCGCCGATGGTGACCATGATACATACACACCAGAACAGAATTCTATTGTGATAATTATCTCCTTTTTACGTGAATACCTGTCAGAACAATCACAGCCGAGCTTTGGAACTGGGGATTCTGGAAGGTGGACTAAGAAGGTCAAAGAGTAGAAAGATCGATTCACAAATAGCAGTAATTTCCACAGGAAAAACTCTCCTAAATTAAACGAAATAATTAATCTTGAATTTGAGAAAATTAGAAACCTGTGGAGAGTACGAACCGTTAATTTACACGCTAGCATTACGTATCTAAACTAAATCTCTTAAATAACTCGTTAATATTCAGGCGTAGATATCACTTTTCTGCTTTCTCTCAGATAAATTCTCTCCCATTGAGATGATTGCTCGATGACGTAGTTATAGACGGTAGTATATTAACGTCCATACATGAGCTGAAAAAAGGAGAAAATAGTTTTAGCTCATTGAGATATCTAACATCATATTTACCATACAAGTATCATACGTGATTAACTAAAAATTCTCTTTGTGTGCCATTTTTGGTCAAATCTTCCCTTCTGAATCTTTCCTGACTTATTCCTTTCTGTTATGTGCGCAGTGGACTTTGCAAATGTAACTCTTGGCTAACAACTACATTGACTATCTCCCTTCCCATGTAAATAAGCTAAGTTCCTCTTCCTTCTCTACAATTCCTCATTCTACACAATGAATAATTTTCCAATGAATTATCTGAACGCGACATCAGAGAATATAAAGATTAGGAGTTTTATTAACAGGATGCCGGTAATAATCCACCAAAACAATAACAGCGTTAAGCGTTAACATAATAATAATATTAATAATAATAATAATAATAATAATAATAATACATAAGGCATGCATGGGAGCAAATGACATTTATATATGTAAAAATCTATAGAACTCAATTGTTTATCTGGAAAGGAATTAAAGAAGAAATTAAACTGTGTAAGAAGCGTTAAATATGTTTTGGCAGAGATAGGAATCGCTCGTCGAGTTGAGGATTGAATCGCAAATTTATATATTCATACGATATATTTAAAAAAATTCACATTACATGTTCAGTGACTTACTATTTTCATCACCGATAATGCAGTATTTAACAGAATTTTACTTTTTATTTACACAGACTCACAAGAAATGTCTGTAATAAATTTGACCATTCTGAGTTCGTGCTCACAATCTTATTCAAAATTAAAATGTTGATGATATATTCACATTCCACAGTAAAATAAAGTATAAAATATTCTCACTTCAGATAACACGAGAATCGTTTATGAGAAAATCATTTATTCATTTACAAACACATCTTATTCCTTTCATTCACTTCTAGCAAAGAAATTGCCCACAACTCATGGCAAATGAAACTCTCAGTAAACGTTTTACTACGTCGAAATGATAAGAATTAGAATATTTTCAGTAGTCACGACACCAAGAACGGAGGACTGGTTTTTAGGCACTTTTCCTTGTAACGTGTGAGATCTCTCACCCGCATGAAAAGCCGGATGTGTTTATCTCAGGCTACTTTTGCAGGAACCCAGTATATGGTTTCGTGCCAAAAGAATCTACTTGAGGCGTGATGTAGACCGTTGCAATTGGCTTGTATATATTTCACACGCCTATATGTTCTTGACTTAACACAATGCATTTATTCATTTCTGTCTTAATGTGCACTACACTATGTCGTAATAGTTCTGTTATCCACGATAAAGTTTTAGAGCACTTTCGCATGTCCGATGCACTTGAGGATCTAATTACGGTAAATTGTGTAGCGATAAATGCGCATAAATAATTCATATGGTATTTAATATATATAGATGGAAGATAGCCCTCGAGCTGTATAGATATAAAAGATTAAGATCCAATAGCATGATTTGCAAGCGCCTCGACCAGCCATAAATCAGAGATATAAAGTTCTCTACAAAGAAAAGTGTGCCTTACGAAAAAGAACTGCCCTAACTAGGATCACAAACAATGAAGAATCGATGTAACGGCCCCCGTGGACATTCTATACACAGTGTCTAACTTCAACCTGTTCACTACCTTCGATTTCAATAGTTTGCCTAATACAGAAAGTATTCTCGCAAGAGAGAATTAAAACGTAGTGAGTCCACGATGGAAATTTTGATGATTCAGGAGCACAAGAAATTCAAATGAAGATAATCAGCAAGTTATTTTATTAGTAAGAATTATCCATGTTCTTATGAGGGCAAACTAGCGTTAAAACCTTGACTACCCAGCCAACGAAATTTGCTAATTCGATCTAAAATAGAGGAAGGAGGTTGTTTGCATGTGTTGCTACAGCTTCATCAATATTCGGACATCAGCTTTACTAGCACCATCTCCATTCTGGTCAGAGAAGATTACGAACGAAGTCAGTGCATAAACAATCAAAACAATCACAAAACAATATAAAGTTTTCGTTAGTCGGTTCATTAAAAAGCTCTCCAACTCCCCTCTCTGTTGACTCATTCTCCTCATAGGACATGCTTTTCCGCATCTAGATCTCCATCGCTTCCTTTTCACTTTTTCTTCTTCACTCTGGACAAAACACGGCAGAATAACGGAGAAATAAAAAAGAAGAAAGAAAGTGGCATGTGAAGGAGAACTTGCGATGGTGCTTTACTAGCACCATCTCCATTCTGGTCAGAGAAGATTACGAACGAAGTCAGTGCATAAACAATCAAAACAATCACAAAACAATATAAAGTTTTCGTTAGTCGGTTCATTAAAAGCTCTCCCAACTCCCCCTCTCTGTTGGACTCATTCTCCCTCATAGGACATGCTTTTCCGCATCTAGATCTCCATCGCTTCCTTTTCACTTTTTCTTCTTCACTCTGGACAAAACACGGCAGAATAACGGAGAAATAAAAAAGAAGAAAGAAAGTGGCATGTGAAGGAGAACTTGCGATAATGATGAGGAAGGAGGACGACGCGAGAAAGGACAAGTCAGCATGTTTCGAATTTCCGAAATCCCATTGACCTTGATAACCCTCATTTGCAAGACATGAAAAGCGACGAGGAGAGTACGGCCACATGTGAGCCGAGGGTGAAGGAGGCTGGCTACACCAGACAGGATTCACCGGGGCCAGCCTATTCTTGGGGTGAGGCGGGGGCGTCGGAGGGAGCATTAAGGGTCGATAAATTCATGTTACGGGTACGTCAACTGCTCTGGCCCTTAGTCTCATTACTGAAGTGGATGCTTTATTCTGGGAACTGGCGGTGTTCCTCCCCCTCTGAATAATGAGATTCAGCGCCGACCTCAAGTTGTCTTGTGGGAAATTTCCCCCTAGCAGGCACAGCTTCATTAGAGATTTGCTTAAACTCCCGACTGGTATCCTGACATGTGTGGTAGTGTAGTGCATGGAAGTGTGAGCATATGTAATGAGTAAGAGCACGATAAGGAAGAGGAAGGAAATATCAAGCGAGGTCCGTGGCCCGTTTGTGAAGGTACTGCTCCGGCATTTGCCTGGTACCGACTGACGAAACCGCGAAAAACTAGAAATCAGAGCATCCGGTCGCTAGAATTCTCCTCCAGAAAGTTAATAATGTGTTGACGACAGCAGTTAATTAATACATAAGAGTATATCCCTTCAGCACTTCAATAAATCATTCAGGGAATTTGAATCACTCGCAAATCGCGTGAATGGCGAACTAGAACAATGCTTCATGATTTCAACCCACGATATTTAAAGTAGAAATTATAATTAAAAGAATTTATTAGAATAATAAATAAATAAAATTTATTCCGCATGTGTCACAAAGAGTTTTTTTTACTTTTTCTCAACGAAAAAAAATAGATAGAGGAATCGGCAAATACAAACTACATCCCCAACATGCTACCTGCACCAAAGTTGAGGTAAATAGGAAAAATAATTCGTATAGGACGAAAAATTAAAATCATTTCATGACTTAATCAAGTGAAAACATAATTCTTGGTAATGATAATTATTATGTAGAAATCTTTCAGCTGCTCTTTCACTACAAAAATAGACATAGAGAAGCTTAGGAAACATTGGGTTAAAAAACTTGTGAAGACTGGTAGTTCTTACAACACATACGTCTTGAAGGAGACATTAGTCTTTGGCTTGTCAACAGGTCTTCAACATAAGAAAATCTTCATAAGAGATAATATCTGATTATCTTGTCGGAACCAGGTAATGATAAAGCACTGGGAAGATCATGTTTAATTACACTAGCCGAACGTAATCGCATATTTACTGTATGAAAAACGCTGCAAAAGATAATTCCTCGGAGTGAGGGCAATACTAGGTACAAATTAACAATTATTATCTGGCAGCTACCTAACATATAGTTAGTAATTTGTCAACCTGGCGACTCCGTAAAATTATATAGCAATATATTTTAGAGTAAAGTCCCCTCATGTGGAATAGGTTCCCAATGTGAAATACCGAAATATCGGACCTGTATTGAGCTGACGTTTCGAGACCAATTTGGGAATTACTTTGAACAGGCCCTTCATTGAGCATAGACAATCTTTTTTGAGTTGAAGCTCATGAGTGAAGTAGCAGAGCGTGTTTTTCTTCAGAGCGTCAACAAAAATATTGAAACCGTAAACAAAAGAGTTGTTATTACTCGTGTGCTGTAAATATTAGAATAATTATCTGTATAGTATGTGTTAGTTGTGTATCTAAGGAAACGTCAGAGAATATATAAAGAACATTGATGCAAAGTTTTACCGCGAAATAGCTAATGCTTTATGCCGCTATGTCTCTAATGTGGAAAACAAGCATTGTCCTAATGTAGAATACTCCGCATTGCTGCTGTATGTAAAATGTACATAGTCCTTTCGGCTATATACATTATGTTGCATTTTCTAACATATTAATGTTGACATTGTATACCGTACAGTGGAGGTATACGGTCCAAGAGCTCAACTTTTTAGGCTCAGTGTCAGAAGTGTAAGAAGGGCTCATGTCTCACGTGCAAGTAATCCAAAAAATAATTTCGTCTAGAGGAATTATTTGTTATATTAAACAAAATATGTATTTTCGTTAAATAAACGCTGTCCTAGGGTTTAATGCATTTATTTGCTAAAAAGAAAAAGCATCCGGTATTTCACTTTAGGAACAGGGTACACCTAATATGGAATACATGTAGACCTTTTTTAATTACGAAATATCACGAATTTCTTATAGATTTAAGTAAACAATATTAACCACACGTGTTTATAAATGACTAGTTTAAGTAATTACCTACACTAATCTTCAAATTTGAGCTTATTAGTGAAATTGTAGGCAATAATGTAAAAAGTATTCCACGTTCTGATCCTTCCTCTAGTAATTTATTTTGATTATAATACACGAAGGGCATCTGAGAATATGTCTTGTCCATCACTGCACAAAAATTCAGTGAACTGATAAAACGAATATCAACATGTTTTGTTCGATAATGTTCAATTCCGATCAATATTGTCACATTAGAAAACTATCCCCCCATACAAGTAAACAATTTGGGGGAGGGTACGATTTCTTGACATACTTAAAGACGAATAAAACAGGAACTTCAAATTATCAGATAACCCACAGACCTTATTAAATAACTGTTTTTTGCATCCAGAAATCTGCTCGGTCACGTTCAAAGGAATTATTCAGCTATAAAAATTACTTAATGAAGATCAAGGCCTTGAATTATTCTTTTACAAGTTTTAAGTTCAAGATAAAAGGTAAAAATATAAATTTCTTGAGAATCTATTATTACAACCAAACCCGAAATGATTAATAATAGAATATTAATTTATTGACGATGGATGTAAATATAATATATAAAATTCATGTGTTTGAGGCAACGGTACATAGCAAGTTGAAATCGAAATCAATCCCGTTTCTGTTAAGATGAACCGGAAAAGTAGAGTACGAATGAAAACTGCATGAAACTAGTGGTGCTACAACAGCACATACTTTTGCGCGTTATTGAAAACAGCTACGTAATATCGAAATATTGCAATTTTCCAAAAAACCGAGAAGTATCCGAAAATGAGATTATCACCATAAATTGTTGTTACTGTTCCTTATTACATATGTGGAGAAAAGTTAAAGCAAAAATTTGGAGCAGTTTTTTAGAATTTTTTGTTAATTTCAAGCGCACATTTTTTTAAATGTACATTTTTAATAAGCTAATTTTGTACAACAGACTTTGTCTGAGGCAAAAATCTCTCTTCAATTTTGTAGTTTAGAAAGCTCTTTTTGCAATTTTATAAAAATCGGGGATTTTAACGAAAATGATACCTGCACCATTCATTTAAACGACCTTCGCACTATTTAACGACAAATGTAATCAAAAAATTTGGAGCCATTTTTTGAAAATTTTGAAAATATCCGAGAGGCTTCATTTAATGTATCCCTAAAAATTAAAATATCAATTTAAAATTCCAGGGGCTGCGACATCAGCCAGAACAATAGAGGAATATCAGTTTTGGAGCAAATCGGTTGAACGGTTTAGGCGCTAGCGTTGACCATAGACGGGCGGACAGACGGACGTTTTGCCATCAATAGATTTTTCGATATCACGAACCAAGAAAACACGGATTCTGGCTATATCACGTGTTAGAAGAATTTTTTCATATTTAGCAACTGGATTTATTAACTTTTTCGTTACCAGGGCCGGCCAATAAGAGTTTTTCTGGCGAAAATTCGCTGTTTTCTGGCGCACGATTACATAACTTTCTCTTCTTAAGAAGTTCCTTCTTAAGGTCCAGAAAGTAAAACTAATTCAAACATTAGCAGATGTTTTTCTTGCTATACAATCAATAATAAATACGTAGGATTCTCCTAAAGAAACATAAAGTGATCATCACTCAATTTTTTAACATTACCCGACTAGATTGCTGTACAGGCACGTTGACATAAATACTCTAAAATAAACAGTAGATAAATATGACCCGTGAGCAACGAGTCAATCATGATATTTGAAAGAATAAAACAACTTTCGATATTTTTGCATTAAAAGCTTTACAGGATTATTAATTTAACAGTAAATTTTCCGCAGAATTCAAGAAAAGAACTAAAAGTTTTTTAAAAAGGAACAAACAAAAACCGTTCAAAATTTTGTTATATTTAATTTTTGGCTACCAAATAAAAAATCTTCCTTGCTTCCTCTCTGAGATTATCCCGGTTTATTTAAAGTTTTTTTTTTCGATTTTGGCAAGTGATCAGTTCTTTTTACTTAGCAATTTTATTTCAGATTTCAGCAAGCCAAGAGTTGCTGATTGATTAAATCGAAATTAAAATTTCAAATATAACCCATGCAATTGCCATTACTATTATTTAATATGTCATGATAAATAATTTTTCTCCCATTTCGCTACAAATAAATGTACTCATGTTATGACGTTCGATGGTAATAAAATATCGTAATAGTATGATGGAGCTTGGAAAACTGTAGAATTGGATGTGGTAAATTACTCTTGCCACAACTACTAAAGCTATAAAGGAAGTCTACATCATAATATTTTCAGGATGCCTCAGTAGGTAATATGAAACGCAATTCACTCTGTAATGACGACACCGTAGAAAATCGCTAAGCGAAAGACAAAAGCACAAACAATAATTAAGAAGTACTTGGTTTCTATATTATCTTCTTGCCGCAGGTTAGACCAATTCACTGGTACAAGATTATTAAAAGTGTTGGCTTACATGTCTACACGCACAGTTCTTTTCTTACTAAATAATTTGTCACACATTTCATACAACTTGTAATGAATGCATACTTCATGCAATATGCTACTCATACAAAGAAGATTAAAACAATCTATTCAGTGTAAAGTACCAAAATTCATTGTCATAAAAGCGTCTAAGTTACCTAACAATGCGCTATACATGTTAAGTACACTCTGAAGAACGTTGACTTTTCAATAAGTGTGCCAAACGAGAGCTTTGCATATTATTACTTTAATTTTAATATTTTTATATATTTGTTATAACGTTGAGAACGTTCAGTCCTTTAAACTTAGTGCATTCTTAGTCTGTAATTATTGGTGCATTATAAAGTATTTCTTGAAAATCGTTGTTCCAGTGGTCATTTGAATTCCGAAGGAAAATAATTCTACATTTATCAAGCCGCAAATTAGACATAAATTTATCACTCCTTAATTTTCCCTCAAAGATAATGTTCCACTAAAGTGAAACACAACAGAGAAAGTTTACGTGACATTTCTGAAGAGTCGTTTAAATGCTGCAAAAGGCCATCTGTCACAATTACGGCCGCTTTCTTAATAAACCCGAGAAATGTACTTTATTCCGCCCCTCCGACATGTTTCTCTTTGCGGAAGCGTCGTCCAAGCCTGCTGCTACTGCTGCTAGTGATGCAACCGGAGAAGTCACGTGTCTTCGTCGTTGCGGACCACATGCGTAGAAGCTGATAGTCGCTCCGCTGATTTTTCTGCCACGCTCGGATGCGCGTCGAGAGGGGAGCTTCGTTGCACTCCCGACAAAAACAAGGGTGCAGATAGCGCTGCCAACACCACATTGCAAGCTAGTCGCCGCCGTTCTCAGAGGAAGATATCTCGTCCGGCCGCCCTGACACACTCCGAGGTCGTTGTACCCGCCTCGCTTCCAAGTACTCAGTGAATGTTTTTGAAGTTAAAAGCAAAGTTTATCCGGTCGCGACCAATCGGCGATGAGGCATAAGCTCGTACGCGAGGAGCGAAGAGGTTCCGAGAACACGAACGGAAGACAAAAGTAACAAATTTATATTTCGTCCCCCAAAAAACTGGAAGGGTTATTCAAAGAAAATGCTTCGTCTGCTGTGCAAAGGGAAGAAGGGATCTGTAATCTATTTCGGGCCCAGGTTAGTGATGATGCCTGTATTAAATTCAGATTAAAATATTTTTTCCCCTAAAATATTTTCCTTTGTTTCTAACGAAGCATTGAAGTTTAAAGTCGTACATGCTGAAATAATTTTTGAAAATGATAAGGTAAACATGTGAGTTTCCTTGTGTAGTACGTTTTTTTATTCTGAAATCTGTTATTCTAAATGGTCATATTTCAATTCCTAAAATCACTTCTTTCACATAAACAGAATTTAAATGATCGCATTTTGCTTCCTTGCCTACTATGTACTTACGTAGTAAAGAAAAATGTTTTAATCCTGCAGAGGAATGCCAATTTTAATCAGTTAGTTTGATTCTGGAGGTACTTTACGTGAAGTATCATTTTCTAAATTGTCTCAAAAATGACTCCATAATTTTAGATTATTTTTTCTCGGATGGAGGAAAGGACGCAAAAAATAGTGCAGATGTCATTGATCTCTTTTGAGCTCTCCGAATTTTCGAAAATTTTGAAAGTTCAAAATATTTTCGGCGTCTTCCCACAGCTAGAAACTCAACAGAATTTTTTCTTTAATGTAATCTATTTTTTAAAGACAAATATTTAAATAAAGTAATGTACAATTTTTCAAAAATATAAGTAGTTCTCGCATTGTTTTGTTAGAAATGTAAATAGTTTTTTGAAAAAAATATTTTCTTAAAACAGCTCCAATTTTTTCTTAGTTTTTTTTCTGGAGTAGAGAAAGTACACGTATGGAAATGGCGGAAGTCCCATTTCTGGTTAACTCACTATTTCCGAAAATTTCAAAAATAATAAGAACATTGCGCAAAACTACAATATTGATGAAAAATATTTGTTCATGAAATTTGTTCTAAAAATTAATTTTTTAAATAATATAATGCAGAGATTTTTGGAAAATATGAATACTTTTTGTTTAAAGTAAAGAACACAAAAAATTTTCACAAAAACGGCTCCAATTTTTTTCTTTATATTTTTTTTGAGGAACAGAGCAAAGTACGCTTATAAAAATGGCGTATGTGTGATTCTCGTCTAACTTTCTGAATTTTCAAAAATTACAAAAGTTACAAGTAATGCCAGAAAGAATGTTCTGTTATAACATCACCAGTGTAGTTTTATTTACAACAGAGCTTTAGAATTTTAAATGAACGACTGGGACATTTTCAGTGGTGTCTTTTCCAATATTGGATTCGTACACATTCTCAACCATACAAAACGACGTACATTCACCTATTATAAATTCATGTTGCTATCTTCACTTGTTCCACACAACTTAGGGACAATGTAATACCAATGCTATTTTGGAGAAGAGGCTTTTGCCCATAAAAATTCGAAAAAATGTCTGTAACACAAATTAAATTAAAATATTCTTTCCTTTGTAACATGTTTAGCAACTTATCTTGTAATGCAGATAAGTTCAATTTTAGGTCCGCCTTTCTTTAGGTGGGCATTTTATTTCGTTCGAAGATCTGCAGAGTATTGAGAGAATATAACAGAAGTTGTCAGTGAAAGATATTGTCTCTCACATTAATATAATTATCAACCATTACCACCAATCTCTTCCGTTAATTCGAATCGATTGAGTTAAATGTTCGTTTGTGAGCGTTTCCTGCTGTAGCGCCGCCGCGTCGCACAGCGCTGCGCCTCAGCGGATCTCCCCGCTTGCTCCTCAGCGCGCGCTCGCCGGCCGCCATGGCGCCGACCCCGTGCGTGACATTGCAGCCCACCTTATCCATATACATTTTTAAATTGAGAACATAAGAGACAATGCAACGTTAGTCCAGAGGTTCTACAGTCGTAGAACCGAGTAATTTTACATTGAGTGATTCTTTTTACGGGAGGGTAGCTTATAGGCGTCTCTCTTCTAAATAACTAAACAACTCCTGTGGTTCTAGACTGAAGTTGGGCTAGACTTGGCGAGTCTATCAGAACGCCTCTATAACAAAAATTTGACCTTGCTTTCTCTGAATTGTTGGCGTGCCTTTGGATGACACGTCTACAGTGAATTATCTACCAATAAATAATCTATTTTTGTGCCCCGTAAGAACGCTTCTTTGAAAAGGGGAAAGAGTTGGTAAGAGCATGATTCTGACATTTGTTTCAAATTCTCAACATATCCAATATGCCATAGTGACAAGTAAATGATCGTTATTCCTTAATATTTTCGATCATTATTTTCTTCTAAAAATGATAGAACAGTGCAAAATATTGACATAAATGCTAAGATTGATGCAACAAAGTGGAAAATGAAATGCCAGCAAATACACAAACATCGATATTTTTTCAACTAGATTCATTTTATTATTATTATTATTATTATTATTATTATTATTATTATTATTATTATTATTATTATTCCTCTATATCACGACTAAAGATGTTATGTGTCGGCTGAATATAAAATCTACTCCAGGTTGCAACTAGCTACCTAAGGAGCGGATCTAGGAACTGTCGGTGCTTTTACAATACTTTGCGAAAAATGTGGGCTGTTCCAAATAAAGCGATTTCTTGCACTTCCCAGTCTTTTGAATTACCTGGGAGTTTAGACAAGTTCTTCTTCTTCTTCCTCCTCTTCTTCTTCTTCTTATTATTATTATTATTGTTGTTGTTGTTATTAGTATTATATTTTTCTTTTCAGATTTAATTAATCTAAATATTATGATTACGACGCTTCTCAGAAGTCGCAGAGCAATCAAAACTTTGTTAAAAGCAAAAGAATTTTTACAATTTTAATTGGATTATGTGATAAATGTCCAAATGTGATTAACAAATGTTCGTACAGAATTAGCTAGTGTCTAAAATACTCTTATTTCAATTAAGTCTTAAAATTGTATTGCTGTTTATATGGCGAGGTTTGAACCAAACGTACAGTAAAATAATTTATTCTGGTAATAACATTCAAAAATTAGTTGGTTGAGCAACTTCAAACACAAACTTACTAGTTATTCACAATAATTCAAAACAAAACTGAATTGCAAAAAATAAATAAATAAATAAATAAATAAATAAATAAATAAATAAATAAATAAAAAAGTTATTGAATAACTAATTTTTAAAAATTCTTTTACTGAATTCACTCACAAATAGAACAGATTTATGAATATATTTATCAAAATTCGATTTTTTTAAATGGACATTAAAGGAATGTCTGGTTTGGTAGAAGCATACATTCAAAGCAGTATCTAAGTTCTGTCCCTTCCCTCCCCTCCCCCAAAAAAGCTTCCGCACACCCTAAAGTTTTAAATTTCCTTCATTCTCAGCAAAAATATGTCAAAATTTATATTGATATTTCAAATCTATTTTTGAAAGATAGCTTATTAGACGCGCATTTCACTTCCCAATCTCGCAATGTCCTCGCGATAGGTCGCTGCATGCTTGACGTGCGGGCGCGGGCATCGAGCGACACCGAACCGCAGTGGCGGATTCAGGGGGGACCATGGGGACCATGCCCCCCCAAGATCTAAAGGTTAATTTTGTTAACTTCTTTTTATTTGGAAAAATTGATTTAAATATTTATTTACATTAGAATTATGTAATTATTTAGAACATAATATTGTTTAGTATCATATTGTACACTACAAAAATAATATACAATATAATAACAAATCTTTATTATTGAATAAAAATCTATAGTCCCTCCCAAACAGTCTGCTGGATCCGGCCCTGCCGAGCCGAGTATCTGTGGAACGCGGCAGCCGCACGGCGAGGCGCTGCGCCGACAGCGGCGGTGGCGGCGACGGCGGAGGGCTGCGCGCGCCCTGGCCCGATGGCGGAGGGCCGACGCCGGCCGCGGCGCACGGGGCGGCCTGGGGCACCGGTGCGGGCGCGGGCGCGGGCGACGACGCCGGGTTTGGCCTACCCGCCGACCACCCGAGCCGCCGACCGCTCGGATCGGCTGTTGCCGGTCCCAACTCAGGTGGCGAATCGATCCGGAAGTGGATTTGCTCATGAATCCCTCCCTCTGGTCATCTATTCAGGTACGAAACTCATCCAAGATGTTATCTCACAATTATTACAAATTTCAACAACGCATGTGGGAATTCAAAGGCATTCAACGATTTTTGAAAAAAAATCAAGAGTTTAATAGTGTTCTATTGCATTGACAAATCGCCTTCATTCATCAACAATTTTGTTCAAGAATCTAATGTAAAAATAGATCTTCCAAAAATCGCTTTAAAAAAATCAGCGTTTTCTTCCAATTTTCTACCACACTCTAAAGAACGAAAATCGAATTCAATTTGAAGTTAGATTTTCGTTTCAAAAATATATTTATCAACATGTTATTTTTCTAATTTATACTATATTATTAATAATATGTGTTGATAATTTAACCATCTTCGGTATATGATGAGAAATTAAATATGCATTATTCATAATACGAAAACTACGGAGTTAATGAAATGGTAATTCTAATCTGCATTTATGTCAAGGTATGCCTAAATTTATACCGTTTTTCCTTTAAATGTTACTCATGAAAGCTATATTAATATGCTTATTCTTTATGGTTTAGAAACTGAAGCCACATCTTCTGATATTTTCTTTTGTAGTATTAGCTGCCTTGCAATTAAATGTTTTACTATGCGGAGCATAAATGGTATTGTATAGAAATGTTATACAGCACTAAATAAATTGCGAAATAAAAGAGTTTTTAAATCAGAAAAACTGTTTGGTTCATTTTCTTATTAAACCATAAATTCATAAATGGAACTGACACTGATGATATTATCCTCTGATCTCGAGAAACAACAAATAATTCGAGATGAAAATTTAAACAAATTTTATGACATATTTTTAATTTATAATTTCAGTGTAGGAGTTGTTGAAAACAATATAGTATATTAAAAAAAAGGGGAATAATCCCTTGACTAACATGGAAATTGAAATAGAGCTTAGAGATATTTCTTCTCAGTAATTCCATTTTTAAAAGAGTTGAATTCATGATCATGTTGACATGATCATATTCAACGTCTGAAATACTTCACACTGATACTACTGATTACATATTGTAGTGAATTTATTTTCGTTGAGGCAAAGACATTAAAGAAATGTACAGAAGGGTGAGCCTATATTTCATTCAATAGTTCTATCTATCATTACGACCTTCGATGTTATTCCATCTAACTGCAATAGAAAAACTAGCATCATTATTTGAGTAATCATAAAACATTTTTTCCTGAGGCAAAGTCGAAAAATACAAATTAGCTACCCAAGCGCCAGAGCTTGAAATTAGAAACGCTGATAATTTCGAAATGGAAGGAAGAAAGAAATACATTTTTTATTGATAATGAATATCATACTGAATATATTCTTATTACATTTATTTTAACATTTTAAAATTTTTTAATTCATTTTAGTTTATATCAGTATTTATATCAATATTGTCTCTCCTCTATCACACATTTCAATGACAAAAATTTGTTTTTTCTTTCAGAATGAAGTCTTTATCAGTTTTCCAATGACTAATTACAATAACAACACCCGTGGATGCTCTCATAACTCCCTCAGTCAAGAAGATCATGTCAAGTGGTTACACGCAGTACCACAATGACAAACAGCACTACCTTTTACACCCAAGGTCTGGGTCGAGCACCATGTAGTCCAGGCCCAAAGTAACGCACGAGGGGTGGAATCTAGCCAGAAGGGTGAAGGAGGTTTCCAGTAGCAAATAAATAGTTACTTTTTGTTAGTATCCAAGAAACATTTACTATTGCATTCGTACGTTATTGACTTCAGTTGGTCAAGATATTCCTAACGAATGAAGATACACGACTCATAAAATGGATTTATTATTATTTATTATCCCCTGTTAAGCTTACATCAAGTTTCGTAATATTAATATATACTAATTTTACTCATTATTTTATTATTCTTTCTTTTATAATCAAATTAGCAGCCAGTTCTTCATATACAGCTTGTAGAGAATTAGTAAACACAGTCCATGCAGATCTTGGAGTTATGAAAGAAATTTGAGGAACATAGTTAAAGAAGTTATAACAAAGGGATTATGAGAAAATTACGTCTTGTCCCTACTTCGTACAAAAAAGCGAAAAAGTTATTTACACAGTACCCCACTGATAGCTATTAAGCTTCATACCCCTTCGCGACAGTTAAGTCGGCCTTTTTCTATATCGAATTACTTTGTCTTACATCTGTTCCACTTACGGCAGACACGCTGCAATCTTTTGCCTTGTTCTCCCGTCAAATGACTGGCACACTGACATTTTCAGACAGAAGTATGTGGCTGCGTATCCTTTTCAAAATATAATTGCCCCATTACTGCGGTGCACTTTTTAAAACGATTCAGTGGTTCTCAGGCCGACTATAATGAAAGAACAAACCAAGAAGTAAAGCATCTTTCTGAATTTGTCGAGTCTTTATTTTCTTCAACGTCGCATACAGTTCTTTTCTTAACGATATCAATTAATGTTGGAAATGTAATGAAAAAAATTGAAATTAATTTAAAAAACCGGTGTTCTAGCAAATACAAAATATTGAAAACATTGAAATCATCTCGGATTAAATATCTCACGAAAATAGTTTATTAATCAACTAATATGCTTTTCTTAGATAAAGATTTCTCAAAAAAATATTATTTCTGAAAACAAAGAAATTACGTAATAGTTACGCATTTCAGTCAATCAATGCGCTACTTTAACAATGTTATGACGAAATGTATCAATATAACAGAAGAAGAGTAATACACAGCCTCAAATTTTTTAATTACTTCAAAGTAGAAATTAACACTGCTGTAGATTTGAATGCAGTATCAGATCACATCCTGAGATGAATTTCATGAAATGCTATGAATCCAACCTCATAGGTAGTATGGGCGTGTGGACCATGCATTGACATGCTGACTTCATCGCATCTATCATCAATTTCACGCGAATTCGAACTGTCCTACGAAGCTTCTCATTCGGCCACATGCATATCTTGACCCATTCCGAAAATGCCTTTGATGCAAGGTCACTGACAACATTGTTACGCACATGAGCGACGACGGCGCGTGCCGCTCGCTGTCACGGCACGCTTGAGCTCGCGCACGCGAAAGGGCGTGCCGCGCCCACCTCCGGGAGGCTCACGCCGGCCCATCGGCCGACCGGTCGTGCGTGATGCACGTGCATCCTCTGCCCTTCTGACCGAGATGTTCTCACAGCTCATGGAACGATTCGCGTGGAACAGCTGATGCTATAAGGGGCCTGAAAGTAACGATTTCACTCTTCTCGAACGTTTAAAGCACGAGAAATATATTGCAGTTATACTCAAACACGAATTTTGATGACTTATTCTGGTAAAAAAGGTTTGAGGAAATTCGACCAGCAGGATAGGAAGATCGCTAAATATAAATAAAAAATCTATCAGTAAGAAAAGAAAAGACAAAACCAATATTAAATTAGTTCTGAAACTTGAAAAGAAAGTCTCCAGTCAATGCTACAAAGAACTACAAAGGCGGGTGAATAGGTAATATTCATTAGATAATAATGACAGCGACTTTCAGAAGAGGCCCACAGACTTTGGAACCCTGTAGAAGTCAGTGTCTGTCGATTCCTTTCTCAAGACTATGTTACTACCATTTCATAATTACCAAACCACGATATTAGTTTTAGCCATAAATAATCTCCAGTGGCTTTGATAATTCCCTATGAAGGTGATAATTTTCAAATCACAAGCATGTATGGAAAACCCACAAAAAATCTGCCGGAGTGAATTTTACTCATATTAAATATTCGCTTTCCTAACTACATGCTACTGTCGTACACACGTTACGTAACGAAATGCACATCTCCTGGAAAATCAATGGCAAATATCGTGCGTTATCAATCAATGCCAGAGACGAAGACGTAGTACCCGCATTAGCTGCCTCCTTGGCGAGCACGCAGAAGGGGATGCTCCATCGACCGCCCTGGATGATTGAGGGCGTCGCAATAACCCTTGAACCACGGAACGCGGCCCCGGCTCCGCAAAGACGTAGCACGCAAAAGAGACTCATTCATTTTATGTTATTCATTTATTTCCGTCAGAAAACTCTAAAACCTGCATCAGGGAGAGGGAGAGAACAACTACATTTACTATACAAAGGGAAAGTACGGTATCTTCTTAGCGATTTCCAGATGAATCGTTGAAAACAAGTGCAATCGAGTGAGTAATGGCACAGAAGAAATCATTCAAAGAGGAATAAAAATTGACTATGATATTAAAAGTGTTAACTAACATATTTCAATACAAAAACTTTGAAATAAATGATGCTTGAAGTTTCACATGTCCGAACAATTGCTGATTCTGTAGAAAGAGATAATCAGTTGAAATATTCACACATATTCATTGAGTGCACGGACTTCAATTTTAAGATAATAGTGCATAATATACCACACTAATAAGTGAACAACATGAGAAAGAACTGGTGAAAAATTGTATACATTTGCTTTTTGTTTTTGTGCTAACATTGATACTGAGATATAGGATTTAAAAGTTCTCTAAAATGTATTGTACACATGAACACCTGCACTTACTCAATTATTCGCCCCATGTTAAGGATATTTTCAGAAAGAAAACATTGCGGCGTAAAATAAAACAAAAGGCAATGAACTAACCTCAAACTTCATATAGTTCATGTGCCAATGTTCACCAACTGATCTGCCCCTCTCGTGCACAATAATAATTTCTGACTCCTTGATAATCGAAGTAATTGCTTCATCTTACCGATAAACGTGTATAGCTTAAAGAGATTAATTTACATAACATACACCTGCAGTAACAGAACATGTTTTTTACTATCGTACCTCACGAATGTATGTTAAAATTTTTTAACGTCCCAAAATACAACCTTTGGGCCAAGACAGAACACACGACTTCAGTAACAGCGACACAGCCAGATCACCGAAGTCTAAAATTCAAACAATCTTCAAAAAGTGCTGATGAAAGCTCCAGTTGAATACTCAATCAGAAACAAACCACGCTCTAAGAACAAATCAAGGTTAATCGCTTCCTATGCTCGATAATGGCGGGAAGGGATTGGCGGTTAGTCTCTGTAACTTTCTCTCTCAGGTTGTAATGAAATAACAGTAGTAATGAAAGCAATGATGATAGATGTGACGGTCCATCACAACATACCATAGCGGATGTGTAGGTCATGAACGCCTTTTCTTTCGAACTACAGGAAGGAGATAATTAAGGCTTCTTGGCTACACACATCAAGCCCGCATTAAGGAAGCAAGGTATCCAAATCGCATTTGCGCAATGGAAACGCTCATACTTTACACTTAATATGACAAGGAAAATCTAAGTAACACTTACAGATTCACATTTCGATACGGTTACCGTCCCGAATCCAATAAACCGTTTGGCATCACATTTTCGATGAAACAACATTGCAATTATTTTGTTTCCTCAAAGAAAACTACACGAAGCAGAAAAGGCGTTTTGTAACAACTGTCGGCCACTGACTTGCTGTGCCAATGGATTTTAACTTGAAACTCGTGTTTGTGTTAGAAATGGATTGAACTCGCTCACAAAAAGCTCGAAGAAGTCTCCTCTTCGACAACAAATCCATCGGTTGTATGTGCTTGTAAGCGCTACATTGCCACTAAGACGAATTGAATAAAAATTAATCTTCATAAAATTAATTGTGATCAAACTCTACTAATACGACAAATGTTCATGTTTTATCATTTTATGAGAATAAGTTATGTATCTGTATAATATTATTAAGTATTTGTTATTATTCTTATTACTATTATTGTTGTTGTTATCATTACCATGTATATAACCAATTTCCAATTCACGCAGTAATTGAATGAAAAGTATGTCGCATGAGATGGCCAAATGAGAAATGTCCTGCCACATGAAAGATGACTTTGATTTAAAAGATATTACGCAGGAACTCGGGAAAAATCTAAAAACAATGAAACAGTTTCGATTTTGATTGAAAAGGCAAATATTTGCACCCATTCTTATAATGCGCGTATCGACTGAATTCTTATGCTCAGTGCATCACTGCTTAAGACACAGCTGACGTCATGTGATAGCAAACCTCCAAGAAAGAGGCCGCCAATGAAAAGAACTGTTGTACTATATACACATACATACACACTTTGTTGTTGCTATAGTCGTGAAAACAGTGTTAAATTATTTCATTTATTGCAATGTTATACGAGAGAATTTTATTTGTTGTTCTAGTGAGTGAAACCATTTATGAGGTTTTGTTCAGCAGTATTTTTCTGCTAAAGGCTATTAGTTGTTATTGTTATCAGCGTTGTTGTTATTGTTGTTATTATTATTATTATTATTATTATTATTATTACACAACTATAATACCACTACTGGAATGCAGTTTCGTTTGGCTTATCATTGCTTTCATTTAATTCACGTAACATCCCAAAACGTGCGCCATGGGCCCTATTTTTGGGAACAAACAATGCTGAAAGTCGGCCCCGTGGCCGAGATGGCTAAGGCAATAGTGCGAGGACAGTGGGGTCGCGGGTTCGAGTCCCGCCTCGAGCATGGTTGTATGTGTTCGTCCTTTCACCCCTTATCGTTTCATCCTTACACCAAAACGTTACATCCAATAGTGGTCGCTAATGACCGAGTAGTTGATGCGACCTTAAATAATAACAAAAAGAAACAATGCTGAAAGAAACAAACGTCAACCAAGGCAAGCGATTCGCAACCGTCTCACCCGCATCTCACCGAATCTACGGCGACTCGCGCGCACTCCAGACCGCACGCGGAGCATCCACGCTTCGAAGACTGTGCGGCGCGGCGCGGCAGCAGTCGTGCCTGAAAGGCGCGTATGGCGAGCTCGTAGCCGACGCGGCGCGGCCACGGCCTTTGATTTGTTTGAATTATTTGGTCAAAAAACAGTGAAAACTGTGTATGACGTATGGGGGAGAAGATTATTTGCGCACGTTTTCTTAAGTTTCACAATCCCTTCCCAACATTTTAACTATAAATACTGCTTTCAACTGAAAGATGAATAAAATATAAAAAATATATAATAATAAAATTTAAAAAAGCGCGAGATTATCAACATTTGAAAAACTAAATATTTGTTTCCCGAGTTATAGAAAACATACTTGTAAAAGTAAACGAAATGCAGATGTCTTGCAACTCTTTATCAAAACTAGAGTTGAGGGTGCTAGTACAGGAGAAGCTAGTGTCGCCGGGTACCGCTGCGGGTTAGGTTCGCCAACATCCGCACTTCAACATTGGCTAATTTGCGGAAAATACGAAAAGTTTCTTCAAAATGTTCAATTACCCATAATATATACATATAAGAAACCGCTGAAGAAAACGCGAACATCGACGCTACCTTTTGTAACATTACGCGCCTGCTTGCGTCTCGCGAACCCACGCAGCAGCCACGCGCGTTTTAAGTATCGTTGGCCGCAGTTCGTATTTTAGTTCCCGAAAGAAGGTGCTGCAGTAGAGGGCGCCACTGTAATGGTCTCCACCAAGTTATGTAGAATCTGGGCGCGGCGTCAAGGGGCGCGCGTAAAGTGCAATACGCGGTGGATTGAACGCATATTGCACTTTACGTGCGTTCACAAAACTGCACAAGTATACTACTCAGTCAAGGGGCGCTGCTTGGCCACGGGCAATTTCAGCCCGGCCGCCCGCGACGGCGCCGTCCGCGGCCAGCCATGGCCTCCGCGCCCCACCAGCGTACCAGTTTGAACCAAACGTACAGTAAAATAATTTATTCTGGTAATAAAATTCAAAAATTAGTTGGTTGAGCAACTTCAAACACAAACTTACTAGTTATTCACAATAATTCAAAACAAAACTGAATTGCAAAAAAAATAAATAAATAAATAAAAAAGTTATTGAATAACTAATTTTTAAAAATTCTTTTACTGAATTCACTCACAAATAGAACAGATTTATGAATATATTTATCAAAATTCGATTTTTTTAAATGGACATTAAAGGAATGTCTGGTGTGGTAGAAGCATACACCATTTAAGTTTGCATTTCGCTTCCCGTTCATATAATGCTCACTGTTGTTTTTTGTTGTTTTTTTTTGTCGTTAGTTGATTGAAAGAAAAGGACAATTTTACCAGCCGGCAATCGTGCGCGGGAGCTCCTCTGATGCGTTTCCTGCTGATGCTCTGATGCTCCTGGCTGGCCAGGAGACGCCGCATCGGTGCTCATTCTGCGGCCATCTTTAGGGCGAACCGCGGATATTGCCCCATTAACTTTATATACTAACGTGTCAATAATTATAGGAATCAAAAAAAAACCGACGTAGCTAAATGCTCATTTCCCAATTGGACAATAACTGACTGCAACTGGACAACAACTGACTGGAACAACCTACCTGCTGAAGTACTAGCGACTTTTCCCCCTAGCGTTGCTTCTGGAATTTTCTAAGGAATTGCGTGTGATGCCAAATATTTAAGTGTGTTATATGTCTTCTTAGTTACTTAGTTGTACTTTCCCTCTCATATGTATTTTTAACTTGTCTTTGTGAGTCTTTATATGTTCTGTATAAACCCTGCCATTGCGCGAAAGCTCATTAGCACGAAATAAATAAATATTATTAATAATAATAATAATAATAATATTAATTATAATAATAAAATTAATTATAATAATATTATTAATTATAATAATATTAATTATAATAATATTAATTATAATAATAATATTAATTATAATAATAATTATAAAACGATGACGTTATAAAAATTATTCATTTACCTATTCCTGAGTGTATTCATAATTAAATTCGCATCTATTTACAATGGTTTCTAATGTACGCTATGTATAGACATAAATAGATGAGATATCTACGCACCTACGACGACTTCATGTCAATATGAGAATACGCAAAGTGTGATGTCAATGTCTCCCATTTCTAAATATGTAAAAAGAAAATATCAATATTCAAATTTATAAATGTATTTAGAAAATACGAAATACAAAAATAATGATAAAAATCAATCTATATTTCAAAATATACCCCAAATTATTGATGAATAACATACCGTTTAATAAGATATCGTCGCCATTAGTAACTAAGGTGTCACAGGGCAAACCATTAGATGAAGCGCGGGATTGAGAATTCCTTGTTCTGTAGTCCTTACTTTCAACGCGAGACGGCGAAACGACGGCGATGGGATCTGCGGGAGTGGTGACGACAGCGGCGTCTTGGCGTCTTCCGGAGCGCACTTCGACCGCCCACCCACCCACGCATCCGCCTCAGGCAAACCCCACTTCAAAGGGGCACGCGTCCACACCCTGCAGGCGCTCGTTTCCCGCGTCGTTGCACCTCGCGGAGACTCCGCGGCCGAGGGGAGGCGCCTCTTCTTCGCCTCCCTTCGCCTTCGCCCTCGAACTCTTCCACGAGCTCCCCCGCGCCCGCGCCCTCGCCTGTGTCCTCGCCCTCGCCTTCGCCCTCGAGCTCCCCCGCGCCCTCGCCTGCGCCCTCGCCTGCGCCCTCACCTGCGTCCTCGCCCTCGCCCTCGCCCGCGCCCTCGCCCGCGCCCTCACCAGCGCCCTCGCCTGCGCCCTCGCCCGCGCCCTCGCCCTCGCACTCGCCCGCGCCATCATCCGGGCCCTCGCACACGCCTGCGCCCTCCCCTACACCCTCACTTTCGCCCTCGCCTGCGCCCTCGCCTCTGCCCTCGCCTGCGTCCTCGCCCGCAACCTCGCCCACTCCCTCGCCTGCGCCCTCGCCCGCACCCTCGCTCTCGCCCCGGAAGCACCCATGCGATTTTTAGGAAGTACTCCGCGCGCGTTCTATTCATAGCGAAAGAGTAAGTCGTGCACGTTCCTTCCTCCGCGCTGCGAGTAGCTCTCCAGAGAGACGGAATTAGACTCTCTGAAAATAAACGCCACTGGCCTCAGCAGTCGTCTCGCGTCCGGAAGTCACCAAATTATGCTTATCACTCGTCGGTTGATACAGGAAGAAGGGGAAAAAAACTGCGTTTTATGTCGAAGTTATTTGCTAACCCAATCGCCTTCTATGTTGACGGGGTCGTTTAGTAAAGCAGAAATAAAAAAGTCACTGGAAGGAAGATTAACTCCCATTTCTTACCTGAGTTCTTAATTGAATATAATTTTGACAATAATAAAAATAATGGTGAAGTGTAATTTTTAATTAAACATAAGGACTGTAAATTGTAATAGCAAAACTCAAAAGTGTTCCTGTGTTCATGGACACGACGAAAACGTAATAGTAATGAAATGGAAAACTGGGGAAGTCCTCGAGACCTGTTTGAGAAATTTCTCAATCTGGATCTGTAGAATTGGTTCTACTCCCATTTGTAAGGCTGTTTAGAGTAAATACATCATGTCTTAGATTAAATAAAATCAAATTTGGATTTCGCAGTAAATACTAAAGAAAGTTACTCTTTGCTGTAGGAGGCAAAAATCAGTATGAGGTTACAAATTGTTGCATGTACACAATCTTTACGTAGGGACCCAAAACAACACAGAAAGCATCTGGAAATGTATTTTCAGAATTTGCATATACTTAAAAAAACAAAATACAAACACATCACGTGGTAGGAATGCTGTTGGGACATCAGGGCTAATGTAATGGGTACAAGCGAGATTAAAATTATTTTACATGTCGGATGAGTTGGTATGCCTTGTTTAAAATATTGTGTTTACTTGAATCTAGATGTGTTAAAGAATATCACTCTAGCAATTCTTTGTTAGCAACGATATGGCAACATAGTGTTTGTCGAACGATTTAGTTTCATAAGACTCTCAAATTAAAGAAAATTTTCGAAAGCCGTTTACACAGATAAAAGAAAAGTATTTTATGTCTGTGTGTACGGAGTTCAATGACCAAATTACGAGAACACTTTAAGTAATAAATATAGCTAATAGAGCGATCGAACTGAACTGAAGAAAAATTAAAATAAATTGTAATTGTATTCCGGCAAAAAAGATCGTCTGAATAATACTCACGATAAACGCTTTTATTTCTTAATAATTTCTCGTAAATATGGGTTATTATCTCGGAGAAAATACACGGACCGTAGATTGAGAACCATTTGCTAACACTGCCTCCAACCAATCACGATGGCCGGAATACCCAACGCACACACACACACACACGTTTCTCTTCAATTTTTCAAGAGAAGAGGCGGCGTATAATTCACTGAGATTGGTTTAATGAGAGATCCTCCTCGTCTGAGTGTCGTTTACTCCAGGCCGCATGCGGGTACAGAAACTGGGTAGAGGGGCCAGCCGACGAGCTGCGAGTCAATCTGGTTAAGGCCTCTCCAAACAGAACGCCGCATTAAATTCTCTCAAACTACATGGGCGGCCCGAGCGCTGCAGTTTAGTTTATGCGTACGGCTTCACTCAGAAACTCATTTGAATTTATTCAAAGAAGATTGTCAAGAGCGAGAACCGCGCACGAGAACAATGTACAGTAAACATTCAAGATACCGAAGCAGTGCTTCATCAAAATGCTCTCTACAGAGAGCGGAGCGGCGGCGGGGATGACGGTGGTGATAGTGATGTCAGGGGAGGTGATCATGGTGATCGTGGTGGAGATGAGGTTTCTGGCAGCAGTGAAACTGACTATTAAAAAGGCGGGACGTGAGACGCAGGGATTGAGGCACTCGGGGTGCATATGTTGAGAGGTTAGCGTAGTGGTTAAGGCTGGTGACGGAAATGGAGGTAATTGTGGGAAAGGGGACGACGACTGTATATACGATAATTGTTTTGGAGATGATACCGATGACAATAGACACACCAATTGTGATGGAAGTGAAGTAATGTTGGATTCTGGGCTGACATGGGTGAACGAGGCGACAAAGACAGAGTTCGATGGAGCAAAATTGAGCATTACACATGGTTTTATAATTCGTTACTGCAATACTATTACTGCAACGAAACGTAGCAATAAGGAGTAGGAATCAGAGACATATTGATGATTTTCACGCCAACGGAGACGTTGACAACGATGACTTGTACCCAATAACACAAACAATTTCTCAAAAAGAATGGACTCTGGGATTGGGCGTACGGATTGTAATAAGCCTCTCAGCCTTGGTAATGGCGACATCGTAGTGGCCGCATCTACTGAAGCGACGGCAGTGGGAGGAGGGAACAGCAGTAACAACGGCAAATAATGCAAACCAAGAGGACGTAATATATGGCGACGAACACATGGAAACAACAGTAACGACACGGAAAATTGAGATGATCTTGACAATGCTGGTAGTTCTGTGGCGACAATGATGTTAGGTAAGTGATGGTGTTGATGATGATGATAATGGCACGTGGAGATGAAGGCAAGTGTAACAAGCTGAGATGCCAGCATTGATGTTGAAGCGGCGGAGGCGATATGGCCACACATTACTGCATTATATTCGCTCACTTCTCCACTTCACACGATCGTTTTCTCCCCACGATCCTGTAGTTATTATACTAAAGGTCGCTTCGCGCAAAACACTGCTGATGTTGTCATCTGCATATTATTATGGAAATAAGAAACTATTACAGCATTCAGTCTGCTACTGGTGCAACATTTTTACTGTTCTGCGTACTTAAACCATGAATGTAAGGTTTTGTGAGAACAAAAGAAGCTGATGGAGACGGTGTTATAGTGTAAAGTTGGCACATGGTAGGGTGTAATAGTAAGTATAAAGTTGGTAGAAATTTTTGTAAAACAAAATAATATTGAAGTTCTGTGCAAAATTTGTTTTTAATATTATTTTCCAGTTAAGAACTGGAAATCTGTATAATATTATTCTGTAATTCTATAAGTCTGTATAATATTATTTTCCAGTTAAAAACACTTCTGAAATGACTTGAATACATCTCTGTAAATTGAGTCATCATGACAGTCATTCCACTACGATCATGAATTTTGATAACTTCGATATTCGTGGCAATAAGCACTCATTACTCTATAGGCAAACGTGCTTGAACAGCAATTTACACATGTTCTGAATTAATGCAAGTGAACTGGAAAATGGTCGATCATAAGACGCACAATTGCGCAATAAAAACAAGTCAATTACAAAAGTATCCGAAAAAAAAGAAAAGAAAATTGGATGTAATGTCTTGAAACACTGAAGCGACAAATGTTACTAAACCAAGAAATTTGAACGAACAAATGAACTTCAGCAGACGAATCTTCTCTGGATGCGAAAAGACTAAATCTCCATGAAAAGCAATTGACAAAAACGCAAAGAAATAAGTAAATTAAGGTAAATACGCCAGTAAAAGAAAAAAAGTTTTAAAAAATGAACATCAATAAATTAGATAGCAAAAACGAAGAAAATGGTGAATTACCTGTTATCATTTTTTCGTCGAAGTTCACTCGAAAAAGAGAATGCAGTGTATAACCGCTGCAAGAACGATACGACTTCCGACATACTGACGGAAGACTAAAGTGTGTATCAAGAACTTTCCGTCGGAAGAATTACAAAAGCCCTGATATGTGACATATGCAGTACTTTTACATGTGACTAAAATTATGCACGTTCTTTTCTTCAGGGAATTCAAATGCTTTTTCTGAACACTATGAATGTAGATATGTTAATCCTCTTCAAGTGAACAACAGGGACGCAAAGAGAGAATGTATACAAGACGTATGAAAAGAAAGAATGTGTTCCGAACCTATATATTAAAGATAAATATTTATGGGTGGAGATAACAATTTTACATTCAGAACTACATTCGGTAAACATACTTTAGCTTCAGTGACAATTCATGAAAGCACCTTTGATCCAAGAAGAATTTTTAAATTAATGTAAGGTTACTGCAAGCACAGATGAGACTCCTTTAAGAGACTTCGCAGTCATGTTCGACTTTTGATTAGTTTCGCCGAGACAAACAACGAAATCAAGAAATGTTTTAATAATAATGTATTATTATTATTATTATTATTATTATTATTATTATTATTCCATTACATCACGACTAAAGTGTTATGAGTCGGCTGAATATAAAATCAACTCCAGGTTGCAACCAGCTATCTAAGGAGTAGATCTAGGGACTATCGGTGCCTCTACAATACTTTGCGCAAAATGCAATTATTATTATTATTATTATTATTATTATTATTATTATTATTATTATTATTATTATTATGCCGATCCGGATAGCCGAGATCGTAGTGCTATGGAGATCTCGGACGGAAGGATCGCGGGTTCGATTCCCACCTCGGGTATGGGTGTGCTTGTGTATGTTTGTATGTGTATGTGTCGGTCATTCATTCTTTATTATCATCATCATTCCATCTTCCATCACCCCAGGACTAGCAACCCTAGGAGATCAAAATTGGATTCAGCATTATACTGATTCCCCCCAAAAAGGAGTCATATACCACGGGATAAATGTAACTGAGCCTCGGTAAGTGCAGGTGTATGTCCGCGTGGTCCTAGACGGCCAATTAACGACCAATAATAATAATAATAATAATAATAATAATAATAATAACAATAATAATAATGTTTCCTTGGCCTTTTAACCTAGCAGAATGTTTTTAATTACAAGTTTGCAACGTTTTCTGTGCGTAAATTTACGGGAAAGTTAATCGGCGGCACCTACTTCCCAGACAATACAGGAGACAACATTGGTTGGAAGCATTTGGTAAGAGTGATGGGGACGAAATTAGAAATCCGTAGTCACATAGTCTAAGTGGGGGGGATATGTCGATGCATACGCTTCCTGAGCCCAAACATAATAACGTCAGCAGTAACGACAACAACAACAACAACAACAACAACCTTTCCATTAATGAGTATTGTGGATTAGGTTGTGTCTCTCCGAAGAGCTGGACGCGACTGACTGTTCTCCGCGTCTGGACGACTGCAACTGGCTCTTTCCCGTGCCAGCGACACCCAAAAAAGGTGGAGCACTGCATGCAGCGGAGAGGAATGTCCCTTTGCCGCGCCGCGCCGCCTCCATCTTCCTCATTCGCACTGCCGCCGGCTGCGAAGCCGCCGCCTCACGCCGCGCTGCGTGCGCCGCGCTGGGCCGCGCCAGCAGCGGGAGGTCGCCAATATGACGTAGCCGCTGCAATAGGACGTGCAAGGAACGCGCACACGACCTACCGGAATAAAACACATACTTCTACTATTACCGGAGCTCAACGCCCATTTAAGTTTGCATTTCGCTTCCCGTTCAATTAATGCTCACTGTTTTTCTGTCGTTAGTTGGTTGAAAGAAAAGGACAATTTTACCTGCTGATGACACGAATATCAAGAAACTGTTAATTGTAGAATGTCGGGTGTATCAAATTGGTTTTGTGATAACTTAAATGAAGACAAACCCTTTTGAATTGAGCTTCTTATTTCAAATAAGTAATTGCATTCACAGTTTCGAATTAAAAAAAAAGATATGTGATAGGCTGGGGTTGAAATGACAAAATGTTTACATTTTTATTACAAATTCTGGAAAACGTATTATATCTATATTAATCGAGATTTCAAAAAAGAAGTATACGAATACTGTTCCACGCTTCTCAAAGCGTGCAATTTAATGAAGTAAATACAAATTTGGTAACTAATATCTGCAAACCTGTTGTTACAGTTTGGAACACTACCATTGCCTTGCCCCGTGACGAACAAGAATATTGGCCTACTCAGACATACTAGGTACATTTTCTTGCAATAAAGATACCTACAATTATAACACGCGACGCAGCAATCATATTTATTATGTGACAGTATCAACTGCTTTACTACCGATTGACGACAGATACCTGTTCAGACCATCTTATCTTAAGCAGCGGGTTCACAAAGACACTTTCGAACGTAAATATTAAAATAATCTGGAAACTCTACGAACAAGTTGACACACTACATCCATCTCTCAATGTCCGCTTTACTCCTACGATAAACATTATTTGTGAGAACACCGACAAATTGACTGATACATAAATAAAAGTGTTATAACATAAACACAGCATACTGGAGTTGCCGGAAAGCTAATTTATAGACAACTATTATACCGTCCATTACCAAAAAACGCTACAAAAGTCTATACAACAGCCTAAAGATGAGCTCAATGCATCTAATCGGTTAATAATACAAGGACTTTGGTCTTTTATGCTTGCAATTATATTCTAAAGTGAGACCTCAGAAAATTTTGCTCGCGAATAATTAGCTATTTGCCCACTGCGCCCATCATCAGTGGCGGAGTCGCGGGGTCGACGGGCAAAAACGCGCTGGGCGCTGTGCGTGCAGAGGCAGCCACGCCCCCGCGGGCGACGTGGGCGACGCGGGCGATGCGGGGAGGGCGAAGGCGAGGGCGACGGGTTGCAATCGGGCGGCGGAATCCAACGGTTCGCGCAGCATGGTGCAAGTCTGCAAAAGATTGCTCCGTGGTTTGGACTGCTGTTGACCGAAGATACATTCATTCTCTGTGAAATTCTCAAGAAATCAGACCAGCTGTTGAGTATAAACCCTTCATTAAACTATACGCTTTGAGAAGCATGGAACAGTTTGTACGTGATGGGAACATGTGAAGATATGCACACATCGTACACACAGGTAAATAGTAGGTAAATAATAAAATGCATTATGATGTTCTAGGAAGAGACTGAGAGTTTGAAAGAACGAAAGTTTCATGGCCACGCTTTGTTACTTAGGCCGTAATCTACGGCATTACTTTCTATTGCATTTTTGGGGAATTAAGTTTTTCTTGGCCACTTCACTCCATAGCACGCGTGGTCAAAATGTGCAGCATTTCGAAATCTATGACAAATTAAATTGACTATGATATTCTGTGCACTTTATTCACCCGAGTCTAACCTTTTCAGTTAGAAACGCATAACTATGTTACAATGTTTACCCGGACTTACGTAATATAATACACAGTTTAGGGCCCGTCCATTCGAAGTTTGGCTTCAATTTCAAACTAATTTTCCTCTTAAAACAAAGATTTAAAAATTGCGAAATAATTGAGCACGTCTCTTTAGTGAATATGTAATGTATGTGAAATAGAGCACGATCTCTATGTATGTGGCAGTTTCTGTGATACTACTGAGAAATTTCGGAACGCTGAAATCCTTTGTCTCCACACACGTCGTGGTCTTCCAAAAAAGTCACTATTCTAACCCAAAGTAGGGCTCTGAAATTAAAAGAGAAGAAAAACAACAGCACTTGTGATCACATTTCAAGGACACTCGGTGATTTCATGGACTACACTCTTCGATAATGGTATCTCTGTCAGTGCAAACTTTGTCTTGACATCTGTTGACATCTGTCAAGCAAATATCGGCAAATTCCCAAGACACGCGTCATCCCCAAGTTATGCTGTTCACATCACGTGAACCTTGCATGACAGTGTTGCAAACTCCCGCCTTATTTCTACGATTTCCATGGTGTCATTAATCTCTTTTTTTATATGGTGAAAGTTTAAAGAAAGAAATACTGGCTTCATAAGTCATGAGAATTATTAATTTATCTAGATGATTCTTGAATAGTGACGTATGTTGGCCAATGAAAAGATGCCCGGAACAATTTTAAAAATGGAGCAGTAGTAGATAACTTAACCTCTGAATAGAATAATAAGAATAAGAATATCAAGCATCTTGATGGGTCTTAATATATTTACTCGAATAGGAAGCTTAATATACTTACAGCGAATAGGAAAAAGTAATAGATGCGTGCACCAAAATACTTTGTATCACAATAAGCCTATTTACAGGACGTGAAAAAAATCTTCGTTTGTCATCGAAGAGTAAACATGTCGGAGAAGTCTAATCACTTAGGCATGAAGCACACAAAGACGGCTATGGTAATATAAGAAATCGCATAATGAGCTGAAAATAAGACAATGACATCCGGGATCAGAAGAAGAGATATATGGATGTAATTATAATCAGTAAAATCAACATAAACAAGACTTCTTTTTCAGAAGACACTAGGCAGATGTATGAGATTCTGAAGAATATGAGTACGCTCATCTCAAATTAAAGTTGTTCATTTTAACTTTTTCTACCAAACTTGAGAAATATTAATAATTTAATGAACATACATTTATTTGGGAAAATATTTCATAACTTTTCACTTCCTGTAAATGTTAATAGAAAAAAGTGTTTCCTTAAATTAGAGCGTGCTCAATGATCATACATTCGAACAATTTATACTCTATGGACTAAACTATCGTTATTCCGGCTCAAACATGCTTTTGATTTAATAATAATATTACAATTAACTAATATTAGTATTTCATTGTATAGGATTACATCCTACTTTCATTGTAATAATACTATTAATATAAATATTATAATATTACTTTTCTTAAGTATAAATATTACTTTTCTTCTTGACGTAATACATTATCAACATTTTTTCCAAAAATCAAATTCTTTGCACCCTTCACAACGAACAAACTCTTTGAAACAAAAACATCTTGGATTTCACTGTAATAATGTAAACCTTACAATAGATCCGTAAGGCACAGACACGTACACAAACGTATCATAAAAAGATAATCGACAATACTGAGAAATGAAGAAGCTCTCTACTAAAGTTGTGTTGAATGCTAATGAATGCCTCTTGGCGAAGTTTCAATGCGATAAAACAGAAGAGGTTTGTAATAATGAATAAGAACACTTAATTGTCGACAAATCGTCTATTCAGACGAAGGTGTTGAACGAGTTTCGGTGGCCATGAAGTCTAAGTCGACTATAATCGAAAGGGACCGTACCTGCTCTTTATACAAGCGACAGGCGCCGCTATTCGTCTTCAAGGACACAAGAGGGACTGAGGTCAGAATCGTAGTGGAAGCTGCGACCTATAGAAAAGAGTTGCAGACAACCTACTAAAGAAATTTTTGTACATGATATGGAGTCATAAAATAATTCTTTCCTAACCTCAACTCTAAATGATGTTTTGAACTAAATTCCAGAACCATTCATCGACTTAGTAATACCACCGCTACTAGATGACATAGTAACGATAGGTCTGGCCATAAAACGGACCATCGTCCTGTAAAAGAAGGGCTACTAAATTCAAAGCTGAAATTAAGATTGCCATTTCTTTAGCAGCAGTAATCGGTTTTGGCGGTAACAATATCGCAAAATATAACAAGAAACTTATTTTCTATCATTCCGTTACTAGTTGTGGTTTCAAATACCCGCAGTCGACTGAGAGAAGTCCGGCACCCGAGGACAAAGATGACTGATGCAGACAACACCATGTTCATGTTAGCTGCACGCCTCTAGCATGTTACTTACTTGTAGCGTTTATCTCCGTTTTCAATCTAGTTTGTACGCAAATAGTGAAGTGCAGACCTCCAGCTTACAGCTCCCGGCGCAAGATGACGGTGTGTATTCCACGTCACACGGCTTGTTACCTTGTTTAATATTAACATGTTTTCGAGACTTCACAAATACAGCTTCAAACCAACATGAACGTGCCGCAAGAAGATAATAATAATACACATAATGAAAGAGAAGACTGCTTCGTAACAACCCAGGCAATTCTCTTCGGTCGAGACGAAACATCACAAAACAAATGAGTGAACGTTCAGAGAATGGACAGCTAAAAGACTACTCGTACTTGAGTCGTTTCGCCAGAGACGATAGCCTTTGGTGTTAAAACACCATGTCGAAGTGTTCTTCCAACGATGGAATTCTTTTTATTCTGGATTGCGGTTATACGCCGTTCGAGCGAACTTCGTTTTCTTACAGTCGAGTCCACCTCGCCTCCCCGCGTACTCCAACCCCCATCCCTCTCTCATCGTGCAACTCGCGACATTCACATGGGGCACTTTGGAATTATCGTTTTTCACGGAAAATCGCAGAACGGTCTCGCGAGCTTTTTGCACGTTAACCCCCCCCTTCCAACACGACTCACACCCCCTGTTCTCGCCATCTGTTATTCAGACCACGCCGCTCGGCCACACCGCCTCTTATCATAAATCGCCAGCCTTCCGTCTTTCATGCCGCTAATTTCTCGGAGGCGGCGGCGGCGGTGGAGGCGGCGGCGGCGGCGGCGGCGGCGGCGGCGGCGGCGGCGTGTCTTGCGCCAAGCCGCCGCCGCCGCCGCCGCCGCCGCCGCTTCCTTGGGAGCGGTGCTCACCATCGCTGGCCGCGCGCTGGGTGGTCTGTCGCGCTGCCCTTTTTTGGACAGTCGACCACGTTTCACTGCAGTTGTTTACCGCTCGCTTTGTTTTTGGTTTTTCTTTAAAGCACTTCGGAATAGGGTTGCTTCAAAAGACCGTGGTTTAACTGGAAGCGACCCATCGTTTGCATCCGTGCCTCTTGACAAATGCGTCTGCCGTTTTAAAACGATTAGATGCATCAATTCCTAACGCTTCGGAGGATTAGTGGTGTAGAAGATATTGTGGCTCATCTGTTTTCCAGTAGGCGAGATGAGTGCATTAATCGTGCTCATTTACCGTTCGCCAGCCGCAGGAGCGAGGCTGCCGCGACGTCGTAAATGAGAAGATTGTAGGTTCGATCCTCGCGGAGGGTCGGATTTTGGCACAAGGCAATTAGCCACAGGAGGAGACGTCTCGGGACCGGCTTCTCTGATCAGGTTTTATTCTTGCCGCAACACACCATTGCCAAAGGTCTAAATTAAGGAGTGAAGACAGACATGCTATTATTTCTTCTTCATTCATTTTCATTATAACCAGGCCTAATGCTGTCCGCGAACATTGCAACTACAGGAAGAATGTATTGCAAAGCCATACCGAGAAGACTAGGTTATCAAAATTGCAGGCAAAAACGTGTGCAGGAGGTGTAAGTGGGAAATAAAACGAAGAAAATGGAGATGTGTGACGAGGTACTTGACATATGTGTCTTAGCTTAACGACGCATAGGAAATTAATGCAACGGAAGATATTGCTGCTCATCAATTGACATGGAAAAGGAATGAATACATTCATTTAGATTATTTGCTTTTAACTGTCCAGGTGCAGCAGATGCGTGCCACGGTACAAAAAAAAAACAGCGAACGCCGAAATGTTTCGTCAAAGGCTCCACCGAAACCACATGATGAGCCTTTTCAACCCGGGCGACGGGAGCGTCCGCAGGCGGCGCTTTCGACATTCTAATTTTTCGCTTCCTATTGACATTCCCTCGGGACAAAAGAGTTCGACCCGAAGAACACAGGCGAACAAGGCAAAATTAGAGATGTAGTAACTGGCGTGGAAGGAGGGGATCGATGCTCAGGCCGTATTTCGAGTCACAAAAGGGCACTTGAATGAATATTTAGAGCGGGGACGCGGGGACGCGGAGGCGGGCCCGTGCGGGCCGGGGTCATCAGCGGCGCTCGCCCGCCGCGCCGGGGCTCCCCGACTGCTTCCTTATGCGCTGATGACGGCTGGGCGGGGCGGGACGCCCGCGGGGGAGGGGGCGGGACGGGGGGCGGGACACGGGGCACATGCAAGCGTGCGCGCATACGAGGCTAAGGGGGGGGAAGGACGCGAAGCGACCCTTCGCACAAACGGTTTTCTTTTTATTACCCTTCATATGTAAACATGCTGCGTGCGTTTTTTATGCGTGCTCTTTACAAGTGTGTGGTAGCAAAGTTCATATGCAGAGGAGAACGACGGGTGGGTTGCATGTTTATTCGACTTTTCTCTTCCGTTACTAATAGCTGGGATTTTCGAGTTATTCCGTATTCAAAGTCGCTTTGTGAAGTTGACACGATTGTTTTGATGTTCTTGTGAATCATTAGGAAGGGCATTTTCTTGCCGGTGATCAGTAACCCCAGGTACGGTCGGGTCTATTATGAGAACCGTGTCCATTGCATATTGTTTTCTGAAAGTCAAAGAAGACACGAAGGACAATAGAGTCAAAATGGCGTCGACAGGTCTTTAAACATGAACAGAAATGTCTCGCAATAATGGCAGTGCTAACTTTACGAATATATTTCGCAATGATCGTTATATTTAGCAGAAGAAGATCTTGCATTCGTTTGTACAACGCTCTGCCTGTCTTTGTTATAATCCATTACTGGGCTTTTGCCTTCAGTAATTTCTTAACATTTCCGTATAGAATTCTACCTTGATCATTCACTGAGTGAGACGAGTTGATGATAATAAGATGATCGCAATGAATCAACGAATGAATAGAAATTAAGAATCTACATTTCATTTTTGGGATATATCACGGGTTGTCATTGCCTCCCATGCCAGTACCCTCCGGGAGCACCAGCAATTCATAGCGCGGGTCCAAAGCTCGCACCCGCCCAAAATAACCGCTACACCACACTTCACCTAGATAACCGCAAAAAGAACTACGATGCCAATCTCCCTCGCTCTAGCCACCCTCGTGACAGAACGCGCTCCACACAGAGAGAGCACGATTCGAACGCTTATTCCGACCGCGCAAAAAACAGAACTACGCCACGATCCACCTAGACAACCTCCGAGAACAAGAAGACACAACCTCCCTCGTCGCATGTGCCTCCGCGCCAGGCCGAACTCCACGTGGAACGGCCACGATCGGCACCTCGATCCAAGAGGTTGCGAACGCGCAACATAACCACTACGACACGGCTCGCCGAGACCGCCGCGCAGAACAAGACGACGCCAACCTCCCCCGCTGCATCCACCCCCGCACCGCGGCGGACCCCGCCCGCCCCCACGCCCACGGCCACCCCCGCCACCCCCGCCCGCGGGCCGCCGTCACCCGATCCCCGGCCGGCGCGCGGCTATCTGCGCGCTGCGCCGACGTTTACAGTGCGCCGCGTAATTTATGCTCGCGGCCGCGGCGTGCGGAGCGGGGCGGGGCGGGGAGCGGCGGGGCGGGGCGAGGCGGAGCGGGGCGGGGCGCGCGGCGCCGTGATGGAATGACGACCTCCGCTCCGCGACCTCTTGAACCGGCTGTGTCGTTCGCAGGGCTAAAACACACACTTAAAACTCCCGCGCGACGCCTAGGCAGCAGGCGAGAGGTACGCTCGGGCGTGTGAAGTCCGTCTAGACGCTAGACCGCCTCGTCCTAGCCCCGCCTTGTCCCGTCCCGTCCTGTCCCGTCCCGCACTGCCCCGCGCGTGCCGTCGGTAGTAAACAAGACGGAGGAATTACGCTGGCGCACAAAGGCGCGGAGGAGGCGGGGGCAGGCGGCGGCGCGGGGCGGGCGCAGCACACTGTTCTGCGGCGAGAGCAATAAACGCACTGGAAGGATCGCGTTCCCGCGCGCCGCCGCCGCCGCCGCCTCCGCCTCCGGCGGCCGGGCGGAGGCGCGACGGCGGGGTTTTAGAGCGGCGTTAGCTTCAAATGGAGCCCTCGGGTCTCGGGGAACGACCCTGAAAGCCTGGCCGAGAAAATAGCGAAACGAGGGGAGGCACGGCGTTTATAAATAGAAAATGGTATCTTCGAACTTGTGCCTTGTAGTGGTGCTTGCTTACTAGGTAATTTGATGACACAACGAGAGGTGATTTTCGATGTAATTAATGGCTAATGAGTTGCTCTTCACTTCTAGAAAGAAAAGACAAGTGTCTTATAGCAAATACGTACCAGCAACCTTCGGTCCCATTTGTCGCGGTTACTATCATTACTAGCAGTTCTTACAGGATTGGGAATACATATATCATTCAATTAATACATAGGCCTCTCCATTTTGATTGCTTACGATTTCAGCGATTACGATCGTGTATTTTAATGCATCGTTCTTCCTTGTTCCATGACCAATAGAGACGAAAGAAGTGAATCTATAATGAGAGAAGCCTGAGGGAGAGGAATCTCGCTAATTTAGAATAAAACAATTTCCAATATAATGAAGCCCAAAGGACACTTCATTAATGGTAAAGTCAAGAGTCACCACTCTCACCCCGGTAGAGGTACGAAACATTTTATAATTCACAATCTGCTCATGAATCTTACCCAATCTTGACCTCCCATTCCGTGAGTAATGTGATCTTCCAGAGTTAACGACAACCCAAGTATGAGGATGGCCTTCTCAACTCCCACAACTAACGAGGTCTTGTGATCATTATCTACACACATGTTAACTTGACTAGTTTTATGAACAGCAGAATGTCATAAAAAGTACTAAGGATTCGCCTTTTGGAAAAAATGTAATAAAAGTGTATTTACAATCTGGCACAGTTTATCCTCAAGATTGACATACAAATAAGTTAAATGCTGAAGAACGCAGTGTATGATTTATTATAAAGCAATGTTTAACGATATTAAACTAGAAACTTGTGTCTCAATACAAGTAATACATAACCAACGAAGAATCATAGGCATAGCTAATACGAACTGACGATTACAACGTATTCACACACTCACCGAAGTGAACTCTGAAGTCCCAGTATAAATACTCCAATCAAGCCAAGTTACGTCAAAGCAACGGCAGTGAAACACGATTACAAAATATTTATGAAGGGCCATATGTTATGAATGACAGGGTAGAACAAAAGTTCATCAGCGACATCAGGCGACATGGGAGTCTCCATCAATATCCAATCCGCATGGTTCTGGAACGTGCGTGAGGGCCAGGCAGGCGGAGCGAAACCTCGCCACGATGAGGTATTAGCTTTCACCGCGAGTGGACTACGGATCACAAAGCACTGGAATGCGGGCGGCGGAGCGAGGGTGGGCGGAGAAGAGGGCGGGGCGGAGGGCGGGACGGGGCGGGGCGGAGCGGGGCGCACCGACAAACGACGCTGTCATTTCATGGACGCCGCACGTCGCCCGCCCCAAAACGGGAAAGGGAAAAATGGGAAGCATTTCGTTTCATTAAGGGAATTAGCCCAAATCGAGATGTATATTTCCGGCCATCGGCGGAACGAGGAAGTAAATGAGAGCGGGCCGGCCGCCATTGGTTCGGCGAGGCTAACGAGCCGCCGCCCGCACCGCAGCCCCGCGAGGCGGAGCGGAGCAGAGCGGAGCAGAGCGGGGGGGGTTGGCGCGGGGGGGGGGATGGGTGGATCACCCCCGGTGCGGGGTGGCCACATTGTGACCGGATCCGGGGTTCCCGATCCGACGCGCTGGGTGCAGCCGGTCGGTAAGCGGCGAATCGGGAGGTAAGTCGGGATGGCGGAACGGGAGGCCAACGCGTACCTGTACGGTGGCGACAATAGCCTTCGAACAAGCAGGTCGAGGAGGAAGTTGCCAGAGGAGCGTGTCTGAGACGTTATAAAAAATGTGGCGAAGATCGGTGGAGATCGGTGAGGAGACTGTGAACGAAAGGGACAACAGAGGGGGGACGTAGGATTTGACAAGAGATGCGAGATGGAAGAGAATGTTGTGAGGACAGCGGGGCGGGTGAAGAGATGTTGAGTCGGGAGGGTGAGAGGCGTTGAAATTATTGAAGACGGGACGAAAAGTAGAGAAGGAAACATTTCTTGTGAGTGTCCTCCAGATAACGCCATTATTTTGATGACGGTTAGGAGCCACCGTCCGAGGTGCCGCAACGCAGGTCGAGCCGGAGACGGCGAAAGCCAACTGCTGCCGGGTGGATGTAGGTTCCGTAGGTTCGAATCGTCGTAGGGCCGGATCCGTAGGTTCGAATATTTCGCACAGACGCGGATGGTCGGCAAGTCGAGAAACATGGCGCGACGGAAGGTGAATAGATTACCTAAGTGGCGATGACAATTGCCTTCGGGTAAGCATAGACGAGGGTGGCCCGACAGTAAGGAGGTTACATCAGAAAGACATGCTCTGCCGTCCGATATAGTGGTATGGCTCATCAGAGAAGGACGAGGAAGAGAAAGGGAATGCGGAGAGGAAGTAGATAAAGAATATGTAGAATAGTAGAATGTAGAAGAATAGTAGAATGTAGAATAGAATATTGGTGAGTATGAATCTGGATTTGAGGGAAAATGTCTAGGCGAGAAAGATGAGATAAGTTGTAGAGATTTATTTATCTTTTATTTATAAATGGGGAAAATTATGAGATTCAGACGAAAAAGAAATATCACAGAAATGAAAAAATAAAGTTATTGAAGGAAAAGAAGAAATACGGCTCTTGAATAAGATTTTTGAATATTGAAACAACAATTGTATTATGATGCTGAATGAAGTTTATTCTTGGTATGAAATAATGCGTTTTTCACTTATTTGTTATTTTTGCGGTGGAAAACTCTTAATATTACCACCGCGACCAAAAAAATTCCGAGAAAAATCCAACATGCATTCGCGAATTTGTCAGGAATATCCAAGCGCCAGTGATTTTACCTTTCATAAACTCAACAACACAAAACTTCAATTTCACCCCTAAGTTCTCCCACAGTCCACGCGCAACGCGGCCCGGTACAGCGAGAGGGCCAACAACATCCAGGAGCTAGATGGCAGCCCTGGTACGAAGCGAGTGAGGCGGGGGGGGGGCGGGGCGGGAGGAGGCGGGGCTGGGACGCTCTTTGTGGCCGAGGCGGAGGCGGCGGCGGCGCCGGGTGGCGTCGCGGGGAGGCGCCATCTGGTCCGCGAGCGCCTGCTAGTTAGGCTCTCTTGTCTCGCGTGGAGGAGCCCGTCCATGCTTCATCGTAAAGGCGGGCGGCGCGGGGCGGCGCGGTTACGCGGAGGGCGGGTGCTGAGGGACGGGGTGGGGTGCGGAGGGCGGAGGGAATCCGCGGGGTGTGTGGTGCGGAGCCTCCCTGCAGGGCTCCGTTGCCGCTCGTCCGCACCCCGCACCCCCCGCGCCCCCAACACCCCACACCGCGCCGCCCCGCTCCGCTCCGCAACGCGCCGCGCCGCAGTGCCTGTTAGGCAGCTGCTATTGGTCGGATGAGGGTGTTATTTACTTTCTCGCGCTTCCTTCCCGCTGGCGTTTAGACCCCCCATTTTGACTGCTAGCCCGCTTCACATGTTTCGTCCATTTTGTCGGATGATAATCAAATATTTTTGTAGAGAATGGTAAGCGCCGTTTCAACTGTATGATGTACAAAGCACCTTTTTCATGTTTGGCCACAAAAATACGCTAGCTCTGTAATAGGTTGAACAAGAAAAATTCAAGAAAGACAAGTTATCTAACTATTGAAAAAAGAACAGATTGCCGAATATCTTAAGTGTACGCTTATTTATTCGTAGTATTACAGACACTTTATTTTGAGTATCACATACGAAATAATTAACACAATGCATTATTTATACAGTTATATAACACAACACACCATGCATCATGAAAGTTCAGTGGGTTATTAAAAACTGAAATGTGGTAATTCATTGAAATTTCCGTCTTGTCACCTGCCTATAATTCACAAACACCACTCAAAAACTTTTAATCTCAAAAGCGACCCAGATCTCTAAATGCAAATCAAATCGCAACCTTCAAAGACACGTTGGCTGTGCTAAAGTAATCTATCTATCCAGAGATTCGAATAAACTGCACTGGTACCGAATAAATACGTTTAAATACCTGACAGAGATTTCCTTTAGGGATTCAATTGGGTAAGAGATGTGAATGCACTTCTGATAGATGAGACAGTTTATCATCGCCTTCCACAGAACAAACAAGTGATGAAAACAATCGTGGCTCACCCTGGACTCGAACCGGTATCGCCTGGCCTGTATCCTGTGGTTTGCGCCACGCCCTCTGTCACGTATAAATAGATTGTTGGATTATAAATCAGCTTAAAGTACTGAATACCGACAACAGTGCTGAAGTGCTCCGAGCGCCTACTGACTCAAGCTAACCGTCACTGCGTAGGTTTAAATGTTAGAGCTCGTACGTACTTCTTGCCTTTTAAAAATATCTAAACTACTATCAAAAACTAGTGCTCACAACCCAGACGTTTTGCGGTGATTTCTAAGTCCATCCTAAGACGGTAAACACATAGAAAGCCTTCACGATAACCCATACACAATGAAAAATACACTGTATAAGCATATTCTTAGTAAATAAATGGTTGTTGAAGTTATTGTTCCCAAGACTGAAAACTCTAAAAGTTTAGCAACATGATCCAACACACCACCCTAGCCGGAACTTCCTCACTCGATGTCTTCACGATATCGTTTCTTGTACATGCAAAGCAGAAATGCATGAGGCAGGCAAGTACACCACAAACACACCCAGCGAAACCGCCGTGCCAGTGCCAAGGGTCGAACGAGGCACTCCTCCACGAACGGATAGCACGTGCTCCGCTCCTCTACTCCGCGCAGTTTCCAAGCTCGTGTCGGCATCTTTTCCCGTCAATACTGCCCAACAGGGGTGTCAAACTCAACCGAATAAAAAGTCACGATGTCCAAAAACATTTAGAAGAAACGATTTGATGACTTCTAACCCAAAATTGGTACATGGTGGTTAACTAAACAAATCCAACTCGGAAATATATCAATTCAAATACGAGACAGTTTTTAATACCCGTCCCTGAAAATCTATGACTACACACTGCTGCATTTACCATCTCACTGCAGAATACTAAGAATTATCATCGCCTTAGAATAATCGGTCTTTCTGGGCGTTGTGCTGCCGGGGAGATGCACGGATTCACTACGACTCAAACTAAATGCATTTCATCCTGTTGAAGATGTGTCGATTGCAACGGTGCAACATGATCTAGGGTACTGCGTCTCGCGGACAGCGAAGCTGTCACTGCCCGTGTCTGTAGGAGTTTTCGTCTACACCGATAATCGTGCCTAGAAAGTTATTGTGCATATTGATCTGCAATGTTATGAATTGTTGAAGTATATGTATATTGTTGGCATTCAAATAATAAAATAATATTATAACTTGACGTCATCTTTTCCAACATTTTAAACAATAAAAACTATCGTACTCGTAACGTGCTTGTACTTGTACGTGCATTACTCGTAAACAACCAAAACATTACGAATCGAATGGTGGACTCAACTGCAAAGGGCGAGTTCCCGCCGCGAGCATTTCGGGGGCCGCATGTGTCCAGCGTGCCACGTGTTTGACACGACTGAGGGCCCCCCACACCGTCGCGCTTGCGCGGCACGGCGCACGATCCCAGACGCCGCCGCGCGAAGCCTCGCCCCTGCGCCCCCGCCTCGCTCCGCCCCGCCCCGCCCCGCGCACCTCGCGCCGTTCCGGAGGGTAATTCCAGTGATTTTATTCGGCGACTACAAGGCCTTATCGTGTTTCTGGCGGGCTGCGATCGCCCCCTGCCGCCACCGCCATCTCCGACGGGGTCCAGCCCGCACACGAAAGCGCAGCCCGACGCGCGCGGTGCCCCGCCCATGCGGTGTCGTCGTCATCACCCCCGCCCCCGCCTCCGTCCCCGCCTCCTCGGCCGCCGCCCCCGCTCCCCGCCACCGCGTGCCCCGTCCGGCGTTCCCACGTCGCCCCGATGCAGCCGGCCGGCACGCAGGGCCCGCCCTCACGTGTCCACGCCCCTGCGCCGCCCCGGTCCTTTTGTCCTCGACCTACCCGGCCTCGTGTGCGTCTCCCAACACGCCCTCTTGTTAACCACGCTGACGTGATAGGAAATGAGGTGCTGCGCCCGAGGGGTTAATACAAGTAACAAAGACATGCTTGCAGATTGAACATTGGTTTTTCATGATTGTTGAAAAGTTTTGGAAGAGAATTCTCGTGAATGTTAAATAAATATAATTACGTTAAGAGAAAGTTTGCTATAATAATATACCGTCCACTGTAAATTATTTATATTGGATGCTATTTCATTAACGTGTATATTCTAATTAATACCTACTCGTTGCACTATTGTTTTCCGACCACATTGTTTTCCTTTCCAATCACACACAGTTAAATCACGATCTCCAGACTCATGTTTCTGAGATCTCATTCCCCATGCCTTTTCGTATTTGTGCGCTTATTCTACACCATCCAGGCTGAGTGCCGCTATTACCTCTTCTTCTCGGAGATGGGATCTCACCATCCTATTTACTTCTCCGTTTTGTTGCTGTCAGACCTGTCTGGTTTGCTCTTCCCTTACTTCGCCCATTCGTTGCTTAGCCACTCGTCACCCCTTTCTCTCAACCACTTCCTGCAGAAGCGACAAGGTGTCCCGAGTCTCATTTAGGAAAGACGCGCAATCGTGTTTTAATTTCACAGCTCCAAGTCTTCATCATGACCCTCCGTTGTGTCCAGACCCTCGTGCACAGCGTAGACATACCCGTTTTTCGTACCGCTAGCTATGTTTCTTTTTCTATCCTTCTCGCATTCAAATATCTCTTTCTATCTTACTCTCCTCGCCACACGAAATACTTAACACCATCTCCTCCCACTTAAAAAAAACCTTGTAACGCTTTACCGGAGGAGAGATAGTCACGAGCAACCAACCGTACACTCAAGGGGTCTATGCTAAATGTGGCACATATCAGGTATTCCATCTGATGACTGGCGTTTGTTACAAAAACACGGAAAATCTCTCATCTAACAGTAGAAACGGAAATCGTTGTCGGAGACGACGCGGCCTGTTGGCAAAAGCAAGATTCCGGCTGCTTCGTATCTCGAGAAAACGACCCGCGACCGACGTACACACAAAAGAGTCACGGAACAGCGACGAACGCGAGATGCTGTTCGAGCAAACTGCTCCAGCACGACGAAGAACAAGAGAATCTGCGCCTGCTTCGTCGCGTCCGGATCTGGGGGAGGGGGAGGGGCTGGCTCGTCTCCCGACGCGTGCATTGTATTTAGACAAGGTGACGTCTACGAAGATTCGGAGGAAGAAGCTAATCGATTCCAATGCGCGCGCTCGCTCGCGGAGGGAGTGTCAACAACTGTCACCAAGGGCCCGACGGTTTCTCTAAAAAACCGAAGACTGTTCAATCGAGCGCGCTCCGCCTCGCGTCTTGTCAGCCCGTCAGCCGCGACGGGCCGGCGCGCCGCCCGCGGGCCCCGCGGCTGTCCGTCGCCGGGCCCCGTCACACACCCCGTGACAGCCGGCGAAGGGAACGGCGCGGCAATGCGGCCGCGATCACAAGATTAAGATTTATTCGTTAGCACTTATCGTGAAAGGAACGGCACAATGGACGCAAAAACCGTAGGCCCCTTCAGGATCAACTCGACACTGTCAAAGGATTACGTTTCAAAGGGTGCATACATACTTAAGCTGCAAAAAATTAAAGGAAGAGTATATAAATTATTTTAAACAAGGCAAATAATCTTTATCCCCTATTCAAATTCTTGCCAAGTTCTTTCCCCTAACGTGTCGGAACATTTTTATATTAACATTGTATCAAAATTTCTCACGCCATAATTTTACGGAAACAAAATTATTATTTGATAGTCTTTTGAAAACAATCACTAAACCACGGAGATAAGAACAAGCTGAAATGTTTAGGACAATCAAATATTCCGTCTATCCTTCAAACCGGCACCAAAATAATACGAGTAATGATTACAGCGCATCAATGCGTAATCCTCGAATTCTGGCGATCCACAGCGATCGTAATAAACAAAACAAGTGTGTGTTCATTATGTCAAGGCTCGCGAGTGCGTTACGACAGCCGAACAGCGCCGCCCCGGCCCGCCCAGCCTCACCCCGCCCTGCTTTAACCCCGCCGCGCCTCCCTCCGCCCCGCCGTCGTACTTCGTGTCTCGCCCGCGCCCCGCCAAGTCTCTACACGGACTCCCGGCCGCGGCAGCGCCCGCCGCCCAGCCCAGCTGGCTACGCTTCAGAGTGCGAGCGGCAGCGAGTTCCGGAACGCAGCTGCGTTCGACGGCAGTAAAAGAGGCGGAGGTCGCATCGGCGGGCCTGAATGCCACGCAGGTGAGGGCGGGCTTGATGGGGGGGCAAGGCATGGCGGAGGCAGAGGCGACTGGCGTTGGAATCAGGGTGGCTGTACAAGCTCGATACAGGCTTATCATAATGCAATATTAATATAAATGTGTAATTTTATAAAGTAATTTTATATACGTAATTTTATATACGTAATTTTATAAAGTTGGATGTCCTTCAAAATTATGTTTTGCTAAGAAAATTTCTAATGGTAGTTTACATTCTAATATCTGTCACGCACTCCGCAATCACTCTTGTAGAATCACCTATTTTTATCTAACGTGAATACATACTTTTTATTTGCCATTCCTTGATTCGATTTTCTTCTACACGCTTTTTTGGGGGAGGCATGAAGTCCACGCCAGTCCTCCATCTTCCAGTCTCTCACTGAACGGAAGAAGAGGTTGGGACGTCTGTAACGCCTGTCAAGGTAGTAGTGAAAGAAACGACTGATGTTTCCACATGTTGAGGTAGTGGCGATGGGGAATGCTGAAGAATTGGGACATCAGCTTACAATGACAGCGGTGTCAATGGCATGTGAGCGGCAATGGGTGGCATTTAGCGATCTATTGCGTTAGTAAAGGTGACGGCAAAGTAACCGCTGCAATAGCTGTGGAAGTGTTGATACCATTTTCGGGGTAATTTTCGTTTCCCTCCAGAATAATGACAAGTTTTCAGAAAGACTAGAGCTACGCGAAAATAACTTTCTTCTCAAGTGAAATTTCAAAATACCGAAAAACTGTAGGCTATCATCAACGCGAGATTTTCTTGGAGTTCTTTGAGGTTTCGATTAACAATATCGACGTCTCGACTGTAGGAAGACTTGGTATACCTGATTTCCTAGCCTTTATCACTGAGAACGTAAAATGGCAATGGCAGGCACTGAAGTCCTGCTGCTTGTAGGACAAATTGTGTAACATTTTCTATTTTAAACGGTCGGTGTTTTTCGGAACCGCGATTCGTTAGAAGTCGGCAGTGTAAACACGAACACGAATTTTTTAAAAATATTTTGATATACTACTATTCACTACACACGGAAACGTCAAAACGCGTACGTTACGGGGGGAAGATGTCTATGTACGAAGCATTTCTTTTAGAAACTTAAACAATTAGATGAAATATTACACAAAAATAAAATGTCTTAAATCCTTAGATGATACGCAAGAAAATTTTCCAGTCGCACATGCAATAAATATACGTATTCTTATTTGAAGAGCCTTTTACAAAAACGACCATAGTCCAAAAACAATTTCGAGTTCTCTACAGTACTCTATGCTGTTTCTCCTCGGGCTTCATCTGTACGAAATAGCGTAGAAAAATTAGTCATAGTTCGGAAAATATGGAGCTTTGAAATATCACTAGCTTTGCAAAAACAACCCATGTCCATTCAGTTTCCGTCAAAACACCCGTTGTCCATCGACAAGAATAGATTATGGTTCTTTTTTTCCTAAAGGTTAGCTGTATTATTGCGTGTTGGTTATGTTTCCGTGACAATGGCAGTGATTAGATATGTTACCGTTGAAAAAGATAATTATGGAGTTGAAAAGTAGGAATTCTCAAAATAATGCAAGAAGGGCCTCATGACATTGTTAAGTATGCATACCATGGTGCTTTAAGTTAAATATCAGAAGCAAGAAACAACTTCCTGGTGAAGTAACTTTTCAGACACTACACAAGAAACCTCTTTTTCTGAAACCAAAGAAACTTGCAGATGTTCAGAGACTTTCTCAGTATTTTCAGCAACCCTCAAAAACAAACACTTCTATGACAAATTACTTGTAGATACAAGTGATAGAAGTGAAAACACCGTTGAAGAAAATGGGAAATATCTTACGGTGAAAATAGTTGTGGAAAAGATCTGTGACGCCTTTTATTCAGTTCCTGAAATTGTTTTTAAAATAGCTATGAGAGTAATACCTTACCCACTTTGCATATGAAATTTTAATTTGTCTAACATGATTACAGTAGATGTTCAAATTTCATGAAAAGTAGTAACAACTTTTGACAAAAAATACCGATGTCCATTCTCACTGCCATTTTGAAACCTCAATTGTATGTAGTCTCTACACAAGACGTGTAAGAACTAGCATTCAATTATCATCCATACACTTTAATTTATCTATGTTTCAAATTCCAGACAATTTTTAATAATACTAATGAAGGGGGATAGTTTTTTGCTTCTCCTGAAAAGTATGAATTGTAAACTATAGTCGTTTTTTGCAAAAAGCTCTCCAATTGTTTTGCGACGGGAGAAGGTATTTTTAAACAATTTCCTTGTAATAATGGAGTATTTACATTTATTAATAAATATTTTGACTTTAATACTCTCACTCCATCGAAAAACATTTTAAAAAGTGACGTCAGAACTCATTATGGAATTTAATTTAAAGTATAACCATTTCCAAGTGATTTAAATAAGTATGCTTAACCTGTGTAATCTATGTTGGTCGAACTGGGGAGATACGTTCACTGAACCATGTAACTTTGGATATATAACTGCACATGAAATAAAATGCAGATTTCTGCTTAGAATAAACAATAATTCTGAATGTTTTTATTGTAGTGTGCATAACCATAATGAATACAATTTCATAAATATGTTGGCCAATTGATAGATAATTAATCAAAATCTTATTTGCAGCCGATGTGTGAATAGACCGAGTATCTGGTTAACGATATGCCCAAGCGTGGAGGGGAATACTCGTACTTACGTGATGAAGAGACACTATTTACGATCAAAGGGAGATTGAATGATAACACACTGGTAGTAAATCAAGAAGCAGGCTGAGAGATAACTCTCTAAAAATTACAGTTCATCTTCGATAGAAGGTTTTCGAGTTCATTTGAATCTTATGCACACAAAGTCATATCATAACCAACGAGAGAAACTAATAAACGTTCGACGTCTGTTGAGTTCCTCTGCGAATATTAGACGAAGGGCGTGAGCATGGGCTCAACTACTGATTGTATTTCCAATGTGTAGCAATGCTCCGTTATGCAATGATGTATGATAAACGGGGAGACAATGCGGGGAGGAATTACAAGACAAGAAAGATTAATTTCCGAATGCATCGCATTAAGTCCTTTCATTATTCACTATTTACACTTTACTTCCAGGTGATCCGTTGTTTGTTATGGGAGTAGCAGAGAAGTCCAGATTTCAATAATTCCTGTATCCATTTAAATCCTTTTTCCATTTCTGTGGTCACGGGGTAAAAGTTCTTAAGTCAAAAATCTCAGTTTGGAGAAAACAAGGAGTTAGATTTTTGAGCCACCGCTTGTTCCTACGGTAAACGCTATTTCTTAATGTTTTTTTTCTCGTTAAGGAGGCAAACTTTGAATTCCGGCGTTTTACTAAAATAAAAAATTGATACTTAACTTGTAGTTTCAGTACTTAACCCATTTCGCCAAAAATTGACTTAGAACTTTTACCCCGTGACCACAGATTTAGTAAAATTATTCATCAAGTTATGAAGCGTATAACAGTAACAGAAATCAGCTGAGGATATAGGAATGAGCATTAACATTGCTACTACGCTGATGAAGAAACGATATAGGTATTTATACAAAATATGCTTACTTTTATAATTTTCTCGTAATTGGACTCATATACTTAAATGATAAAGCACTGACCGCATGAAAAGTGACTTTGAAACTATTATTTTGAACGTTTCTTGTATATGCCTATGTAATTTTACATTTCCCCTAATTCGAACATAAATATTAACAAAAAACATTTTAAAAGACTCGAAAAAGGGGGAGTTTGTGGGAACCTCCGACCCATACACAAAGAAATGCACAAGATATGTAACCCGCAATTACAGTTAAAGAGCCCTCACAAAACACTCTTCGATAGTGACCATATTCTATGTGACGTTTATGCAACAATATGCAATGATCGATAAAGAACGAAAAATCCGAACAGTGAGTTACGGCGCACTGCCATTTCGTATTAAAGTTTCCTGACCTCCATCATTTTGTCATCAAGGCGAACAACTTCCCAGTGCTCTTATTGACTGGGAAAATTTGAACAATGACGTAAAGTACATGTAAAAAATTATACTATTTAAAAAGGAGAATAAAATTAATGTTTCATATGTAGTGACCCAGAAAAAGGGGTTCAGTAACGTTGACTTTCAATATATCAGTTTATACCCTGAACATGGAATTTTTATCATTATCTTTCAGATCCATTTTATTGGTCACTTCACGTTTATTTCATAATTCACTTAACTTGTCAGTGCATGCCATTTCCTTCCAATGGCCTTAGAAACAATAATGAGAGATTTTCATATTTGCCTGTTTACGAATAAGATGTACAGGAAGGTAAAATTCTCACTACATTTTTTAATGATCCCAGATACAATTACTGTTCTGTTCTGTCCTGTCCTTTGTCTCGACAGCCCGTTACGGTCCTTGGCCGACCAGCGGTGGCCCAGCCTCTTGGCCAGAGGGTAAGGAGTTCGTGTGGTTAGCAGGAAGACATCCCTCCGCCGTATATATTTGTCTTCATAAACTTAGGGTGGGCTTCTCATCGTCACACAGCAAGAGATACTGAGACATTTGTGAGGAAAACGCAGTTATAATTTTGCTTCGGGCGGGAGAATACAATTCTACGTATCCGAAAGTATATTGCTTGTAGATAATTCATTGGCCTTTCATTATTTATACAAAGTAGGTTACTGAGATTAAAATGGATGCAAGTTAAATTACTGGGGAATAGATTATCCTTTCCTGAAATAGCAAGTCTACAGAATAACTCTCCAGCAAAATTTCAGGTTTTCAGAACGAAGTGTCCAGCAACATGCCATGTTTTATTCTTAACGGCTAAGCATAACGCTGAATGATACAAAGAGACATCACTAGACATTTTGTGTTATTTGTACTTCACTTGAATTGGACACTATTGTTCATCGTTATAAACTGAAATTAACCACGAAAATAACGTTCTCTAGATTTCTGATAATTCACTCTTCGAAGAAAAAGTACATGAGGATGCTCACAATTGTTATGAAGATCCATTGTTACCATTCAATGCATAAAATATTATATTTTACGTCAAAATGCAACTAATATTACGGTACTATATTACGCCCAGGATTGTGGGTATTATTTCAATTTTTGGTGATAAATACATATCACTTACATTTGTGAAATGAACATTTTATATATTACAATATAAATAGTGCCCTTTTATACCTGATGAGTAGATTAAATTAATTATTTGTGTTTAACAAGTTACACATGTAACCAATTTACAAAGAATAAACTAGAAGAACTTGAAAATAAATTCCCCAAAAAAGGATACATGATAAATGTACCTGTCGACTTCTACATTGCCGGACAAAAAATTAAAGGCAAGTTTTACTTACCTGAACTAGAAAGAAACTATAGTAAAGTAATTGGCATGCGCCAATTCGTACATTGGAGTAGAAAATATGAATCACACAACACAAAGAGTAAATAAATTAATTGTCGATAATGTGATCCAGTATGGAGTGGAAAGCTGGACAGTAGAAACACTTGGCCTAATGCTATGTCTATTTCCGACATCATTAGGTACTGCACATGTGGGGGCTAGATCCAATAAAATATTAATAAATTGCTGTTTAAAAAAGATTTCACTAATTTCCTTTGTCATATTTATTTTCACTTCGAAGAATAGATGAAACTAACCAACGCGTGTATCATGCCAAATTGCAGTAGCATAGTTATACTGAAACATTTTTTGGTTTCTCGTAAAAGAAAATTGCGAATAAAACAGAAGCCGAATTTTTATGATAACCTACATTTTATTAGTAAAACGGAACGATCCTCATTAATCATTACCACTTTGACAATAGAAACATCCATTGTAATGTTAACAGTAAAATATCTATTCATGTGTATAGTATCATTTACTGAATGGATTATATAAAGGCAAAAATCAATAGGTTTTTCCATCTTTTTAGATAATAGCGTTATCGTCATTCCACCACCACTCCTGCCCCCAAAGCTGGCCCCAGCACAAAAGGCGCTAAATCAATCCGATTGTGCAAATGGAACAAAGTTTCCACCCCTAAAGAAACGTCTCCACTCATACCCGCAATCTTTTATTGGTATATCTATTTTGAGATGAAGCATTTTGGGGTCAACCTTATAAACCTAAATTATATAATCAAAGAATAGTAAACAAAATGAAAAAACGAGCTGTATTCCTCCAATTTTGTATTGGATGTTAAAAATATTAGCTATTTGCATATTGAAGATTGACGACAGAACGTTTACAGCAAATTTTTTTAAGACTATGTTAGAATTTTGAATCTTCCTCTAGAATGTTTTCTTAAACACTAAATAAGATTCTAATTGGAATAGAATTTATGAAGTACAAACATTAATTTAATAATGAACAGAATTATTATTATTATTATTATTATTATTATTATTATTAACACACTAAACTTACAGTATTATATAATTAACCACCTGAAATGTCCTTGAAAAGTAAATGAAAATACGTTTTCTGCTAATCGTACACACAAAACGCCATGCTTACAAAAACACTCTCAATTGCAGCTCTGAAGGCATAAAAGGCCTTTTTGCTCAGTAGATTTTCGAAGTTGCAACCAATCAGGTACAAATTTCGATACATCGGAAGTGCGTATTTATAGTGCTAGGTGCCTAGGCAAAAAATATGTGAGATTTTCTACAATTTTTGTGACCATCAATTTTACGAAAACATCGGAAAAATTACTTAATGAATTTTGAAGCATTAGAATCCTCAATTCTAAACTCACTTATAATCTTGTAGTTCTTCAACAAAACCCTCACACCAAACTTTTATTTCAACCAAGATTCCGTTAGAGAGAAAGCAATTTGTACATATTGTTGCGATTCTAACACTCCAAAGGAGCTCTCAACTTTTACATCCAGCAATTCCCGATTGTGCTTTACTGTAACGTTCGTGAGCATCATTCGCATAACACCAAAACGGTATTAACACGAACAAAATTTGGGACCCAGCCCAAAAAAAAGTAATATGGAAATATGTTTTAATCAGATAATATCGAATTTTTTTATTTCAACACTTTGGAAGCCGTGTTAACGCGGGTCTGCTGTATACGTGGTGAAGAAGGTTTCAATACGTGATGAAGAATAAAGGAGAGATTTACATGAATTTTTGCCAATAAATGCAAAGGTAAGAGCAAAAGTCCAAATTGTATCTCTAATAATGAAAGTAATTCAGAATGTAGACATGTTTGTGCAAAGGTAGATAAAAATGTCAAACTGAAAACTTTATAATGTGGAGAAATAAATGTAGGTTTTCAGTCATTAGTACTATTTGTGATCACGAAGTATGAATGGATGTTGCCAATGCAGTAAAAAGGGATATATGTGGGTGAAGTAGATATCGCGATCTAGAAACATGAACGTACTATAAAGAAAATGGCAAATAATGTCACCAATCTTTATTCCGTACAATGTTCGAAAGTAAATTGGTGGTCCTATTTTCAATTCCGTAAATGCATCTTTTCAATGCAATGTAACCTGTTAAAAAATCAATTTCTAACCCCAAAGTCGATGCTTTAATACTTTTTTACTTTAATAAATAAATTGTTTTGGAAGGGAAATATATCCAAAAACGTAACGTCCAGAAGTACACTTACAGGAGTTTTCATTTATACACATAAGATTCTTGAGTGGTGAATATATTACTTACTTGCCTATAAGTTCTTAAAACTTAAAAATAGATATTATATAATTCTTAAAATCGAAAACCAAAGGCGCCAGTTGTATTTATCCTGTCGTGTGAACGGATATAAATTTGAAGAACGCATTAATTCTACAAGATTACTCTTTTCTGTCGATCAAGGAATTCAATTTTACGGATGACACAGAAACTACATGATGTATTTTCGGATATACCCGATATACTTAAGGAATACTACGCCTAAAGGCATCAATATTCCGCTACATTTTAATTGGCGGTGAAATTTTAAATTAACACTCGAACAGGAAAACTATGTATTTTGTTGCTATTCGCTACCAAATTGAGGTCCCATTATCTTGTAATTAAATTCATTGATTCAGGCCATCGGTTTGGACAGCAACATGGCAACGACACGTAATAAATTAGAACAAAAACAAAGCTGCGCAATAAAACTCAACCGAATACTACTTGCACCAAAGAAATTAGTCTGTGCCGTGTACGTCCACCATATAAGCAACTCGGTCAGCCTCACCAAAACTCATGATTTTATTTTAAATTGCATTTAAACACTAAACAATTAGGAATGGAATATCCGAATCCCCTCGAAATCTTTGAATTTTGAAATTCAACGTCTGCTCTAGAGCGTTATTTGAATGTTCTGATATTTTTGAAATTTAACAAAACCATCAAACGGAAAGAACCAAACGGTACGAAATGGTGTGGTGCTTACGACATTGCACCATATAGAAATAGATATGAAGCGTTGTTTTGTTGTAGGTATTTATTTTTGTCCAAATGCTTTTCGGTTGCATTGCGTCATTTTCAGTGCTATCAAAATAATAATATATCCAAATTAAACAATAAATTTTTATTATTACATAATATTCTTATAAATTCATTAAAAATATAATTTAATCAAAATAGAAAAATTGGTATATAAAATGCGAAAATAGAAACATAATTTTGAAGAAAGAATAGATGAAATGACAAATTAACAAAGTAGATAATTGTTAAAGAAGGTAGCAAAATGAAGGTAACTGTTAAAATATGAAAGTTGATTTGTAATGACATCAATTATTATTATATAAACAAACAACACAATAGATAGATAAAATAAATTCAGATGAGGCAACTGACATAATACCGATTCTTAGGCAACTAGGGGCCTCCTTCAGACAAGACAATTGATGTCATTACAAGTCGACTTTCTTATTTTGACAGTTATCGCATTTTATACCTTCTTTATCATTATCTTTATATATTTGTTATTTCATGTATTCCTTCTTCAAAATGTTTTCTATTTTCTGCATTTTAATATTTCAATTTTCTATTTTTATTAACGTCAAAATAAATATTGTGTAACAGATAAATTTTATTTATAATTGGGTATATTATTTTTTTCTGTAGCACCGAAGATGCCGCAATGTGATCGAGAAGCATTCTGACAAAATAAACATCTACCACAAAAACACGCCTCATATCTATTTCTAGAAACAATTTTAAACTTTTAAAAGTTCATTATTCTCCTTGTCTAAGACTGAAAGTGTTTTTTAATTATGACTGTAACATGACATGTATCACAACATAATAAATTAATACGTTTTTCAACTTATTTTACATCCAATGTGGTAGATACATCATCGGATTTAATTCCAGGAAAGTTATCCAGAATTTCCAACCTTCACAATTAATACCTTCCATTTTTTTCGGCTCAGCAGTTTTCCTTCTACAAAATTGTCTCAATTTATTGTTGTTTTACTGCATTCTCGAGCTCTTGGTCTGTTTTTCTTCCTACTCAAGGGCCAAGGAATCCTGGAATTTTCTTAATGTTCATACGCGGGTGAAAACATTGCCCAGTTTTGCGACATACAGCTCGTAAAACTAGACCACATCGCGACCTAATGTGTATAGGCCTCTTGACATGATCCCTACAGTCCACAACACCAGTTTCTACTGGAACAACTATGACACTAAGCCTTTTCAACTATCTGGAGTAGCAATATTTCCTTTATTTTTTCTTGTTCGCTATTCATAGTGTACTTGCGCAATTTACATTCTACTATTATTGTTGTTATTATTATTATTATATTATTATTATTATTACTTACCATACCGTAGTTATTGTCATTATTAACGATTTGAAAGATACGAAAACGAAACATTTGGGATTCGCCCCCACCCCTAAGCATCAACCATGAAGCCAAGGAGAGTCATATACCGAAGAAGAGAAGCGACATGCTGGTGGTGTCCGCCGGCAAATCATTGTTTGTCCAAGCGCCCTAGTTCCGCCCATGCAGCAGATGCCCAAAAGTGCACTGACGATGGTCAAGGTCGCGTCCAAAAGCTTTCGCGTTCCCGCCGCGCTGGCGGCGGCCAACGCGGAACCGGACGCAACAAAGCATCGCGTTACGAACGGCACGCGCGCGCCCGCCGCCCGCCCGCCCCTGGCCCGCGGATTTCGGCGGATTTGCGGGCGCGGGTGGAGATTGATCACGTGGTGCCGTTAGCTTTCAATTAGCCGAGCCCCGCTGGGTTCCCTTCGAAAACCGGCTGTATCTGTTCAATCTACACTTGATACCAGGCTCAATGGACACAATTAAATGGAAGGAACTCGCCTCAATTGAATATGATTGATTATACACTTCGTTTGGGCTTCCGACGGCGTTTGTTTGGTAGTCACGCCACGTTAAAGAGTTTACATTGAACAAAAAGTGTAGATTAGTGGTATGAAGGATATGCTGGTTGTAATCCACACATTGTTTTTCAGAAGACTAATTACGATATACTGTACATCCTAAGGAAATTTTTATAATAAAAAATAAGGGCATAAAAAGGTCGACGATTTTAAACTCAATCCCCAAGGTAACAAAACAAAACAGAATCTTGTTTCTATTCTCCTACATCTGATGGTCATTTCCGCGGATAATTGCTGAAGAATACATAGAATATGAGTTACCGAAATAGTGAATCGAATTAATTAGTGATACAAATTTTAGGAAGATTTTTTTTCAGTGTCAATATATTTTAAAGATTCAGAAAATGATACATTTATTACATTATCGGGTACAAATAGATTGTTTATAATCATGCTTTGTACACAAAGTTTCACTTCAGACTCGCTTAACACTCTGAGTTTGTGCACTTATTTGCTCATAAACAAACGAAAATTTACAAATTTTGCATGGTTTTTCAGTACAGTAAAAAATGTAGCATAGGTACACCAAATATAATTTAACTATTAAGACAAATGCTGAGTTCTCTCTCATTACGACATAAAAAATTCAGGAAGTTCAATTAGCATTTATTTTGAAATGAACTTGTCTTGCTGTTAAATAAAATGTATTAAAAATTCTTCACCTCTGGTCATACAAAACATTTTTCTAATAAATCTTTAAAGCTACTGGTAATTTTACTTGAATTCATTTGTACCTTCCACCTTGTTTACTTTTCGTTTTATTTGAACTCAGCGATTGCACCTCACACGAGAATATTTTGAGCGGGGTAAGGATTGGAGAATTATATATAGATTGCATTGCTAAATTTCCTTAATATTCAGCAGCAGAGGGCAGCAACTATCACGAAGACTCACAACATATTAGCGTACTGTTCCGATCTACATTAAATGTGACGTTAGATCTCGAATAAACCATAAAATACACACTTCCATCAATATACTTTGATTTCATGTCTCTTTTTTTTGCACTTTACAGTATTTTCAATGAAGAATTTGTCAAACGATCTGCAGTATATTCATCAGTACTTATATAATAAGGTTTCATTGGATATGGTTCAGAAATGTGATCTGCTTAATCATTAACCTAGTGGGTCTGCAACAGTTAAAGTGGTGCTGAACAAAACTTCCAAAATAGTGTTCCCAAAAGGTAGCACCCGTAAGAAAATTAATATTTTTAACAAAAACATTCCTCACGAATAGTGCAATAACTTAGTACAGTGTATAGGAATACACAGTTCGGCACTTCTTTACTTTTAAGAATATAAAAATAAGTAGTTGTTCAATAACGCAACAAATGAATAGTAAATATTTAATGGGGGCTGCCTGTTCCCTGGACACTTGCTATCGCATTGACGTCAGCTGTGTCCGTAAACAGTGGCGCACTAAATGTGAGAAGTCAGTCCGGTACACGTAGTATGAGAAGAGGCAGAATGAACAAAACAAATATCTGTATTTCTCAGTGAAAATTGAAACTGTTTAAATCATTTTCTTCTTCTCTGCATGTGATATTCTATGTTCCTAAGGAACCCTAACCTCTGGCCTCTTCTTGCCAGAGGTTCCCATAGATTTGGCCAGAGGTTCCATGGTAATTAGTTATACAGATCAAATTCGTTTAAAATTTAGATCTTTAACCTTTCTCTATTTGCAGAACGGAAATGATAATACATTAAATGTGTTCATAGGGAATAGTTCTCTAAAACTATTCTTTAATGGCCTACTTCCTCCAAAAGTCAAAAAATGTCTAATATTCTAATCTATCTTCACTTGTTGGATTTAATTATTTTCAAGAATTGACACATGCA
>JAHLJT010008446.1:220669656-220697158 GCA_031308135.1 Acheta domesticus | reverse complement strand
ATTTATGAATAATAGTAGGTAACTTTTAAAAAAATACGAGTAGTTTTTTGCATAACTCAAATTACAGCAATTTTTTTAAAAAAATATTTTTTTTGCGACGGCTCTAGCTTTACTTTTTCTGGATTAAAGCAAAGTACGTTGCTAAAAATGGCACAGGGTTCCATTTTAGTCGAAACTTCCAAATAATGCGAGAATATGTTTGCTGATGAGCATCACTGGTTATGTCTCACTAGCAAATGACTTACTTATACGAGAAAATTTCCTTGAATGTAAACCAAGGTCAGCACTTGAACGCACATAAGCGTGATTACCTACAGTATTTTTCTTAAAACATAAGATTCTAACACATTTTAGGGACTCTGTAGCAGAGATTAATGTTTTTGAATCGCACTGAAAATGTATCCCTCTCATTTCTTTTACTTTTTATTTGCAACGAATGTGAAAGATCCAAATATCTCACTTTCACAAAATAACAGCAATTTGATGAATACTTTACTGAAAAACAAGCCATACAAATAAACTCATCAATGAGCATTAGAAGTAAAATAAATTGTATTTTTAAAAACATTAAGGAAAGAATGAACCTCGGTAGCCGAAAAATAATAAGTCCTTGACAAAGAAACTTTTTTTTATTTTGAACAAGCAAATATCTTTCATGTTTCTCCCTATGTTCTAAAACAGGTAATAAAAATACCAGTCATTAACTTAATTGGAATATGCAGGGTTGTTCTAATATGATGTTCTTTTACTTTGTAATAATGACACATTTCTCAGCAAAAAACTACTTAAATTATTCACTAGAAATTGACTTAATATTTCCAAAGACGGGAAGGAATATTATGTCGCAGAAAGTTAGAAATTCATAACAAACACAATATCTATAATGGCATTATTCTAGCACTACTTTCCAACTATTTTTAGCATTCATAAGGATCAAAGGGGTTTAATGTACCACGATTCACTTACCCACAGAAAATGAAAGCACCACATGTGTTAACGTGACGAATAGGGTTGCGAGGCACACTAATATTACGCTAGGGACCTAATACGGTATTTCGTTGCATAAAGATGCGGAGGATTACCACAAGTTCATAACATTTTATAGTAGGCTACATATATATTCATACCCCTCGTACAGCGACTAGGTTATGGCAAGTAATCTAAATATTACAACAATTAACGTCACTTTACGCCACTTATATACAGCTGATGTTCCGTTACCGGGCCAATAGTGGGGTGCCGTGTATTCTGCAAGCGAACATACTGGTACTATTGAAAATAACGACCTGAAGGCTATAATTGACAGATCAGATTAATGGGAACATTTTAATTACTATATTGTTTTAAAAACTAAAGCAAGCACTATGACTTCTATCATTTTGTTTTTTTAAAATCTGTTTGAATACCGATTTTAGTATTTGATGCAAGTCAGTTATATGATGAAAAATTAAAAAATAAATATTTTACCCAAAGCTGCAGAACAATTTAAAATTTTTTGCCAGAGACAATGAGTTGCAATTGGGAGAAATATTTATTACGAACAAAAAAGACAGATTTTCCCACATACTTGTAAATAAATATTCTTCAAAAATTAAATATATGCTTAGATTGAGAGCAGTTCATAAAACGGGATGCAATAAATAGTACTGTGCAGTCATAAAATTAATTAGGTAGTATTTGTTTCTTTACTGTTTTCAGGCCTAAAACAATAAACACGGTATGTGAAGTACGGAAATGAATTTTGTCCAAACATTTTATTAATTTTATGCCGATCACACTAGTCTCATGTGAGTTAAAATTACTTTCTTCCCTGACGTGATAAACTGTTATGAGTCTACGAAAAACCAATAATAAGTAACGAAATAGTTATACATTCATCTCACTTTCGTAATAAGTAACATATAGAATTGCAGAATAATACAGAAATACTCAAAATAAAAAATACTCAATATAATATGGCTCTAAAACAACTCGTTTACTAAGTGATTAAAGCTGGTTTAAAAATCTAACAGTACAGCATAAAAATATTTCTCCCTTGGAATCTATTTCTTGATTCTATTTTTTGTTTAACAAACACTTCTCTTCCGCAGAAGTATTAGCAACCCCCTTCCCCTCCCTAGCACTTCTGCCAATCCATCCCTGATGCCTTGCGAGGGTCGGGGTGAGAGTAGTGGACCGACACCCACCCATGGGTCGTGCTTTGGGGAAAAGCCCGCCCGCCCCCCTCCCAAATAATAAAACCCTTTAATATTGTGCTATCAGTTCATGGTTCCGTCACTTGGCAAATAGTGTTAAATGCACCAGTATTACGTTCAGGGTCTAAAGAAATATCGTTATAGATTGCATATTTTCAGGAGTATGGACCAGGATTTATTTATGCAGTCGGTTTTTTATTTTCATGTTTATTGATAAAACCTTGTTAACCAGAGTTCCCAGGCCTCTTCAGCTATCATTTTCAGGTTTACTTAATTAAATGTAAAGCATAATCAAACAATGTAATATACCCAAAAAAAGTTCACACTATCTATTTTGGGGCACTTTACATTGTTTGATTACCTTCACATATAATTTAGTAAACCTTGAAAACGAGACCGGAAGAGGCCTCGAACGTTGGCTAACTAAGTTTATCAATATGTGTGAAAAAAAAAAAACTACAGATAAATCCTGGAGTATACTCCTGAAATTATAAGTAAATCAGTCTAGGAAACTAAGTTCAGTCAGTAAAATCAGTCTAGGAGACTACAAATTACCCAAATCTTAGAGAGGAATATATAAAAAAAAATTGTTGTGAAAGTATGCGGTGTAAAGGTGGAGACGTTTGCCAGTTTACTCGTGAGCGCTGGTTGGTGCTGGTTGGCGGAACTCTCCGCGAAAGAAGTTTCTGGCGCCGGCTCTGGCAGTGGATGCTGCCGAATTGGCCACTTGTCCGTGGGCGAAGGCGGGCGAAGGCGGGCGAAGGCGGGCGAAGGCTGGCGAAGGCGGGCGAAGGCGGGCGAAGGCGGGCGAAGGCGGGCGATGGCGGCGGCGCCGCGCCGCGCCGGGGCTGGTCGGGGCATGGGCCGGAGCCGGAGCCGGGCGGCGACCGGCGCGCGAGCGGTTCTGTGGCTTCATCAGGAATCGAGGCTAATGTCTTCTTCTGACGTTCTTTTTTATTACGACTACTTCTCGCCAGCGTCCGCCTTATCTCTGGAGCTGGATCCCGCGCCACCTCCGCCGCCATCTCCGCCACCACCGCTGCTGAAGCTGTTGCCGCCCCCCTCACCGATCCACTATATCTATCCACTGTTTCCTTAACCAAGCCTACCACGGCTCCTATCCGCGGAAACACGGTCGCTGTTGTCACCGCCGTTGCCACTATCACCGACTATAGCCCAAACCACAGTTTGAGCTACCTCAATCACCGACTTCAATAACACTATCACCCTTCCACCGTTATTGTTGGCGACCTGCACAGGGACACACACTCTACACTACAATCACCTAGTAATCGCTGCCACAAACGCCGCTAACGCCATTTACCAACACCATCTACTACAGGCAATGACTCCGCTGCCTTCCACACTGCTACAATTTTCGCCATCCCTGCTCCCATCACCTGTTGCAACGTTGCCGCTACTTCTCGACCGCCACCGCCGCCACCTTCGCCACCTCCATCACCGCTTCCGCCGCCGCAGCCGCCGCCACCGTTCCTTCTCCGTCGCCACACCACCACCATCGCACTCGGCCACTTCTACAGCTGTGCTGCCGCGTGTATTATCATTGCCACTTTCATCTCAAGCCCTATTATCATCAGCGATGAAGACGCTGATCCTTCGAACCCCATTATCACAATCGTCGACACGCCCGCTCCACACCGTCGCCGTCTCCGCCAACACTATAACACTCGTTGCTGCCCGCCGAGCCGCCAACGCTGCCGCCGCCATCACCGCCTCCGCGATCGCTTTTGCCGCCGCCACCGCCGCCGCCGCCTCCGGCGCGGCCGGCCCACGTCGCATACCTGCGAGACCTCGCGTGGAATTGTTTTCTGTAACCAACTACAGCCGGCCGAAGAGGCGCCGTGGGTTGGGTCAGTCGCTACGTAGCGAGGAAAACAGACTTATTTTTGTGACCGCCTGGCGCAAATGAAACGGAGGAAGGGAGGTGGCATGTGTCACACTTGGACCTAGGTATGCAATTATTTATTTATTTAATTCATTATTAACAGCAAAACACAAAAAAGTCTAAGTAATGTTCGGAGGGCATGACGGAGGACGGAGCTATATTTATTATGAATAAAGAATATCGAAACGAATAAAGAATGCTATCGTTTAAAATGCATATTGAGTTAAGTAATCTATAATATTACGTTAGTAGATATTTATATAATTCAAGAGATAATTTACAATAATTGTGAAAGTAGTTGTTATATAAAACGAATTTCTAGTTCAAAATGCACACTTCCCAACTCACACTTCACAACCTTAATAACTCCATAATATTGTTCTAAAGCAATTAAACTGATGTTTTCTATTTTTTTCCATTAGTTTGTAACAATGTTTTTGTAATTTTTTTAATATAAACCTTTATTTGAAATAAGTTTCACCATGCATGTAACATGAGAATCAAAATATACCCTATTAGATCTATCGTTAATGCTCTTATATCGTGCAATAATATCATGTGTTTACAATGTTTTTCAAATGTAAACAAAATGAAATGAGCACTCCTAGATGAACATCCGAATAATTGATATCATTGCATCCTATGGAGATCAAGCTGAAATGGTATTTTTTTGCCACGTGATACGAAATGAATGATTCATTAAAAATGTAAACAGTTTAAAGAATTTCGACAAAAATAAATAGAACAGTTGTCGAGATTTAAACACCATTTTTAAATGTTTCATGTAGCATGAATGTGCTGAATCTTGTTCATTGGGTCTTTCCTAGTGTAGATGTGGATGTTGGATTTCTAGATATATTGCTCTTGTACTAAAAAAATAAATTAATTCAACAAATAAAGTAGTTTTCATTACCCAAATGAGTTCGATACGCACGAACAATCTTTGAATTATTTGTTTCGAACTTTTTACACAATATTTATAACCAATAATTTAAATACAAAACCCTGAGTTATCATTTTTTGCAAATAGTGCATTAACATTGTTCTTGTGTTCATAACGTTATTCCGTTTAGAAGACTCATTTGACCATCGTGAGAAAAACTCATTCGCGGTTTGAGTGGAATTTCCCAGCTCTCCTGAGAATGTTCAGAGGATTGTTTGTGTGGTGGGCAGTAAATGTAGCCTTATTTCTCCTCAAAAGTAACATCGTGTGATTTTTTTATTGACATGTTAAAATATTATTATTATTAATATTATTATTAATATTTATCATCTTGACAGCTCTGATGTATTACAATAATCACAGGAATATCTAATAAACCTATCATCACATATATTACATACCTTAATAAAAACAATGAATTTACGTAAAGTAAAATAATAGCAATATACGAAACAATAATGCATGGAGAAAAAGAACATATTAGAAAATCACAACTATTTAAATAAAATATAAAAATGTTTACATCTCCTCTCCCATGAAGTTTGTGAACGTAGAACTCGTATTGTGACTGATTTATGAATGTGAATTATTGTCTTTTAAATAATTTTCCTAAAAAGTACCGCGTAGAAAAATACTCTGACGGCGAGCCTTGCCTCTCGTTGTACAGAGGAACCATTTGCTTATTGCGGGCTCTCTCAGCGTCGAAAGGCATCAGATTGATTATTTATTGTTTCCGGTCTATGGTCATTAGCTCCGTAAATGTGGTGCAAGGTTTTTTACGGGAAGATGGCGGTGTTCTTCCCCCGCTGGATAGTGAGATCCAGCGCCAACCTACACGTCAGTTTACGGGGTTTTCCTAACCAGGTATCTCCCAACAGCGAGGCACCTCCCTAGCCGGGTGAAGCTCTAAGCTCCCGACTGGTCTCCCGACACGTGAGATAGTGTAGTGCATGTAAAGCAAGAATAGTGCAGTATCATGGACCCCCAAAAGGCCTAGAGTTTTCATTTATCTTCCTTTATTTGGTAAATATTTATTATATTCTAATTATGTAACTATTTAAACATAGTGCAGGTCGACTAGTTTATGCAAGCGTGATTCAAAGAACGCTCGCCGTCCGTGGCCCGTCTGTTCAGGTTCTTCGGCATTCGCCTGGAATTAATCGGACAAACCTTGGAAGACTACCGATCCGAACAGCCGACCGCTAGAATTCTCCTCCCAACAGCGGCTGTCTATCTAGCCAGTGTCCAAACTCCTTCTTCCTTTGGAACTGAACCCTAGGACTTTCCGGTCAGAGGCACTGCAGTGACATCAGTTAACTGTTCTGATCGGTAGTTTTCCATGGTTCCTCCAATCAATTCCAGCCCGGTGGAAACGCGACAAAAAAAGTCTTCTTGGGACTAGGCTGCGGTCAACTGATACCTTGCTATTGCCGCTCTGAGTGTGATGCAATCGTACTAGACTGTCACCGGTGTATACGGCAGATGGGTTGAAGTGGAGGATACTCCGCGATACCCGACGGTAATTGTATGGGGACATTAGTCTATTCAAAACTTTGCGGAGGTAGAATGTAAGAAACGAGCTGCTAGAATTCTCCACCAGACACCGGCTGAATTCGACCTAGCTATCTATATAGTACGGAAAATTCACCATCGTCCGAATCGTAACCCAGGACCCCGCGGCCAACGACGCTGAAGAGGCCAAGGCGTTGTCGCGAAGGTACCGCAGCCGGCACTGGCGGATGCAGGGGGAGCATAGGGACCATGGGAGTCATGCCCCCCTCCAAAAGGTCTAGAGTTTTCGTTTACCTTCCTTTTTTTGGCAAAACTGTTTTAAATATTTATTTCTGTTATAATTATGTAATTATTTAAACAATAATATTGTATAGAATCATGTCTACAGTACATACATAATATACAGTAAATTAACAAATATGTTTATTATTTAACCAAAATCTTCGATGGCCCCTCCAAAACGATCGGCTGAATCCGCCCCTGGCAGCCGGTGTGGCGCGTCGGGCGGGCTGGCAGGGCAGGGGGCGGCGGCCACACGCGATAGTCGTTGACACTTTCGTCGGTCAGCCGGGGCGCTTCGTGTCGATCGCGCGCGCCGATGGGCGTTTATCACGCTTTCCGCATCGATTACCCCGGCTAATTAATTTCTCAGGAGCCATTACTTCGTTTTGGCGCACTCCTTCCTCGCTTTCTTTTTGGGAGACTTCCCTCCACGTTGCCCAGTTCTTTCTGCACCGGACGCCCGTTTGGCAGGGCTGCAGGTCGACAGGGCTGCACTCAGCGCAAGTACCGTGTGGTCTGAAATGTTGATCTGCCTCGGAAGAATAGTAGAACTACATGGAATGCCAGTTGATTGTACTTAACGAACAAGCATGGTTACGAAGACATTCAGAACAATTCTCTAACATCGGAATTGTTATAATCCTTTATAGAATTTTCCAAAGAGTTAGAAAAACCTTATATGTCTTGTGATAAATTCGCACTTACTGCAAGCAGAACTGTTTAAAAAATTTCGAACGCCCTCATTTCAATTTCTAGGAAATCTTAAGAAAATAAGATTAATGGAACGAATTTAACTTTATCTTGCGACTTGTGTTCGCGAAGTGGTTCATTCCACAGGGTTAAAGCAAACATGAATTCATTTTTAATATATACGTTGCACTGAATATTGTAATTTAAATATGACGAAAAGGCAGAACCCTTCAAAAGAATGTATGTATCGAGATAATTAAATGAAAATTTAGAAATGAATCGAATTTGCAGCAATAAGAAACTAATATAACATTGAAGAGAGCGAGACCCGTGTGGATAATTGGACATCACTCCTTTAATTAAAAGTGGCGAAACGCCGTCGCAAATAAGAATAGAAAATCGCATGAAATAATACAAATACAGAGAACACACTTGAATTTTGTCTTGTGGCTCTATACATTGATATGCGCTACACAAAGGCCCTCCTCAAGGATGTCGTCTTGACTTACTTCCTTGAACCGGTTAACTCCCTTCCCTTTAACGAACACTTAATCCAGTAAAATCAGAAGTTTCCTGCCTTGTAAATATTCACATACACTCCTACATGACCCTTCATTTTAACGCGCTTCTCGCCAGGCTTACAACTGAGAAGCTTTCTCGTTCCGACAAGTCTTCCAGGAAACACAACTTTCAACATCACAGCATTATCATCACTTAACACAAATCGAGAACACCCTCCTTAGAGCCTGGAGTGTTGTATATTTGGTTCTTTCGACGACTGTGTTTACAGGGAGCTTTCTGCTATCTCGAGGATCTCGGGAAAGACGGGGACAAGACGACGCGTTTCCGGCTTTGGGTCCCAGCGGGTGTCCGAGGCACCGTACCCGTCGCGGCCACATGGGGAGCCACTGGTCGCGAGGTGTCCGCGCAGGAACGTGTTGCTGCGCCCAAGGGGAGTATTTTTTATTTATTAATTTACTTAGTCATAAACCGATAACAATGTGACGTATGTCGAGTGCAACCTGTCCACATTTTAAGTTCGGTATCCCTGCCCCCCTGACTTTTTGAATATTGTTAGTAGAATCTGTCTTCTATATAAATAAATTTGGAGTATTTGTGATTTTAAAATACTTTTTTTATAATATCTTCTGTTTAATGAAATGTTACAAAAACCAATTCAATAATTTTTACGGTCTTCGTTAGCCTGACTGTTGATCGGGGTAATCTCTAGAATGGCTGAAACGATTTCGATCGGTTTTCACCAAAAGGTTGAGTGTTTTGTCAAGCTTAACCTAGGCTACTTTTTTGAAATTAATATTTTTCTCTTCTATAAAGAAAGTTTGATTGTTTTTTTCATATAAATGTACAATTTTATCCCAATCCGATTGAAATTTTGTAAACATGACGATCAAACGAGAGAAAAGTTACTGAGATTTCGTAACAATAAATTCTATTCCCTTTTCCTTTCCCTTTAGAGAAAAATTTAAATATGTACTTTTGCATTTTTCCGCAAATGTCTCGGAAACGATGAGTAAATTCATCAAAGTGACTAAAATGTTTCTGAAAGCCCATAAAATAAATACTAAATACACTTCTATTCATTCGAACAGTGATATTAGGCTCCGAGTAATTAAAGGTCATAATTGTTACTGGAAATTTGCTGGGAGTATGTAACAACACATCTGTATACAGTTGCTCTTAAGAACGATGGTGGTAGCAACGGTAATCGTAGCAAACATGGTAGAGTGGGCAGGTGATACAAAGGGATTTGGGACGGCGCACTGTTTCGAGGGACAGGGCGGAGCAAAGCGGATGCGATGGAACAGGGGAAGATCGGGCGGGACGAGGAAGATACGGGACGCGGCAGGCCGGAGTGGATGAGGACGGTGTAGGTCAGGTAGGGCGGGGATACACTATTGAGAGGAAACATTTATTTTCCTGTCCACTAGATGATTGGCATTAATAAATACCCGCGTTACGCAGGGTACGTCAGCTAGTTATGAACAAAGGTGCGTTGTTGGCAATATTCGGAATCATACTAACACAAAGTATTCTCTCCCGCTTAATACAAATTATAGTATCTGTAGCAAGAGACTTATTGTTTTGATTTAATTTGATTTGAGTTCTGCCCTCTGATACAAAGGCTCAAGGATGTCTACAAGGATGGCGAATTAATAACCATGCTCCCCTTTAAAATGTAAAGATTTTTTAAAAATCTAAATAATTTACACTTAATGTAAAAAATAAAATGTTTCAACAGTATAAATTGTTTTTTTAATATAGCTTGATCTTGTTAATACTGACGAATTTTAAAATTAAATACTTTAAACGATGCCATCTATTTTAAATTAAAATCATTAGATGTTTTATTTTCAGACTATTTATGAATTAAAATACAAATTGAATGGACATTATACATTCAATTGTTTACCACAAATCAGTAAAATTAAATTATTGGGCCTACCACTTTAAAAAAATGACGGCCCTCTTTAATATATTCTGAAGCCAGAGTGGCTTCTGAATATATTCTCAAGCCACCCTTGCAGAGACTTAACAAGATGATGTATTATTAATGGGGGAGTAAAACTCCTGTATTTCGAGTTTAAGCATAAAAATTGACCCACAGTTTTTATACAATTCTAGGCAATGTAGGGTATCGAAAATAAAAAATACTATTTTTCATTCCGTAATAATGCCATTGATGAATTTTTAAATATATATAATAAATAAATTTGGTATTCTCATATTTTAAATGGTGTGGTATCCGACATTTTTAACAAATATTGTGAAGTTTCTGTCAGTAAGCGACCCACATTTCAATCTTGTTTCTCTTTTCTTTCTCTTTTTCTTTTTTCGTTCTTTCTTGTTTCTTTCGTTCTTTTTTTTCTTTTGTTCTTTCTTTATTGGTTTTAAAATTTTGTTTACCCATCTTCAAATATATAATAGTTTCAGATTTGTCGTTAAATAAGAAAATTACACAGACAGAAACTGATTATAAACGATACATTACTTCTTGAACTATATAGTATTGTTTGAGGAGGTGTTAGTTAAAATTATCAGATTGTCTGAATTTATCTGAATAAATTTTTAGTTTGGACGAATCCTCAAATAAGGAATTTCGAGTAAACTTTTTTTAAATGTATTTTGTACATATTTTAAACTCTTTTAGTTTATGCATATTTTCAGACATGCGAGATTGTTTAACTTATTTGATTGTTCATTATAATTTATAAACAATTTTGTTATATTTAAATTCACGTTTCTTACCGGAATGTGGAATTTAACAAATAGTGAGAGGTGATGCACTACTAATTTGAGCTACAGATGAAGATTCCTCGTATATTCACTGCCTTCAGAAAGTTTACATATGTTTATTAAAATATTCACGATCGAATTAAGAATTCATAAAATTATTTTGTGATCCAAAGCACAATAATCAATTCGTTCAAATGGCGATACATGGGCAAAAATAATTCAGAAGGAATATTCTTTAAGTCACGTGTAGCACTACGAATTAACAAGTGTGTTAATAGAAAGAGTGTTGACAATACGCTATCCACAGAGGATAGGTCGTCGTTCATCAGATCAGGTCGTGATAGAGATGAATGTCCCCGGAGGCGCTTCCTCTTCTTTGCTTCAGCGACGACAAGGTGACAACAACATTATTCAACATCTCTTTGTACGGGATTTTATATCTTCCGTTTCGTATCTTGATCCCTCAAGAACTTGTTTTATGTACTAGGTGCTGGTATATGCACTTGAAAATGTGTTTTGTACTTTTAGTTTATGAAGTCATCAACTACATCCGTCAAGGAGGCACGTCTTCCTTAGCAGAAAGCGTCTTTTTGTCTTCCATTGGATCCGTTTGTTGGTGTCAGTCTATTGTTGTTTTTCATTTTCAAAAGACATAGGACATTTTATTGCTGCGATATGTGAAAAAATCTAAAATTCAATGGATATTCGGATATGTTTCAGTGTTTTGCTCACAAAAATTAGAACGTTATTGTAACGTAAATGTCTGTGTCAGAAGAAAAGGGTTTCTCTTACACTTCATTGAGTTTTTCTTTAAAAGTCTACGGAAGAACAAACTGCCTCTGAACCAATATTGAAATAAATGCCCTAAATTTAATATATGCGAATAAATAACATGAGGAAATATTATTTTTCAAATTACCCAAAAAACTCATTTTTATAAACATTTGTTGTAATATTCTAAAATAACGCAAAGCTGAAGGTTTTTCTACAAGTCACTCTCATGTCCAAGACATAAGAATCAATAATTGAAGTAAGGCACATTGAATTTCTTTCACTCGTGGAATTGTTTTTCACCGACTTGTAACTCTTAGCACGGAATTCAGTTTTTCAATAATATGCTCGACATGACACCCTTCAGATACCTAAATTAGTCTTCAGTACATGTTTGTACAACTGCAGAGAAATTAACTTAGGACCATTAAAGCTGAAATTTGAGTGTACTTAGTGCCTCTGGGTAGGCTTGCCTGAGCTGTGATGAAGAACAAGCCTTCTTTCCCTCACGGAGCTTAAAAAACGCTCGGATAATACGTGGATTCTCCAAGGCCAGAACCAAATCATTGAGAAAGCAACTGTGGTATACACAAGGTGAAAGTCATACAATTAATGTATTTACAAGTGTGTCTGAGCGATGGTGGTTCGAGGCAGCAAAATTACGTTTTTGTCGGTTAGATAACTTGCGAGCCAGAAGTCTTTATAAGGGGCGTGCGCTCTCTTCAACTCTACTAGGTGCAACCACCTAAATACAATTTACGTGAATGATTGGATTTCCTTGTAACAAAACTTTCCTATTAATGTAGTCCGCACGTTGTTTTAGAAGTGAGTTTGAATTAGTTTAGCAATAATGAATGGAGTAATTTCAAAACCTTTAAGAGAAGTCAAATTAAGATGTAATTTAAATGTATTGTAGAGACGTGCAATGCGATGTGGTGCAGTGCTGTTAATCTCGAATATTCTAATGGTTTTATATCACAAGTTATTATTATCATTATTATTGTCATTTTTAATATTTTTTAAAAATTTATCATATGTGTTTAACACCACCGAGTTACACCTAATTGCAATGTTATGTTTTGTTATGTTAAATAACGTTACCCGAAAATGAAAACGAATTGCTTTTAACAAGCTTTCAGAGGGAACATAACCGTCGTTGTCACATCCTTGGATCCGCCACTGAAGCGTTTTCTACAAATCTACTCTGCAGTTGTCGTAGTCCGACTTCACGGTTCTGGCGCGAAGTCGCCCTCGGCGTCGGCCATCTTGCGTGCCGCCTCCCTCCGGAGGGTGCACGTGCTCGACCTTCACCCTGGGCTTGCGGCGAGGCCCGTAGAACGAAACCCGAAGACGCGCCGCGCCGCGCCGCATCGGCCCAGCCGGGGGCGAGTGGGTGCGGGTGCGGGTGCGGGTGCGGGTGCGCGCTCAGTGGCAGTCAGTCGGTCGCTCGCCCGCCCGCGCGGCTCCGCGTTCCACTCGGCGGTAATAGCGGGAATGGGACCCACCGGAATGCGTCGGTGACATTGTATTACGAGCCGTTTAAACTTAATGGGCTCTTGTGGAGTGTTACCTTGCGCTATTATACTCGGCGCGCCGCGCTTCGCCCACGCCCGCCTGCCTAGACAGCCGCGACGACGTCATTTTGCGGTGGACACACGATGCACAGCCGCTGAGAAAGAGAGAGATGGATGGGGGAGCAAGAGAGAGGAGGGGAGGAAGAGGGGGAGGGAGAGGAATTGAGGGAGGCGGAGAGACTGTGGACAAAGAGGCAGGGGGGGGCAAGAGAGATCGAGAAGGAAAAAGACCTCGAGGAAAGGAGAGTTCTAGAGGCAAGGAGAGACCGAGAGGGAGACCGAGAAGGGAAGAAAACAGGTCAGCAGAGCAAGGTCGTGGCTTGCAAAGGGGGCTGGGTAGGTGCGCGGTACAAGGTGCACTTGCGTCCTTGGGTGTGCAGGGCTTGAAAGGCAAGGTGACACCAAGAGGTAAGATGGCTTCATCACTTGAAGGCAACCGCCTCCGATGCCTAAAGAAGCATTCCCGCCGCGGACGACGCCTTCGTGTTCTGGGAGGTTCCAGTTACGAATTCTAACGGGAATCGGAATTTTTCGGCTAACTGAAATGAAAGAGTGGTCACTCGGCGAAACCGGCTTCTTTGATTCCAAGCAAATACTGTAATATAAAGACGAGAAAATTACTGCAAACGCGACACCTCATCCAATCTTGTTTCAAAAAGTTGAAAAATGTAAAATTGTGTATTCTAATTCTTAAATAGGCCAAGATCTTCACATTCCGAAACCTTTTGTAGCCGTAGACGGTAGAGTTCAATAAATTAATCGCAAGTATGAAGAATACTAAGGTTTAGAGCTAATATGGGGCCTATGGATGACATCCAAGAACAATTATTCAAAATATGATATCCAACTCAATGAATACTTTTAGAATTAGATTGAATTGTTTTTATCAATTTTTTAGTCTATATATTATCGAGCGATAAGTATTGTTCAAGACGCCTGTGATTTTAAAAAGAAGTATATCATCTGTTTCCTTCCCTGGAATTACTTATATTATTTGTAAATAAAGATTTAAGGAATCCTACTAGAAATATTTCGTGTAGTACATCCATATGAAAGCACAAGGAGCATGTTGCATTGGTACTATCAAATTATTGTTTGTATGCAGAAATTAAAATGAGATTACAAGAACACTCAAAGGTAATTTAAGACAAAACCAAACATTCCTATTGCATGAAGTAGTAATTATAAACTTTCATATTCTATAAAGTTATATTATTTTTAGGCATTGAAAATGTTAAATACAGATATAAATGCATAGAATATTTATCGTATTTTATTACTGCCTTTTATCCATTAATATCAATATTTATCGTTACGAACACATGTAGACGAATCACCAATGGCAAGGCACTCTACTAAATAGAGCATTTAAATATCTTATGAGAAATTAATAATTATGTAATCATCAATGGTGACAATGTTCTCAACCCAGACTCACTACTGCAATACATTCAGCAAAGACCATCATCGCTTGTTGCAGCTGCTTCGACCACAAACGTGAGTACCGTGTGATAGTGCACACTGAAATACGTTATTTGATACAGTAAATACATCGTTAGCCACTGTCACAAAGTCCAACAAATTCATTGGGTAGGATCCTGATCTTTACAGACTAGATGTAGATACGTCGCCACCAAAGCTTCATAATGAACATACAACGTTGCGGACAATGACAAACGACTCTCAATACATCGCCACACGTCCCATCTTAACACCCTCTTCCTCATTCAGTAGAAACGTCAATACACACAGCACCATTATTCTCGTTTGATATGCCGAGCAATCACAGCAGGACGTGAGGAGATTCCAGCTCCCTATGTATTTTCACCTGGAATGGAACAGCCAAACACGAAAATTGTGATATGCAAACACCGCGATTATAATTGCATCCCAGCTCGGTTACTGGAACAAATTAGTGAAGCGACGAGACAATAGCTGGAGTTCATTTTAGATGTACGCTGAAATGCAAATTACACCACTACCTGCCTATAATAACAGTTCCATACAATAACAGTTACGCGCTAGCTAAAAGTGAAGGATTCGCCCCTCATCGTTTAGTTGGCAAGCCTCCAAGTAATCAAATAGTTGAAACTGTAGTACTAGCACATAGCTAACACAGTGCTCTCCAGAGCTCCACACCGCCGCTGGGGCCCGAACCAAACAACGCATCCCTATCGCGCTGCTTCCATGTGCCTCCTTCCATCGAACAGAAACTCCATCGACACCACTCACACAAAATCGCATCCCAGCAGTAACCCCGTGCCAAATTCACAGCTCCGGGGTGCGAACCTAGCGCCTCGACGTGCCGGCGCTCCGGGCGACAGACAGAGAGAGAGAGCAAGAGAGAGAGCGTGCGAGGGCGCGGGACGGCGGCGGGGGGCGCGGAGGAGAGCGCAGCCCGTGGAGGGGAGGGCGGCGAAGGGCCCGCTCTCAGCCCATTGGCCCTTGGGCGCGCCTGCGCGTCGGCGCGCGGACCCTCAGCCCTCCGCCCCCGCCAGCCCTCCTCGGCCTCCTCCTCCTCCTCCTTCTCTTCCTCCGCCGTCCTTCGCCGCAGCAGCCGGGCCGCAGCAGCCGTCTTCATCCAGGGCCCCCCGTGGCCCCCCCTCTCTCTCTCTCTCTCTCTCTTTCCTCCTGGCCTGGCTGCGCGGTGAAGCCCGTGCTCAATTAGGCGGCCGTCCATCCGCACTGGGAGCGTTCGCCCGCGCCGCGTCGCGCCGCGCCGGGCCTCACCGGGCCGCGCCGAGCCGAGCGACGCTGCAATTCCCGCCGGGGACTTACAACGCTGGTTCAAGCGGCACATCGCGGCCGGGGTTGCGCGACGCGGGGCTTGGGATGAAGCAGCGCACCGGGGTAGGTGCTGGGATAGTTTCGGATTCTTCAAAATGGCGTCTTGTGTGTTCCCTTCGCTGGGCCAAAGTTGCTCCTACGTTCTGCGAAGTTGATAAAGTAAGAATAAACCATGTAAGATTTACCAGCTATTTTTCTTTCAGTACTACCATGCATTGTTGTGGCCAATAATTCTTTTTAGTATTTTACGGTTCCGGACGCATTCTTTCTAAACCCTAATTTTCATAAATCTGAAATCATTTGTCTTCCTCTCACCTGCTCTCCCATCTGCCTGAAGGTCCAGATTTCGAAGAGTTCTTCTACATGATTACCTCCTCTTCCTTTTGTTTACCTCTAAGTACAGTTTCCCGTTGAACTATTCTACCCTGTATCTGCACTCAGTTAATTAGTTCCAGTACCACGCGTTCACCAATGTCGTGACGATGGTTGTGTTATAGAGTAATTACCTTTACTCCCTCTGGGACCCCGAACATTAGATGTTACGGTTTCAAAATAAAATGCTGTTTCTACACAGGTACACAAAACGTCAACAATTGTCAAATGAATTTCGAACTCACCCAAATTACACATTTATTGTTGGAAACATTCTTTACATTACAGCTTCCTTTAAGACAAAAGAGGATGCAATGTTTTTTGGCAAAAAAAAAACTGTTTAGAGTTGACCAAAAGGAAAACTTCACAGTCGAAGACAGTATTCATCTACCAAATGCAAAATCTAAATCAAAAGAAAGAATTGATCTCATTACTGAAATCTCTCGGTTTCAAACAGTAACAAGGGCATTTGACCGCGTTGCGTGAGTTAAAAAATTGAAAACGTGGAAAATAAAAATAAAATTTCACCAAGGAGAAAACACGTGGAAAAGGAAAAATTTTTAATTAGGAAGGCTTACTTGTTTTATCTAGGCTTCTTCATCAAAACCAAGTAATATATTCAGATCAAAAGATAATTGCACATAATCAATTAGCAATGCAAGTTGTTTTGAAAATACATTGAATTTGAAGAATCCCATCAATTCCAAACGAAAATTTCTGCTCGTTACGCTTGTACTTTCGTTTTATACGGAAGTCAGGAAGCCATCTTATTTCCCTCCACATTTTTTACTATTATTCCGGCGCTTTTGTAACGTACTGAAAATTTTAAAAAAATTCAAATATGTCAAACTGATAAATGTGCCAATTTGTAAATCCGCTTTAGAATATTATTTCTTTAGATCACGTTTTTGCCAATCACAAAACACCACTTTTATTAAACGACATCCGCAATCTCTTCAGCAGTCTCTCCGAGTTACGTTGCGGAAGCTGCTGCGGATGTTTCGTAATTCAGGAGGGCAGGCATTCTTTTTGGCATGGTATGGTTTACCAAGATAAAAATTCAGAGTTAAACGAAGTACATAAAAGTTTATCGAAATCACGTATCAAATCTGTAATTTGGTTTTGCATTTTTCAAGTTTGAATAGAAACATTAATGAAAAATTACCGCAAAGGTAAAATACGACTACCTCTTGTCTGTTATTGACGAAATTTTCTCTATAAGGCACAACATTATTCTGTATTATTACACCGAACCACGACAAGGGGTAATACCCCACCACAGTGTCAATGTTCCGATTCCTTCCTGTTGCCAAGCCGCTTCTTTCCCTTTAGTGCATCCCTCCACTTCCTTCCCTTCCGCGCGCCCTCCACCCAGGAGCCTACGGTTCGCGTCGCAACCGTGCTCAATTAGGCGACCGCGCCAAGACATAGCTCGTCCGTGCCCTCGCCCGCCCCATCGCCCGCGCCCTCGCCCGCCCCCTCGCCCGCCCCCACGCCCGTCCTCTCGCCCGTCCCCACGCCGCCCTCTTGCCCGCCCCCTCACCCTCGCCCCCGCCCCCCGCCCCCGCTCTCGCCCCCGCCCCCGCTCTCGCCCTCACCCTCGCCCCCGCCCCCGCTCTCGCCCCCCGCCCCCGCTCTCGCCAACGCCCCCGCCAGCGCTCTCGTCTTGCCACCGCTCTCGCCCAGCCTCCGCTCTCGCCCGCGCCTGTCGGACCAATCGCGTCGGCTTGGTCGTCTCAATTCTCGCGGGGATTTACAACGCGCGTTCCCGAGACATGCCGCGTTCAGCCCCCACTCGATAATTATGACGTGCGAACGCTTGGAAGCGGGAATGTGGGGTGCTCTTCAATATGGTGGCGTCGGGGTTGGTTCTTTAGCTTCCCCATTGTCCGTTAAAGAAAGTCAATATTCCGCTAAAGGGAGTCAATGCGGAAGTGAATTTTCCCGGTGAATGTATTTTATCTTAGCCAAAGATTAGTTCTGGAGAATATTGAATATGTAAAGCTGTAGTAAATAGACATCTGTGAAAGGAACATATGCAGTTCTTCCCACGGCCGATTCTCCGGACCTGCACCATTTTTATAAATGTAGTCTGTTCGATCCGACAAAGATACTTAAAGAAAAAAAATTCGGAGCAATTTTTCAGAAAATGTTTAAGAAGCTTCTTGTAAAATAACTCCCAAAATCAAAATATCAGTTTCAAATTCAATGGGGCCGTTCAGCCCGAACAATTAGGGAGTTTCAATTATGTTGAAATCGTGCCTTCGGCTTTGTCGCTAGCATTGTTCACAGATGGATAGAGAAACAGACGGTAAGATGTTTTGCCATAAACCAATTTTTCGCTAGCAAGAAACCCCAAAACGTAGATTCTCACCTACACAAAGTTTTAGAAGTAATTTACTGTAGTTAGAAACATAAATAATACACATTCTCGGTATCAGGGACCTACAGTACGATTTTTACTGACGAAAATCACAGTTTTTCGCTGCAGCATTACATAAATTTCTCTATAATACATACGTGTACTACAAAAGTACAATAGTATGCGTGAATGTAACACTTTATTACATTATAAAAAGCAAGGAACATTAAAAGGTATTCAGTGGAAAAAATAGTCATTGGAGGAACAAGCAATAAAATTTAATATTTTTTTTACTGCCTGATAAAAGTCTGTAGTACTCGAATGCTGAAAAAATGGACTTCACATTTTTTGAGAAAACTTTCGAAATCACCCGCAAAAATAATTAAAATTTTCCTGTTAACTACATCTGTCCAGTATATAGTTTAATTTTTGTGTGAATACGTTTGTGTGCCATCGGAGCACTATTGCCAATCAAAGGCGGGATACCTGAGGTCTACGGTCCTCTTCGAAGGGAAACATTTTTGTTTGTCAGGCAATTATGTCTCGAAACCAAACACATATTTTGGCAGACTCTTCTCTATTATTATGTCCCTGTTTAGACAAGGACAAAAACTCTTGTGAAGTATTTTCTCTAAAAATTCGAAATAGCCTTTTCGGATATACATCTCATTCTCTTTGTACAGTTCTGCAGGAGAGTGGGAAACACCATGACTTTATACTTTCATACAGTTTTTCGAAAGTTTCATCACTCCTCTCACAGTCGCCGCCTTTGCCCCGCCTTTGCCTTGGCCCCCACAATCACCTCTGACTGCATCTTCGTACCCGCTTCCATCAATGTCGTTACTAACAGTTCTAAAGACATAAAAACAAAACTGCCCCTCAAATATACTTAAAAATAATCAAAGAAATTGTTTTAAAAATGTTAATTAAATGGGAATATCTTTACATCTACCCACCTTTAAAATGAAGTTACGCTAGATAGAAGTAACCAATTTTTAAATTAATCGATTTCAAAATTTAACTTCGAAAATCAAAACTCTCTTTTTTACCTATAACATATAACGGACGTTGGGAAATATTCATTCGCGAATCGAACTATTAGAGACTGGAACGGTTTGCCTGTGACAATCTTCCATCCCTTTTTTCAAAGCTTGAACAAATTTAAAAGTAAATTAGTTTCTTAGATGTTAATGTGTATTACAAATATCTTTAATTTTATTAAATTCCTTGTCTACTATGTAAAGTAAGTTGTACTATCACTATTATTATTATTATTATTATTATTATTAGTATTGTTATTATTATTAATTGCGTGCAGTGCAATGGCGTTGGGAAGTTGAGGGTAACGATTGTGGAAAGATATTACAGCTCAGAGATCCACAGTGCGGTGAAATGAAGTGTGGTGAGATGGAGTGATATGAAAGCTTGCACGGTGAAATGTTCATGTTAATTTGTAAAGTTTGTAAATTTTGTAAAGTTGTTAAGTTAGTGTATTTTGCTACCAAGTTCTCAAACTTTATTGTAATAAACTTTATTGTAATATTTATTAGTAATAAATTTAATCTAATCTATACTTAATACGTCTACATTTTAAAACGCTATATTCTGAAATTTACTCAGGCTCGAACGTAGGTACTGCGGGACTTCAAAGCTCAAAATCGTGTTGGGACCTCCCCTCCAAAACAAACACTCCAAGATTACTAAAAAAAAGCGCTAATTATAATACAATAATTTATATAATGATTAACAAATATTACTTTACACTATATTCAGTTGTAAAAATTATGTGTATTTATTATTAGACTAATTTAATTATCAAGTAACACCCATTTTAATTTTTTAGCACATTCGGTCATTTGTTTAAAAATTGTTTGAGAGGTAAAAACATATTTTATGGCATTTTTCTTGATTATTTTATGAATTTCTTTCCAGAGTGCCCCCCCCCAGATGCTTATTTTTACTTGTGGGTAAATCAGGCCCTGAATTCACTGAACACAAATTACAGCCGTTCACTACAATTATTGCTGAGCACAACACGATCCACAATAACGATGTACGAAACACAATAGAACTCCTTTATCGGGTGATAAATTTCCTCGGCATTATCGTTGGAAATAATTTTGTTCGTCGAGATTCACAAGTGCCACCGCCGCCCCCTCGCCAGTTTTTCAACGGAGCGCCAGCCCGTTTCTTAGATTTTGGAACACACTGAAACGCCTTCTCCTGTAAAGCTGGTTCAGAGCAGTCCCAAGAGGCGGGACCGATGAGGATTGTGCTTTCCCATTGAACATAGAAAAGTTTCAACATGCATTTCTCTTCCATATTACTTCCATCTTCCATCCATCACGCGGACTACAACATACTGTGTTCGTCCAATTCAATGAATGCGTGAATTCGGTCGAATGCCACCAATGTCTGTGATGTCTTGCTGCCGGCTGTTGTCGACTTCGAAGTTAACGTCTTCATTGAAAGGGCCTGTACGCAGTTCCTTGATCCTCACCAGGACGTCGCACGTCGCATGGAGATTCGGAGGACATCGTTTCAGTGCAGCACCGCGGCGCTCCCTTTCGAGTATTGTCGTGCACTTCACAAATACCATGGTGGAAAAGAATTAGGTACGGTAATCAATTGAAGCTAATTAAAACTACGACGGTTGGGGAGAAGTTATGGCAAATATTTTGTTTCTAAAGAAATGTTATCGGATCACAAAATTTCATTTATATCTTGGAAGAAATGCTGGAGTAGGGTGTGTTTACATCAACAGATAACTCTGCAAGTGTCTCTATTAGCACAGAGAGCATCCAATCAGCTTGAAATCAGTTGTCAGTCTACTGCCGTGCGAGGTGAATGTAACATGTTTCCAGCAGCGCTCTTACTCCAAAGAGAGCCGTTTACCATGAAAGGAATACCGAAAATGTGACAGGAATTGGTGGAAGCTCATGGAATAATGCCCTTCCATACCGGACAGCCGCGAGATGTGCAGGAGAATTTCTGCAAAGATGCGCAGCAACCAGTGATCAGCAACGCACGTGACGACCTGGGAGTGTGCGGACCAATGTGATGTAAGGTAATCGAGCATCTACCTAATCAGGCCTTTAGACGGGTATGTAATGCTTTTCGAATTTGTGAAGTCGTATTCACTAAAATGCCTTAGAACATGAAACGAGTGCAGTCATTTAAAATATCTTAAGAAATATGATAAATTCAATTTTTGTGTGTTGATAAATGTCCCAACACTTAGCTTATACTTTGTCCTCTCATGTATATATTTGAAAATTTCCACCCTTACTCATATTCTCACAAAAAAAATAGTTGCCATGACTTCTGCCCCAACCCTTGTATTTCTATAATAAATATGTTTTTCTCCTCAAATATTTTACATCTTTCGGCGCTACGAATGTTTCGAAATGTAATTGAAACTTAAGTAACTATATTACTATGTTTATTCATGTTAATTCTTTCCCAATCATCTTTCTAAGGGGCACTAGTTTACGTATTACAACCATTTTAAAGAATATGAGCAACTTTTAATGATTATATTATATCATCAATGTAAATACAATTACACTTCAAAATCATTTTCATTTATTAAAAAAATACCTCAAACAGCAAATATATTGTTGGAAATCACAATTACAGGAACTTTTTATCTTAAAGGAACGTCAGGAAGGAGTTCCATTTAAGGGACTGCGAACGTCTTCTAGTTAAGAATGAGACAATAAACGGTAGCACAAAAAACTAATTTGGACTTTTCTTCAGTAAAGAAGTGGCAACTTTAGTAACCAATTATAAAATTTAATTTTATTGTTTACGTCAATGATGTTAAGAAAATAAAATGGATGATTAAGGCAGTTTTACCACTTGGATTTTTTTGCTGTTCGCTCAAATGTTAAGTAGGGTGTCTAGTTTAGGATCTTCTCCTTCCCAATTGTTTTTTATCAGACGCTCATAACTCGACGAATAAAAAATGATAACGTTTTAAAATAAGGATGTTTAAGATCAATGCTTCTGACTCCTAAATCCAAACTTTACCCAAGTAGATATATTTATAACAACTGTGGGGTCGAGAAAACCAACTATTCAATACAGTCTGCTACCTAGTCATTTATCGTGTAATAAACGGTGTAATAAGCCAAAATAATTTAATAATTCTATCAGGTTACGTGGATGAATATTTGAAAAACAATGTAGCATATATCTCTACAATTAGTCAAATTTATTATATTGTAGTAAAGAAATAATTTATCATTATCCTAATTATCAGAATCTATCTTGAATTAAACACTTAAAAATGTAATATTCCTAGAGATTAAATTGGGCCAAGAGAACTTCAATTATTTACACAATAAATATTACGAAACTTTCTGCGCAATATCACTACCTTCACGAGACCATAGCTTCCTCTGCCACTCGGCACGTACAGCAGACGATTCATCGTAAGCTGTTAGTAATCAAAACATTCCAGAGAGTCGTTATGCCCTCCCTGGAATACGCATAGGACGTCACTTAATACCCAACAGTTGCAAGCAATAGACGAGGGGGAATACCAGACGAGGGGCCGTGTGAACAGCGAAGGGGGACGCAAACCAGCCAGAGGCATGGCCCACGAGAGGTTGGTATGGGCAGACGGAATCCGATGGAGCAGCTCTCCAATTGAGGAGGTATTTCGCACACGTAGTGCAATGAGACATCACAGAATATTGGGTGCGAGCACACGACACTCAGATGCAGTTACAGGAGGTTACGGAATAGTTATTGAGAGATTGGAATGATGTTAGGAATGACGTTGGTACATGACATTACCGTGTCAAAAGTATATTCACAGGAACAATCAATGATTTTAAATGTAAGATAATTATTGTGAATACGTTTTTTCCCTCTCTGGTTCAAATTATTATTTGTTGTTTTAATTGGTTGATTGTTCAAATTTTGTAGGATTTTTAGACAAAAAGAAGGTGCTATGACCAGTACATTATCCAAAAGGCAATGGAATGCAAAGGAAATGCAATAAAAATTGGACGAATGAAACATGCAAGGCGTACACTTTCGCTTTGTATGCCCAATGGAGCAAGATATATTTGGGGACACAAACTTTGAATAAAACCGTGAGAGAAAAAATTACAAATAAATACAACTTTTGCAATTTCAAAAAGTAGTAACGTGATAATAATGAAACAACTAATCTAGAAATAACCGAAAGAAAACAATATATAAAAATAAATACATTACGCATCGAATATCAATGCAAGCAAAATGTTTAGAATATATGAACGCCAACCAAGTATTTTACCACGTGAAAAGAGAAGGAAGAAAAATGCAAGTAAAGATATTGTATTCGGAGACCAAAGTAAAGTTTCGTGATAGTTGGTGCTTAATATCTGGCATCATACAAGGACACTTATGAATCAAAGAACGTCGTCAAGACAAGCGCGGAATCTCGTCAGAATACATTATGGACAAAGAAAACCTGGGGCCGATTAATGATTATTTTTCCAATGCCTGCAAAAATACCATTACTTCTATCTTAGTTTTATTACGAAACGATGTCGCTCTTCCGATATTCTCTTTACACGTTTGAATTTATTTGATAATTTGCGTCAAGTATAGTAAAAACAATGGGGGATAAGTGTAATAGCGTCCGTTTTCTTGATCTCCAGCATCACTTCCCAACCTTTTACTATACATAGTTGAATGATGAATAAAAATAACAACGGAACAAGGTTAGCAATATCTGAAAACTAGAAATGTTCGCTCCCAAGTAATAGAAAACTTATTTGCATCAGTAAAAGACCTACAACTTTGATTTTATAGTATTGTTAACAAGATACCAAACTCACCCCCGCTTCTCTACTATTACAAGTCGGAACTAGTGGTGCTAAACAGCACATACTTTCTCACCCGTATTTTCACGCAAAATTACTCAAATTTTCTAAAAATTGGACATGACCTTACTTCAAAATCTGTCTTTAAGGAACAGAGTTCATTAAGGGAAAATCTCTAATTAATGTAAAATAATTGTAGTTGTAGAAAGGACGCCGAACAATTTAAAATTTTGCAATTTTCGAAAATAAGAGTTTTTAACGAAAATGAGACCTGCACTATTCCTTTAAAGTCCTTCACACTATCCAACAACAAAATTTGATCTTTTTGAGCCATGGAGCCCGTTTTTTTTAAAAAAATTGGAAAATGTCCCAAAGGCTTCACGTAAACGTACCCCTCAAAATTAAATATCGGATTTCAAATGCAAGGGACCGTGACATCAGCCAGATCGATTGACGAATATCAATTTTGGAGAGAATTTCGGTTAACGGTTTAGTCGCCAGCGTTTGTTCACAGACGGACAGACAGACGTTTCTTGCCGTCATGCGATTTTTCGGCATCAAGACCCACAAAACATAGATCCTGGTTATACCACGTCTAGAAGATCTCTTTTTTCTAATATAGCCGCTGGATTTATCCGTTAGCATGGCCTTGTAATAAGAGTTATTCTGCCGAAAATTCGCCGTTTTTTGGCGCAGGATTACATAACTTTCTCTCTTACTGCGTAAGTGGTGGCGAGAAAGTAAAAGGAGAGCTCAAGAAAACGTGCACGTAGTCAGGATAAAGGTATGTCCCGAAGGAAAATAATGGGGCATCTCGGCATTTGCTCGTTGGATAAGGAAAACTGGATGAAAAACCTGATCGAAATTGGGTCATTAACACAGTAGCTGTAGTACGTTACTTGTTACAGGCATATTCGATCTTCTAGAATTATACTGTACAAATGTTAAGTAGGGCACTAGGTTACTGTACAAGTGTTAAGTAGTGCAATATTACCTAGTGACCTGCAGCAGCCAAAATTCTGCTGAAACAAAACCATATAAAAATAATTTTCAAAAAGTAGCACGCACGCTGCTCGACAACGACAAATACAATACTCTCGTCTCACTCTGCAATAAATTAAATAGTTTTAACGAAACAGTCTTAACGAATTCTGCAATAATGTATAATAAATATATATAGATACAAAATTACAACAGTTCTTTACACACCAAAAATACCTCACACGGTGTGCATTTCATAAACAATCCGTGAATAAAAAAAAATTTAATGCAAGTTCCTGTGTCCTAGGAAACCATGGAAGGACGCTGCATAGTTTCTTCAAATCTTCCCACGCACTGAATATTAGTAATACAGATTTTGTATTTCCCGATGTCCTGGGTATCTAATAAAAACCATACATATCAATCACAGGAGGTTTCTTTATTTTCACTTAATTTATGGGCGCATGGAAATTAGTAATAAAGATTTCATTTTTTATGATCTCTATAATTTCTAATTGTATAGAAACCGTTATGCAGCAAGAACAGATTTACTTGGCAGTTAAAATTGACTACCATAGATTTTAATGGTTTAATGTCACATGGCAAGAAGTTGTCAAGTAACGTGTAGTATGTCTGTGGACTTTTTGTAGTGACCTGTTGGTACTAACACTTGTTGAATAGGATTCCTATGACGTGTGTGTAATTGCATGATAATTCATTGCATGGAACAATGATACCACCTTAATTAAGTCATTTTGACAGAAACTACAGATCGAAAATTAAGGCAATCGAAAGCTCTTTAGATCAATGAAGAGATGCTTGCAGAAATCACGAGAAGGACATTTGCATAATATTCTCTACAATTTTTTCTGCAATCTGAAAATCTGGGTACTACAGGATATATTTCTCCAGAATATTATGGCATATCTGAGGTGAGAGTTTGCCTTCAGATTTCAAAAATTCAGTATTCCCCCTGTACACATTTATTAAAACTAACACTCAACAAAAATTACTTCTTTCTTTCACCCCTACATTTATTTCTCAAAAGCGTTTCCTAGAATATAAGATCGTGGGACGAAGATGCTTTATGAGTTCGTTGTATGGTAAAGGAAAAGTCATTTCGAGGTTTCCACGAGCATATCGCGTAAATCCCCACAGTTGCAAGGATGTACCCACACACATTTACAACCACTACAAGAGAAATTTTGGCTCTTCTTCACTGGATTTGGATTGCCGAGAACTACCCACATACCAATTTTCCACTTCGAATAGTAAATACTGTTAAAAAGTATGTTACAACATTAATTACTAAAAATTAAATTAAGTTTACAATTCTTCCATTTTTGTGACCCAGAGACAAATTGTTTTTCAAATTATTTTCCAATGATGTCCATAACTGTAGAGATTGTTCTAAATGAATGTGATAAGTCTCTGAAGATGTCAAATTTTAGTTTAACGAAACGTCAGAATTGAAGAAAAAATTCCTTTCTTCCCTATTTTACTTAAAAATTTAGGAAATTAGTAACCGCATCAACTTCTTGCACGGTCTAGAAGAGATAATATTTCAATACTCTGAATTGGAACACTTCAATATTTATATAGTTTATTTACCATGATTGTACTGTAAAATTGTGATAAAAATGTAGTGGGACGTGTCTTTTGTTTACTATAACACAATGTGTAAAATGATTACCATAGGAATACTACGAGTGCTTTGGAAATTGTCGATAAATCCCGAGTCGCGAAGCGATGAGGGATTATCCGAGAATAATCCAAAGCTCGAGTAGTATTTACAGGACTACTCCACGAATGACATTATCTCCAACAAAGTTACAGTATATCAAATATTGAAAAGAACTGAAAGATATGTTAAAATTCAAAGAGGTTATGTTATAGTGCGTTGTGGTGTACTGGACATCGACAATAGCGATTGCATGTATTATACCTACTAACATAGATGAGTCATAGTGTATGATTGGCCAGTGCGGAGAAGTGGTAAGAAAATCGGATAGAAAAAGAGATAAACGTTTTGAGATACACCGTACTGACT
>JAHLJT010008446.1:220643946-220668656 GCA_031308135.1 Acheta domesticus | reverse complement strand
AAATTTTGAGAAATTAATTCTAACAAGATTAACAACAATACCTGAAAAAAATACACCTCATACCAGTCTAAATCAATTTGGTTCCAAAATAAACATCCACAGCCATCAACTTTTGCGCATATCTGAAACATTTCCACTCCTCCTTCCAAAAAAAAACCAATTTTCAATAGCAGTTTCATGGACATCGCTAAGCATTTGACAGGTATGGCATGAAGGACTAAAACTATAAACTCTTATCAATATGGCACCCCTACGTACCTCTTCAAAATATCAAAAGCTTCCTAACCAATAGAACCTTCTCAGTTGCAATAGAAATCATAATTCTAAACCCCCGACCCATTACAGCAGGACTACCTCAGATCACCTCTCTCTCCATTACTCTACAACTTATATACAGCAGATATGCCTACATCAAGATTCACTCACATAGCCCAGTTTGCAGACGATACGGTAATCTACATGTCCCACTCCTCAATTAATTACATAGCCAACGAATTCATCCCATTTAAATGAAATAGAAACCTGGGCAACGAAATGGAAAATCAAAATCATCCCTCGAAATCTACAGCTAAGTCTTCACTTTCAGACCATATTCCTTCCCTACGCCGTTAAAAATGAACAACAACATAATCCCTTGGACTCCCCATAACAATGCCGTTAAATACCTTGGCCTCCTATGGACACCCATTAAATGGAAAATAACACATAGACACCAAAGTTCAGCAAGCCAAAGCAAAATTATACAGTTAAAACCACTCTGAAATCACAGGAAACTCTCACTAAGCAATAGCTCATCTTGTATAAAACCATCATAAGACCTCTTCTTCTGTACGCTTGTCCATTGGACAAATGCAGCACAATATAACATCAACAAAATACAGATATCATTCAAAATAAATTTCTAAGAACCATCACTCAAAGCCCCTTGGTTTATTTCCGAATAAGGGAAGTTAACAACCACGAATTTAACCTTAATCCCATCGCACACCGAACATGAGCATTCCTGGCCAAATAACTGCTATTCCAACCTAACCCTCAGCAACCAAGATAGACACATCAGCATAGGTAAATTTAAATGAAACTCCACCCAGAAATAAAAAATAAGATATCCTATCCACTCATTCACTAAACATTTTTGCAAATATAATAACTTCTTGAAGGTGCTCGGTGAGTCCCCTCGTCAATTGTAGTGTTCAATAGATTTAGTTTATAGTATTAGATGTAAGTCAACAAAGCAAATGGAGAGTTGTAAAAACTGAACTTTGTATAATAATACCTATTTAAAATAAATTTAAAAAAAAAAAAACCCTCCCCCCTCTCGACAAGCAGGCTTCGCTTGCTCCCGCTGCTGCTCCTGCCATTCGCTCCGGCCACTACTAGACGGCTCTTTGCTCCTTCATCCGCCTTTCTTATGAGCCTTGAACTAATTAAATAGTTAACAGCAAGTTTCATTATACAAATAACTATCATAATTTTATGCTTATTTACTATACCATATAACTATAGAGTGAAATCGACATTTCCTACTTGCCACCATACAATCAGATAATTTGGGAAGTTTTCGTTTTTCTCTACTTCCCCTTTTCTCACAAAAACAAGCAGGTAAGCAGACAGTTCATTTGTAACGTTATTTCAAATACAAGGCACCATATATTATTTAATACATTATTTATTATTGATAATTATTTGTACGTGCAAAATATTTTAAGTTACATTCATGTCTCAGCATTTCTCCCTTCGCAATAACTATAGTTTTCTTTATACTACAGTAATTAAAAAGATATCGTAAAAACTCACGAATTAGATGATAAGAAAATGAATATCAATCTTCCTACATTATTTCTTGACGTACAAGGATTATTCTGTTATATTCAATTGAATAGAGAATATTAGCGCAACATTGCCCTGGCACCTGCTCTAATGAGTGCACATTTTTACAGAAAAACTATCGTACACTCAAATTTAATTCAAAACCTAGTTACACATGAATAATAAGTGAATGGAAAGATAAGAACGATCTACCAGACATTTTATGAAAGAGGACCTATAAATCAGTTTAATCTGCCCTCATTTGCGTCACAAAATTACCTAATTACAATGTCTGGACTTTCCCACCTGCAATGCAGATAGGAAACGCTTATTACTTTAGACTAATTCAAGTAGCATCTCAAAACAATACAAAAGATTTATGCACATTTTCAAATAATTGTCATCCCATCTTATGCTCTCCGCGTTTGTTTTTTCTAGCAACATTTTATCGCGGAAAAAAATAATGTTCATACTCCATAAATTGTGATGTCCTTAATGTCACTCGGACGAAATGCATCATAATTCACAGCACACGAGTCCTTGATTTTTTAACATGTTGGATGTTCGTTCTCATCTAAATCGAGAAAGAGTTCCTGTTGTTTTTACTCGTTTCCTTTTCCTGCAATTCCCATTTTGGAGCATTTACAATAATACATGCAGTTTTACTTACATATGAGTGTAATTAGGCCACAGAACAGAAATAATAATAGTTTGGAAAACTCCGAGGGGAATGTACGCAAAATAGAAAAAAAAAATACTTGTAAGAAAAAAGAGAACACGAAAGGGATAAAGTTTGAAGAACACTAATGAATACACAGGGATAAAACGTAAACGGGTAGTGTTATGACGAATAGCAGCATATGATTAAATGAATGTTATACACATGATATTACGGCAAATTGATTTCTTTTAGTGACGTACGTTACAAAGTGTCAGTCGCACCCACAGGTGTTCACATACAAGTAGCACTCATGAAAGATATCTACGGCTTGCGCAATATATTCGTCCATCATAAGGAAAGTAATTGAAACTGCATTTCTTGTTCCTAGTTAACTGGCTCATTAACCCTCATAAATAAGTAGTTCCGGTACCTGATAATTATGTCACATCTTCTTTTAATATATATTTGATTATTTATAACGCAACGGCGCTTCCGCTCCGGGCGAAAGTGTTTTTAATCCTTCTAGTCACGGCAAAGAGGGCCTTTCCTTCTGTGCGTTAAACAACTGTGACAACTAATGTATTCCGGTTGTACACCTGTACATCGCGAAAGGTGCCATTTTGGCAACCGGTTTTAGAATCACCAGGCGTTGTCTGAATCGCACCAACACGGGCAAACAACAACAATCCACTCACCGACGGGTTTTGCCCGCAGGCTCGTTGCATAGTAACGTAAACGACTCGGTTCGAAACCTTCAATGACACATTTACTGATGCTAATATGCATTGCCACATGGCAGGATGCAAACAGCGCTGCTTTGCTAAAGCAACAACCTCCCAGTGGCTTCTAGCTAACAACGCATTCAACCTGTTGAGGTGATAATAAAAATCCTGGTTCAGGATGTAGTTGTGTATTAGGAGTCAGAGCGGGAAATGTTCTAGAAAATGCCTCTAACATTTTTGTTTACATTGTCATGGCATACATCGGTCAATACAGACGTGTTAGTTTTACAAGATTATACGAGTAAAAATTCTAAACTAACTTAATCAAACATTAGAAGGGCACTAGAGAAGATCCTCGGATTTAAATATTTTGATTCGCAAATATTTTTAAAAAGGCTTGAAATGGGAACCTATTTTTGTTTTCTGTGTTGAACTCATGTTCGTGGTGGCTACGTTTTTCCATATTTAATATGTGTAGACTATTAGTGAGCAGATTATGGGGTTATTTTCTACTAGTATGCAGTTTGCATATGAGAGAGATTTGGGTTCGATAACGAGGTGCCAAACTTGAATGATTTTGTTTTTAGCTTGTTTAATTTTGATGTCTATGTTGGTTTACCTGGTTCAATTTATATCTATTTAGAGGCCTAAATCTTATATAGGTTGTAATGTTGGATTTCACGTAACGGGCTTGTCAATACTAACGGAAGAGGGAGTCAACTTTGTGAGTGAGAAGATTTGGGTTTTTATTTATTTGGGTTAAGTTAAATTTGTTAGAGATTAGCCCAGATTTCTATTTCATTTACATCAGTTTCCACGTGTTATTGGTTGCTATATAATGAGTAGTCTGAGCGACTAGTGAGTAGTCTTCAATAGTGCGGTATCGTGTGAGAGTTTGGTTGTTAGTATTTCGATGACTGAGAACAAGACTAATTTTGTAACAAAATGAGATTTGTGTTTCATAGTGGTCTATCTCCCTGTCTACTTGTGTGCGTCAAACACAATTGTAAATATTCCTCTCCATTAGCATGCAACAAACTTATTCCATACTTACCCATTGCATACAAAAACTTTTAATGGCTGCCCTGAAAAACAAAATGAGTAAAATGGACTTAGAACAGACTGGTTCTTAGCCATCGATCGAGCTAATCAGTTAGAGTAGAAGAACAAAAGAGATACCCTAAACTCTTTGATGTAGTTAACTATGAGTTGTCAAGAAGCCTCTACGATATATAGTTGATGATGGCCTTTCGAGGGCCGGGTGGATTTACTAACATCAGGTCGAAATATTGCGACAAGTAGCAGAGTCATTCAATGCTAAATTATCAATGAAATTTCATATGCTTGTTTTACTGATTGTTTTCACTACAAAACGCTCAATATAACCAATTACGCTTGAAAATTGTATCGTTCAGGGAGTAAAACATCGATGAATTAAAGACAGGTTGGAAGAGATACGAGAACCATCTTTTCTTCAACCTTCGTCTATAACCAACGTCTATAACAAACCAACGTCAACCAACGTCTATAACAAAAGGACAAGAGAAAAATAATTTATTACCAAAAGTTATGTACAAACGTAATTACTTTTCTACATAATCGTTGTGAAGATTCATTGATTGGTCTTATCTGTCAACAATCTTTTCGATTCCCTTTTCGTCAAACATTCCAGCCACTGATATGTGATGGGCCTGAACTTTGCTTTGAAGCTTCTCGATGGTCTGAAATCTTGAGTCTCCTAGCCAATTCTTCAGTTCAAGGACGAGATGAAAATTAACTCGCCGCTAAGTTGGGCTGTATATCGAACGATAAAGCACGAATGATAAACCAAACGCCATCTGTCCAGATGTTGTTTACTTATAGCAGCACTTTGAGGTTCAGCTTTGTCGTGAATGAGGATATCTCCAGAAACGAGCATCCCTCATTTGTTTGAAGGTTTACATCATATACTCGGCTCATTCTTTTGTGAATTTTTGCTGCACTATTCACTTCTTGAAGAAACCGAATGGCAATATACAGTTCGCACTTCGCAAGGGCGACAATCGTATCTGCCTTCTTCACGTGCTTACTCGTACTTCAGCTCAAATTGGCGATATGCGTGGGTATTTGCAAAGGTTATGGCAAGAAAAATGTGCAGTCCTCTACTGCCCATCCTCAAACCCTCCTGTCTAGCGGTTTAAAGGCTTGATCGTAGGTTGAAAAAAAACGGGCCATCGTATTTCGTTCTTTCTGTTCTCATACAGTGTATATGGAACAGGGAATTGTAGTGTCACCTGCAGTTCTAAACTGCAATGTATTCTCTCACCATATATTTCTAAAGATTAAATTAATCACTTGTGAGGACAGAATTATTATTTTCTAATAATTTTCTAGGATTTGCATCAATTTACGATTGAGATCTACGTATTTCGAATTCACCATGAAAGGAAAAAAACATAATATTTTTCCTGAACTCATTACGCTTTATCCTACATTGAGAATCACGTCACGGATATCAATTTTACAGACTCGTGAAAGAAATAAAAAAAATTAAATACTCTGGAGTTTAGAGAACCTAAGGTTATAGAATTCAGATATTACTGGAAAAACAAAATTCGCAAACCGCACATATCACAGGAAACGCAAACTTGGGACTAGCCTGCACGGTAAATTAATTCCCTGCAATTAAATGCATTATCACGTACGTAATCATCTGCCTTTTAATAAATACCACAATATGTGTGCTCTAATTACAGGTTCCTCACATCAAGATTCATCTATACTCTCGTGCAAATGTAGACGCGCTAAACAGGTCTATGAATAGAAGAAATATAAACGTTATGAAATCTTCCAGATCTTAGTCTCTGCAAGTTTTTCTTACTTCATAGTTAACGCACGGACGACGCGACTCTTCAGATGGCATCTACGTCTCATCGAGAGGTTTTACTTACACACACACAAACACAAAGGCAGAAATAAAACTCATCCAACACGATACGTTTATCTGACATAAATCCATTTCATCAATACAGTATGAGATGAACTAATTAGTTCTCAGCAAATGTTAGTCAGAAACAACAGTCTCATCGCCTCATCTTCACAACGTATTATAATCAATTCGCATCTGTTGCACTGGCATTGTGACGGGAAATTACACAAAAAGGAGCTGATAAATCAGGGACTTTAATGCACACTGTTACACAGACTGAAGCGAGCAAAACGTTGCATACGCTCCGAGGCTACTGGGAAGTCGTTCGTTCTTGTGCTTCATGAAGTCCGCCTGCAAGTCGGCTCGTCTCTTCTTTCTCCTTTTTCTTCCATCAAACAATGCACGGCGCGATTAAAATCCAGCACACAGTGAGTAATTAAAGACGCAATGCAGGCGAGGAAATGGTTTCAATGTACGGGAAACGAGGCCTAGGTGAAATCGTTACTTATGATTTAATGCTCGTAACGTTCTGTGAACAGGAGATGCCTACTGCCCTCGGCCAGGGTCATGGTTCCATTAACCTGGGGTGGAGGACAACACGGAGTCAGTGTTGGGACAGGCAACGGGTAGACACAAAGCGAGAGGAAGAATGGGAGGGAAATGTTAGAGGCGGTAAAGACGGAAAGAGGGTGGGATGGTACGACCGGAAAAAGAGTTGGAAATGGGGCAGACGATTCAAACTAAGAGAGCATCAGGATCAAAGAAAACAGTGTAGCTAGAAGTGGAGAAGAAGGCTGGCCGTGGAAAGAGACGGCAATGAACGCAGAAAAAGAAATGGAGAAAAAGAGAATAGAGTTGTTCGGAGAGACCTAGCGAAGGCGGCCGGACACGCCGGAACGAAGATCTAGAAAATGCGGCGGAGGGCCGATAGTGCGAAAGGACTGTGTAAGAAAAGATTCATAGCGGAAGGAAAGATAAATGTCACAAAAACGGAAATGAAAGAATTTTATTAGTATAGATTCAGTGTTGACAGAAGAAATTTTGTGGTAATCCATAATAATAGAAAATGTGAAATAATCAAACCACAAAAACCACAAACGTTTTAATATATCTATATTAAAACATTAATTCCGAAGCAAGCTTTTCGAAAACTATTTATTCACATCTTCTGTGGGGCCTACAACTGTGAAGATAATACAACTTTTTAAAGGAGTACAAAATGAAGACTGAATAATTAACTGATTGATTAGTGATTCCAAACGCGTCAACTGCTAACGTCATTAGTCCGGTAAGTGCAGTGCTTGATTTCATCGCGGGAGGTGGAGGTGATCTTCTCCCGCTGCCTGGAGAGATCCGACGCCGACATACGTCGGCTTGTGGGGGGTTTCTCCAACCATGTATCTCCCATCGGTGCAGTAGCGACCCAGCCGGGGCAAGCTCTAGGCTGCCGACTGGTCTCGCGATACGTGTGATAGTGTAGTGTATGTGTGTGTAAGTAAGGGATGAGCATAGGACAAGGAAGAGGAACGAAAGAGCCCGCGTTGTGGCTCTTTTGTTAGGGTACTGCTCCGGCATTCCCCTGGTGTTGATTGGAGAAAAGACGGAAAATTATCGATCAGAGGATCCTTTCGCTAGAATTATCCGCCAGACAACGGCTGACTTCGACCTAGCTGTCTAGTTAGTGTCGTAAATCCTGCGACCGTCTGTTCTCGAACCCGGGACCTTCCGGTCAGAGACCCTACAGTGACATCTGTTGATGTCCTGAGCCACTTTTGCCAATTAAAACTGAAGAGACTATAACAAAATTGAGACAATAAAATTGACTGAACTGAAATGGTTATAATGGTGAGGGTGGATGGATTGAAGACTAAAGGCCTTGAAGACACAGCAACTGTGTATCAAAGGAAAAGAAAGAAGATTCTATAACAAAATTTGGAACTAGTAAGCAAATTAAAAATAAGTGAAAACAAAGTAATACACTAGGCTTATCCAGAAAAGCCATGAGAAAGAACCGACAATTTCATGGTAAAACTATATTATGGCAGATAATGGTCTTCTTACACTATTGTTACACATAACCACCACCAGAAATGACACAATTGTTATACTGTGGGAGCAACATACGCATCCCTGTGCTAAAGAAGGGTGTCGCGTTCGATAAGTACCAGTGCTTGACAGCCACCTGGCACTGTGATACGCATAATGCTTTCCGGACAGGAATTTCTTCAGGTATAAGAAAAGATGGAAATCGCTGGTGGGGCGAAATCCGGACAATATGTGAATGGTCAGACACCTCTCAACGGAACAACGGAACTGCACCAATTCTGCTTGTAAACCGTGCCGTGTGGCCGAGAGTTTCCGTGCAGAAAGACAACACTTGTACTCAGCATCTTATATCGATTGTTCTCTATAGACCTTCGCAAATACTGCACATTAAAGTTCAGCGTTCACCGTCACACCGATGGCCAGGAAATATCGATGAACAGAGTGATCCTTCACAAAGAACCAGATGACCGTTCATATCAATTTCCGCGTCGAAAAATTCTGCTTGAATTTGGTCTTGGTCGAAGATCCAGTGTGATGCCAATGCACTGATTGCTGTTTGGTTTATGGGGTATCGTGTGCAATCCACCTTTCATTGCTTGTAGCAAACCAATACAGAAACACGTCGCCATAATCGTGGTACAGCTCCATAAATATCAATGCCAATACCATGCGCTTTGTCTTGTGTTCGGGAGTCAATTGCTTCGTCACCCACTTCGCATACACTTTCTTAAACAACATAATTTTCGGGACAATTTCGTGCAATAAGGAGGAGGAAAACCGCGGAAATCGCCACTGCGTTTTGTAATCTGAGAAGACGTTTCCCACAATACACTGCACCACTTGTTCCCGTTCACGACGCACCACATATTATGTGGTGCGTATACATATTGTGTTGACCTAAAAACTTCCTACTCCAGCGTCGGACCATCTATTTGCTCATGATGTCCGGTCAATACAATTAACACAGTTGACGACGGATTACGATCTGTGTCATATTCTGTGCGTTGAAAAACGTTTTTCAGCAGACCGGACATCACAAGCAGCGGGAGATGGAATTAGATCTGCCAACTTCATCCGCTATGCTCGTGCTACTCTGAGGAATCAGGCAATGCTACACGGAGCATACGATTTCCACGTCATTTCTCTCACGCACGTGCACTAACCATTCCAAATATATGGCCTGACATTTGCTAACCGCAACGGAAACTTGCTTTCTGGAAACACAGAAGTCACCATCTGAAGCAATAGTGTAGTGAAATGGGAAAAAAGGAGGGGACCAGAGGAAGAGGAAGTTGTAGAAGGTAACAAGTCAGTAAAAAAATAAATGTTTCCAAATAATTTTTTCCTTGCTAATTAATTGGCAGAAACGAGGCGCAGACGAATAAAAGATGTAACTGCAGAAGAGACGAAGCGAAGACTGGATTTGATTGATTGACTGACTGATTACTAGTGTTTTTACGCGTGTAAAATGCTACGCCTATTGGCACTGTAAATGAAGTGCATATTATATCGCAGGAGGTGGTGGTGTTCCTTCCAGCTAGAACGGTACACTCCACACAGACCTACATGTCGACTTGCAGGATTTCATCCTCCATATATCTCCCCCAGCAAGGCATCTGCACATTCCAGGAGAAGCTTTAAACTCCCGACTGGCCTCCCGATATGTGCGGTAATGTAGTGCATGTACGTATCAGTGCCTTTGTGCATGTAAAGGGAGATGAGGGGACATGAATGAGGAAGGAAAGATCGTGTGCGGTTTGTGGCCCGTCCGTTAGGTTACTGCTCTGGCATTTGCCTGCTATGGATGGGAGAAACCACGGAATTCCATCGACCAGAGCAGCTGGTCGCAGACAGCGCCTGGATTCGACCTGCGGAGGCTGGAGGAAAGCGCTCTCCGCGTGGAAATGCCCAGGTGTCTCGTGCAGCCTCCAGAGGGTTCGGGCAGACCGGAAGGCGGCGAGGAGAGCGTGCGAAGGAAGGAAGTGAGAGGTGGGAGCGACGACGCGGGGGCGTGCTGCGCCACGCGGCGCGGCTCCTGCTTCGAAGTGCTGCAGGTGCATCAGCAAAAACATCCTTCCCACGGAATACATTCAATTAGAGCTTCAAGACTTGTAAATTAAGTAATAAATAAAATTAAGTAATATAATTATATTTACCTACACTGCCAAGACAAGTAAATACTTGGGTTATTTTCATATTTTCTCACTTGTTAAGAAAAATTGAGTAAAAAAAGGAAAGTAAACTTTAGTGAATGCAACGGAATATTAACAGAATATTATAAACAATAATTTAAAATAAGAAGACATAAATGCACAATAATAAGACGTCTGAGGTGGCTCAGGGCCAAGGTTGTCACTGCAGCGTCTCTGATCGAGATGTGCTAGGGTTCGAGTCCTGAAGATTACGAATTTTCGACACTATAGCTACATAGCTAAGCTGAACACCGCTGCGGACTGGAGAAGAATTCCATCTTGCTGGCTGCTCTGACTAGTAATTTTTTGTGGTTTCTCCAATCAATATAAGGCGATTGACGGAGTCGTTAAGAAATGGGAAACAGACCGCCCGCGATCTTTCCTTCCTTTCCACAAAATAATCCGCGAACTTTCCACAAAATGATCAAATATAAAAATAATCTAATGAGTGAAATTTCTTTTACCTGATAAATCACAATTTTTTTTGTTCATAATAAAAGTTAAAGGTGATGTAAAAACTAAAGATCATGAAATGTACTATAGGTCTCTTGGACCTTGTGACTAAGCAATAGGAAGATATCAATATTTAATATGGCTCGGGCAAACAGATTCCTACATAAAAGTTGCAGATACAATTACTTACTGTTATTAGAAAGAGCTCAGATATTTCTTAAAAAATAGCACTAATATACAAATGACATAAACATACTAATGAAGGTAATTTATCATAACACAAATTTCAATTTACAATAAAGAATAAGAATTGATGTACGACAAAGAAGAGCAAGATGCAGAGAGACATCGAGATGCGAAGACAAAGAAGATCAATGATGCAGCTGCAGTAAGCATTTTAGAGCCATATAATTGTCCCATACTTTCAAAATATATAGAATTTGTTTCTGGCATAGTCATAAAAGTAAACTTGAGTTTATGTTACACCATAAAATAGGCTGCACCAGAATCAAGAAATCTTACAAGAAACGTTCCAGAACTGTTTACAAAGAATTCTTGCTGAACGATGTTACGAAGTCCTGGACATGTACTACAACCGCAACGTGGTATGCGCCATACAAGCACGATTCCAGAACACGCAACAAAAAACATCAAGGAATCTTAAGTTTTCTTGACTCAGAGAATGTTCTGCAAGCTGCATCGGAGCTCGAGTTCATTATCCTAACTGCAGTGTAAGTACAAGGTTCTGTTTAACCAATGAGCTATTACATTAGAGAGTGACATTTCCTTTAAATAATATTCATCTTCTCTTTTATCATTTGGTGTTAGAATTTGAAACGTTTTGAATTTGACCATAAATGGAGTTATTTTACTTTAATGTGTTTGTATTATAGAGAGAAGGGGAGAGGGAGAGCGAGACGTGAAGTCATGCAAACAATTCCATCGAAATTTTACACCAGAGGGCTTAACCTATGCCTTCGATATTCGGTAATTTGAAACTCCTTAGGTCGAATAATTGTTAACCCCAAGTTCATTCTAATCCCCTTCACATTCCAATTATCCAGGTTCCACGGATTAAGCGCTATGCGTTGGAAGGGTGTCCATAAATGAGTAGTTAATAAATCTATGTACAGCGCTGTAAAGACTTCATTTAGAAATCCAATTGGGCCTTCTGGTACAAAACAGAGATGGAATGATTTGTACGAGTACATGCCTCTACCTCTGTAGTACAAACGCATCAAAATAAAAATGCTTGAATATATGGTAAGAGAGTGAACAGCACTACAGCACTAACAACATAGCACCTAATTTAGTGCGTTCGGAAACTGACCAACAAAACAGAATAAAAAGAACTCTGGTGTTGAAAGAGAGCGAGAAATTAAAGCGAGCTGGTAAACTCTTAGATCTAAAGGGAGATCTCACTGGGACTCCAATACTCTTCGCTCAACCACGTGGTCTAAAAATTACAGGGACATTGTGAACACGCAACCCTTACTTACCTTCATTTTTATTGGTAATAATTTAACACTTGATTGAGACAAATATGTAGAAACAGGTTTTATGGTGTAATAATGTTTCCAATTAACGTTCATTTTGACCGGATATGATACCAACTTCGTTACAGTAAGCAGCAGTTTCATGCAAGGCAGGCGCTAATTATATTCCTATCAATTTCATTTCAACCAGTATTATTCTCTTGCATTGCATATTATTACTAAGCAGATTAAATGGGTGTTTAACAACACGGTGGCCTTGGGTTCTCCAAGTTTCGCCTTTCAACTGTGAGCCGAAAACCCATAAATTTCCGATTCGAATTCTGTCCTTGAGCCTTATAAATGAGAATTTCTTCCGAATAGAACGAGTTCCTCCTCTACGCTAAATATTAAAAAAAACTACTTCCGATGGTTGAAAAATTAATAAATTAAATAATAAAGTAACTTCAATTAATAAAATATTGTAGATGTTTACAAACACAATTGCAATCACAATTCATGTAATATAGAAATAATTCGTATTTTTTCATTCTAAAAAATGGTTTCTTTCAAAAAAGTCTTCTTTTAAAGGAAGTGTTGCGAGATACCTGTCTGTAGTTTCAGAAGTCCGAAAATTTGGGGTTTCCGATTACACCAATAACATTTACCAGTTCTCGACCACTAATGAATTAAAATGTTAATAAAATGTTTGATAATATAATAAAATACATGCTATGAAATGATGTAATAACATTTCATTTATATAATTAATTTCACTGTAAGTTAATACAGTGAAATTAATATTCCCGTGTACTTAAATGTGATATTGCTGAAATACATTTTCATACAATGAATCACACTGACTACCGTCAAAATTAAAAAAAAATTATATATTCTGCCAATTCAACGAATATACTAGAAGGTGAGAGTAGTGAAGAATTGAAAGTGTCTCGATTTCCCGGCATAAATTGAAACTCGAAGAACCGAAAACGAGCGTATAATGTACTAGTAAGTTACAACAGCTCACACTTCCTCGCATTATTTGTAACGGATACACGAGGTTATAGAAACTATTTAAAACTGCAAGACTGTTTCCAACAAGCAAAAATTATTTCTTCACACGCTGAGATACAAGCTCAGTTCATAGGTTTAACAACGTCATTGACGTTAGACGTACACCTCCAGGCTCACAACAAACACAAACTTCTCGGGGACGCTTTAAAAACAAAGTTGAACATTTAACTTTGCAATTTTCAAAAATGCAGATATTTTTATTGGCAGTATATAATTACAAAGAACAGATTTTATTAGAAAAAAATTAACAAGAGCAAATATCAAAAATACAGAGTTCAACGAAAAGAGTCACATACCATTTATATCACGAACTTTACTCTAGAAAAAAAAGAAAAAATTCAGAGCAGTTTTTGAGAAAATATTTTTATTCGAGTCTAAAATAAGACGCATAATTTCACAGTAATCGAATTCCTTGAATAAAATGCACAGCACACGGGAAATGTCATTATCTTTGACACGACGGAATTCCTAGACTCAGTCAATGGGCCTCATCCGGGAACTCTCCCGTGTAGTCATGGAAATATCCACTTCTTGCCTTATAATGTAATACATTTTTTAATTGCCCTTTTCAAGCAAAATTACGTGAAAACAACTCATATTTTCCAGAATTTGTACGCGACTTTATTTAAAAATCTACACCTTCTGCAATGGGAAGTATTCTGAAAATAGAGAGAAATTTGGGTGAAATGTTTGTCCTGTTCCCTGTGGGCCCACCTTGACTGTTCTCGAGCAGAGCAGGAAGATTACATGCTAAACTTATATTTCATAATGTCAGATTATCATTACTTAGTTTTCTATCAACTTTTATTTATTAATTTTTGCCATTTTTGTCGTTTTGAAACCTCTTTTCCATAATACCCGACTATTTCATAATACCCTCCAAATGTAACGTTAAAAACAAAATAAAATTATTTCTATTAAAGAGTTTGTTTTAAATTTTAAAAATAAATATTTAATTGAAATTAGTAGAAGTTAGGATTCATTTCATATTCCGTGCTCTAAAACAATTTCATTACCAAGTAATGGTAAAAAAATAAAAACAAATTCCATATCACTCGAATTTCCTCTACTACACAGTGTATTGAGATATGGCGAGAATAATGTCGGGCTCGTTCAGTATCTGGCATTCCAGACTCTTTTAGCTTAAAGAATAAAAGACGGACTTTTAGCTTTGTAATCACGGATCAAATATTTCGTCTCTTTCACATGTTAAATCTACTTAAAAAGAATTTATTAATGATATTTCGTCCACGTGGCATGTAAACCAAAAAACGTAAAGGTTCTCGAGACTTTGTACAATTTTAGAAAAAGTAAGAATGTGCATAATTTAAGACCGCAAGCGTTCACTTGGATTACATTATCTTCCATACTATAAAAGGCTAAGCGGTTAGCTTTTCATCATATAGGAAAACCAATGTGGTGATCCACATAACTGAATATAAAATAATAAGCTATTTTATGACTGTGTTTACTAATGTTTTGAAGAAATGTTCCACTGAAGCCTGAGAAAATGCGTTTATTTTTGTACACATGCGCTAAAGCGTAATGTTCATTGTTTGCTCATTTCGCGTACAATGGCACAACGAAACAGCATTCTATGCAAACGTCAGCTCCTTGATGAGAGACGCGACTTGGCGGCCACCGTGTGCGCGGGGCGTGCTGGCAGGCGTGCGGGCGCGCGGGCGCGGGCGTGGGCGGGGGCGACGGGTCGTGGGGGTGCGGCCGGGGCGTCGGCAGCGCGGGGCACGCACGCGGCGGGGGTTGAGGCCGCCAGCCGACAAGCAGCGCCACGTTACGGCCGTTAAATCATCGTCGCGTATGGCGCACTTCCTTCCGGTGCTCGTGCCTGTGCCGGTGCCTCGGTCCGCTCCCGCCCCTGCCCCCGCCTCCGCCCCCGCCCCTACCGCTTCGTCCGCACGGCTCCTCTGCCTTCTCCATCCCGCCCGATCTCATCCACCCACGTCGGTGGGGCTCCGACACCGTCGCCACTAGCGTTCCCGTCTCCTGTTCCCGACCCCGCTTTCGTTCCCTCCCTGCCCTTTCTTGTTCGCCGCTACCGCCATCGACTACCGCCCCAGCTCCCGTTCCCATCCCTCTATAGTCTACGCACTCATTCCCCCTCCCGACGCTACTCCCGTTCCCCGCTCTTCCTCCTGCTCACGTCCTCCAACCCGTCCCCGCTCCGATTCCCATCCCCGGCAACGACCTCGCCACGTTCTGCCCGATCCCGTCCATAGTCGCCCGTGCCATGGGAGGAGAACCCCGCCTCCGTGGCAGGTGCTGGAAAAGGCTTTGTTACGACCGTGTGATTGACTTCGATGTGCAGACAAGGCAATAGGTCCGTATTGAAACGTTGGATGACTAGTCATAGGACGTTTCCAAGAACGAAGAAAGAGAGCATCTTTTGAAAATCGGAAGAGCATCTTTTGAAAATCAACTCATTCTGTAATCTATGTGTGAAATATATATTTGAAGAAATGTTATGTTTCTCAGAAACATTTACATCAAGAAGAAGTTTTATTTCAAGTGTGTATGTGGAGCTCAGAACTTGTCCCGGCCAAGGTGGCATCCCGCTCGTGGGAGATACCTGCGTGGCGAAAACCCCGCAAACCGACGTGTTGGTTGGCGCCTGATCTCACCAGACCAGTGGGGGCAGAACACAGCCACTTCTCAAGATAAAAAATACTTCCCACTGGACCACAGCAGTTGAGGCGTACGGAAACACGAAATAATCATTCAATCAATGGATAAAATATAACTGCATACGTCTAATAGACATTATTTACAGCAGAAATTACAATGATAAATTATTAAAACATACAGTCATTCCTTTGCTACCATTTGTTGAATAAACAGAGGTTTCTAACATACTATGGCCTCGCAAATTATAATGTACGTAAATCAGCAATTAAGCCTGTGCTTTCAGATTCAGTCAGAAGGACTTGTAACATTTGCATTTGTGCTGCACGCATTCGCGTACGTAGTTTTCTCTGACACGACAAAAACAGGCACGTCTGCATGTGCGTTGGGAATGGGTTTTTCCGTACGCATCTGAAAGTGGAAAGAGTGAACACTCTTGGAACTTAACATTCAACTTTTTCTTGAACATACGTTTCATGAGAATGGTAAAACATTCTCTTTAATGGAATACGCTCGTACGTTTATAATTTTATTCATATGTATTCATAGTACTCCATGTGTAATTCTCCACTTTCAAATTGGAAATAGATGTTCAACATTTCAGAAAACTTATGACTGAATACCTCGTTACGTTCTAAGCTTTAAAAAAATAATTTTTTTCAGAGTAACCAGAAATAATTTATACTCCTTCTTAAACAGCAAAGCTGAATTATTTACTCTGTTAATTAATGGATATTTCTTGTAGGATACATTATGCTGCGAATATGCACTGTTTGCTACAACACATCCGATACATAGGAATTGCTTACACGCCTCAACCTAACACATTCTAACACACCAGTAATTACGCCCGCATTTGCATGCCCTCGGCACGCATCCGCATAAGCATTTTTCGCAGGCGTGAGAAAAAATACACGCACAACCTACGTAAGCGCATCGCGCGTGTGTTATTCCGCGTGTTTGGAAAGGCGTGCCGCACGCGCGCGGCAGCGCGTTCGCGTCCGCCCCCGCCTACAATCCCCGCCCTCATCCCTCACCCCCTTCCCCCGCCCGCGGCGTCACCCCTACACCGCTTTCGTCCCCCGGCCCTGTCCTCATTTGTGCCGTTACCTGCGTATTCACTTCTGCCATAGCCTCCTCCCCCTGCGACCACGCCCCCTTCTCCCCACTTCCACCACCGCCTTCGCTCTCACCTACGCTCACGCCTCCTCCCGCGTCCCTGCTCGCGCCTCGGCTTCTGGCGCACACATACAAAAGCGAGCTCGAGCTTCCTCGTCTGGCGATTTGCTTCTGCTCCAGCCTCCTCCTGCGTCTCGCGCCCCGCCCCCGCCTACCGCCTAATTAAGTTCCCCGTCGCTTTTATCGACCGTCGCTCGCCCGCTCGCTTCGCGCCCTCTTTCCATACGCCCGCTTTTCCGACACGCGCGCGCACGCTCGTCGAAACGTCATCGCCGATTCACCGGCGCCTTCCGTCTCTGCGACTAGCGGTAGAGAGCGAAGAACTGCAAATCCGTAAGTAGACATTCACGGCGGAAACGGTGCAACCACACAGTGTACGAATAAAAGATTTCTTGGAGATGTATTGGATTGTTTTTTATGATGAATCTAGCACTTGACTGTGAACATACCTGGAATTGACGGATTGTGGATTGCATTAACCCTCCATCCCTACCGTGAGGTCCATGCCTACCCCAACGCTGTTTCCAAGCTTGAATGTCTTCTCTAAAGGATTCAGTTCACACCTCTGTCTTGAGTACCTGCTCCTCCATTCACCAAGCAGTCGACACAAGTGCGTGCTCCTGGAATGTGAATCACTCCCTTATTTTAGGCAAATATATCGGCTGGGCATTTTCGGGACCTGCGCGGATCCCGCAGTAGCTTTTGGTTATGCTATATTTTCGAGTTTTTCTTTCAACTAGTTTTGTGTAGATGAGTGGGTGTGATAGTGCCGGTGCATGTCTGCGCGTGCACGTGAGTGGGCGTGCATGAGTGTGAGTGCGAGTGTGTGGATCCGTTTGCGATTTTTTTCTGATGTTGAGAAAACTTAATATTCTCAAATGTAGACTTTTGTTTTTTACTTTATTTCCATAATTATGTAGAAGTGGGATATTAAATAACATGCTTCTGGTATACGAGTACAATACCAAATAGCATTTCTGTTTGCCTTATGAAGTGGTGAAGTGATTGAAAGAAATACTGATTACGGTTAAAACTTTCTGGAAATTCAAAGTAAAATTGGAGGTGGCACTATTTTTTTTCAAATTCTCCACCTCTACCCACTATTAAAATCGTATTCTACACTCCCGACAACGTACTAATAACACTAAGAAAAACAAATAAAACTTTTTAAATTTTGCATGCAGCACAACCAATTACACCAAGTATACCATGATGTTTTGAATTTTCGCACGCATGTTTGGTCTGAAAATTTCCCAACTATTCTAACATCAAAATATGACTCACTCCACATGAAAAAGTTTTTCCCAGTAAAACACACGAGGTCGTACAACAGTAATGACATTTTACATCGACAATACAAGACAGCCAAAACGGTACAGACTGGAGCTTAAACCAAACTGTCTGGCGCTGTCATGAATAGGGCAACATCGGAACTTGGGGAACTCCATGGCCTGATGGCAGGAGACAGTCACGTGACCCAAGTGTCGCAGCCCCTCCCTCTCTCTCTGACACACACACATACACACACACTCACACACACCATGCTGTGTCGACCCTTAGTGCACAAAATCTACCGCCGGCATCCATCCTTTCGTCTTCCTGGCTCCACCACAATGATGACCACGACAGGAGAGCTTTTTCAGCGAAATCTGGCCATACACTCACTCTCTCGCGGCCACTAATTGGATCTGCACATGCGACCCCTTCAAGGCATTCTACATGCATTAATACCAACACGCATGCAAATTGCACAAACATTTGTAGTGAAGCTTGAGCAAACTGGAATGATATTATTGCTCATTTGATTTGATATTTACGCTATACAATAAACAATAATAAGGAAATCCTAGGGTAATCAATGCGTACAAAGCTTGAATACGATCGCCGCTGTTCGTATGTACTGAATAAAACCGCTTTGTCTACGTAGATTTCATAAAACTTTGAATGAATTTTTTCAACAAAGTTTACAGTAACAAAATAACAGTATTGTGTATCCTCTGACTTAAAAAGACTACCTTGTGTATTGTATTTTCCTGCGTATAATATTTATTTTAAAAATTTAAAATTTGTTGTTATATTCCAAAATATTTCTTTGTACAGTATCAATGAAATATGATATAGAGTATCATATTTCAGTATTGATAAAAATATATATTATTTGTTCACACTGGAGTGTATTTGATTCCAATGCTATGAAAACTCATAAAGCGAGTGGGGTCCAAACAGACCCCACGGTAGGAAACGTGTCCCGAAGCCCCACGGACGGAGAGTTAAAATATTATATGATTTGATATATGATATGCTATGATATATATTATACGATTCGATCTGATGATCGGGCAATATCGAGAATAAGAGGCACAGGAATCTGGAGAACTTCGACGAAGCCTGCCGCGAACCAACTTTTTCAATCAGAAATTGCACGTGGCTCAATGGGGATTTGAACTTCAGTATCCACAGAGGGGGAAGTAGACCACTGGCAGCTACGTTGCAACTAGCCCCGATGACGTTGAGTAAGCGAGATGAGCGTAATTGGTGGCGACAGAGATGCAAGTAGTCGTTAAAATCAATGATTAAAACGTCTTAATGAATATTATTCAAATATCTCACTACTTCCCTAACCAGGGGTGGGGTGAGGTAAAAATATGCAGAATAGAAAGTGATTGAGGGAGTAATAACTGCACTAGATACTTTTTTTTTTTTTTTTTTTATTTTTATTTATTTTCCACAGGCCAGCATAATTGCTTTACAGGGATTGTTTTCATTTAAACCAACTCAAACCACAAAACTTACAAAAATAAATAACCAACAGACAGTACAATTCAATCATCGAAGGAACAAGGGATAACATTCATATAATACATTCATTCTTTAATAAGTAGAATTAAGGGAAGCCCAACAAGTTCCTCATTATTGTTTATTATTTTTCAGATTTTGTTTTGTTTGTTTATTATTGTTCAAATTCTGAAAGATTTATGGGGGGTCAGCAAATTGGATTAAATATTTGTCATATGGGAATCTGTTTTTGATTCGAGAAGTTGTTGCTGATTGACCAAGGTTATAATAGTCAGTTGCTGGTATATTATGTAAATATGTGAAAAAAGAATGTGAACGTTTGAGCATTGTTTGGTGGATAGTTTCTGTTTTTAATTCTGAGTGTAATTGACTGTTTCTAATGAACCAGGGGGCGTTTACAGCTATACGAAGGATTTTGTTTTGGAAGGTTTGTATTTTCTTTATATTAGTTGCGGCAGTGTTGTACCATATCGGGCATGCATACATTATAATGGGAAGAACTATTGCTTTGTAAAGCACTAATGTACATTCTGTTTTGAGGGCGCTTTTTCTGTTAATTAATGGATATAATTTATGTAGTCTTCTGTTTGCTTGTATAATTTTGTCATTTATATGATTAGTCCATGTTAGTCTGGTATCCATTAATACACCGAGATATTTTATCGCTTTGTTTTTTGGTAACCAATCAAGTGTTTTATCAAATAGCTTTAGAGGTTTGGGTTTCGTGGTTATTGGACTTAGTGTAAATATTTTGCTAAACATTTATTGGGATTTAATTTATTTTCCATTTATCTGCCATAGTGTTACCTTGTTTAATTCATCTTGTAAATTTTCTATAGCAGTATTCAGGCATTTGTTGGAGGTTAATATTGCACTGTCATCGGCAAATAATGCTACTGTGGTGTTTTGAGTTGTTGGGAAGTCAGCTGTGAATATGTTGAACAAGGTTTGCAGATAATGGGCTACCTTGTGGTACTCCTGCTGTGATTTCTTTTGTAAGAATAGGTGGAATTTATTCTCACAGAAAAAACTCTTTCTTTAAGAAGCTTTGTATTATTTTCACTAGGTAATGGGGTAGGCCTGATTCTTGTAATTTAAATATCAAACCCTCGTGCCAAACTCTGTCGAAAGCTTGAGTTACGTCCAAGAAAACTGCTAGAGAATGCTTTTTTTGTTCAAAACTTTGTATACTAGTTCAGTGATTCTTAAAAGTTGGTGTGTAGTTGAGTATTTTTCTTTAAATCCAATTGGAAATGTGGTATGTATGATATTTCGTTTATGTATTTCAGAAGTCGTTTAAGTATTAATTTTTCTATTACTTTAGCTATTATAGGGATTAGGCTTATGGGTCTATAGTTTTCTGTATATGCTGAGTTTTTACCAGGTTTTGGTATTGGACTTATTATAGAATGTTTCCATTTTGTGGGATAGTACCCTATTCTTACATTGAATTGAATATTGCAGTAAGTAGCCTATAGTTTTCTTATTTAGTTTTTGTAAAATTATGGTAGGAATTTGGTCTATTCCAGCTGATTTTTTCTTAGGCAGGTGTTTAATTGTTTGGTATGTTTCATTTGGTGATATATATTTTACTGGATGTGGAACTGTTATTATTTCATTATTAATAATTTGGATTGTGTTGTTATTATTTGAAGTTGGATTTAGAGGCAAAAGTTTCTTGAAAATGTTCCGCTAATATTTCACACTTCTCTTTTGTTGTTGTAGCTTTTTTATCTAATTTCTTTAACTCAGGTATAATTGTTTGGTTCTTTCAATATTTGTTTTGGTAACCTGCCATAAGTTGTTGTCTTTAGGGTTTATTTTTTAATGTGATTTTATATATTGTTGGATTCTGTGTTCATCTAGTGCTGTTTTTACTTGGCATGTTAGTTTGTTTAGCACTTTCTTTTGAAATCTGGGCTTCTGTATTGCTGCCATTGCGTCGTATTCTGTGTTTCTTTTGAATTAATTTTTCGGATGTTAACAGGTATGGTTTGTTGCATTATTTAGGTTTATGATTAGGATTAGTATTTGCCTCTTTCGCTGCGTTTTGGATAATTTTAGTGATGGGTATCAACTGCAAAATCAATCTCTTCTTTGTTTTTCATGAATCGGTTTATGGGAAGGGCGTTATCAACATTTGTTTGGAATTTTATCCAATCTATTGTTTTTTTGTATTTATACTATGGGGCAATTCTGCTCTTAATGTAAGTACATATCTGAAGTGAGTATTACAGGACAGTGATCAGAGTCTAATTCAGGTAAAGAATGAGCATAGAGGGTATGAGTTAGGTTTTTAATGATGGCAATGTCTAAGATATCTGGTTGTGCGTTACGATTTTTCGGGTAGTGAGTAGGATTTGTTGGTGCTATGATTTGGAAGTTTAAATTTGTTGAAGCTTTTAGTAATTTTCTTCCATTTGGATGTGTTCATTTGCAGCCCCAATTGATAGTTTGCTATTTAAATCACCCATTAAAATGGTAGGTTCTGAACTTTGTAATATTTGCTTTAATTCATTTATATTGATTTGTTTTTTAGGTGGTTTTATATGCTGATATGATATTTAGATATTCATTTCCTAACGTTATTTTCACTGCAATCAGTTCAAGATCATTCAATTTTGGGATAGAAATTAATGACTGGTCCAGTTTCTTTGATTATGATGGCTACTACTCCTCCGGCTGCATGTTGACATATTCTGTCTTCTCTGTAGCAGTTATATCCTGGTATTTTAAATGTTTGTCCTGGTACTAAGTGTGTTTCTGTTATGCATGCAATTGTTATTGAATGATTTTTTAGGAAGTGAATAAGTGTGTTTCTTTTATTTAATAATCCATTTGCATTCCAATTTAGAAGTGTTATAGATTTTTAAGTTGGGCTGCTTATCCATTTCTTATTATATTTGATATTGGTTTGACACTATGCTTTGAATTTGAGGAATTATTGTTGCTATTATTTGATTAACTATTGTGGTAACAGCTGCATCAATATTTGTGTTATGTTTGTATTGAATATTGTTTGTGAAACTGTTTGAGCATATGTGGTGTGTGGGTAAGTTTTGTCTGTTATTAAATGTGCATTGGGTGTGTAATGGATTGTGATTAATATGTGTTTGTTGTTGGTATGTTTGTGAGTTGGTTTTACTTTCCATAAATATTTTGAGATTGTAGAAGTTTGATACTGGTTATTGAGTTGAGATTGTTGTTGCATTTTCTTTCTTTTTGGGAAGTATTTGCATTGATCTGATGTAGCCATATGATTCCTTTAACATAGAGTACAGATTGGGGGTGGTGGGTTTGTTATGATAATAATAGAATCACACGTCTTTTGTCAGTGGTTTTGTGTGCAGTAGCCACACTTTGGGGCCATTGTGCAATAATTTTTTGTGTGTCCATGAATGAAACATTTTTTACATGGGGTGGACCCTTGGGGTTTTTCTTCTTAATTCTACTTTCACAATACAGGTGAAGTAATTTATCTAGGTTAAATATTTCTTTTCCTTCATTGAATTTGCTAGTTCTAATGCAACTACCTTAAAGGGTATTGTTCTCTGTTAGTTAGTCTAGTTACCTTTTTTATTGGATAATTTAGGCTTTTAATTCATTAAAAATCTCTTCCTCAGTGAATATAGGGGTACATTTTTATTACAACTGATAAGTTTTTTCTGATTGTATACAGTATGTGTAATAAGGCACTATTTTTCATCACAATATTTTCTAACTGTACGGTATGTCAGTTACATTTTTTTAGAAATATTTTTACCGAATCTCCTGTGGTTTTAAGTGTGAATCCATTTCCTATTAAATTGTGTGAGATCTTTTGTTAGGAGTGTTATGTTTCCTGCATTTCTAATGCATATGGGAGGTATTTTTACATTTTTCATTTGTGGTTCTAAATTAATTACATTGTCATTTGGTTCTTCAATTGTTTTCTAAGATTGAGTATTTATTTGTTAGAGTAAGGTTCTTTTGTTGCAACTATTATATTAGCAGTTCTATCGCGCTTTGCGTCACTATAGTCACTTACTTTTGTGGATCCTCTTTTTTTTGTTATCTGCATATGTGCACTTGTTGATTGTTGTTCACGTGCTGTTTCTTCCTGAAGTATCTTCTGCATGGTGTTGGTATTCAGGCGTTTTGTGTACGTTCCACAGGTGCTCGTGGGACATATTCTGCTGCTGCCCCCTCGTTGTTTGTTGCACCGGACAGAGAATGTTGAAGTTGTTGTTGTAGTATTTGGTTTTGTTGTTCTAATTTTTGAAGATGTTCTTGTAGCATATGATTTTGATGTAGTAGATGTTGGTATTGTTGCTGAATATCTACCATTTGGTTTTCGTGTGTGAACTGCGAATTTGCAAGTGTTGCATACGAGTCACTTGTACTTTCATTGTTTAGTAGTTCTATGGAACTGCTGATATGTCCCCCTAGGGGGACATCTTCTGATAACATTTTAGATATTTCACTGTCTTGTTTAGTTGGATTGTTTATTCTATTACTTACTTTTTAGTTCTGTATTGTCACGAAACTGGAGATAACCTCACTTTAAGAATTTGTCTATGTGACGGTGCACTTGTCTTGATAATATAATTGTTCGTATTATAGTTTTGCCGCAATGCGGCAAAACGAGCGTGGTCTACGCCTATGCAGAAGAATTATCGATCGCACAAGCACTGATAAGACTTTGATTCAAGCACTGCTAACTGCACAAGCAACTCGGCTCTAGGTTACGTCCGTCCCGCTTGGCGGTTGAGAGCAGAA
>JAHLJT010008446.1:220632072-220642946 GCA_031308135.1 Acheta domesticus | reverse complement strand
TCTCAGGCATTTGTTGGAGGTTAATATTGCACTGTCATCGGCAAATAATGCTACTGTGGTGTTTTGAGTTGTTGGGAAGTCAGCTGTGAATATGTTGAACAAGGTTGCAGATAATGGGCTACCTTGTGGTACTCCTGCTGTGATTTCTTTTTGTAAAGAATAGGTGGAATTTATTCTTACAGAAAAAACTCTTTCTTTTAAGAAGCTTTGTATTATTTTCACTAGGTAATGGGGTAGGCCTGATTCTTGTAATTTAAATATCAAACCCTCGTGCCAAACTCTGTCGAAAGCTTGAGTTACGTCCAAGAAAACTGCTAGAGAATGCTTTTTTTGTTCAAAACTTTTGTATACTAGTTCAGTGATTCTTAAAAGTTGGTGTGTCGTTGAGTATTTTTCTTTAAATCCAAATTGGAAATGTGGTATGTATGATATTTCATTTGTGTATTTCAGAAGTCGTTTAAGTATTAATTTTTCTATTACTTTAGCTATTATAGGGATTAGGCTTATGGGTCTATAGTTTTCTGTATATGCTGGGTTTTTACCAGGTTTTGGTATTGGAATTATTATAGAATGTTTCCATTTTGTGGGATAGTACCCTATTCTTAACATTGAATTGAATATTGCAGTTAAGTAGCCTATAGTTTTCTTATTTAGTTTTTGTAAAATTATGGTAGGAATTTGGTCTATTCCAGCTGATTTTTTCTTAGGCAGGTGTTTAATTGTTTGGTATGTTTCATTTGGTGATATATATTTTACTGGATGTGGAACTGTTATTATTTCATTATTAATAATTTGGATTGTGTTGTTATTATTTGAAGTTGGATTTAGAGCAAAAGTTTCTTGAAAATGTTCCGCTAATATTTCACACTTCTCTTTTGTTGTTGTAGCTTTTTTATCTAATTTCTTTAACTCAGGTATAATTGTTGGTTCTTTCAATATTTGTTTTGTAACCTGCCATAAGTTGTTGTCTTTAGGGTTTATTTTTTTAATGTGATTTTTATATTGTTGGATTCTGTGTTCATCTAGTGCTGTTTTACTTGGCATGTTAGTTTGTTTAGGCACTTTCTTTTAAATCTGGGCTTCTGTATTGCTGCCATTGCCGTCGTATTCTGTGTTTTCTTTTGAATTAATTTTTCGATGTTAACAGGTATGGTTTGTTGCATTAATTTAGGTTTATGATTAGGATTAGTATTTGCCTCTTTCGCTGCGTTTTGGATAATTTTAGTGAGGGTATCAACTGCAAAATCAATCTCTTCTTTGTTTTCATGAATCGGTTTATGGGAAGGGCGTTATCAACATTTGTTTGGAATTTTATCCAATCTATGTTTTTGTATTTATACTATGGGGCAATTCTGCTTTTAATGTAGTACATATCTGAAGTGAGTATTACAGGACAGTGATCAGAGTCTAATTCAGGTAAAGAATGAGCATAGAGGGTATGAGTTAGGGTTTTTAATGATGGCAAGGTCTACGATATGGTTGTGCGTTACGATTTTTCGGGTAGTGAGTAGGATTTGTTGGTGCTATGATTTGGAAGTTTAAATTTGTTGAAGCTTTTAGTAATTTTCTTCCATTTGGTGTGTTCACTTTGCAGCCCCAATTGATATGTTTGCTATTTAAATCACCCATTAAAATGGTAGGTTCTGAACTTTGTAATATTTGCTTTAATTCATTTATATTGATTTGTTTTTTAGGTGGGTTATATGCTGATATGATATTTAGATATTCATTTCCTAACGTTATTTTCACTGCAATCAGTTCAAGATCATTCAATTTTGGGATAGAAATTAATGACTGGTCCAGTTTCTTTTTGATTATGATGGCTACTCCTCCGGCTGCATGTTTGACATATTCTGTCTTCTCTGTAGCAGTTATATCCTGGTATTTTAAATGTTTGTCCTGGTACTAAGTGTGTTTCTGTTATGCATGCAATTGTTATTGAATGATTTTTTAGGAAGTGAATAAGTGTGTTTCTTTTATTTAATAATCCATTTGCATTCCAATTTAGAGTGTTATAGATTTAAGGTTGGGCTGCTTATCCATTTCTTATTATATTTGCTATTTGGTTGACCACTATGCTTTGAATTTGAGGAATTATTGTTGCTATTATTTGATTAACTATTGTGGGTAAACATCAGGCATCAATATTTGTGTTATGTTGATGGAATATTGTTTGTGAACTGTTTTGAGCAATATGTGGGTGTGGGTAAGTTTTGTCTGTTATAAATTGTCATTGGTGTGTGTAATGGATTGTGATTAATATTTGTTGTTGTTGGTATGGTGTGTGTGAGTTGGTTTTATTTTCATAAATATTTTGAGATTGTAGAGTTTGATATTGTTATTGAGTTGAGATTGTTGTTGCATTTTCTTTCTTTTTGGGAAGTATTTGCATTGATCTGATGTAGCCATATGATTTCCTTTACATAGAGTACAGATTGGGGGTGGTGGGTTGTTGATAATAATAGATCACAGTCTTTTGTCCAGTGGTTTTGTGTTGCAGTATCCACACTTTGGGGCCATTGTGCAATAATTTTTTGTGTGTCCATGAATGAAACATTTTTTACATTGGGGTGGACCTTGGGGTTTTCTTCTTAATTCTACTTTCACAATACAGTGAAGTAATTTATCTAGTTTAAATATTTCTTTTCCTTCTATTGAATTTGCTAGTTCTAATGCAACTACCTTAAAGGGTATTTGTTCTCTGTTAGTTAGTCTAGTTACCTTTTTTATTGGATAATTTAGGCTTTCTAATTCATTAAAAATCTCTTCCTCAGTGAATATTAGGGGTACATTTTTTATTACAACTGATAAGTTTTTTCTGATTGTATACAGTATGTGTAATAAGGCACATTATTTTCATCACAATATTTTCTAACTGTACGGTATTCAGTTACATTTTTTAGAAATATTTTTACCGAATCTCCTGTGGTTTTAAGTGTGAATCCATTTCCTATTAATTGTGTGAGATCTTTTGTTAGGAGTGTTATGTTTCCTGCATTTCTAATGCATATGGGAGGTATTTTTACATTTTCATTTTGTGGTTCTAAATTAATTACATTGTCATTTGGTTCTTCAATTGTTTCTAAGATTGAGTATTTATTTGTTAGAGTAAGGTCTTTGTTGCACTATTATTTAGCATTCTACGCTTTGCGTCACTATAGTCACTTACTTTTGTGGATCCTCTTTTTTTGTTATCTGCAGATGTGCACTTGTTGATTGTTGTTCACTGCTGTTTCTTCCTGAAGTATCTTCTGCATGGTGTTGGTATTCAGGCGTTTGTGTACGTTCCACAGGTGCTCGTGGGACATATTCTGCTGCTGCCCCCTCGTTGTTTGTTGCACCGGACAGAGAATGTTGAAGTTGTTGTTGTAGTATTTGGTTTTGTTGTTCTAATTTTTGAAGATGTTCTTGTAGCATATGATTTGATGTAGTAGATGTTGGTATTGTTGCTGAATATCTACCATTTGGTTTTCGTGTGTGAACTGCGAATTTGCAAGTGTTGCATACGAGTCACTTGTACTTTCATTGTTTAGTAGTTCTATGGAACTGCTGATATGTCCCCCTAGGGGGACATCTTCTGATAACATTTTAGATATTTCACTGTCTTGTTTAGTTGGATTGTTTATTCTAGTACTTACTTTTTAGTCTGTATTGTCACGAAACTGGAGATAACCTCACTTTAAGAATTTGTCTATGTGACGGTGCACTTGTCTTGATAATATAATTGTTCGTATTATAGTTTTGCCGCAATGCGGCAAAACGAGCGTGGTCTACGCCTATGCAGAAGAATTATCGATCGCACAAGCACTGATAAGACTTTGATTCAAGCACTGCTAACTGCACAAGCAACTCGGCTCTAGGTTACGTCCGTCCCGCTTGGCGGTTGAGAGCAGACTACGCACTAGATACTAAAGCGTAGTTGCCTATTTATAACATGAGATTTCGAACAATTCTCAACCAGCGTGCGATTCTCTTTATGTCCTCGCCCTTCGTAAGAAGAGAAAGTAGGGAAACGTGTCCCGTGAAAACGTATCCCGGAAAAATCGTGTGCCGAAAAACTGGGAATTGTCAATAGAAATATCATAGCTGAGTCTGGCAATGAAAAAGTGCATAAAGTTTGTTCTTATACGTTCTAAATTACTTCCTCTAACACATGTAGTCAGAATGCAACGTCTAGGCAATATCTTCTTGATAGCAAAACTTCGCATGATAGCATGAATTCGCATTCCTCAACCGATTTAAGGGAACTCGAGCCCTCTGGTTTTTAAATGGATATTTTGATTTTTTTTAGATTTTACATTAAGCCTGAGCTATATATTCAAAAGTTTCTAAAAAATGGCTCAAAAATATTTTATTAAACTTTGTCCTCGGAATATGTAAAAGACGTTTAAAATAATGGCGCAGGTCTCATTTTCCTTCAAATCCCTGATTATAAGGAAATTGCAAAAGTTCAAAACTTCTTGGGCATTTTCCTACAACTACAGTATTCAAGACGGAGATTTTTTCCTTAAAGAAAAATATGTTCTTAAAAGATATCTTAAAATAAGGTCATGTACAATTGTAGGAAAATATGGATAGTTTTAGCGTAATTTTGTGTGAAATATAGACAACAGTAAAAGAATATTTTCTCAAAAAACAATTTTTCTCTTGAAATTTTCTCCTCGTATGTATCACAGGACGATATAAAATGGTGCTAGTCCCATTTTCGGGGAACTCTGTATTTTCGAAAATTGCGAAAAATTTATCTTGAAAAAATATAATATTGAAGATAAAATATTTTAACTTGAAATATTTTTAAAAAATTGTATCTTTAAAAAAGGTCTTGTAGAACATTTGTTTGAATAAGAGATTTTACGTAATGTCTGCATGAAGTTAAAGTAAATATAAAAAACACGTTTTCAAAAACCGGTCAAAATTTTCCTCTTCCAATTTTTTTCAAGGATAGAACAAGGAACGTTTAAAAGAATGGTGCAGGTCACATTTTCAATGAACTCTAAATTTTTGAAAATTGTAAATTTAAAAATAATGCCCGAAAGTGTGTGCTATTGTAGCACTACTAGTTGGTTCTAGTCATAATTTATACCAGTTTGGACTTCAACGAAAAAGTGTTCTGCTTTGATAAGCATTTTTAAAATTTATTTTGTTAACGGTGTTAATAATGTATGTAATTATTATTTAGTTTATCGATGTTCTTCGGTTATTTATTACAATTATTCCACTGACTTTGCTGTTTATTTTACATTTTCATCCTTTAAGATTGATTCGTTTTCAGTTCATTGTATTTGCTGACATAAAGAAAAATGTCTTCGGCCGTTAAAAGTTAACTGTTAAAATTCAACGTGATTCGACATTTTCCAAAAATGTCAAATATTCATAACCTAAAAGTCTAATGTACTGATAAAATTGCATGTTTTCTCCGTAAAAGCTGATATCATGCTTGGGGCGGAAGCACAGCAACGTAGCTCTGCTATCCATTAACCCTATCTTTCATTCTCACCCGCATTACCCGCTCATTGTGCCTACGATGACTGGTGATGACGAATCAGGGAAAACTATTTATCAGTGTAAATCAGTTGTCAGTTCGTTGTGTTGAGTACGATGTCCAAATAAACAAACTTGTCTGAGACTCGTAATTTTGAAGCACAGTTACAGCTGCATTATCACGGATATACATTCCAATTAATGAGAACATTAGATCAGAATAAAAATTCTTTGATACATTGATGTTCATATTTTGAATATAATGTTAATTCAATGTATTAATAATATTTCACGATTATTTTATTCCATTAATTACATATTAATGCTATGCCGGACTCGAAGAAAAGCAACAAATGTGTGTGTGTGTGTGGGGTGTCAACAGGTAACGCCAAAATAAATTGTAACATATTATTGGAAAGAAAATTTTATATTTTTAAGAATTAACGCCACATGCATTTAGCAATATATTGAATCATTGTCTGCAAGTTTCACGAAGTGGTTACTTACGGCCACGGTTTCAAGTCTTTTTGGTTCACATCCGATAAGCGCTGAAAAAAGAAAATTTCATTAAGAGGGAAAAACGTTCTGATAATAGGGAGTTTTGTGCACCCTTGAAAGTTAAAGCACAATCGATCTTCTGCGCATGAGAAGTTTAAGTTTCGCATCACTTTAGTGCATTTGCGCATGCGCAGAAAATCGATAGTGCTCAATGCTATGGCTTGCACAAACTCCCTAATAAAAGTGCTAAACGATGAAACAGTAACTGTAATTCCCCCTAAGAAATGATAGAGAAAATAACTACACCAGGATGTGTCGCATTGGTATGCAACTGTTAAGCTTGCGTGGGATTATGATAAGAAAAAGATATCAGGAAATTAGAAAATATTTCCTGATATCTTTTCCTTGTCATATCTCTGATGGGAAGTTGACAACGAAGTACAAACTTGACACTTAGCTTTACTGGATAATTATGAAATGATGAATGGTGATTTAGATTTATGTGGGATACGTGGGGATTTAACTTGGCCTATCACGCCACAGGCGTTAAGGTGGAAGCACGCATGCCTTCCACGAGTATCGAACCGCATACAAAACCTTAGCGAGAAAAGCTAGATCAACTTCACCCGCTGTCTGGCTTCTCTAATAGGTATTTTTTTGTGGTTTCTCCAATCAATATCACGCGAATGCCGGAGCAGTACCTTAACAAACGAGCCATGTACCGCGTGCAATCTATCCTTCCTCATCCTTGGGTCCTAGGGCGGGGTGTCGGCTGTCCCGTTGGGGAATTACTTGGAGAGGGGAACTCTGCTAGCCGACATGTAGGTTGGCGTCGGATCTCACGTTCCGGCGAGGGTGAAATACCGCCAGATTATTCCTCCCGGGATGTAATATCCACTACACTCACCGGGCTAATGCCGCTGATGCTGCCCGGAAACAATTAATCTAACCTAACGAGGAGTGGTGGTCACCGCAGTCGTCTGTACAATTCAGGTCGGAGCTTCATACATCTCTCTTTCCAATAGTTTGGCTTATCGCGTCTGTTTCCATTTTCAAAGTCTCTGACATAATCATAACACTGTTACAAGCGCCAATAGTGCTCGCAAAGATAGACGTTATCTGAAAAAGACATTCACTACTAAAAAAGACGGTTTTTAATACGTGTGCATCGTCAACTCGAATTGGTTCAATTTCCCCCTAAGGGGAAATTGGAACAAATACAACAAAAGTTGGAACAAAAAAAGTGTACTGAAACGTTTAAACGTAATGGGTTATTGAACTACATTTACACCCTAAAAATACGTGTTAAATTTAACTTTCTTAATAAAACCATCAGCAGAGATTCCCGGCAGTGGTTCCGGCCGCCCGGGGATGAGCCACACGTTGGCAGAGGCTAAACGCCCTCATGTGCGCCGCCGTGCGGTCGGGTGGAGCCCTTTTACGACGCCTCGCCACCCTCGTGCGCCTCGCGCCGCCCCTGATGAACACCCTCGGCGCTGACACGATGAGTCGGCAATGGAACGTGACGCGCGCGCGCCTCTATCGTCTGCAAACATGTTGCGGCGCGGGGGAACGGGGCCGGGCAGATAGGCGTGAGAGCGCATACGAGACACTTTCCCCCTCCCGTCCACCCCCTCGACTATGGAATGGCGGTGGGGGGAGGGTCAAGCGGGGGGGTGGAGGCTGAGGGGTCGCCGCCGTTTGGATTCGTGTCGCTTCATCGGAATTAGTATTGTTTATGCGGCGGCTGTCGTTTGCTTTAGCCGCCGCGCGCCGCCGGAGCCCGCACACCGCGCGGCGATAACGGAAATGCTCCCGCTATTATCTATCTCGCCGCGGGTGGCAGCAGCGTTGCAGGGCAGCGAGGCTTTATGGCGTAAAGGACGCGGGGGGGGGGGGTAGGGGAGGAGAATTATCCCGTCATCCCTTTCGCGGTGGCGGCCAACCTCACTGCGCCCGATTTTCTTGGCCCTGCGCTCTGCCCTCGCACCGTGCTGAGTACGACGTACGCGGATAGCTTTTACATGCTTTACACTTGGAGTCGCTGCTGCGATAGCTCAGCGGCAGCACCGTTGCCTCTGCCGCGTCGTTGCCAGGAGTTCCTAGTGGTCGAGTCCCTAAGGTGGAGTTTTTCGACACTACCTACTCAAGGCCGGTCGAATTCAACTGCCTGGAAAGTAATTTTAGGAATGCTGCTCCGTTGGATAGTTTCCGTGGTTTATCCGATCGATACCAGGCGAATGCCGGAGCAGTACCGTAACAAACGGGTCACGGACCGCCCGCGAACTTTTCTTCTTATCCTTGTCTCCCTATACACACATACACACAATAGACTGATCCTTATTTGCACTATCACACACTCGTGGGAGGTTGGAGCTAGTCCGACAAGTATGTCGTTCCTGGGGCGGAAGGAATACCGCCACCTTCCCAGATGTAAAATGCACCACATTTACGGGATATGTATTCGACGCAGCCGGAATCATTAAATTCTCTTTCATAAATATATGACTTTAATGACCAATTTTTTAACAAACAAGCATCACCACCATTACACTACAAAACATACCGACATTTTACCGCGTTTCGGCCATACATGATTAAAGGTTTTTAAAGTCCTATGTAGTTGTAGTTCATTCATTGTTTTAAAAATCAAGTATGGAATTCATCTAAAACATTTAACATCATTTATGCAACAGGGGGCATGAAAAAAAAAACACATCTTTTAGCAGTTCTATTAAATCCATAGTTCACTGCAAGCATCCGAGGCGAATAAAGCACATCACATAAAAATTCTACCCTCAGTGGAGGGAGTGAACACATAAAAAGACACTAACATTATAATGCTTATACCTCAAGCCTTCGATAAGGCCTACGCTAATGTAGAGGAAAACAGGCAACCGAGTCAATCATCCCCGGCACTTTCCGCGTCATCAACTTCCCTTGTATCGCCGCCACTCTGACCGCGCACCCCCTTCTTCATCGCCAGCCCCATCATCCACCAACCCTCCGATTCCTTCCTTTCTTCGCCCCACCACTTCCGACTGCGCTCCATCCCGCCCCGGCCCACCCCGCATTGCCACTCCCACAACTTCCCAGTGCTAAATTTCGTCCCGGCCCTCCCATCCCCTCCCTTCCCCGCCTCACCCCTCCCCTCCGCGCACCTTCCCACCCCGCCCCGCCCCTCCCCGCTCCGCTCAGCTCCGCTCCTCTCCACTCCGCCCGCCCCGCCTTATTTCTTCCCTATCCCGCCACGTCCCATTCCGTTGTATTCTGTCCCGTTCTGCCCCCGCTGCCTCTAACGTCCCTCCGACGCAGAAGGCGTCGTGTGGCGTGGCGTGGTGTAGAGTGGGTGGCGTGGCGTGGCGTGGTGCAGCATGGCTGGGCGCCTCGCCTCGTCGCGTCGCGTCTCGCCTCGGAGCCGCACCCCTTTGGGCGTGACGGCGCAATTCCGGAGGCTGCCTTCTCCGGGAGCGCGCGCGGGCGAGAAGCGTCGAGGCGGCGGGGCGGGGCGGGGCGGGGCGGGGCGGGGTGGGCGACGACAGACGTGGTGGGTATGCGCGCTATCTAAATACGCGGATAGTGACGTCATCGTGGATGCGTTGTTAGGATGCTCGGCGCCCCTTAACTTAGGCAGTCGCGTCTTGTTCCGCGACGTTGGTGGTCGTGCGACGCACTACGGTCACTGACTAGGGAAGTAATATTCAGAGAAAATGTTCAACATATGTTGATAACGCAGAAGGCTGTAGATGCAACCACATGTCGTAAAGGAGTGATTTCAACGCAAGGCTGTGATGTTCACCTTGCAATTTTCTCACGGGAAACACCAAAACAAAGTACCCTCATTATTATTATTTTCGTAGAAAAAACGAGAAATACGACGTCGTTCTCTTTTCCTTCCCTGTCCTCTCCTTCATCGCCCACCAACCCTCGCCACTCCATCCTCTATATTCGGTCACCATTCCATCATGAGTATGTGACAGGAAGAAGATATTGCATATATACCGAATACGAAGATTTGATAAATTGTGTGCTCAGTGACAATAATCGTTGCGTTCCAGCTACTATGACCGGGAAGTCCTATGGTTCGAGCCTCGACGTTGGTGGATCTTTGACATTAACTTTATAGCTGGTCCAATTTAGATGCTCTGTTTGGAGGAGAATTCTTGCTAAGGGGCGCCGATCATCCTAATAACGCATCCACGATGACGTCACTATCCGCGTATTTAAACAGCTGCCAGCTACCCTCATCCGAATTTTCCGTGTTTGCTCTTATCAATACCAGATGAATGCCTGAGAAGTACCCTAACAAACGGGCTGCGGAGCGCGCACGATCGTTCCTTCCTCATCTATGTACCCTGTTTTTCCTCCACATCCTCCTTTCTCTCCATGTCTCTTCTTTTTCTTCCGTATGCACACATGCACATCCCGGGAGACCAGTCGAGAGCTTACAGCTAATTACGACTGGGGCGGTGCCCCGCAGGTGAGATAACCGGAGGGGAAAATTCTACAAGTACACATGTAGATTGGTGCCGGTTCTCACAGCATCAGGGACGGTAACCTGTTAAATCCCTACTATAATACGCACTACACGTACGGGACTAATTGCTAAAGTATAATGCGTTCGGAATTACGAACTCCCTATATGAAGTTGGGCATTCTGACCCTTTGGAATGATAAGGTTACAATATTGTCGTTTTCCAGCAAATTGATGCCAAACCATCTTTTCACCTACTCAGACATCTCTCCACCTACAGTAGTGATTTTTACAATACCTATTTTTCCACAGATTGCAGCACTGATTGCAGATTGTAGCAGGAGTCGGATAGAACGTCATCATTCTAACAACTCATTTTCTTCGATTTTGTCAATTGGAAGATTGTAATTCCAAGGGTCAA
>JAHLJT010008446.1:220620055-220631072 GCA_031308135.1 Acheta domesticus | reverse complement strand
ATTTTGACAACACAATTTAAACCGAGACCAGAGATATAGGTTTGAGCACAGTGGCTTACAAACACACCTTCCTTCCTTCTAAAGGACGGAAAATACTCAGTGAGGCATGCCCCACCATTGACAAGTACGAGAACCTCTCCAAATGCACGGCAAAAATTAAAACACCCAACAATTCCCATTCTAATCAGGGCCCCATACTCGCTGGACCAAGAAATGATGCATGAAACGGATAAATACGAGTGAGATGGTACTTGGCAAAATTGGGACTCCCGGCAAGGAGATCATGTGGTTCCAAATGCGAAAATTCTCAACAAACACTTCACGTGAGCCAATGGACAAATTTCCAAAACGCTTCTTTATCGATAAGCAATCACGTTTGTTTGTCTGCACGATTTAAATGAAAATTGCATTACATTTTCTTTTCGAGAAGACATTCATTGGCATTTACGAACTAATTCACAGATTCTTTCTCAACCGTTTGAAACAAACAAGGCATGGAGGGGTGAAATGTTCTGTCATTACGACCATTTTCCCACCAAAGCAAGTGCAGTGCGGCATCGTTACGCGTGATCGTGGGGTTGACATGCAAGCTTTGCACCGTACTGAATGCCGGGAAAATACCCAATTTCTGAAGTTTAGACAGCTTACACAGTAAGTCGGCTACTACTGTATACAATTAGTTATTAACTTATTTTATTATAACCAATTTAATGTTATTTTTGTTTCTACAATTTTTTCCTGCAGATAAGTTAATGGAAACGTTTGAACAGATTCTCTGGTCTTTTGTTACTCGGAAAAACGCAGCGGGTTGGCTTACATGATACCACCACAAAAACGAACGGAATACAGCACGTTACTGTGGCGGATTTGATTGCATAAAACATAAACCAGCGACACAGGTAGGGCGGCCTACCGAAGACCACGTGCTTCGGAGTCCGAGTGCCAGAAGAATTGGATTCGCGACCGTGCGCAGAGCCCCTCGGAGTGGAGTGGAGCAGCGTGGAGGGGAGCAGAAGCGGCAGGTCGGGGCCGGCGTGGGCGCGGGCCGCCACCGCGGGCTGCACTCGTTCGGCGGCGACGGGGAGCGGCGTGGGCGCGGGGGTGAAGCGGGGAGGAGCGGCGCGAGGGGAAGGGCGACCGTTCAGCCGCTGGCGCGCACAGATAACACGGCGCCGTGCCTTATCGCGGTGTTCGCGAGCGCGTCGCCGCCGCCGCCGCCCTCGCTTCGCGCCCTGGCTGCCGCCGGCCGTGCGTCTCTGTCGAGGCGGCTCCGGCGGAGGAGACGGCAAAGAGGGCGGTGGAAGGGGACGACGGTGGCAGTACAAGCCATGGCGGAGGCTTTGCGACTGCGGAGGCGGAGGTAACGTACCATGGCGGATGCAGGAGTGGATGCAGAGGGGGTGGCGATAGAAGCGGGCAACGCAAGCGGCGTCGGAGGAGGGCGAAGAGGAGGAGGAAGAGGCGGGGAAACCGGAGAGAGCAGTAGATTTGGTGGCGCAGGTTGTGGCAACAGCGAGAGGGCGGGAGCAGGTGGTCGGACCGAATGTGGTGATTACGGAGCTGGTGGAGATGGCGTTGGTGGCGCGGGAGTTTCGTTCTTTCGCGTCTCTTCCCTGTTCGTAGAACGCTCTCTTCAAAGATGGCTGCTCCTTAGACACGGAGGAGCCGTTAATGACCCGCTGGGAAAGGATTACTGAATACCAAGATCAATGCTCTTCTAGAGGCACCGCACTGATTTCGAAGAACGGTTATCGGGTTACTCCAAGGCAAGAGTCTCGGTCCAGATAAGAAAGAGACTAAGAAGAGAGAGGGTGTAAAATAAAATCAACATTGTTAATAGTTATGCAATTTGTGATGGTTTAGATCTGCAAATTAACCGAATTTTCATCATGGCTTACTAAAGAAATTTATCTCGAAAAAATATCTTTGCACTGGTCCGCAAATAAATGGAACTGATCAAAACCCTGATTCGTATGGGAACTCAGAATCAAAAGAGCTTTACAATATTCATTGCACGTAATGTATGGGAAACAAAGGCTACAGAAATGACATATTCGCACATTTTTCCGCTGAAATGGTCCGGATGAAGCTAGAATGAATGAATCATGGTTGCTCTGGATCCCAACTCGCTTAGCTGTCTCCATTGAAGCCCGTCGCTCATCTGCACGAGCGACTGCATCGCCATAATGCGAATCGTCTGGGCGACGAATCCCGTTGGACACAGCTGACTATCACGTCTTTTCCTTTCGTCGGAAATGCCTTTGTCCTGTGTAATGGGATTCACGGAAGCGAGACCTGTCTTTCAGATGAAAAATGTTAGATTAAACTGAATTAAGCCCTTCTTGCCTTTTGTGCCGGGAAACGACTTTCTGTTACTTAACTGCGTTGTCCGTCACTCTCAGTTATTATAACATATCATTGCCATTATTTGATGAGCCGGTCAGTTCGCCAAGCTTGCTGGGACTGTTGATTGTCCCGTGCCTTAAAATCTATCTTCTGGGGATACGGATATGATACGTTTTTTAAATTTGATTTTACGAGTATTCGCAGACGAGAATTAAAGTATAATTTTACAATAAGTCTCATGAGAACAAGTTTGTCCTCGAAACGTCGCATAATGTGGATTTGTAATCATAAGTGCAATCATTGAATCCTAGGCCTGTTCGTCAAATAATGACCAAGAAGTTTTATAATAAGAAGGTTTCTGACTCGCTCTTTCGACTGATTCCTCTATTGTGATTACCCGCGGTCAAAGCATTCGTCTTATGTCCCAAAACATCAACATTCCCAATCTAGTCACATTTGATAATAGAGGTCAAAGTAGGGTCGTAGCAAGTTTGCGGTACTCCAAGTTTAGCTACGATGCCAGGATATTCGGGGAAAATAGATTGCATCCTGTAGCGTTCATCTATGCATTAAACCTATGTACACTACTACCCCCCAGACTATTTGAGTAGGTGTAACCGGAAAGCATAAGAACACGGCGGCTAGTTTTATACAGTATCATAAATATACATTTTTGTGGTAGTTATTTTGGCGAAGTTGTCACGTTTTCGATCTCTCTTTCAGTACAGTATTGAAAGTCAGCAGTCGGCTAGAGGTGGTTTGAGTATCAGGCCGTACACCTCTATTTTGACGGTACTCTTTTATTAAAAAAATATTTAATGAGAAAAAAATATTTAAAAATTATTGAAAAAGTCTACTGTGAGCTTTTTTACACATCTGCACATTTATCTATTTAGCTCTTGTTTTTATGAAAAGATCCAAAAGTACTCTAAAATGGCCAATGCCCAATTAAGTTTCATAATTCTGAAAATGTGTACCCATTTCACATTTTAAACTTAAGATGGAGAGATCGAAAAAATTCAGGACGGCCAAAATAATCACCACCTTAGCATTTTTACTTAACGTCAAATAAATTGCAAAAGCACACCACCAATAGATAAATAAAGTTGTTATAATGAAAATATCAGTTAATAAAAGTTAAAAAAATTAACAGTGAGCATTTCTTCACTTCCCTGTCTATCCACAAGCCATGGCATATCTACTTTCTTCATGAAATCAACAACCACTCGTCATGCATCCTCTTCCAGTCCTCTCCTTGAATGCACAAGTGTATGGAAATCTAAATTGATGGTTTATTTTTCAGGACCTATGGATAATGGGTTAACGAAAAGGGGACGTTTTAGACGTCATTTTGCTTGGAGAATTTAGTAATTCTATTACGTAGTACTGAGCAAATCCGATTTCGACATTTCGTCGCAGATCTCATGTTCTTGAGTACACTAATTTTAAGATTAGAAACACAACAATAAGAGACTGCTTGAATGTGAAGTTCTGTATATTTTCCAAAACTTTATTAAAATATGTCGGCAAAGAGAACTAACGCATATATTGTGGACGAATTTCCCTGAAATAGTGAAGGATATATTTTGAAATGCAGACGCACTACAAATAACTTGGAGAAATTAGATATGATCCTGATCTTCCTGTTTCATTTTCTGCAACATCTTTTTCCGAATGGATAACCATAATCAACTCATGACACACACAAAAAAATTTAAACGATCAGAGTGCAAATGATGGATCGCTGAGACGACTATCTGGGCAACGGCGCACACACTTTTTCACTTCGACGCTTTCTTCAAGCCCATGGTGCGCCCATCTCGCGGTCTGCACGCTTTCAGTAGCCCACGCAAAATCCGCATCACACCCAGACGAGTTAAGTAGTTAGCTAAACGTGGTCGAATCGACCAGGAACGCCCTCTCGCTGCCGCCAGTGGTAACATTTCTCTGAAATCCCTCTTACTCCCACTCGTATCACGCTATCCCTGGCTTCTTGGTAATAACTTGTGTGCTACTACAAACTGGCAGGCCTCAAGAGCCTTCAGGGAGAGAAAAGTCGGATTACACCCAGAAAGCACGATTGCGACACCCTTGTCTTGATTTTTTTATTTAAAAAAATGTAAGACAATTGTTTAACGATTTAGTACGTACAGTTGCAGTATACGTATTTAAAACCTTTTTTTAAAATCATATATGAGGAACTTCAAAGATAATGTAGAATTATTATATCTTGTGAAGAGTTTTCTTTTTTATCAGAATGATAATCATTTAAAAGAACGCAAAAGAGAATGACAAAAATTCCAAAATATCTTTGTTTTCATTGTGTTTATCTTTCGTAAATTATGAAGCAAATAAATGTTTAGAAAAAAATTTCTTCTTAACATGTGAAATTAAAAATATAGGAACTACAATTTTCTCTGATAATTTGTGGCCGTTAACATGCACATTGTGAAACTAGGCAATACCATTGACCTTAGAAGATGTGAAAATAATACTGCCCCCAGTTGCATTTCGTCAAAAATTCCTCTAGGCCGAAACTCATTGAATGGGGAACAGGGGTAAAATAAGGTCCAAGCTTTCCTTTCCTCGTTATTCTCTTGGTACTTCTGTATTGTGATAACATTTATAACGTTTATAAGGATTGTCATGATAGTGGGTTTGGAGATTAAAACACACCTCCTTTCCCCTATAATTTCTTCACAAAAGCAACAAAATCTTTCTTTGTCATCAACATCACGTGATCCACACGAATAAATTAAAATCAACTAGAGAAACGACAATTGATCATCTTAACGAAAAACCTGAAATCTCCACTCTCATGTCACTAACTTAGAACCATCGAGTCGATGCCTCTTTATGCCGACTAAGCTTCTCGCCCTCGAATACCCACGCGAAATTCGCATCACACTCAAGCTAGTAACAGCGGTTGCGGAGACGTTCTTCAGCAAACCATTCAACTCAACATAGTTGCGTTCACAACAGTAGTCATCAAACGCAGCCGTCAGAAACTTTTCTGCTGTTCCTTTTCCGCTGTAACTGGCAAAAACTTAGCTTATCGTGATATCATTAACTATCATTCAAAAATTTGTTTTACGAGATTCGTGCAGCTCAGCAAGAACAAAAACGTCAAAGCAACCTAAAAAGAGATGTGATGTTGAAGGTTGTAAAAAACACTCATTCACTGAAACACTAATTCACGCCGTGAAGAGCCATTAACGCTAAGATAGTTCTAGATTTGAGGTAGGATTGAAAATTGTTTGCCTGTTTTACGAGTCATTATCGATTTCTTCCCCCGTATTTAAGGAAGCGCGTCTAGCTGGATCCAACTTCTTCACATCACCAGCGATCTACGAAACACCACATTCCTCAGACAGCGTGGTCCTCTCACCCGCTTTATTCCCGTGAGCTCGATGAAGTCGACTCCATGGGATCTGCGTGATAATCTCCGGCAGCTGTGGTTGCTAATTCAGCACTTACGTGATTAAGTATCAATTATTGCAGCGATTACCGTGAAGCATAATTTTCATTTTTATGTTTGTTAATAAACATGTTTAACACTCAGAGTGCCCAAGAAAATCTTTCATAAGATCAGTATTAAGTGTGTTAACTTTGTTATAATCGCACCTCCTCCTACCCGTACCGGGACGAAAAAATGAGAGGTTGAGGAGTCGAGATGGATAGATTAATTACAGATTTCACGTAATCTGCGGCATAGTTCACGCCGTTAGATATTTCATCGCTACTATTAAACGTTTCATCATTCGAACGAATCAATAAAGAACGCGGAAAATCCATTACATAAACAACGGGAAACCCAGAAATCTCTGCTTAGTCTCACTTGCGATCCTCCAACAGCCTATGATATATGGACATTACATCCCGGCGTGAAGAGCGGATCGCGAAAACGTGCTCCGGCCGCCCATAACCACCCCCGCCTCCCCGCGCGCTCCGGCCCCCACACCGCCCCGCGCCGGCCAGGAGCCGCGGCAGCAGTTGTTCCGCGACTAAGCGGCTAAGCATCGATTATCGCGACCATTACCGATCTCGTGTTTGACCTAATTAAGCCAATCCGACGGTGGAGGAACGGTAACGGGCCGGGTACACGCATCAGATAATGCGAACATTGCTGGGCGGACGGGCGAGCGGCAGGACTGCGCTCAGCGGCGCGGCGCGATGCGCGGGATAGCTGGGCGAGGCGGGGAAGAGCGCGGCGGGGAGTAGCGGGGCGGGATGCGCGGCCGGCGCAGCTGTGGCAGTGGAAGGGTGGCGGATCGCCGGGGCGGGGCGGGGAGGGGTCGAGGCAATGGTGGGGGCGGGGCGGGGGGCGGTAGGAAGCGGGGAGCGCAGAGCGTAGCCGACATCGATCCGAGAGCGCGCCCGCCCGCGGGACCGCAGTCGCAGCCTTGCTGCTCGCGAAAATCCGCTTGGGAAGAAGAGCAGCTTCATCCTCAGTCCCAGCAAGGGGTAGAGGAGTACAGAGGGACAATGCAATACATGCATCTTTTAAGAAACTATATTTGCTTTCGACATTAGCAATCTTCCCTTTTTGTCACTTTACACAGCTCCTCTATAGTTCTGTATTTTTGAAAAGAATATATTTCTTCCCTTTTGTAATGTAAGGTTTTATTATTATTATTTTTCTTTATTTTCCTCATTTTTTGGTAATTAATATTATTAATTGTACAGATTTACAAAATCAAAGCACAATCAATATACAACATTTATGAAACATGAAACACTCATTCACACCGCATAATTTCCCAGAAATTTCCGCACTATTCCTGTCGTTGCAATCACCACTGCCTTTCTGCATAAGTTTGTATATGTCTACTATCACTCCCAGATGTTGAAGGCTCCGCATCAAATTTCTAGGGATGACACCTGTGCTTGAGAGGATTACTGGAATAACTTCAACCTTTCAACATACCATTGTTTCTTTATGGATTCAGTGAGTCTGAGTACTTATTAATTTTTTCGGCGTATTTACTTTGCAGGTTGCTAGTATTTGGGATAGAGATATCTATCAGCGCGACATATTTCTCTCTCTTGTTAAAGACAGTCAGATCTGGTCTGTTGTTCATTACCGTCCGATCTGTTAAAATAGTTCTATCCCAATATAAACGCCATTCTTCGTTTTCCAGCACACTTACAGGTTGGTACTTAAAATAGGGCACTTAGCTTCAGGGAGAAGTTGAAATTCTCAGCCAACGTTTGGTGTAAAATCTTGGCCACTGCGTCATGCCGTTGCTTATATTCTGTTCCACAGAAATGTGTGCATCCCGAAGTAACATGTTGGACTGATTCAACAGTTGGGCAACCATACCGACAGTACTCATTCTCCACACTTCCATCTTTGACAATTAGCTTTAGGTAACTTCTTGTTGGGATCACTTGGTCCTGAATGGCCAGCATGAAACCTTCAGTTTTATTATTATTATTATTATTATTATTATTATTATTATTATTATTATTATTATATGAAGTATCCATATATGGGAAAGGAAACATAATTTTAAGGGACAAATTTTCCCAGTGTTCAGTTATTAATGGGTAAGAAGAAAAAGACGATCGAAAGACATTGAAACAATGCGTCAATGGAAGAATTAGGAAGATACAGCAACTTCTTTTAAAAGGTTCGATTAATTATTAGCATAAATAACATTTGGTTTCTGCTGAAGTAGTTCTAATGAATTTCCATCGTACAAATGTAGCACATTTGTAATCCCTCCATGGGATGTAAGGGAACGCATAATTTTTTGTGCCTCCCAAATTGCCACATTAGGCCTACATTACATTGTTGAGGTATATTCCTAGGTTCTGCAAGATGATCTCGTTTTCCGCCCCCTCCCCGTCGCTGTGCCGAGCCGGCCATCATCCCGCCCCGCTCCTCCCCGCCACGCCCTTCCCCGCCACATACTCCTAGGAGTTGCCTCAAAAACGTCATTTCATGTGCCTGTATTCTGCTACAGGTTTCCGAATTCCGAATCCATACTTCATTTCCAGATATATTACAAGTCTATATATCATTATCTGAAAGACATTTTAATATAAATTTAAATACTCATAGTTTCCTGTAAATCGTCGTGGATACCATTCGACGTTTAACGTATAAATACCAGAGGTTCGATTAGATCGACTGAGTATACTATATGCTCTGTTTCTGATGAGTTAGTAGCAAATATCGTATCGAATGGAGCATCGCAACGCCTGTCGTTACACGAGGCAAGTGAGATGGTAGGCCAGATGACGTGAGGCGCAACCAGCAGCACTCGGGCGGAGTGTTGCACGCTTCTGCGCGAAAACGAGTGTAGTATCGCAAGTTGCTTTGTCCAATTACGCCCAGTAGCAGTAATTCTGCGAAACAAACAAGATCTAAGAGAATCAACGTGGATGTTTATGTATATAAGATCATTGAGCACGGCACGGAGGTGCCTGGTAACGTATGTTAGCTCAGGCGCCTTCTACCTTTAATTACAGGACCTCAAAATGTGGTGTCTCATTAGAATTCACTGGGGAAAACGGATGAAGGTGTTCAACTTGTAGCATATATACAGATTTTGCTTCGTTTAATCGTCGTTTCAAGCCAATGTTCCCTCACTTCAATCATTCCATAATGGGCGCAAATGTGTTTTTTTTTAGAATACAATTATTGCAATTGGATCGTAGGACAACAGTCTCTGAGTCATCTTGCTACACTGCGTGTCCTAAAAATCTAGCCCAGAGTTTATGATTTGTACATTTCCTGAGAAATAAAATACATAATAGAGAGAAAGAAGTTGAAGCAATCGCAAGGGACAATTTCTTAGGTATTTGGAACTCACAACTTCCATTAGTCATTTACATTAAAAATTCAAATTAAATACACAAAGCGTGACTTTTATATAACAGAAAAAAATCATGCCCACTTAACACCTGTGAAAGGACATCTGACACGCACATGATCGAGGAGAATGTACGAGGACGTCAGAACTCTGCAGGAAACACGGTTTGTTACGATAATGTAATGGAAACTCTGACCATAACAAGAGAGGGGTGAATTCAAACTCTATCGTACCAACTGCAGCACGGACGCAAAGCACGGGGTGATTATGAAGAGCTCAGTGAACCCTGGCACAAAGAAAGTGAAACTCATCCTGGCGCACTTACTCATTTAGCAGCTACCATGGGTGAGGGAGAGCTCTAGTTACTGTATTCAGTTATTAACCTCGACCACAGAGAATTCTAAAGTAGGAACTTTTACAAAGTTGGTAAATGATTTAGGAGTTATAGATTACGGATGCGTTTCATTCACGGACCAAGATCGTTCCTTTATGAATTAAATAGGTATCTACTAATGAAATATCATTTTTACTGTGCAACGAAACTATCCGTTGCTGTGGGTGTATTGTATTCATAGGAATCCATCTGTGGTAATAATTACTAAATACAAAAAAAAAAAAACAGCGCTAGGAAGGAAAATATATTACATGTAAGAATTGCATATTATTATAATCATGTCACAATATAAATGATATTCACTAGAACTATAGTGTATCTAATTCAAAGCAAGTTAATGCAATTTTTTTCTGAATTGTACAAGCACATATATTTTTACAAAACAAACGTAATTCTAATTTACTTTAATATCTATCTACATTTGTCGCTCTATAAAATGCGTAGGGGTGTATCGTGAATATTTAAATAATGGTAAAGAATGCATCTTTTTAGGACTCAAAATAATACCAAAAGATACAAATTGATGCTCAAAGTAAACAATATGAAAAGAAGACATATGCGATATTGGATGCCGTCAAAACAACGTATACATTCGTTAACCTATTAACACTGTGCGTAGAAATTATTTTTATTTTGCCTGGAACCCAGTGTTCACCAGAGAGACGGCGCACAAATTCAGTTTCTTCTTCAGATGCGCCAATGGCAAACCATCATATTTTCCATATCATCAAAACATCGTTTCAATTCGTAAGTGGCCCCAAAAGGAGAAAATTGTTTTCGGAGTGCTCTCTTGTGTTGGTGCCTGCAGTGAAAATATCAATGCGTTCTTAATATCTGGGGGTTCATCTGGATCTAATATTTTTGGCATTCGACGGAAGTCGGACTTTACTCCTGGAGAGCGTTATTTAGTCAGAGAGAAGGTTTTCCTCAAAATAATTGAAAAATATGTTGCCTTTTGTATAAACTACGTAAGTTCGTTTACAGTGATATTTTCAGAATTTGTTTTCCTCTCATCGCCCACACGTTTCATTATTATAATAATGAAAAACAATTTGATTTTCAATAAACAATCTTCTTAAAAACATACATTATCTCGAAACGATCGTAACCCAATACAACCAAATTTGTGTCGATTGCTACTCTATTTTACTTTCGGTTCTTACAGAATAATTCCGATTGCTTCATAACCGGATATATTAAACGTTACTCATTAGTAGATTTACAACCTGCAAATTAACAAAAAATCACCTGCCATGAAACAACAGTGAAGATGAAGTTGGTCAGTGTGTTTGTTGAAAATTGTGCGTCGAAGGGTGGCTTTTCGTCCGTGCGGACAGAGCAAATCCCGCACTGTGCGACGGCTGCGGCTGCTGAGTGTCCCGGCGAGGCTCGCGCCATTGGGCTGGCGTTAGGGCGGAACGCGTATATCACAGCGGTACTAGGCAGGCGGCCGGGC
>JAHLJT010008446.1:220605535-220619055 GCA_031308135.1 Acheta domesticus | reverse complement strand
GTCCCAGAGAAACGTGGAATTCATTCATTATCATCGAAATTAAACTCATTTCTTGAAACACTCAGGCTAGAAAAACAAATACTTCTAGTGAGATATAGAAACCCTAATATTGAATACGTTGAACCAACATTATTTCATTGTTTATAGAATTCATACAAAATTAAATGAAATAAATTCTGAATTAAATAATAAATTCTGAAAATATGTGAAACGTACTTCAACTATTCAGAGAAAAATGTAAGTCAAAATTTGAATTAACGTTCATCATTCATTAAACTTGTTAGGAAGTATTAATGTGCGTTGACAATTAAGATTAGTCAAAAAACATAGAATGACAGAGAATATTGGTAATGGCATAATTCGACAAACTTAGGAAGATGAATGAATTATCAGAGAAAGAAGAAAATAATAATCATGTGAAAAGTATAAAACCATTTATACATTCAAAGACAATCCTTCACATTAAAATATACATCGATATCTAACAAATTTACCGTTGGCAGATACGGGTCTTTGAAAAAGTTGTATCATTCTATTTGCTCATCGCACTAATTGAAATCTGATTCAGCATTTCTCTGGAGTGGAACAGAAAATGAAACGTCATTCGAGAGATCCGCAATCATTACTATTCATGAGAGTGAGTCACTTCAGTTCTTCAGTTTGACAAACGAAACTTGTTCACGTAGGAGATCAAAGAGAAAACTTGCAGTCGTTCTAAAATATAATATGAAAGATATGGCTAACGGTTGAGACTGCGCTATGTAGAAATCGAGAAGGATGTACTATCTTAAACAATGTTTTGGACAGACCTATCTTGTGGAAGAATTTTTTAATCCCTCCAGCATTCCTTTCAGAAGTTTGATGATTGCCGTTCGAGTACAGTGTTGGGTTAAGAATGAAGAATCATAGATACCAGGGTCTCCCTGACAAAAGGTAGGTATATGAATATAAAGAACATTATAATACAACCATTTGATGTTTTCTCTCAATCCTTCTCGTCCTCTGTCGAGATTAAACCTCCGAGAGTATCTTAATTATCAAATTACACGTGAGGACATGAGAAAGGGTCATGACACATATTATGTAATACAGGCTGTAAAGGCTTCAAAATCTAAAAGGTCCTTAAAAACTATCATTGAATTCGATTGCATAGGATCCTTTTAGATTTCACTTATTCAGCCATTTGAAAGTAATCTCCCACCAGATCTTTGCGCATCGTTTCAATTACCTTTTTCCAAGAGCCGTAGTATTTCAAATCCTAAACTAAAACTTGAACTATCTTTCCAATGGCACAAGGTCCTCAAGCCTTGGCCTTGCTCATCAAGCGAGTGAGCCATACACGCATACAACGCAATAAAAAAATACAATCACAAATGAACTGGTGGTGCTACAACACACACTTTCTCGCCCTATTTCTAACTTTTGCAATTTTCCAAAATTCACGGAGTTCAACGAAAATGTGACCTGAGCCATTATTTACGCACCATTTGCTCTATCGTTAGAAAAATGTAAAGAAATTAGGAACTATTTTTCAGAATTTGTTTTATAAATTGCATTAACTTCAATCATAAATTTTGCGGATATTACTCTTTTTTTATTTTACATGATAAGATTTTTAAAGATCTACTTTTTAGAACAGATTTAATTTAAGTTAAACATCTTTATTTTCAATATCGTATTTTTGCAGTGCTTTTGCCACCGGCACAGTTCGTGTAAGTTAAAGTGGTAAATAAAATAGAGTGAAAGTGCTAAAGACGAACAAACAAATCGGCCGTTTACATACAATGTTACAAAGTTAAAGAGAGTTAAACGGTCTCATGCTTGAACCTGACAATAGGTTTTTCAAACGGATTTCTCCCCAACGTGTTAACACAAATTACGTACGTACAAACTACTTACGTACGTAAAATACACTCAACTCCGGTTATAGTGAACTCGGATATAGTAAACTCTCGGTTATAGTGAATAAATGTCAGTGGTCCCGTTTCACTTGCATAACAAATAAGTACAAGGAAACTCGGTGACAGTCAAATCTGGACCTCGGCTATAGTGAATGTAGGAAATACGTCATGCAAATTAATTCCTCATAGAAAAAAATATCGTCACGGTGCTACAAATTCCAACACTAGGCAGGTTGTAAAAATTATTGTCGGCCAAAGGTCATCCTTTCTCCCCTGAGGTTATCTCCTGAGATGAAGGTAGCGGTCCCGGAATGTTTCATTCAGCGATCAGTTTTATTATCCGCTTGTCCTACGCCGCTACCGAAAGGATCTCGTAAGTTGTTAGGCGTGCAAAAGGGCCTTCGGAGAGTGGGACGGTGTTCCAATAGTCCAAGACGCGTTGATGGGTGTCAAGACTGCATTACGATACTTGGAGACAGTGGACAATGCTAAACCAAGTATGGAGAGAGCACAAACTTTGGCGAAGGACCTACAGAAATTACTAATGAAAAATAAATGAAGCATGAATTGAAAATAAATGATTTTTTTGTCAAATAAAGATATTGAAATTTTCAGTTTGTGCTGTTTACGTATTTTGCAGAGAATTATATTTAATTTTGACATCATCGGATATATTGAACTTTCTGACGCAGTGAATTAAAAATGTTAGTCCCCAAAAGTTCACTATAACCGGAGTGGACTGGACGCCGAATGAAGTTAATTGGGTGCGTCTTGTCGCGCGGGGCTGGTGGCTGGAAGAGCAGAAGAGCCCCGGTGGCCGGTGGGGGCCGCGCATTGAGACGTGCGGGCGCCATCGCATTCACACCTGAGCTTGAGTCGTCACGCGTCCCGTCAGCCCAGCCGCCTGCGCTTCCGCCCGCGCGCCAAGCGCCAGGGCGCCGGGGGCGGGGGCGGGGACGAGGACGAGGACGGGGACGGCGGCGGGAGCGGCGACAGGGGCGGCGACGGGGGCGGCGACGGGGGCGACGACGGGGGCGGCGACGGGGACGGCGACGGGGGACGGCGACGGGGGCGGCGACGGGGCGGCGACGGGGTGGCGACGGGTGCGGCGACGGGGCGGCGACGGGGGCGGCGACGGGGGCGGCGACAGGGGCGACGTCGGGGGCGGCGACGGGGGCGGCGGCGGGAGCGGGGGCGGGAGCGGCGGCGGGAGCGGCGGCGGGAGCGGCGACAGGGGCGGCGACGGGAGCGGCGACGGGGGCGGAAACGGGGGCGGCGACAGGGGCGGCGACGGGGGCGGTGATGGGGGCGGTGACGGGGGCGGTGACGGGGGGCGGCGACGGGGGTGTAAAAGGGGGTAATGGCGCGGGAACGTGAGGGATGCCGACGGCAACGGATTGAGGTGACCACAAGGGCCGGAGGGCGGGTGGTGGGTATGGCAGGAGCGGTGATAGCGGTGGTGACGGTGGTTCGGGATTCGCTCTCTGCTTTCGGGAATGAACCGGTCCGACCCGCCCGCCAACCAACAGCGAAATTCACGCAACAATCATGCATATGGCAATCGTCTGAATGAATCGTCGGATTTGTTTCTAGTCAAAAGAATGTTTGAAATACCCCAGTAACATGCGTTTTTTTTAAAAGTTACTACCTATTTACAACCAATTGAAAATAGTTTAAGATTCAATTTTACAATATTTCCAATAGTTCATCATCGTCATCATCCTAAAGGCAAATTTTTTAAAGTAGATTGTTGCTGCCTTCATGGCATTCTGTCCTCCGCTGTCTTTTTCATCTCTGCAAAGTTTTTGAAGTGTAATTCGGTTTGGAGTTCTAAAATTTTCATTCTAGGTCTCCCTCTTCCTCTTTTTCGAACTAATTACAGTCCGAATGCTAAAGAATTGGTTATGTCTGAAAATGTATCCAAAGGATTTTGATTTCCTGTTCCAAATGGTTTTTAGTAGGGATCTCTTCTCCTTCACTTTTCTATTTATATAATTTGAAATTTTTTCAGGTCTAGGAAACCTTCAGTATTTTTCGCCACAACCACATCTGACAAGCTTCTAAACGATTTATAATAGTTATTAAAAAGTTATTAGTCATTATTAACTTTAATAGTTATTAAAGTTAATTATGAAAAATGAAATCTATAAAAGTATTCCTTCATTTTGTGCCAGCAGTACAGATATTCCTAAAATTTAATCCATTAATGACATTTTACATTTTCAATTCAAAATTATGGATTTACTCACATATACAGTTCAGTGGTCCACTGGCGTTCGGACCATCTGGCGCCTCACTCATATCTACAAACACACAAGAACAAATTACAATTATTTCACACTGCTTTAACTTTACATAGTAACAATCGATTTTATGAACAAAAACTAAAACGACTCTTGCTAATTGATTAAGTTCACTGGATCAACATATCCAGACTCCTTTCGCTTAGTGCGCGAAAAATATAAAAATGGTAATGTGTGAACTCCTTTTAAATCCCTAAAATATTAAAATATGTAATCGTGATCGGACAAAAAATTAAAATGTTTTCGCATGCGTAGTTCATCAACTTCTCGCGTCTATTAGTGCCCAAACTTGGTTGTACACGTGAGCTTTTATTTGAATCGCAGTTTTTAAAACATTCGTGTTAGTTTCACAAACACGAATTTTGTAGTAAATTCGTTTCATACACACTCCTATCAGTACTTTTTTTACTGTGTGGTGTTAAAGAGGAATATAGATATTTCCTGAACTTAATACCGTCAAATATTCGTTCTCCATGTTCTCGCGATTGTGATTGTTTCCTTCATGCGGGACACGATAAAGGATGAGCGCTAAAATCGTCAGCTCAAAAGTCGATGCAAATAGTTTCTATTACACGGGAGCAAATATTTCTTGTTATCAAGTTTTTGCCAGAAACGCCCGTACGATACCTACCTTCACTCATAATTCTATTAAGAATAGGGATTCCGGATCTAAAGAAAACTCGCACACTAAACGCGCACCCGACACGTCACACTGTTTTCCGGCGTTAAATAGATAAAATAAATTAAATAAATAAATACTGTTTTGATCATATGGTCTTTACTTGTATGAGCAGTGGGTTAGCACCACCGTATTACGAATTCAGCCAGATCCTTTATGACTGCAACCGTTCCCCATCGGTGTTCGCTGTCTGCGGGATGGACTTGTAAACTTCGCCGCCTGCGCAGCGCCTGCAATCCGCGCTTTGCGTGCTGGGAGGGACGGGGGCGGCGGCGGCGGGGCGGCGCGTTCGGGGCGCGGGGCGGGGCAACAGCGGGAGGGGCGGGAGGCCGAGAACGTCAGGCTCACTATCGACAGGCGTGGGTCGATGCGGAGGGCGTTACCTAGCGACGCGCCCTCCGTCCCCGTCCCGGCCCTCCGCCCCTGCTCCGCTCCGTCCTCGCTCTCCGCCCCCGCCCCGTCGCGTCCTCTCCCCGCTCCGGCCCCGCCACATCTGCGCCGCACACACGCGGCTGCGGCGCGCCAATCCGTCTGCGCCCCCGTTAGAGGGCGCCGCTGATTCCCCGCCGCGGGGAGGGGGAGAGAAGTGGTCGGCAGCAATGGTGATGGTGGTGGTGACGGCGGCGACGTCAGTGGTATTGATGATAGTGGTCGCGGTGGTGATGGTGGTGGTGGTGGAGGTATAGTGGTGGTGGCGGTGGCACAGGCTGTGGGTGATGTTGATTGTGGTGATGGTAATGCAGCGAAAACGGTAATGGACACAATATCAGAGGTGGGAGCTGCGGCAGTGGTGGCGGGGAGCTGTTGGTGGTGGTGGTGGTAATGGAGGGGGGGGGTGGCGGATTGGCGCGAGGCATTCTGCGGAGGCACGCGGCCGTGAGGAAATTTTAATTATGAAAGTGGAATCCCGGGGAAAATACTCTAGTTAGCGCTGTGTTTTCGCGGCAAAATAACTCGTGATGGTCGTGTTTTGCGGCGTACGCTCCCCGGGGCTTTCGCGTTTTTGCGCGCACGCGCGGATTGGCCAGAAATGAGCCGGCTCAATTTCGTGTCGCTGTCGCCATTAGGACTTAATTTACAACGAACGAGAGATTTCCTAGTATGTCGTGTATCATTCCAGAATATTAACATATTCAAAGTGAAATCGTGGATACATTTGTATTTGTATTGGTGGAGCAAAAATTGACGATGACAAATACCAGCGTAATAGCATGAGAAATATATGTTTGTGAGACGTCAATTACTGAAGGTGGTTGTCGGCGCGTGTACTTTGTTTCATTGCCTCACGCTCGGTACAATCAAATACGTTTTTGTATATAATCGTATATGTTTTTGGGACCAGTCTTCTTAGACAATCGTATTTACGAAAGCAAAAATGGCTTCACGAAAAATGAGAATATTAGAAAAAAACACCACCTTTTCTTAATCCTAGTTCTATAACATCCATTTGTAATTCTAGCTACGAGGTCCAATCTATTATTCATGAGAACATTTTATTTTATTTTTTAGTTTATTTATTGTCGCATCAACACCAATGATCATCAGTAACTATTGAATTGTAACATATTTGTTGCTAAATTTCCTTCAACTGGCTGTTTCGAAGGTACCAATCTCCCCTCGGAAGGTATTCATTAGCGTTGCAATCCATTAGGAAATAGCGCCCGCTCCCGATTTTGCAAGTAACACCAAAGAAGAAATTGAGCTAATTTGCTCAACGGCAAACATTGCTACCGAAGCGTGTAAAGGAGGCATCGGAGAAAAGTGACGGGTGAGAGTGTAGGAGGCGTAAGTGAATGAAAGTGAAAGAGAGGAGAACAAAGAAAGCGCAGATGAGGCGAAGTCAGTTGATGAAGGCGAAGGCGGCTCCTAGAGAGCCAGAGGCAAAAACGTTGAAGCAGACAATTGAGAGGTGGGGTAGCTTGCAGTCGGTATTGAGAAGGGGGACATTAAGAGAGCAAATGAATTGGATGACAAGTGTGAGTGGAGAATGAAACAGTGGAACTCAGACGCTGATGGAACAAGGCGCATTGAGGTGTGTGTGTGTGTGTGTGAGAGAGAGAGAGAGAAACTAGTAATAAAGCAGTGGAATGACACAGTAGGAGAACATGTATGTGTGAAGAGGGGGGAAGAGGAAGGGGGGAGTGAGAGAATAAAGAGGAGAGGAAATAAGGGAATGGAGCAAGAGGAAAGAAAAGAGCTAGAACGAGAAAAGCAGACGAAATGAGAAAAGGGAGAGAATAGAAAGAGAAAGGAATAGGAGAGGGGAATGAGGAAAGAGGACAGAAAAGGCTGGTGGTTGTTGCTTTGCGCGAGGAACCGACAGCGGGCACGGGCGGCAGCGGCCAGGACTGCACAGAGGCGGTGGCGGCGGTCGAGGTAGAAGCATCGGGCACGAGGTGGCCGGTGAGAGCGGAGCGGCCGGAGGCGAGGACGCCAGCAGCCACCGGACTGCGCCCGTCGCCATGGCGACCGTGGCGACGACGATTTTGTCGCCCGGTTGACCCCCGCCTCAGTGCCCCTCCGTCCCTCGCCGCCTCCCGTTCGATCGCCGGCCGCCTCTCGAGCAGCCGCCCCCGCCCCTGCACGGCGCCGCCCGCGCCGCCCGCGCCGCGTCGCCCTGCGGCCAGCGAAAGGCGATAGTCCGATGCGCGCCCCGCTACGAGTTCCTACAGTCTTTGCTCTCCATACATTTTCCACGAAGATTCATGATTTTATCGAAACGTCATATAAGATGGCGAAAACACTGAGTTGTATTCGGTGTACGTGGTATTCGGTGGTCCCGGGAAAACGGGTCAGCTGCAACAAATCGAATACATATTTCTAACAAGGACAAATGTAGATTTTTCGATGGTGGAAATTGACATAATGCGAGGCAATACATAATACGCTGTTTCCGTAATTGAGTACTGCCTGTCTCTACTGTATTAACAGCTCCTGACCAGACTATGGCCTACTAGCGACATCCCGGCATGTGTTAAGGGGTACGTGTGGTTAGCACGGAGACATCCCTACGTATTCTGGATAATTGAGGACTACTCAAGTATTACACGGTCTTGAACTGTTGGGATGGAAAAGATTTTTTTACTTTTGCTATATTCCTTTTACATCTACATTCTTGAAAATTAGATCTTCAAATATTGTCATGTACAATTTTTTGACAATATTAATATTATCCGCGTAATTTTCAGTGATATCGTGACATTAAAAAATACGTGAGCAAGATTTTTACCAAATCCACTTTTAATTGTTTAAATTGTTTCATAACTTTTCATTTTTTGCTCCAATAGAACAAAGTTTGCTTAATAATACGCATAGGTTAAAAAATGATAAATTTTGGTAGTTGAAAACATGTAAAATGTTTACTAGACATTCCTACATTATTAAAAATGCATATTTTAACAATCTATTCTTCAATATCATTTATTATTTATTTCACAGTTTTACATTGTTATAAAAAACAATTTTCTGTTACCCACAATTCTAATACATTACATAATTTAAATTCTATTTCTCCATTTGTAACGATATTCATAATCTTTGCCTGTTACATTATTGTCCTTCAACATTTCTTCAATTTCTTTCAACCAGCTGTGTTTAGGTCTTCCTCTTTTCTTCCTACCCACCGGAAACCATTCTAAAATTATTTTTGGTATTCTATTTTCTTTCATTCTTTTCACGTGAGCAAACTATTGAAATTGCTTGTATTGAATGGTTTCTAAAATTTTATCTACTATATTCATTTTCCCCTTATTTTTAAATTTCTTATTTTTTCTGATTTTGATATCTTGGATGATCTTAAAAAATACATTTCTATTGACAGTAATTTTAGTTTTAAATTTTTCTTTAGTTTCCAAATTTGTGATCTATATAAAACAGTACTTTCGACAATATATTTATATATCCTTAATTTAGTTTCTTTTGTAATATGTTTAGCACAAAGACATCCCCACGCCGTATTTTGGATAATTGAGGACTACTCAAATAGTATACGCTCTTAAGATTTTATAAATTGCAAAAGTAAAAAATCTTATTATTCAATATTAGATCTGTAAATTATTTTAAGTACACATTTTTCAAAATATTAATAGTTTTCGCGTAATATTGAATTATATTGTATGTATTTCTTTTTTTAGCAATTGCTCTTCATTTGATTATAATTTTTTCTAGACATGGCTGAAGGCTTGGTAGGATAGAAGTTGCAATATTATAGTACGTAGTTGTTAACAATTACATGAGAAAGTATTTCCTGGTGGGGCACCACTAGATGCTTTTCAATTGACCATTTTTAATTCCAAGCAACTTTGATAATGACTTCGATAATACTGCAATGACCAGCACGCGCGCGTAAAACCCAGATTAAGATGACTTAAAATCAGAGGCTCGTCTCCGGTCCTGGGGGTTATGACAATATTAATTCATGATTTTGTTAAGTTGAATACATTTAAGGAAAAAGTAGTATTTTTTCAGCATTGATAGACTATATTATTTCATCATTAATAGGAATATCAATAATTCAATTTATTGTACACAAGAACCATTTAACCATTACAATACAATTTATACAATACTGTGTCCTATGTTCGTCGTAAGTTCTAAAAACTTGAAACAATTGACTATACATTGTGTACTGGTTGTATTTGATATAATGCTGGGCTAATATTTTGGACTATTATTCATGATTTTCATCAATATGCAGTAATTTGCATGGAATACTGAGTGAAATTTAATATTTCTTGATCACAACAACTAAGCATGACGCTAGAAAGCTAAAACATACCTCTTTTTCCATATTTGTTTCGAGAAACAGGAAAGTGTCCATGTTTTTTATTGAAACTTTTGCTTTTGGGGCAAGAAACCTATTTCCTCTGCTCCTGAGCAAAAATTATATATAATACAGAGAGTCAAACGTAAAATGCGCTGTCTCAGAAAAAATTACGGTTCAATTCTGTCCAATAATCAATCTGAATTTTAGAACATCGAATGCAATAAAGAACTAAAGACATTGCGTATAAAGTGCTTCAACGAGAAATTTATATCTACATTTCGTGGGCGAAAAAGTACAGTTGCAATTTACGACTAAAATTTGCAATAGCCTTGGTTTTATATTTGCTCGCTACACACAGCGAATTCTAATGTTCATCAAGGCTGACAACCTGAACGGATTGATGTATTACTAAACATTTCCATCAATAAAATGAAAACAGAAGAATATAAAAGCTAATCATCTATCGTTATTCTGGAAGAAGGCCCATATTCTAAAGAAAATGTAGTCAAGCATGTTAGCTCATAATATTTGTTTTTTCGACACGCTGAACCACAAAGAAACCAGAATCAATGACTCACAAGATGCAATCAATACTACTGAAATGAGAATACAAGGAATGTCTGCCTTGTTTCCTGTTCGGCATTTGCATGGAATGAGTCGCTACCAGAAGTCGATGACCTTCTGCTTCAAACAGGTTAGGAATCCAGAAAAGGAGGCATTGTTTGGTTCCAGAAAAACATGGGGACAACAAAATCAACGTGACCAGTAACCGCGTGCCTCCCATTCTGCTCCTGTGGGGATATGACACAAATCAGGGCGAGCAACTTGACTGGAAATCTCTCGATTGGTCTTCATCAAATGAAAGAACGAGACCGCATGCACGGAGCGGAGCGAAGCTAATGATAGAGGAATACAGCATTCAATAACAAACAAATTATGAAAATCGATGAAGATTTGTGACAATCATCTTAATATCATTTTGTTTTGTGTCTGCTTTTCACAATGCAAACAGATCTCGCCTTTTTATGGTAGATTTTCACCTAATAAGAAGTGAAAATGAGTGAAATATTAAATAAAAATAAGTGAAAATGGTCGAGAAATTTAGTTAGAGGATAGAAAATTAGTTTAATATGTGTAGAAAAACTCCAGAATATAAACAAAAACAAAAGTATCTGTATATTTACAAGTTATAGAAAAAATCAGAACGACAGACAACCGTCCTGGTGGCATGCAAAATGAGATTCCCATTCGCAACATACCACCTCGACCACCAAGCAAGCGATATAACAGTAGTCTCAGTCAGATTAACAATGCAAAATGTATGGGGCAACAATTCATTAATTCAATACCGTAAGTGGTGAAGAGTTAAAAACGTGTACACGTAATTAAAAAGAAGGCCATTAAAAGCATTCTTTGCTTTTAATTCGCTTGCTCAACAATTACAATCACCGAGAGGAAAAAACAACGCACTTAATCTTTGCAGAAATATTCATGCCATTAGAAATGCATTAATCGAGAACCGCAACTGAACAATTGCTAACTCTCGATCTACCGAAAGAAGTTTATAGAAGCTACGATGCTTTTGTAGGACGCCGCACAATTTTCAAGTACCAGGGCTGGGTAAAAGCAATGCGAGCCCAAAAAAAGCGTAGGCACAGTAAGTTTTCAGATCACATGGCAACGGGGCTTAGTATTGAGAGGTATTTTGATACAGCATTGTTCGATCAGTTCTGATGATAATAGCTTAAGATTTCATAATATCCAAATTGGACAATTTTGATAATCTAAAATTAAATTCCCCACAAATTAATCTTTGACTTAAATTCATATATTAAACGAATCTGTGATGACTACAAACGTTTACAGAATGATTGTGAATTATATTTTTTTCAAGAAATAGGACTAATTAATAAACGAAGCAGACATTTTATTATCATCGTATATCGTACGATGCCCGGAACTTTCGTTACATATCCGGCAACATCTACCCATCCTTAAAACGAACCCGTACATGAATTACACCGAAAAATAAACTGCTCTCCCAGAACGCGCAGAATCTCAAACTGGCTGCATGGCCTGCAGTGCGATCCTTGCCTAAGACGTATCGCCCTCGTCTGCACCCGGCGTGACACCCCTGGCGCGCGGCATCCGCGAGGGAGACAGATGGACTCGAAGACACGGCCGGGCGCGGGAGGAGGGTGCGCCCAACGATCCGAATAATCGAGGTCTCACTACGCCCCTCCGGCCTGCGCGACGCGCGGGTGGTCGGGAACTGCGAGGGCGGGCGCGGACGCGGGGGTGTCTGAGGGGCGGGGACGCCGACGACGGCGCGGGGGTGCCTCTGGGAGCGGCGTCCTCGCGCGGGGGAGGATGTTGGATGCTCCGAGAGAGGGACAGATTTATCAATTTCGCACCTCCAGGCGCGCAGGGGTCGCGCGGGAGGGCGGCCGCGTCATCCGTCTGCGTCGCGGTGACGTTGACGCGACGCGACGCGAGGCAGGGAAGGGCGGGGCGGGGAGGGCAGGAGCGGGGCTGGACGACGTGGGAGGCACTGCGGTAGCGCCTGCCCCCAAGAAGCTCTCTCGTTAATAGTAGGTGCGACCGAACAGAAACGTGGGGTAGAGATGTTGCGGCGATAAAATCGCGATGAGTGAAGTTGACGAAGACGGAAGATGAAGAGCTGGAACCCGCAGTATCGAACAACGGCGATCGTGGACCTCCTAGTCGAAACCGAAAGAAAAGAAATGGCATGCGGGGGATTTTGAAATGCCTCTTTCTGAGGTACAACAACTACGTGTTATTGTACAAAGAAGTTATCGACAAACTATTGAAACAATTCTAGTAGATATTGCTAACAATGAAAATGATAAAACCTAAATCTTTTTTTCTTTTTAATACAAAAACAGCGTTCGATCAATGAAAATATCAAACAATGGGTATACGTATATTTGGGTAACAATATATATGGGTAACAATGAGTATACATATATTTGTTATATAGAATGCAGCAAATACTTCTCCTAATATATTCTGATAAATTATCATTTGAAGTCATAATGGGCCTCACGAAACTACAGGGAACACAAACTAGAGGAATACGATCACTTTTGTAGTTAGTAGATATGTCGTGAAACACCACGTATAAATGCACGGTACTTAATATAAACAGTTCAGAATAAAACTAACGTCATTTTTCGATTCTTTCTGCTAGAACTAATTTTTCTACCAAAATTAGTAATATTAATTTAAAACATAGTGCCAATATTTGCTACATTACATTTAAAAAATATTTAATATTTAATATATATATATATATATATATATATATATAATATACAAATATATAATAGATAAATATACAAAATGTATATTTATCTATTAAAAATTACAAATACTATATCATGTTGAAGCTTAAACATTCGTCTCCGACAATAGTAAACTTCTGGGCACCAACGTTTCCAGTTCATTATATCACGGGTACACTATATCCGATAATGCGAAAATAAACGACATTGTTCTCGATGATTGATTTTGATATTGCAGAGGTTCGGTATAATATCCAAACATGGCGTATTCGAAATTTCAGTGCATTTTTCAGCTTCAAAGTAATAATTGTTATTACTGTTTGGTGAGTACAGTTAAAAATACTTTTTACACGCCCTTCTCGCCCGTGCTTGACACTGTTTCTACGTTCACAGTGAAAATATTTTCGCAGTCATGATGCCCTTGAATGTATCTAGCCTTGTTGGAACCCTTTTTTCATTTGTATACACTTTTTTATTACATTCGTTTTCCTCTGTTCTGGAAGACCTTTTCACAGCCTCAGGAATGTCCTAGCCAGGTGGGATTTCACTAGTTTTCTCTTACAGTCC
>JAHLJT010008446.1:220571100-220604535 GCA_031308135.1 Acheta domesticus | reverse complement strand
AATACTACTAGGCGATCTTCAGATTTTGAAACCAAACATCAGTAGTCGTCAGGTTTTGAAACAAGAAGCAACATGGAGAGTCAGGTCTATGGAGAGTCGATTCGCGTGTCGCGTGTGTGACTGAAATTGCGTTGCCGGACATATCCATGCGACTCACTGCTCTTTCATAAATCAAAATCTGATACCTAATGAGTACTATAACAATTGTATTAGTTAAGATGTTGCTAAGTTTCAGAATTAACAAATGTGGAAACGATCTGCAAGTACGAGTGCCGAAATATCACTTACTTACACTGCATTTCTAGATATCTTTCCATGAGTGTGAAATGTACAGGAAGAATAGAAGATTTAAAATTTGGTCTATAATCAATAATGAACTTGGGAAATAAGTAAATTAATATCATAAATCGAGTGTGTGAGGGCCGATATGTGAGGGTGTCAAGTGTGTGAGGACCTTATTTCCTATTTCCACATCTTTAATACATTATTTTGAACATTTTCTCTGTGTCCTTTTTTGCGTTTCTAAGAGTTGATCCTAGAGTCCGCATGATCGAATGACAATAGTCATAATATGTCAACAAGTTGAGGCTCCATATGTGAGCCCAGATATTTGAACAGAATCCAATTATGAAACCGATTGCAAACCAAGTTGAACATATTCCTATATATTGTTATCAACACACAACCTTTAATTTATTCTTCCGTGAATTCATGAAGCAAATACTTCTGTTATTTTTCGAAAAAGACAACAAAATTAATAAAATCATACTTACAGACACTAACAGAAGAAATTAATATTTTTCTTATCAAACTTTGTACGCCCTTTTAGCGACGTCTCACAGTAAAATATAATTAACGGCAAGAACATATCGGATCATATCTACGATATCGCTAACCATCTAACACAATCGAAAAAAAACTCGCATATATGTTCCCATTTTTGTTCTTGCCAGATCGGAGTTTGCCTTCTAACATGAATCTCATTTAGCTACCAGCAATGATGGCGTGGCACATTTTCGATGTATTTCTCTTTCCGTCTTATTGCACGCCTTTCTGTCTTATACAAAACATACGTCACAAATTACCCCTTTTTGGTTCACTCTTATCTTTTACATCTTCCCTTTTATACATCTCTTGCCCTTTCTTTCATATCTTGTTCCTTAAATCATTGTGACATTATTTGAAACTCAACTGAGAGTTTTCATGCAAGAATGCACTAATGGCGGTCATTCGTAATGTCAGAAGTAGCGGTTGATTGAAACTCGTGCTAACTGTAATTGAACCATATTACAAACCATATTATGACTTGAGCACCTTACACACGATCCACAAAAATGTATTTCAAAAAATGTGACGTTAAATTTCAGAGATATAATAATCAATCAAGAATTAAGAGAAATTTGCCTAATTTGGACCAGTTTTGAATTTTTCATTCCCTAAAAGGATTCAATTAACATCAACCATTTCCAAAAACAGTACATAATAGAGTTTTCTCATTGTAAAATATAATTTATTATTTATGACAAAGAGGAAATGTAAAAAATAATGTACGGTCCAGATTGGGATCCCGGATGGCGGATTTGGACTCCAGTCTTAACTTCAACCTGAAGATAATCACCACAACCATCACCAACAACACCACCAATAATAATAATAATAATAATAACAACAACAACAACAAATTGAGGGAATAGGTATGTATATGGTAAATAACATTAACACAATTCCGACGATAAATAACAATAATATAATTGAATTTGTTGAAAGAATTGTAGACTCTCCTGAGAAAACACGGACAATTCACTCAATTAATGAATTCCACACCTCCTTATAATGATCCAAGATAATATCTAGAAAGACTAATTCTTATATTTTGAACCAAATTAGCCCAAAATCTTTAAAATTTTCCAAATAAAAAAATACCATAACGTTACCTAAAGGAAACATTAAATACTGCACTTTTTTAAAATAAAACACTTCAATGAAAATGTAATGAGAAAAAGTGAACAAGCAATATGGTATATAGTAAGATTAGTTTTTATTTTTTCAATGTATTAAGAAATATTTCTTGATATTCGGCTTCACTTTAGTACACTGCAGTGAACACATAATCCTCATCGGAGGCCAAGGCATTGCATGATATCTTCTTACATTTTCTTGTCACAGATCAGACTGAACCAGCTAGAATTCAACATCCTCGCCATATTTTTTATAATATTGTGAACAGAAACATCAGTTTTGTTCTTATTTTAAAATACGCTGCATTGCTCAAGCTGCTAAATATGCTAAAGCTGAAGTCTCAGGAGCTTTAGAAAGTGGAGATAGCTTGTCTCACTGCCTGACATCTTTTAATCCCATTGGAGTAGTTCAATCAAGGCAACCCTTTGTGGTCCTATTATAACAACCCGCTCAAATAAAAAAAGATAACGCTGCTCAAGTATATTAAGCGCAACAATCTTAGTGCGCGTATTTGGAATCTTATAAACTATATTTCTAATGGGTACCATTAAAGTTGCAATTACTTAACCACTTTACACACGGTGATTTGCGATATACAGTTCAAAAGTTGTAAAATACACAACGAAAACTCTGATAATATAGATCCTGTTCGCTATGGTGACTGCAGTCCACTGACAATCCCATGGAAATGCTGGGAAGCATTAGAGCCAACATTAATTATTCAAATGCTCTTGTCCATTGATGTACGGGAGTGGTCCAATTTAGGCAACCAAATCCGGCCAATTTCCCCTACAAATGAAATACATTTAAAGCATAAAGTAGCATATATACCAGTCTGACTACTTTAAAAGAACGCTATTTCCAAAAACTTTTAATTAATATATTTTTTACAATAAAAACCTTTTTATAGTACTTCAATGAGGAAAACAAAGTCGAAGTACCGTTTATGGATAAAGTAGCCTTTACATAGGAAACCAAACTTTATGAACAGTTTTAATACATTGACGTCAGAGCAACCAGAGAGAGAGACTTGACAACAATCGTCTTACAATTCAACTGTTTTTCAATTTAATAGTGTTCAATGATTTTCGCAAAAAATGTGATTTAGATTGCTGCTTAAAAGATTATTGATAGTTTTTGGGAAATAATGGCACATGTTTTGGTCTAGAACAATGAGATTGATTCTATTTTAGAGCAAAAAATGTTAAATTGCACGCATTCGACAAGTATACAGTGTGATCACTATTCCTAATGAATGATCATCATAAAGAAAACATGCCCTGAAATGTCGCAATAGCGTGACGCAATGAAATTGACATCAGATTACATAACGAGAGGAAAATGGAGGCACCCAGAAATGACTGTATATACAACTCTGATTACTCTAGCTTATTATTTTTCGTAGTTTCATGAAAATAAAAAGTAGAGTGTAAAAGAGCCTAATATATTTGCTTCATGAACAAGATACAGACTATTAAAATCACCTTTGTTGGATATCACGTATCTGAATTTCGAGTAATTGTATTCACACATTCACCGTCGTACTGTTGCAATCAGCATTGATCCATGAAAAAGTGCATTTCTAAATGTTCGACATTCATATGTGAAGAGAATTACGCCTTTTTAATTAGTCACGTACTTAACCGCTTGAGCTTTTTCATATGTTCTCAATGAGACGTCGTTAATTTTTCTGATTTTTTTTCTGTTAAGGAAGTACATGAATACATCCAAGAGTAACGACCTTCTCGAAGAGTTTTAATACATTAACTTCGAGGGAAGTATATAATTTTAGTTTCATTTAAGAATTGTCTTAATATCATGAAGTCATAAGAATATTTTTTGTTACATTTTCATTAATGTTATATATATATATAGATACACAAACGCGAAAATGAAACAAAATGTCTACTTATGACTTCATGATATTAAGACACTGTACGCGCGCGCGCGCGTGCGTGTGTGTGTGTGTGTATATATATATATATATATATATATATATATATATATATATATAAAACATATGAACATATATATAGTATATATATGTTCATATCTATAAATAACTTCTCCCTCTCTCTTTCCCTCTGTGGAGCATTACTTTACTTTGAATCATGTGCATAGTTTTTGTCCAAATGTAAAACACAACTAGTGACTTGCAAAAGCAAGAACTATGCTGAACAAAACCCCTAAGTGTTTTTCGCAAAGGTAAGACGCACATTGCTCAAGAACGACAAATAAAATACTCTCATTTAATATTACAAAATTAAATATTCCAACAAAAACAAACTTCATGAATATTGCAATAACGTAGTATAATTTACACCGATCAGCAGTTCTTTACGTACGTATACGTAATATTATGGTATATTATAATAAAATAAAAAAAGTTGCTGTTTTATAACGCAACACTTGAATAACAAATACTTGATGATGGGCGACCTCTTTCTTGAAATCTTGATGTCTCGTGACGTCAGGTGCGTTGTAAGCAGAGAAGTATGAGAAGTCAGTCGCTATGTTCAATACGACAATACATGGAATACCATAATAAAATATTTGTATTTTGCATTCCAAATCGAAACTGTTTTATTATTTTGGGGTTTCTCCTGATTTCCAGGATATCTAAAGAAACAATAGATACCTCCCATATGACCGAATACGGCATAGTGTTCTTTGAATTTCTGCGCGCATTGGAAATTAGTAATGTAGAAACTAACCTATGGCATAGCACATCTCTTTTTAGACTCATCAGAGAACTCAAACTTCACTCGACTAGACTCGTTTCTAACATTATAAAGTTTACATTTCCCATTGCATATCTAACTACCAGTGATCACAAGATACTGAATGTCTCGGCACCTTACAGAAATTTATAGAAGTGCTCTAATTTCGAAGCGTGAATAAAAGAGATGTGGACACTTAACATAAACGATTTCCTTGTATTGTAAGATAATAGTTCCAGAATAATTCTGAATGCGAGGTTTCGTAGAATACAAACAACGCAGGAAGAATGTAGTGGATACGATCAACTGTATACTAACGTTCTATCATGTAATTCTGCCTACCGTTACGAAGAGAATCAACGCATCTGAACTCGAAAGCGGGAAATGGAAACGAGCTTTGGAGATCAGAAGCACCTGGCATGGTAGCAGGTGAGGTGCTTGTGATGTAAATGGCCTAGAACGAGTTTGAACCATCAACCAATATAGATCAACAACACCAAAGAAGTATACCAGGAGGTATCGTACGAGTACTTTATTCGAATGTCATAGCATTAGAGGGAATTGCCACAAGAAAGTAATTAATACTGTTTATATATTAATTAAATTATAATGAAGTAATTGGTTGAGACATTGATACCATTCATTGATTGAATAGCAAAGAAGAAATGTCTAGACATCGATATTTTCATTGCTCACAATAATTTTGGTCACGAAACGAACATTTAAAACGTCTGATTAACATAATACGCACTTTTATTCGTCATGCCGTCGAAGGCGACCGAATAGGCCACCAAGAAGAATAGTTCCAAGAAGGGGTCAAGAAGAAGAAGAAGTAAAAGAGGAATGAGAACTGCGTCATTTACATTTACAAGGTGCTGATGTAGGGCCATCCCGACTCCGTCATGTCCAACAAGGCGATGAGCATCATGAAACTTTTGTCAATGACATTTTCGAGCGCATGGCAGCCGAGGCTTCCCGCATGGCGAATACCAACAAGCGTACTACCATCATCACCATCACCAAGATCCAGACCGTCAGGCATTTTCTTCTGTCCGGTGAGTTGTTAGAGGACACTGTAGGCGAAAACCACTTAAGTACATGTTGAGTAGTCATTACAAAACTACTTTCATAAAGTTCAGCTTTTATAATCCCCTTCCATTTGTAACCAAATGGAACGTTCCTTCATTGAACGTTCCTTTTAGAACCCTCCCCAAAGATTCTAAGTTAAATAAAAGTACCTTCATACAAACTGTGTGAATAATTTAACACTTAAAATATTTGAAAAGCAAGATACATTTCTGAATCATGTTAAACATATTTAATACTTTGAATTTAATAATGAATACAAAAATATTGGTTGAAAAAGTTCATTTTTCATCAACTTTCTCTCCCCCCTCAATCGTTTTCGCCACAGTTGTCGAAACTCCCTCTCCCTTAAAAAAGAACGCATTTCTTGAACGGTCCTAAAGGTAATAAAACTCTACCTCCCATCGCGACCAAAATAATCAAATCAGTTCGCGCGCACGACCGGCGCGTTGCGAGTTTCCATTTGTTTCCCTCAGAGACATCCCGAACGTGACGGTCGGATCCCGCACCCCGCACCGCGTGCATCATAACATCTGCCACAACCAACCCCTGCAGTCGCCAGCGAGCGCCCAGGCATCGCCCCTCTTCATTTATTCACACGGGCGCAGCCGAAGCCTCCGCCCCCACCTCCGTCCCCGCCTCCTCCCCCGCCCCCGCCAACCCGGCCTGCTCGCCCCCACCCTCACCGTCCGGCCGCCGCCGCCACCACCGCCGCGGGGGTTGGGAAGAAGGAATGCATTTGCAATGGAAACTATACGCGGTATACACACTCCGAGCATTAATATGTATAGCGGGGGTGGGGGGAGGGCCGGCGCGGCGCTGGGCGGCCGCGGAGAGAGAGGGCTCTTCGCCGCGGAGCGAGCGCAGCCCATGCGGGCGAGGAGAGGGAGGGGGTGGAGGAGGGCGGGAGAGTGAACGCGCAGCGGGGACCCCCGTACTCGCGACCCCCAGGCTCGCCCTCCAGAATTTCATTCGTCGGCCGGCGAATGAAGCAATGTTAGGCTATTAGTCGGAACAAGAAGGGAGAATGCAGTCCCGTATGAAGTGCCCATAAACTCCCGACGTGTTCTTTGCGGTTGGGTCTTTTGATTTGGAACGCCGCTTGCAGTGGGTGGTCGTTCGCTGGCGGGCCGCGGTTTATGTTCTCCCAGAGTCGCAGCTTTTATTGTGGAGCGTGCGGCGCACGGGCAAAAGTGCGCAAAAGAGCGGCCGCTGGCGTCTTGCTCCGTTTCAGCGATCGCAGGGGTTGTCTGGGCTGCGAGCACCTTCCACGGACTCGGTTGATGCCAACATGAAGGAGCACCGTTGAGGAAAAGTTGCGTTCATTCTTTGCGACCGCATCAAATTGGACTCTGAATAAGAAATCGAGTAACAGAAATTCGACATTCTGAACTCTTCTTAAGGACAGAAAACTGTAGACTTCCAGAACCTCCATTGCTTGAACTCCGCGGAATCGATTTTCCCATCCCCCTCCACTTTTTTTCACGTTGTTTTTGATTTCTCGATAATCGATAAGTCGAAATGACAAAGAGTTTTCTTCTTTCTTATAGATATGATACGTACTTCATATCTTTACACTATCTTTTGGGAGAAAAATGACATTAAAATATTTACAATAAGTTAATTGTAATTGAAGGCGTGAAATGGAAAACAAATATCCATATGGGGAATCACATTTCAGCATCATTTACACAGTGCACACATCTAAATTACTAGAGTACTAGTCCTTCGACATAAACACCTAACGTTACTCAGCTCGTTCAAGAACTACTTCAACCGTTTCGCATTTTATTACTTTCGTAATTACGAGGGTAGATCGAAAAGTAACGCACAATATTTTTTCTCCGCTTGTATTACAACAAATGGTGAAAGTTCACGACGAGATAGTTTGAAGTTTACGCTAAAGAGGGTATTTTGTTTCTATGTGCAGCTTTAGCGAGTGTAGCCTGAACTACGAAACAAAAATGGCGCGCATGTTACTGTCGTCAACTTTTGAAGAGCAGAGAAGTGTAGTGCGAAATTTGTCGGCCAATGAGCAATCCTAGTGAAATTCACAGAGACAGGCGTGACGTGTATGGGGACGACTGAGTGGGCCGTAGCAATATTCCCTGATGGTGTGCATTCTTCCAGGAGGACTAAACTCCAAGCAAACGGACTTCCACAAACGGGGCATATGGAAACAAGTAGTATTCTGGCAGAAATGTGTTGACAAACTTGGCGAATATGTAGAAAAGTAGGTCAAAGATGTAAGGTCTTTAATGATTTATTGAATTTTAGTTCCAATTAAACTTTTAGACAAAATAATATGTGTGTGCGTTACATTCCGATCTTCCCTCGAATAATTCTTCGTTCTTGCATCCGATACATACGGCTCAGAAACCGCGCTTATAAACATCAGGACATAAGTTGACTTACTGCATATATGAATACGTTTCAGCAGTAACTGCAGAAATAAAGTATACAGTTCGAGCAATACGTTCTCAAAACATTTCGCTTTCGATATTGAATAATAATGTTTCTCTTCGCTAGCTGAATATATGTTCCGTCCGTTTTACGCGTTTTGTTATGGGCGAATGCCCATTCAATTGTTTTATTCCCAGATAAGTCATGCACCTACGAGCATAATCCAGAGAGTTGCAGTTTTTATTTCGCAGTACCCTTTCATTCTAACGATGCTGTAAGTAAACAAATCACATAGCTCGAAAATGAAACCTCTGAAAATACACTATATATTTAATATCGTGGAATGAACTATAATAATTTCCCTAAAGTGTGCACTATTAGCATTGAGTAATTATGACATTCTGATATACACTAATCTTGCTTACCAGCATATCCAAGGGCGGTTCCAGAAAATATTTACTAAATATTCCCGAAGTTTATAATTTTAAATTGTTATTATCATTAATTCAATTCGAAAATTATGTCTCTTTTTTTAAACTAGTTTTATTTTTTAAGTCGTTACGTAAGGGTTACGTTAACCTTGTAATGTATCTTGTACCTTTCCTTACAGACCTATCATATTAGAAAATTAAAAATAATTTTTTCAGTAATACAAAATTTTCATTTACTCAGTTACGATCATCATAAAACACTGAAAAATACAAAAATATCTTAAAATAAAAGTCTTGAGTACAACACTCCTTGAAAATGGCCATCGGCCGATATTGAAAAGAAATTCATTGGCTGATGCAATGATTAGATGATTTATTTAGTCACAAAACAAAATAAACTGTATGTCACGTAGGGGGAGAAATATATTCTGCGCACATTTTCTTGATATACGAAGATGAATATTATAAATCAAGATACCAACAAAGCATCGTTAGCGACATTACTTTGTGGAGTCTTTTATTATTTGTATTCCATTATTATAACGATCTTTCTCGATGCACTAACTCGTTTAGAAAACGACATTTTATGGTTCAAATTATTACGTCATCGCTTTTTCTGTGCGTTTCTCTCCTCGCTGTAATTGATGTATTTGTCACGTAACGCATTTGTACTTCTGAATACTAACATGTAAATAATAATTCACATCACTTGTATTAACAGCGGAGCAAATAAGTGCTGATAATACTGAAACCGAAGAGACTTATAACAGGATATCAATATTTCTTGAACAAATGTAATATATAACAGTATTAATAATGTTTCAGGGCAAGTATTAGATATGAATAACCAATCTGCTGTGATATGTGGTTCCGCAAGAATAACAATCACGCAGATAATATTCGATTTCTTAATTTTCATCCAGTTAAAAAATTGTGTATTAATTTACGTATACTCCTTTACTTTTATACTACGGAAGGATATACTAAAAGAGTATTAAGTATACTCCTTTACTTGTATATTATATGACATATGATTTGCTTATGTCGCTCCTAATGTCTCTTGATTACTAATCACTCAATCAAGCCTAATATTATAAACTAGTTGCACAATATTCTGTTACAATATATATTTTTAATAAAGTCACAAACGTGGAGAATTTTATATGCAATGAATAAGTATTTATAATAATTGTTTGGCACCTTGGCTATATTAAGGAAATGGATATTTATAGTAAATAATATTCAACCACGCGATTTTGGCGATCATAATAATGCGTGATTAACTTTATAAGGATCTATGTAACTAAATATTTAATTTCCCTCAAATAATTGTGCAGGGTTTACTTTGAATACAGTAATATGAAAAAAGGTTCTTCAGTAAAATTCAGTCATCACCCTCTTCAGTGCTTTCTGTATTCAACAAAATAGGCCTAATAACCTATAATTTGGGGAGCTGATGTAATACCTGCGAGATAATGATCCGAAGAAAACAATCCCCAAAATATTACAAGCGCTCACTAGGGCTCGTTACCTGCAACTGCTTTGGTGAAGGATCTCAAACGTTATCTATGAACGGTAATCTTTTCCAAAACGATGATTTCCGTAACGAACCCATTATCTTCCCTTAAGAACATGATATGATAACCAGCTTGTGACAATGCGGGAATAGTGTACCCTCAATCCAGTTTGAAATCTACGCTTCCATGACGTTTAATTTGAAATGATCTCTTTAGAGGCAATGAATAATAGACGATGCATTGTTTTCCCCTCCTGAATAATTCACTGTAACATCAAGTACCTCTTGTAGTATTATTTATATTTCACCAGGCTTACAAACATAAACAACACAAGAGGCCCACAAGTTATCATATTTCTCCGATTTATAATGAACACATGCCAATAATTACGATTTTTAAAGTACCAACGAAGGTTTAGGGAAGATGAACAGATTGAGTGAAATGAACAAAACAATAAGGCTTCTTTCCTGACGCTCTTCCCATCATGTGCGAAGCATTGCGACAGCAATATAATCAAACACAAAAGTTTATTTTTAAAAGTAGTAACCTAGGAGAAAGAACGATCTGCAACTAGAACTCTTCCACAGAACACCAAACTCCATCAATATCCCAGGATTTCCCAACTGTCCGTAAACTAAATCCTCTCCCAATTAATCCACTGGCGAATCGCTCGACTTCATCCGACAGTCAGTTTTCCCTCACAACATAGATCTACAAAAGTTTAAAAGAAAATGTGTTAAAATCCATTGCGGACTGGAAAAATGTAGATACAGTCGAACAAAAGAGAACCATCATACAAGCGATCTCCATCAACCCCAAAATCACGTATGCTCTGCAGCGCGGAGCCCTGCATTGCACTCTATTCGCGAAGTCAGAGATCGATACTGAAAGAGAATATATTTTTCATAGTCAAGGAAATAGTCCCTGATGGGAATCGCCTGACTGCATCCCGCAGTCTGATTTCCCTCACCCCCGCTTCCCAGCTAATTCCCTTTCACTTTTCGTTACCCGAGAAGGCATAGCCCGATTGCATCCAGTTTCGTTCATCCGGTGTTTTTGGAAGAAGTAAACATTTTAGTTAGATATGCATTCATAAGTGACGCGTATAAATGCTCTCATACCACTCCAGAAAAAAACCTCGAACACAGGTGAACATGGCAGAATCTTCTGAGTTGTGTGTGTCAAGTTGAGGTAAAATGGTAAGAAGGTGCTCATGATAGGTGACTTCATTTTTGTTTCCACAAACTTTTAAGAAGTGGTCTTCAACGTTGGTAATGCTTTAAAAAGACATGCAAATATGGATACATTACAATCGATAAATGTGATTCTCAGCAGACCACGGGAAACGTAGAAATCAGTCCTCAAACTAAGTAGGAAAACAGAACGGGATGGAGTAGCTCTAAGCCTTTTCGGGAGGTAGATAAATGGCTTAAGAAAAGTTGACCGCGGGATGTGATCGGGATGCGGGATGTGGTCGCACGCGAAGCGCCAGAGCAAAGCAGAACTCGCGTCACCCCTGAAGCTCCTAGAAGAGAACGTTAAGGGCGGGCGGCGCCTCCACCTCCGCAGCGGCGCGCTCGCTAGGCCTCCACCGAAAAACCAATCTCCCGGCGCTATGACGTCACGGTCACGTGCGCCGGTGGCGGCCAACGGGTGGGCGCGGCCACCGCCACCGCCGCCGCCGCCGTCGCCGTCGCCGCCGCCGCCGCCGCCGCCGCCCCCCGCCGATGAAGTTATGTGCTGATGGGGCAATAAAGGCTGGAACAGTGCGCAGCTCTGTAAGGCGATCCTGAGGAAACGCGGAGAACGTCCGCGCGCCCGCTCGCCTCGGGATGGAGGCGTTTTTGGACGCCCCTGCCGAGAAAATACAGCCACCTGACGCTCATATCTTATTCACCGGCTTGATCATTACGCTGCGAAGACTGGCGGCGGAAAATATGAGACTGCGTTCTTAATAGTTACATATTTTTTTAGAAACGTAAAACGAGAAATACGAACTCCATATGCGACGAATATCATACTTCAAAGATGACTTAAAACCTCGTCCACATGCTTTCTTCTTTTGTATTATAGAGTAATGCATGTTACATTAAACGTAAATTTTTTCGTGGAGCACAATACTGCAAACCATATAATATTTGAAACGTTTCATTGCTGGTTTCATTCAAGATTATTGATCAAATATAAATTTTCATTAAACGGGTGTAAAAAATTCGCCTTCAAAGAAAATCAACTTTCGCATTCATATAATAGAAATGGTCGACCATTGTTGGGATTGCTCTCTTTGCACTCCAAAAGAAACTTGCATAAACGAATATTTAAATTTGAATGTATTCTTAAACATACAAATGGCATATTTATTAGTATAATAAATATATCCTGCATACAACATGCTTTGCTGAATATGAAATATAATGCAAACAAGACTTAACAAGTATCTGTATCAAAACGTACATGAATATGAAGACAGCTGCGATGTTACAAAAAAAAAGAAACTTTATGAAAAGTGGAAATTAATATATAATAATAATAATAATAATAATAATAATTTTTATTATTATTATTATTATATTATACCGAATTCCAACATTAATGTGGGGCCAATTACAATTTTAACCGTTATCTATTTTCCTAATTTCCAATGCTCCCAGCAATTGAAAGAAAACTACGCAGCCCCGCCTTGTGAGAGGTGTCTATGATTTTTTGCGGCAAGGAGCTGAAGAACATCTAAAAACGTTTCAACAGTTTCGATTTTGACGGAAAATACAAATATTTCATTGTTTTATTTCTCCTCTTATCATCTCCTCTTATTCTCATCTTCCACGGCCCGACTGAATTTCCTTACTCAGTGAGTCGCTGCTTATGACACAAATGTCATCATGCGACCGAAATGCGGAACCGTAACGTTTTTATATTTTCAGTACCTACGTGAAGAACTGTTGTTCCGTATAAACTCTGTACTATGTTATTGCAGTGTTCGTGAAAACTGTCTTTGTGGGAATACTTAACGTTTTGCAGTTTATAAGACAGTGTTTTATTTGTTCTTGAGCAATGTGTGTCTTACTTTTGGGAAAAACACTTTGGTGGTTTTGTTCAGAATCATTTTTTCTTCTGCATGCTACTGATTTTTCTATTTGGCTGTAAAGTGAACAAAAGTGCGGATATACTAGCCAAACTCCACGTTTGATTTCTGGGGTTTCAAAAAGGAAATTGAAAGGGATCAAAAATTTCAAACTCTGTATCTCTTCATCTTTTGAAGATTTAATGACAAATAATAACTGTAGTTTTATACTGTGGAAGATGATTTCTCTTAAAAATGGTGTTCCACAAGATTTCAACCGAAAAAATGGGAAGGATGTTTAATACTCTATAACTTTTACTATAAACGTTTGCTGTCAATCTAGGGTTGAGGTTCTAGAAGGCAAAATGTGTCGATCAGCGTGACTCAGTGAAGCAACGAAAATGTTCGCTTATTGATTAAATGACTCAAAAGCGATTTGGAATTTCGTTAACTGAAAGAAAGATACGCAATTCTCAACATAAGCGTAAGTGATCAGACATTCAAGTACTTCGTAACACGAAAGTAATTAACAGGTTTATGTTTTCTCAGGTCTAGGGCGTTTCGTATCTGGAATTCGAAGAAATGGAGATTATGGCAGGCAATCCCTTCACACAACGAAGGAGGCTGACAACTATAACAAATGAATTACGCAGCACAGACGTCCTTCAGGTTGACGAATTTTAAGAAGAGAAAGTCATATTATATCAGCAGCAAAGATGGTATACTACGGATAGTGTGAGGACTAGAATGATGCAAGGCGTTACATTTGAGGAGCAATTAATCAAAACGCATATTTTCCACTAGTGTAAAAAACTGAGTTTCATATGAAATCGTGTAGTTTTTAATATGTTCTACACGCTTCTGCTTTCAGATTTCTTGAAAACGCATTTGATTTAATGTGTTAAAATGCATATTAAGAATATCTGAAGGCAGGAGCGTGTAGAACGTATTAGAAAGTACACGATTTCATTTCAAACTCAATTTTTTCCCCCAGTGGACAATATGCGTTTTGATTAGTTGATCCTCATTTCCTCTCTCGGGCGACCCAGCGTCGAGCGCAGAGTTCGAGCGTCTTACGCTCGCGGTGGGCTGATTTGCCGGTCGCACCATTTGAGGAAGGGATTCAGCATCGCAATAGCGATGCTGGTAATTAAGCAATAAATATGAGGGATCTTCCAGGTCAATAATTCATTTATTAAAGGTACTTGTACTGGCCTACACATAAAACAATTGAATATGTATAGAACTATCATCAATTAATAATTATTACACAGATTTATATTCCTAGTTGTGGATTAGAATGTCATTAATATTTTCTGAAACAAAACTGCTCCTTAAAAAAGGATTATTACTTAAACTTAAGTTTCTTAGACTTGCTGAATTTCCAGCAATCTTACAAAATATTCTAGCTATTTTCGCCAGCTCACGGTAAATTTCACTTTCCATTTCCATTTTGTATACTCCTGTCTTCACGTTTCAACTTCGCGGCGTCTTTAACTTTGCATTTTACACTTGAAAACGTGACTTAACAGGCGGAATCACCAATAGCGAGGGTTCCTTTTCTTGGCCGAGCGCGTTTCGCTCGTTAGGCTCGCGAGCAAAAATGTATAGTAGAGGTCTGCTATCTATCAGATTTTGAATTCACCCCCGGGGAGTTTGTGTGAAATTGTTTCGAGTAGGACTAGAAATTAAAATTTTTGGCATTTAACAAAATTTGTGGTGTTTAAGATGAATTTGAATGTGACAGACTCTGAATTAGTATGTAATATTAATATCAAATTAAGTGAAAGTTATGCTACAAAGAAATATTTCTCAATTAGTAATGTTTTCCTCGGTGGTATAAAAGTAATAAATAGGGGCGAATTTTAATGAAGTAACTGATTAATAAAGACAGTATTGTTTATTTTTACAAAATACACGATCGCATATTTTTCATTATATTGGTATGGACTATTCCAATTGTGACATAAGAACCAAAAATGTTTTTAAAAAATCCTGGGTGCTATATAATTAGGGGTGAATGACTCGAAAGTGTTATACCAGTTTTGTTGCATTGCCTGACGTACCTGCATATATTTATTATGATAGTATGTAATATTAATATCAAATTAAGTGTAAGTTATTGTTACAAAGAAATATGTCTCAATTAGTAATGTTTTCCTCCGTGGTATAAAAGTAATAAATAGGGGCGGATTTTAATCAAATGTAATTTTTTCTTTTCACTTTAGAACGATGCCTTTCACACATAGAAATTCATTTTTTATGACGAAAGGAAATTACCTCATTTTTAAATGACATTTTTTTATATTTTTCGTCGATTTCGAGTAATAAGTCCTTTTTTAACTTTTTTGTCATTTTCAAAGCATGTTTCGGGGACGCCATCAATTTTAATTTAATTTTATTGGTACTTGCTTCAAATAATATTTACGAGATGCAACAAATGTTCTTCAAAGAACTCCTCAGTAGCCTATTCCATTTCTTCGCTGAGAAATTGTAATGTGAGCAGTTGTGAGTATGTAATCTAAGAGAAGTGACGCCTTCAGCACCATTGTCGGTTTGGCGGATTTCACGATAACTAAAGACAACGATTTTCTGGTCCAATCAAAATCAAAGTTTGCAAGCTGAGGTCACTTGAACGAAAGGAAGAAGCCTCGATTACATCAGTAACATATCCAACAGCTTGAGTTGTTTATCTGAACTGGTTTTGCTAACATTTTTTACGTCATTTTTCTTTGCTTTTAGGACATTTCAAAAATCATTTTAAGAGCAGTTAATTGATCTTCTGGTGATATTTCGGGTCATCAAAATCCGCCCCTAGTAGTAAATAACACAAGAGCTGTAAAAATACCCGAACGGAAAAATGACTTGCTCCACTACTCCCATTTCAATAAATTCTCAAAAAATTTCCAAATTATTTTTTTACAAATAAGAACCCGCAGAGAAACGTCAAGCGGAGGGGCGCAGAGAGACTCATAAAGTCTATCTGGGTAGATGCAGAATACCTCCCCGGGGAGAGCTTTTCGTTCTTTCATCTGTTTCTTAGCTCATGGGCCTGGGGCTTCGTAATTTAAAAGCTGCGACTAAGGAGGAGCGAGTAGAGCCTCGGACTTCCCTAAAGAAAGAAGAATTTGAAAAGGAAAAAGCTAATATCGAATACTACATTTCTCCTGGAAACTCTCAAATTAGCACGAAAATAGGAAAACTACAATGGGTTTCCAAATTAACCAATATGAGAGAGGAGGGAAGATTTTTTAAACTGAAAATAATAACAAAAAAGGCACAGCTGAATTAATGACATAAGCGGCCCTGAGGAAGAGTAAATTATGATACTCCTAATCATTGTGAAACATTAAACATAAATATTAAAAATTGATATGAAATAAAACAGTATCTTTGCAATTTTAAAAATTAGTATAAACATATTTTAAACACTTATTAACGATTAGAATTTTTCGTTCAAAATATTTTGGGCGACCTTTCCAGCGCCAAGACTTCTTATGAATTAATTCATCCTTGCATAAATGTGAAGTTGAACGATGTTTTGAGTAATACGATGTTATGACTGTCATTGCTTCGTAACTACAAGAAACATTGTTTACTTTGCAATAAATTAAGGCTTTTCGCAAAGCGAGAAATCAACCTCAATGGTCATCCACCTGGGTCGACGCTATGGGAATAGTCAACTTGAATCTCCCCTCTTGGATGGAGAGCAGTACCGGGGAAAGCTTTCCGTAGCTGGGTCCGGCGCTTCGTTACTTAGAGCGGGCACGGCGAGGCGGGCGGAGGGGGCGGCGGCGGCGGCGGCGGAGGTGGCGGTGGAGCGACCGGCCCCTCTCGTTGCCTGCGCAGCGCGCTCTTGAATAATGCATTGCCCCAGCAGCGCAGCGCCGGGGAGCGGAGGAGGCTGCGTCGCCCGGGGAGGACGCAGGCGGAAGGGCGGTCTATCCTCGCCCGTCCTCCGCCCTAGGTTCCCCAGCGACCCCACCTGTCCTCGGGACCAGGGCTGCTCAAATGTAAGAATTAGGGCCAGCGGGCCCGCCGTTGCTCGCTGCAATAGCCCACGTGGTACTTTCACTAGACTAACCCGATCGCGCCTGAACGCCTTCGCCCTGAAATTTAGCTGCCACACACTCACGTCGATGGCTTCAAGACGGAGGCAGTGAGACGAGTTGAGGGTCTCGAACCCCCGGGCGTTAGCCCGGGTGGCCCCCAGTTGGACACTTGGCTTCGTCGCGGCAGTGGCCCGATACTCTAGGCAAAGAGGAGAGACTTATCCTGGCGTACTGTGACTGGCGCTTAATTCGGCTCCGGCACTAGCTCGGCAAGCTGATAGCTCTGAGCTGGAAGAGCGGCACGACCCATGCATTAAATAGGGAGGATCTCGAGGGGAGTAACTGCGTTAGGCGCGATTCAGATACCAGCTCAAGGATGTACTTGAACGCCTGCGGGGGGCGAGTGCGGGTCGGGGCTAACGCCTCGATGCCCACCCCTCCGAGAAATCCTCCTGGTAGAACATACAAGGGTGCGAGTATAGACACACGATTATAAAATGTGCTGTCGGATTGACACAATATGAAGTGGCCCGCACTGGTGGCCCGAAGAAAAGTTTTGGGCCGAGGTACCACAAGTGGGCCGCCCACTTGAGCTAAATTGCACATGAAATGGATATGAAGCAGATTTCTTTTGAGGCCCATCACCTTGAAACTTAGCGCCCTGTCCTGGTTATCGTCACCCTACATCCCTCCACCCTACATCATCATTTGTAATTGAGCACGAATATGAATCTTGGCATGTCCTCGACTGGGTTCCTTTCCTACGACATTCTCGCATATCCCATCCTTCCCTTTTTCAATAAATTCGAAAAGCTTTTATTAAACGAAACACTTTTTTAAAGCACACATTTGTAAACATCTCCATAAATTTTGGAGATGCAATGGCAATTGCCAATATAAATAAAATAAGAGAAAAACACTTAAGTGCTATTTAAAAATATAGAGAAAATTCCCGTCGCTTTGGATATATATGTATGTATATATACTACTTCATGTACTTAAATAACTAAAGCACGCTTATAATACATACATGCACATCAATTTCATTATTCTTAAAAATGTCTTTCCAGAAAGCACCAAGACAAAATGTTTATTGTATGTAATACATTTGTGTCTGTGCACATAATCTCAAAGTGCTGAAGAGTCCCAAAAGTAAGTACGCAGCTTTTATAATAATAATAATAATAATTATTATTATTATTTATAATTAATTATAATAATAATAAAATATGTGTTAAAAGGCAATAATTATTAATAAAAACTGGAAAGTTGGAAACAGTTGAAACCACATTTTCCACATTCCTTCCACCATAGACCATATTTTTATAGAATAGTATGGTAGAACAATGTATTTTTGTGCATGTGACACAGAAGTAATGTGTTTATGCCACGAAAACTGCAAGAAACTTACGCAACATATTAACATCGGATTTATTTTATTAAAAATAGACAAATGAATATAGAATTAAATATGCACTAAAAATTTTTATCTCGTAAGCTTTGAAATTAACTTGTTCTGAAGAGACAACATATGCAAGATAATGCGCAATTAGCTATGAGTAAGTAAATGGAAAAAGAAAATGCACGAAAGACAAATTTAATGTTAACCCGGCAAATTACACTACTCCGAACTTAACACATTAATGCTATTACGTTAATACTCCAGAACTATGAGGCGGATATATTCAACGTGAGAATAACGTCAGACACTAGTTCTCTTTCGCCATTTGCCTTTGCACGAAGCGCATAATTTTCTCACACTAAATTAGCGAGTTTCCATAAAATGTTACAAAGTGAAGGATAAAAAGCAAAAAGGTATTTATTATAGTAACTCCTTTGCCCATGGCTCACGCACCTACGTAATTAGAACAAAAGTAGAAGGATTTACGTCTCCATAATAGTCTCATGAATGTCGAGAAGAATCTGTAGGAAAATCGAGTTTACGTGTTAACTACGCAGTGGAACACAAGGCATGCATTCGAATCTGCCATGGATAATAGTTCATTCTATTACTGAGAAAATGATGAATATCATATATTACCTAATAAACAGGATTATATGCCGTTTCTATCCGTAAATCAAAGTTTTATTTATTTTAGTTTTATCGAGTATAAAACAAATTTTAAATTAAAAGAAGTATACAATGACAAGTCCTTGTGATTTATAGACTAACCGTAAAAGAATTAAAATGAATACATGAAATTTAAAAAAGAATGGAAATGAAACAAATGAGAAATATTAAGCAAATAAACTAATATAATAAGAAACTAACTAAATACCCAAAAAAGTAAGAATAATACCCTGAAATCACTCCTAATAGATCGATGGTGTATTTATTCAAATTAAATATTTTTAACACATGTGAATTGATTTCCTGCATTACTCAATTGTATAAAAATAATTTCAGTTAAATAAAAAAAGTCATAGAAAGTACCATTCGAAAAATGTTCTTGCTCAAGCGAGATATCAAGATTCAGTCGAATACATCAAAAAATGAAAATTATCATATTTTAAAAATATTGAAATATTGGCAAAAGTGTTGCCATTGTTAGGGCTCATATAATATTTTGGCAAATACTTGGGAGAAATTCCCATAAGTAATATACGAGATTATCATGTACTTACGAACGTATTTATTCATTAATTTCCGAAATATAAATTCATCCTTCGATATGTCAAGTATAACCAATTTATTGTAGTGCTATTGCTCACAATGATATATGAGATTTCCTTAAAGAATTCCCAGAAACTATTGTCTCACTACTCATTCTCACTCATTGAATTTCAACAGATATCAGTATATTAACTAAGAGTGAAAAGTTAATTATTTTCATTATTACCTGGCATATTTGTAGTTGCTTGAAATGAGAAATGATTTATACCGATACTTTTACATCCATTTTCCTCCTAAGCAATACAGCAAAAACTTGAAATGTGACTGTATCAGAACTATTTTGAAGTCAATGACGAAATGAACTATTAAAGCGAACACGATCTACTTTTCTATGTGATGTTGTCTCACCACTTCTTGCTTTAGAATTCCTGCTTTGATATATGAAGTTAATGACAGTCGGTTTTAGAGTTATTGGAGACAGTGATAAACTACTTACAGACTCTCAGAGTTATTAGATCGTACTTCAATAACATGTTCTTATAATGAGGAAAATATCTCGTGCTAATGAAAGACTATGTCGCTTAATTATTTTCCGTGATATGCTGAAACACTTTATCCATTAAAAGAACATATAAAGCCATTTTTGTGAATATCTCAGAACAATGTGCAATACAACATAATTACAAGATTAACATAACACGCAGTATCCCCGGGAGAGTCTAGAGTACGTTTTCACTAACGCACTTGATTATTTTCAAACTTAACTACATAGCTAATATTTTCTTAAACACTCTCTTGATCACAAACAATTACTCGCCTTCTCAATATTTCACAGACGTACAACGTACCGTGCATGACAGATTGTCAAGTAACAGAGAGGCAACACGGTTTCTCTGCATGACATTTAATTTTTAGAAAAATATATTTTTTCGTCTGTACACTTTTTCTTTGAATTCCACAGATAATTGTTTCGTCTTTATTCAAAGCATGACAGAGTTTACTTCCTAAGTCGCCAACTCAACAACCTGCTGCACAAATGAAAGAAAAACGTCTAAAATAAACCGATTAATTGCCTGGGCTTTCCCTTTTGATCTGCTTTTTGTGAGCATCTTTGAGATTAAACGTGTTGATGCTATGATATAAGCTAATAATATATGGTGACTATATGATGTTGAGTGGACGATATATTTGTGTTGAGAGTTTCGCAGCGCCAGCGCCAAAGGGGTAAGCGAAATCGGCACAGAAACGCGAACTCCAATGTATGGGGGATTATCTAAATAAAACTGAGACAAACTCGTAAAGATTATCAACGTTATTTGTCTAAAAATTGCTAGTTGTGGTAACAACACACGGAAATCAAATTTGCAGTTCCACATTTTATAGAACATGCTCCATCCCTCCAACAACCCTCCACTCTCTCTATGTGAATTGCATCAGGAAGAAGGTCAGGCAATAACGAAGCATATCAATAGTGAAAAACAGACATTGTAGGAGCTTTCCAATTACTCGAGAGCAAAGTAGGAAAAAACCAACAACAAAAGACAGAGAACACACTTGGCAACTTCAACTTTTAATTCGGCCAACTCTCGTTAACTCAAAATTAAATAATTTTCCATTTAACTGTATCATTTCTACGAATGTAATAAACATATTAAGCATAAAAGAGATAAAATATCATTATAAAATCTAATTTTTTACTTTTTGATTTATTATGATAATATTCGCACAGCGTCTTTGGTAACATAATTATTTTTATTGTTCCATTAGTAATTATTAAATTATATTATAAATATATAACTAATTCTATTAAATTGATAATTAATTTAGGGCGTGTTCTGGGGATTGGAAAAGGGGTTCCCCAGGCTCTTTTTCCCTACTGATAAAAAGCCGAGGCAAAGAAAACATCTAAAAAATGATTGATGGCTTGAAATATTTGTGTTAATTGTCCAAATATCCAATTACCAGGATCTATTCCTGAAATGAACAAAGAAAAAATGTTTGTTTGTTTTCCCATGCCCACCCTTGGCATGTTCGCCAAAAATTACTCCATCTTTATTAAATAAAAAGTTTGCTATCTTGAAAAAAGTACTTTCTGTACAAATGTAAATGAAAACTAATAATTTTTATATGAAATGTTTTCGTATATAATGTACATTAAAGCTCCAAAGAAAACTATGTTGATGCCCTTCCTAATCAGCTGCCAGTGAACGGTTTTAAACAAGTACCAAAAAAGAGAAAAAATAGGAGTTAAGTTCACTGTGCATTGAATAGATCGCAGCTTTCCATTGTTAAGAAAAAGGCTTTCCATTGTTAAGAAAAGGCTACGAAATTTTAATTGTTTAAAATGCACGGCTAGAATGGAATCGGAAAGAGGGTATCATGCACAACTTGGCAAGTTCGTGGGAATTGGAAGAGCAGTTTTTCTTGGTTAGAGAATATCGTGTTATGATCGTCAAAACGATTGTTTGTGACTCTCATTTGTTATTCAATGTAATATTTTGTGTATCATTCTTGTGATATCTTCGGAGAACAGGAGGGAGGGAGTTCTGATTGTTGTATTTTATGTGTTTTGTTTTTGATGTCATTCATCTCATATATTTTGTTTTTAATGTTTGAATGCCAGTGATGACATTAAAAAATTCAGTCATTACATTAAGGGAAGGTTGAGAACAGGATTTGCTGCTATAGGCCAAATCAATATCCATGTAGTATATGGGTGTGAAGATCTTGGTAATTATAAAACACGTTTATTCATGGTTATGCAGTATTTTCTGTCGTAACTTTTCTACAGCTCGTCCTTCTGTGCGATGTAATCTCACAGGTGCAGCTAGTTATATTTATTACATTAAATACATTTTATGTTACAAAATATGTAATGCATATTTTTCCGAAGCGCGGGGCCCCTGAAGGATGGGGCCCTAAAGCAACTACTTGCTTTGCTTGTAAGTAAATCCGGCCCTGATTGCAATGGATGTTTTGGGGTTCAACAAAGTTATACAGAATCACAATGCAATTTTTGTTTTAAAAAGCTTCACGCCTCATTTCATTAAGACGGAAACGTTACTAAAATTGTTACCATGATTTACCATTGTTAACATGTTACCTTCGCAAATATTTTAAAATGTATAAAAGTTTCTTTAGAACATCAAAGTCTATTTACGTAATATAGACATGCACAATTATCATATGTTGAGTGAATCGAAATTATAATTTAGATTTAAGAGAGACAAGTCTCTTGAGAAGTTATTTAAACGCACTAAAGTACCTTTTTTAAGTTTGACGAACAATACAAGTGATCAATAATATGAGGTAGCATAAGGTTAATATAATTAAGCATAATATGAGGTAGCTCTGTCAGAAAAATGACAGTATGAAAACGATTGAAAAATCCATGCAAATTACGAACACGTAAAATATTACAATAAATATTGCACGAAGGCAAATGTGAGTATAATTTAAGAAAAAAGTATTTCCGATGCTCATTGAATTCAACCACACCCATGAAGAAATTATTATAATTGAAAGTAAAACAAAATTCTAATTTTTTTTAAAAAATGTGTCATAAAAAATGTTGTATGCAGTAAGTTTGTGAATATTATAATAAATACCTACAACGCTATTTAGTACACGAAGGTTGTCATTATTTACCCTTGCATCCACTGCTCAAAACTAGGGGTCAAGTAAAGTAACATATAACTTACTGAAGGAAAGTAAATGTCTCACCGAACAATGTACTATTAAGAAATAATGCAGATTGAGATGAAGTCACAGATCCAAAATACATTTACAATATTTGTTGCAAGCCATTAGCAAAACAAACAAAATTATACCAGAAATGGGAGATTTACTGGAGAGGCAATATCTTTATTATAAAACGAATACTATTTTAAAGCTTGTTACTTTCCGTAGTGTTTAATTGTATAAAGAATGTCGGCGGCAGAAAAGGCTATACTGTTACTAAAGTGTTTTGCGTGTTACTAGCTCTACTAGCGTGTTTTTGGTGTTTTGTTTTTGCGGGTTAAAACCACTTCTAAAAACAATGGCTCGCTCGCAGATGAACTCCTCGCAGACTTCGTTAACGGCCACCGCGCCCCTCGCCACTGTATTGTCTGCTCCGCGCCCCGCAAGTTATATCGAGGAGCCGTCCGGCTCCGCCCGGTACTCCGCGGAGCGGGATCTTCACCTGGCGCGCGGAGCCCGCGGGCGAGCGAAGAGGAGGCGCGGTGCGGGGAAGGGCGGGGTGGGGTGGGGTGGGGCGGAGCCGAGCGGGGCAGGGGCCGCGGGGAGGCGACGGGGCAAGGAGACGCGCGGGGCGGCGAACCGCAGCTAGCGCGGGGCGGCGATGTGAGGCCTTCAGATCTCGCGGCGGGGACGACTAAAAACTCAATTTACCGCGAGGACTCACTAACACAACTCTGCCTCTCTTCCCCCTCCCCTTCGTCTCGTCCCGGCTCACCCCCCGCCTCCTCTCCGCGCGTTCCGTGTACCTCTCTATGTATCTATCACTTTACGTCCAAACGCCGCCGCCGCCGATGCCAACACCGCCTCCATCGCCGCCCGGCCCCGGGCCCGGGGGAGAAGAGAGCGGCGGCGGGGCGGGCGGCAGACGGCGACGGCGGGAGGCGAAGGCAGCCGGGGCCGGCGGAGGCGTCTTCGGCGCGAGAGCGAAACAAAACCTCCTTCCACGTCCATTGTCTCTCTCCCCTCCACGGCCGCTCCGCCCCGCCGCCCGCGCAGCTTTTCCCTTTCTCCGCAGCGGCCGCGAGCGGCGCGCGCGCGCCTGCCCGCCCGTCCGCTGCGCCGCCCGTCCGCGCGCCCGCTCGCCCTCTCTCTGTCTGGCGCATCTGAACGCGGCCGACCCAACGAGAGCCGTCTTCCTCGCCGGAGGAGCCCCTCTCCCGGGCCCCGACCGCGCGCTCCCATCTTCTTTTCGTTTTTTTGCTCCTCCGACGACTCCCCTCCCCTCCCTTGCCCCACTCCTTCCCGCGTCCGCTTACCTTTTCGCCCCCTCCAGCTCCGTCCATTGTACCTCCCTCTGTATTTGACACACTCACACACACATGCGCTTATACAGCCGGACCCAGGCGTGCACTCACACACACGCGCATGCTCACGCGCGGCGCGCACGCACACGCACACACACACGCACACACACGTGGTGGCGAACTTCGTGCCGATGAGTTCACGCACACTCCAGGAACTCTCCCAACCCTCGGGAAGGACCCTGTTTCCCCCACCACCATCTCCGTATATTTATCCATATATAAAAATATATATTTATTAGTCTCCGTTTCCCTTTTTGTTTTGAATCTTTTTTAATTAAAAATTCTTCTCGTCCGCTCGCGGGCTCGGCGGGCGCAGCGGGCGGCGGCGTGCGGCGTGCGGCCGGCGCTGCTGTTGTAAATCTGTTCCGACTCTTCATGCTGCGGCGATGAAGAGGGGCGAGGTGGGGGAGAAGGAGAAGAAGAAGAAGGCGGCAGCTTGGCCGGCGGCTGCGGGCCCCAGAGGTAGTTTATTATTGTTATTACATGGCGGCGGCGGGGGGCGAGGGCGGCGGCGGAGGCGCGGGCGGCGGGCAGTGGGTAGCGGGCGGGCGGGCGGCGGCGGGGCCGTCGAGCCGGTCGGGTCCCGCGCCCCTATTGGGCGGCGTGCCGCCACGACTTGGGTGGTCTCCGGCGTTCACGGCGGCGGCGGCGGCCACGGCGGCTTTATATAAAGGGGACGGAAGGCTATTAGGAAGGTCGACCGCTCTCGCTCTGCCTGTTGGGTTGTGTGTTGTGTGTTGCGGCCTGTTGAAGGCGGACGAAGAGTGGGAACAGGAGGAGGAGCAGCAAAAGGAGAGAAGGTGGCGAAGCGGGAGACGCGAATGCGGGTGTTCTTTTTCTTCCTCCCCTCCCTCCCCCCCTGGCGCGCGCGAGCAACCCCTCTGGCCGTGGAGCGAGAGAGACGGCGGCGGCGGTGGCGGCTGCGGCGGCGCGGGCGTGCGTGGCCGAGGGGCGGCGCCCGGACGGAAAAAGAGAAAGAGACAGAGAGGGAGAGGCAGAGGGAGAGAGAAACAGAAAATACACAGGTGCCGGGCGCTGCGTGTACGTGATTTATGTGGCCGAAGCGAGCGGAGCCGCCATGCCCTGGTCGAATGGCCGCCGCCGTTGCCACCGCCCTCCGTAGCCGCCCCGACAGAGGCGTATCGCCCGCTCGCCCCTTCGCCTGATCGCCCGCCGCCGACGCTGCACGGTGGGTGATACTGCGTTTTTACGAGGACATACATTCAAATTTCTACGTGACAAATGCAATTCGAGTGCTCTTGTACCCTACTCGACTATCTTTCATTCACCATATCAATACGTAACCTTCATGTAATATTCGATATCATAAATAATTTACAAAGTAATTTCTCACAAAGCAGTTTGTAAATAATTTTTTACCACATTTTTATACGATTTTCTTTGGCAAGAAGCTTTACAATTGGAAACATCATAATCGATGGATAACGACTGTTAAAAGAATATAGTCAAAAGAAAAAGGAATATGTGACTAGTCAATTTTGTATTGTTAAGTTTGTACATATATAATTTCTGAATGAAATTTAAAATATTCAAAAGAGAAAACAAACAAGAATTTTTCACGGATAATCAATTCACCATTTACTATTAAATAGGTAATTGCCCGGATAACAACAAATAAAATTTACCTTGCATAGAAAACGATTTATTCGGACCGAACAAATATCCGAATATTTCGTAAATCTCTGACCATTAAAAAGTCCCTAATGAATACACCAATGAATAAAACAAATTATGTACTCCATATATAGATTTTGTATTTATTAAATTAAATAAATCATTTCCCATGCACAAATATTCACGCGAGACCAAATGCTTGAAACAAATACTTTCGTCAGTTACCAATTGATCCATAATTACATACGGACCACACTTTGTAAACATTCAATTAGCTTGCTCTATCATCTTGCACAAAATTAATTGACACGATGTCAAAGAAAGGTGCATGAATTGATTGGGTGCATTGGCTTAAGTTTCAGATTAGGTATTTTCTTTGTCATCCACTTTGTAGGGCCAAGACCATCTTTCTCCATTGGTGACTGAAATGATACAAACACAACTAATGACTTTAGTCAGCACAATTAATAAGCCGGGGTTGAGGTAAATCGATATTTACAATTCTTCATCATAAATACAAGATGTGCGTGTCTAAGAATCAACACATTAAGAGTCATGGAATGTGTTAAATACTATTCAGGACACTGCATTACATCCAATCCTTCAGACAAATGTTAAGGATGTCCTTTATCTTGTTTCGGAAGAGATACTGAGATACTTGTAAACCCAATATACAGTTCTTTTCTTTGTTTTACATTTTCAATAATAAAAACAGTTTTATACAATTAAACATCAAAATCTTGGAATGCAGACTTCAATTTAGTACCCTTTTCTGCGAAATCCAAACGTTTTCAATTCAGTTTTTGAACTAGAATATTACCACCTCCACTTTCTCTTCCTGCCTTTACCGCAGATTATTTCCGTCAACGTCAAATAGCAGCAACGGTGAAACTCTAGCAATGGTAGATTTAAACTTATTTTCATCTGCCGTTCGTGTGCGCGGGGACATTTCTGATAAAAATTATTTGGAGATCTTTGATAATAGATATTTTAGATATATCAAATTATGCACTGCCTGAGTTTAGCTCAGAGCCAGCATCCTTGAGGTCGGCGCCGGATATCACCATCTAGAGGGGGGTTGAACACTTGCACCTCCCGGGATAAAACTTTCATTACATCAATAGCACTAATGACCACAGCAGTTGACGTGCCCGGAAATATCACTCGATCAAATATTGCAATCACGTTTTACGAATAATTTGTTATAAGGTACAATTGAGGGATTTCCCAAACTTTCACTAGTGTCGACCTCTTTTAAAAGAAAAAAATGCTTCATGCAAGCCCTTGACATTTTCTATAATATACAGCATACAAAATAACCATAACAGAAATAATTACACATAAACGATCTGATAATATTACATAGACAACGAAAATGAACAAAAGTTTTGAAAAAATATTTTAAATTTTTAATAATTTTTGTCCTATAAAAAATTTTCAATTTTTATATTATTATATTATGGGAATCTTCTTTGTATTGATAGGTGGGGTTCAATATTGGACCCAGTGGAAAAAACCTTCATTAAATTAAGAAACAATATGATTAGTGTAGAATCAGAAGCCAATTTTGGAATTAATGTCTTGTCGAGTATTAAAATTACTGTAATACAAATTACAATTACATTACACACATTACACAAATTACACAAATTACACATTACACAAATTACAATTACAATTAAAATTACTGTAATACAATCCACCCCCCAGCGGTTTAGGGATTATCACAATAGCTAAAATACAAAGCTGCAACCCCGGCTAGGGTGAAGGATTTTCAAAGGGTGGAGAATCCGCAGTGTGCCATGTCATGCTTAATAGCACGTACGCAAGACACTTCGCAGGTGCTCGAACCAAATCAAATCCCCTGTCAATTTCTGTTCTGACTAGATCCCATATTCCACTCAGAGAGAGAACAACACAAGTGGATAAATATGACTGAGAGCGTTGTGTTGGTCCCTGGTGGCGAATACAGGAATCATATTCCGATCAGATTGTAGTGCCGGAGTCGATGATGCTGCCAATAAGACAACTCTAGAAAATTTTGCCAATGTCGCGAGCTGGACAATGGACACGTTTCACAAGTTTCCAGAGCTTTAAATGATAAAAGGCATTAAATGAAAACAACTCTGTTAATACTGCATTTAAATTCATTCTATGGTTGAACATCCTGAAGATACGAAACCAGATATATTACGCACTGAATAGACAACATAGACAATGGTTTTCATTGCAATATAAATAATACCCGTAAATAGATAGTTTTGCACAAGTAGAGTACCGTGCGCTTGCTCTCAATATCTACTATAGCCCCTACCGCCACCACTATTGTCACTGTCGCCATTGCCGCCTTCTCCTTTTCCTCCTCCTCTACCTCTTTCTCCTCCCTCCTCTTTCTTCTACGCCTCCTCCTCTCTCCTCCTCTCTTCTCCTTCTCTCTCCTCCCTCTTCCTTCTCTCCCCTTCTCATCCCTTTCCCTTCACTCCATCCTCGTGTCCCCTTCTTCTTCACCTCCTCCCTCTTCAGCTCCTTCTCTCCCTCTTCTTCCTCCTCCTCCTCCTCCATCGCCGTCGCCGCCCGAGCACGCTTGCTCCGTGCAGCGGCCGCGTGCTCATAAAATGCCGGTTGCGCCATTTTTTTTTGTTTCCGCTTTTTGCAGACGCCCGCTTGCGCGAGCCGCCAGCGCAAAATGAAGAAGATGTGTGCGCGGACGCAAGCGGCGCAGCGGCGTCTGCGCGCTCGGGGCTTCGAGCTTGGGCGGGTGGCGCAGCCCGGCCCCAAGCAGCGGCCGCTCGTCTACCGACGCCGCGGATCCTGTCAGCAGCTTCAGTTATTTATTTTATTTATCGTCCAAAACAGTAAATGCTGTATGTGAAGTACGAGGGCCGATTCTTGAGCTCCAGAATCCCTGCTCATCCCTTTACTATACGTAATTGAATGACGAATGGCGAATAAAGGCGCCAACGAGAGTGGTTGGCATCCTGTATAAACTAGAGATTTTCGCTTCCGTGTAAAAGAAAAGGTATTTCCGATGGCACAGGAACTACAGATTTGATTGTACAATATTCCTCATAAAATATCCCTCCCGGCCCTACTCCTCAAACAACTATGAAAAAGAAAGCTAAACAAAAGGTGCACATATTGATGCTACATTTAATGACCAGAAGCAAACAAGGGGCTATCTCTGAATATTGCTCAATGAATCAAGGGAAATTCGACGAAAAAGCTGATCGAGATGTGTGTTTTGATCCACAGGTCGAAAATGCAATACTCATTATAGATATACTTAGTCTTTTCGAATCACACAATTCAAGGGGTAACTAATGCATTTACATCAGTTTAAAGTAAAAATGGTTTACGTTTTAGATGGTCAGCAAACTCTCTAATTGTGTTCAGACTGTTATTTGCAGAATATGCTTTACTTACACTTTAACTTGTGTACGGATTGTGAACGACTGACCGAGTGCAGATGCCGCCTTGGACTGTCTCTATAAGTTTCAATAACTGTAATTAGATCAATGACCTTACGCCAACCATAATGGCTTTGCCTGATTTCCTGTATTTTAGAAAATGCTGAGGATTTTTTATCAGAACCGTCAACGCATCAACTTTTCTCTTAACATAGAATTGTGTAGGTAAGTATAGAAAACAGTATTGTAATAGGTAAGTGGGACACAAGCTGTTAGTGATATGCACATGAGGGGGAATGAACGAGAGAGGGTATGCTGGGAGAATAACTGAAATGCTGATGAAGAGGTTGGTGCTGAAGTAGGCACAAGAAAAATGATTTACCCCTTCAATGCCTGAAGATATTTCATTTCTCAGAATAAATTCTATCATGAGTAATTGAAATTTCTACGTACTACTGGATATACAGGTCCTAATAAGGAATGTATTTTGGATTTTTCGTTTAAGACGTAGACGTAATACTCAAAAGATTTTACGTTAAAGACGTAATACTCGAACAGAACGAGAAATAAAAAGTAATAGTTTCATATCTATCCCATTTAATATCGAAACACTCGATTCTTTTATGGTATTTTTGCTTCACTTCGATTTTACTCTTGAGGCATCATTAGTCAGTAGGTTTTTCCGTACATGACGATGTGTCTCAGGAATTTGCAAACTAATTGCAATGCTTGTTGGGCCCAACAATCAATGATAATTGGACGACATGAACCATATCGTTGATTCTCAGATCAATGATCATTGGGTGATAAGTACTGTACCACTGCTTCCCAAGATCAATGATAATTGACGGAAGAATGGGTTTATGAACGAATTACGGTAATGAACTAAGGAAGAGTGAGAACCTGAAATTCAACATGACTATCTCGGAAATGTCGCTAACTAAAGAACGATGTCATCGTATTAACTAACACACTATGATATTTAAAAATGATGACACGATGAAGGCCGAAATTCATTCTACCTCAAGTCATAGAAAGCCGGGTCCAAACGCTTGTAATATTGTCCAGGAGGCCATCACATCTCATACAGCTAACATTGCCTCATAGTAAGGAAGATTTTCCTGCTGCCAATCCCCAATCCCCATGAAATCACGCTGGGGACATGCCCTTTCAACCGGACACTTCAGCCAGAGATGAAACTGCGATTCCCGAAGAGGAGGGTGAAGAGAGCAATCTCTCCGTCGTAGTCGCCCGTAACTGCGCTGGCCGTCGTAAAACCATCCTTGTGGACGTTGCGTAATTAAAGGCGTTACGTTTTATGAAAGCGGAACGTCTGATTCCGACTTCGGCTCGATCCCGAGATGAGCTCGTGTGGGACATCCACGCATGAAGACGTAAACGCGAGTCTTAAATGGGCTCGGAGAAAGTAATGGTCCCTCGAAAAAACAATTCGCGCGCACGTGAGCAACCCTGATCCTCCGGAGCGGTGCAGTCGAGCCGTGTGGGGTGCAAGGCGGTTAATCCGGCGTCCAATCAGCATGAATTCTCTAGATGGGAAGGAAAACTAACGACCGCCGCATTAATTACTTGTCTGGTTCGTCGTGGACGCAGGGTATCCGCCTACGACAGGAATGCCGACACCACCCATATATCGTGAATATACTGAGTGTTACAATGAACGAGGGCCGTACGCAAGGACATAAGCAGCACAACGAGTGGAGGAGCTAAGACACGATAAAAATTGTACATTTACTTCACCCTCTGATATGTAATATCCAATTACCACTGCTTTTTATGAACTATTACCCATAAGTGAATAATAAAAAACTATATGTAAATTCAGCATTGGTATCGTAATTTTAATGTTGTCCTTAAATTGACCTTTGCTAAGATACAATTCAAGGTACTAATAATATTAATAATTTATATTATTTATTTACATTTATTCTTATAGTATATTTGACTACTATTAATAGTTTAGGTATTATTCTTATCTCCAAAGGGTAGACACAGTGGCAGTGATCTGAAATTTTACAGAATTTTTCCGAACTCTTTGCACATATCTCGTCTGCAATAAATTGGTACAGCGGTTAAAAGTTCGAGAGTAACTAGAATACTGAATGTAGGAGACTGGTAAGCTGTATTTATGTGTAGAGAAAAGCTTATTTCTAGATATTTTTACTCTATGCTCACTTCATATTTTCACGACCACATTGATAACAAGTACATATTGATATTTGACCACATTGTTGTTTGACTCAGATATACAAATATGTTTAATACATGACTTGGTAAACAATGAATACGTAATACTGTAACATTCACTTTGGCTGAGGGAAATTTAGTAAGTACTCTCTAGTTTGTAACTTACGTTACTTTACCTTATGACTGAGATGTTAGATTTCGGGTTCCTTATTGAGCGATTAATTGGACGAACTCAAGCGATTAACTTTTAAATGTATATGGCACTAAGTTTATAATATTAAGTGTGAGAGTAATTTTATAATGATGCGATGTACGAAAACTATCTATATAATGCTTTTCTGGTGTTTCTTTTCAGTTCCTAAATGTTCGATGATCATTGAAACACAAAGGAAGACTCGACGTTAAAATTACAACTCTTATACAGCCCAATAGGCTTCATTCGGCTGTATAAAGAGGCACAAACACCTACACTTTTACCGCTACTAGTGAACTAATTTATTGTTCCCACGTTAACAGCTCTCAAAAAGATCATTTACAAAAACATTTGACCTGGTGTCTGATGGTTAGATTGCCCCAGAACTTGAGGGTCTTAGGAAAAGGTCAGAGAAAATGGGTAGAAAACGACTCTCAAATTCGATCTTAAAAGTCTGAGAAATTCCTTTATCATCTGCAGAAAAAACAAGCAATCAACGTTACAATGTGACCTTGTTTCTGATACGTTGCAAACGGAATTTTGATTTAAAGAGGTTATTAGACAAGTAAAGTAACTGTGAATTCGTGTACAAATTCAACAAAAACAGGAATTCAATCGGTCTAAAGAAGTTGGCATACCACTTAGCGTTTAATATTTAGTGCATTACAATACAAATTACATTTATGAAAAATAGTGAAAATCATATACCAAATATTGGAATTATTATTAAGAAATGTTGATGCTTTTTGTCGTTTTTAAACGACAAGAGTTCTTTCTTAGTGACCATATGTTATAGAACCACAATAAAAATATAATTGTTTCAATTCCAGCCGGCGAAAAATGTGTGCCGCCATCAAAATGTAACGAAAACAATAGTAATGTAATAATTTCACGTCGTTGAACAGCTGTTAAAGGACCACAATACTGTGCTGCAGATTGTTACGAACTTTTTGTTTCCAGGTAAAAGAAATGGTCTTAGATCTCTCGGACTTGTTCCTTTGTTACAAAGTTCAGGAAAATATTCCTTTACTGTGTCGTTTTTTCGTTGGTCGGATGCGACAGAACGGACCACCCTGTTCAATACCACGAAACAATCGGACCAAAAAT
>JAHLJT010008446.1:220340050-220567600 GCA_031308135.1 Acheta domesticus | reverse complement strand
CTGCTCGCACGTCCGTTTCCCATTCCTCAACCTGCCTGCCTTCCACTCATCCATCCATCCACCCACCTATCCCCCGCTCCCGACCCAGCCCCCACCCCCGCCCCCGTCCCCGCCCGTATTTCCGCGCCACCTCGCCCCGCCCCTACTCCCCGCCTTGCGTTCGCATCTCCGCAGCTGCTTGACTTCGTGATCGGGTGATATACGAGCGGCCGCCGCTCGCACCGGTGATCCGTCATGTGCTGGCACACCGTGCGTACACCGTTCCCTAATTTGCACATACCTCTCCCACTTCAGGTCACCGGCATTGAAAACGCTGACGGAATTATCGCTTGCGCAAATCCAAAAGTACTCGCTCTTTGATGTGTTATGGTCGTATATGGTGAAATAATGGAACAGAATGGGATAATGGCTTCCGGCGTAAGAGAGGTGTGATGACTTACGGGCAACCTTGCAGTCTCGTATACTGTTATAATACTTAAATGTAATTCGGGCTGACATCAAATGAGAATAAAATTGACGGAAAGAATGATAAAACCACTATTTTATGGTCACGTAACGAATTTGCATCGACTAATTCAATTATTGAAAATATCACACCTTGGTACGCGTAATTTTTAGATATCAAAAATAACAAAGAATGAATATTATGAAGGAAATTGTAAATTGCATAACGTACAATATAACCACAAAAATTCTCGGTATTGTAGAAATGAATATAAATAATTAGTACTTAATGATCAACGGTTACAACAATGAAAGCATACGCAGATTTCAGGCGGATCTGTAGTGAGAAAATAACTGCATCCGGTAAAAGTAGGCTTGATTGAACAAGGTGATGGTTCCATTGAGGTAAGAATATTACCAAAATTATAATCAATTACTTCTTTATCTCCAGGATTTACTTGAAAGGAAGACCTAGTTCGATTAACAGGCGACTATTGTACATTTCCTTGTTGTACCTACTAGGCAATGCCCGTGATTATACGTTATATAAAAAAAGTCGTGAACATCAAAAACATCATATTGTGTTCCCGGGAAAAGTATTTAATTTTTACTTTAAGTCGAAAGCACCAGCACAGTTCGATGTAGTAGGTAAACGGCAGAGGATACATAAGCAAGGGCCCGTCAAGCGGTTAACTGAAACGTCTGTATTGAAACATCAGTTCCCCTGGGGAAAGCACCGGCAAACAACTCCAGCACCAACATACCAGAACATCTCAACGAAGGAAACAATACCAATGTGTCTTTGGGTAGAAGACGCTTCTATCAAGATTTGAACTCCGGAACATTTCACCCCATTAACTGAACTTAGGATTGAATACTTTCCTGCATAAGTGAACTTAGAGACGGTATTTAATGTCAATGAAAAAGATCATTCCAACGATTTGTTAAGTGTCCATTTTCACAATGAGAGCGTAATCGTGGATGTACTGATGGAGGTTGTAGCTACAATCAGTTTCAGTGAAATAAGTTAATCTTCTTTCGATTAATAAAATTAATTGTTTCTGATGCAAAACAAAACATTTCAATTGATTATTTTCTATTTTTTGGCTTGATACACAACAACATAATAAAAACCGACTAACTTAAAATACTTTATTACAAAATTAAAAGAGCACAGGTGTAAATTGCTTAAATTTACAAGTCCACAACTTTACTGACTTTCCAGCAGAGAATACAATTTTTCAACAATTAAAATGATTTACATTTAATTTTACGACCATTAAATTATCCATATAATACAAGATCATGTTTACAGTTTTTAAACGTGAAAGTTCATCATCACAGAATTTTAATTTTCTATATAATTTAATAAGAACATCTTTCGGATGCAAAATAAAGTCTTTTTGAAAACTTTTCCCCGATTCTCTATTTATACGTAGATAAATGTAAGATTTCCATATTATTGATTTTTGTGGGTTTTATGTTCCCGAATTTGCCAGATATTGTTCCTGTTAAAAACTGGGAAACTAGTGTTTTTCAGAAAGTATAGTACGAATTTTTTCATTCAAAAGAAATGAAAAATATGCTAATCCAAAATTGATTGGCCAAAATTGATTGACAAAAATTCTTTCAAATTCAAGTCCCCGTCTCTGAAAATGTTTTCAGCCTGATGCACGCAATAGAAGCTGAGAAAAAAATAAAACATGAAAAACACGTTTCTCATTGTATCTCCGCTACCAATTGCCCTGAGAGGCTGATTTGTTTGGAATCAACGGTATTTTTTATTTTCTTTCATATGAGTATCGCGATTATTGATTTGATTTTGGGGCACTTTCATCCCCCTATTCGGCTATATCCTTTAACATTATACGTTATTTCTGATGCATGGATAAATGAATTCTGCGTATGAATTGGGGGAAGAGGAAACGTTTTGTTTGAAATAAGGGGGCCCCGTGGATCAACAGTCGCAGGACCCTGGTTTTCTCTGGGCGCCCCTGAGAATAATAGCCATGCGTAAGTGAAAACATGAAATGAAAGAAATATATTTTAGAGATGGGACGATAATTTTCCTCAAAATGTTGCAATGGACTCAGGCAAAAAAATCCAGTAAAATTAAAATAACTGCTTAAAGCAAGAAACTGACAAGATGCTTCTGGACATAATGTAAAATTAATTACTCGGGAACGTAAGTAATCCTTTGCTATAATCTATTTTAACTGCTCATAAACAAGCACGATTCCTCTCAATTACCTGAGAGAATTTCTTCACTTGTGTGAACCACACAAAAAACTTCGAAGGAAACGTGTTCAAGTCCAATTCAGAATATAGATTCGTTAATTTCATAAACGACAGCTGTTCAATAATACAGAGGCTCAGAAACAAAATTTTCTGGGTACTTTACTGAAAAATGTAGGTTGATCAATTGCCTAACAAAAAGGACGAAGACGAGCAAAGGAATGAACCAGAATTTATAAATCTCATTAAGATGCAGACCAACGATGGCAGCGTCTACCGTCCGGGGAACTCGTTTTGAGAAGTTTATCCGAGACTAGCATTATAACCCGTCATTTAACAAGAACACTGAAATCAAGAAATCCAACAGTCTAAATTTAACACGGTGTATTTAAGGACTTCATGATACGGCGCATCTCGTTTCAAAAGAACGTCTCGTCGTAATGGTTTAATCTAGGGGGCTCCAAAGAACGGCAGTGGGCAGAAGCAAGTCTTTCAAAAGATTTTATCATGCACAGAAATAGTACATGGGATCGTTCTGAAGTGATAATAAGTGCTGAATATAAAAGGTCAATGGACACAAGTAGAAGACTAAAAGGCTAAGTTACTATTATAATTTTTTGTTATTTTGAATTTGAATATTCTACAATTTCTAAGTTCTTCTATTCCAATAAATACAAAACGTATAGTAAAACAGAGTTTTCTTTTCCGAAACACAAATTCATTGTAAATCAATGTGATGTTGGTGTTATTTATTATTGTTTCAGAGCTGTCACGTCTCCATCTCGGGTTTTATTCGTGCACATGCTCCTTTTCCATCGTTATTATTATTATTATTATTATTATTATTATTATTATTATTATTATTCATTAAATAAGCATTGTTTGCTCAAATATCGTTTTTCCAGTTGATGAAAATGTAAGCAATTTTAATTGTTAGTAGGACTGTTGCCTTAAATCAAATTTTCATGAACAGTTTTCAAACAAGAATGGCAAGCAAAAAATATGGTGGGAGTAAATTTGGGTTAATACCAATATCCTAATGAAACTCAGATTAGAACAATCGTTCCTACATCTCGTGCACTAACATACTTTGCAATGTGGCGTCTTTGCTGAACATACCATGTTGTTACTACATCTAAAGTATTTCCCATTGATTATTTTATAACGCCACCTACACGTTATTTGTAGCTTTTTTTCATTACTTTCGACTCTTTTTTAGGCTCTGATACAATTCGTAACAACGTTCTAATATATAGCCACATACTGGCGTCCAACATTTGGAGTAATCCTTTAATTTAGTCAGTCATCTTTAGTCGTAGTCAGTCATTTCTTTTTATCCCTTCGGCCAGGGACTCGACGCCGTTCGATCCCGGGGTCCCAGACGGACATCCAACCAAGAAACCGCAATGCCTCGAATTGCTTAATCTCCGTGACTTCACGGAGCATAGTTAAGGAATTCGGCTAGGGATGTATTAGTGATATTATTAGGTCTCCGTTCAATATTTCCTTTTAAACTCAAAACTCATTCATATTTTGATACTCCAGAATACTGACAGTATGAAACTCAAAAACCGGAATAAATAACAATCATTTCATAAATAGTCGGCCCCAGCCGAGTTCGCTAAAGCAGTAGTGTCGTGGCAATCTCGGACCGCAGGGTCGCGGGTTCCAGTCCCGCCTCGGACATGGGAATATTTGTGTATGGTCTATATGTGTGTGCCGTCATTTCACCCCTCACTATCATTTCATCTTCCATACTCCCAGGGCTAACAACCTTGGGAGATAAAAATGGGATTCAACGAAATGCTGATCCCCCTAATGTTATTTCATGCCCTGCCACCGAGATAATGTTTCTGAGTCTCGGTAAAGGCAGTATGCATGTACGCGTGGTACGACGGGCCTGTACGCGAATGAAAAAAAATATAATAAATGGAATCGATGACTAAATTTTAACACCTGTCTTCAAATTTGGCTGTTTCGAGATCATAAGATCATCCGAAAGATAAGATCATCTTCTACTGAATTCTAACGATACAGAAATCAATACAAAAATTAGTTAAAATATCGGAAATTGTTCATATTTTTATTAACGTGTAATGGAAACTTGTCAGAATTTCTTTCCCTCCTGAAAAGCTGCAATTGTTTAGAAAGTACATATTGCTAAAATTCAGCCCTCGAAATGCTGACTGGTACATACATTCAGAAAACAAATGAAGAAACGATTGTAAGCAATATGATGTGAAAAGAAGAAACCTTGAAGGAAACATACGTTAACAACATTTTAAGTGATTAACAAATACAAAGACTTGAACGTCTCCACCACAAGTTTGGATGGATTAATGGTTCCGGGAGCGTCAACTGCTAACGTCATTAGTCTCGTAAATGTAGTGCGTGCTTTTTCTTCGGGAGGTGTCGGTGATATTCCCCCGCTAGAGGATGAGATCCGGCCCCGAGTTACCGTCGGCTAGCGGGATTGTTTTGTCAACCAGGTATTTCCCACTGCCCCAGCTGGGACAATCTCTAAGATCCCGACCGGTCACCCGGCATATGTGGTAGTGTAGTGCATGTTCGTTTTAGTGTGTGTAAGTAAGGTGTGAGGAAAGACAAGGAAGAAGAAAGAAAGTTCGCGCGCGATCCGTAGACCGTTTCTTAAGGTACTGCTCCGGCATTCACCTGGTGTTCATTGGAGAAACCACGGAATACTAACGACCAGAACAGCGGCCTCTGTATTTTTCCTCCAGACAGCGACGGAACTCGACCTAACTATCCAGCGAGTGTCGAAAATTCTGCCATTGTCGGGACACGAACCTAGGATCTCCCGGTCAGAGGCACTACAGTGACATTAGTTGATGCCCTGAGCCACCTTTCCCAGTTACACAAGATTGGAGATCCCTGGTCCAATGAATGTGAACCTTTCAATTCAGACAGCAGGGGCAGAAGGGCGCTCCGAAGGGCGGCGCGGCCATAGCTGTGTTCTGAGGCGGCTGGAGTCCGCAAAGCGTGGGCGAAATAAGCGGCTTGGCGCTCTCTAGGCAGTTAATGTAGTTAGCACGACCGATCGTTACCTCACGCAGGAAAAATCGATAAACAACAATAGGTTCACTGCAAGGTTACTCTCTCCTAACTCGACACGTTTCTCTAAATTTCTTACTTCGGAAATTTAAATTATCTACTCGATTCAGATAGTAAAGTTGCCGGAAATGGGATCGCTCAATACCGGATAGAAGGTAGATAAATAATTAAGAAATCGGTAGATGAATAACAAATTAATAATAATTAAATCGAAATTCTAAATAATCTGCTTTTGCTAAAGACGTATAGAAATGAGAATGTGGCTCGTCCATTACATCCCATCTGCAAAGCAATAGATAATAACGAATATATTAATTTACCTATCCTAGTGAACACTGCGTAACGAAAAATTATTTTTGTAGAATTTCTGGGCACGTGTTTGAAAAAAAATTCTCCTTTCAATACTTCTACTTCCGACACAATCTTTTCGTTTCCTTTTTGAATGAATCGTATTCGCGGAATAAGTTTATATAATGTTTTCATTTCCCTTTGATCTTTCTCGTTAAAATAGTAAAACATGAAAGTATGTTTTTTATCTTCTCTTACAGCAGATGTTTTCTCGACACATTTGCTGGTATTAACTTTTGATTCTGACAGAGTCTTCTTGTTAACTGAGTCTTCAAAGAAGCCGCTCCATTCGAGATGTGTAGCGTTGAGTTTGAACAATTTATTTATTCCTACAGTGATGAATTGTGAGACATTTATTTCCACCATACTCGGGAGATTCTAGCGGCAGTCGTAGTATTATACTCCAAACAAAGCCCAAATAACTGGCATGTGGGTCAAAGAAAAATCTTTAAGAAAATATAGTCAAGACTTGAATCGTTTACAATCACACCCTCGGGTTCGCACGCACTACAATAAATTTATTTTATATTTTTATCTATTATTTAGATGTTTCATTGCAAAACCTAATCGGAACACCCAACACTCTTTGAGAGATGAAACGGCCACGGACCACGCGCGAGCTTTTCCTCCTATTCCCTCGTCCTACCCTCACTCCTTACAAACACACTTACATGCACTACACTACCATACATGTCGGGAGACCCGTCGGGAGCTTAGAGCTTGTCCCGGCAGGGGCGGTGCCCCGCTGGTAGGAGATACTGGATAGGAAAATCCTGCAATCTGAACTTAGGTCAGCGTCGGATCTCACCATACACGGGGAAAGTTATTACCACCTCCTACGATAAAACATGCACTACACTTACGTGATTAAAGACCATAGCAGTTGACGCGCGCGAAAACCGAAACAATGAATCAATCAACGACCGCCCGGTCTACGAATCCACAGTCGTGTTCTAGCAGCTACATGAGGTTATCGTGGCCGATCCATAGTTTAACAACATCACTACTAACAGTGATGGAGGAGAGGGTAGTACCATCGAGGACGAGAGAGTTATGATAAGGGACTGGCCGAAAGCAGATTTGTAACAAGGAAATTGTTAGTGTTGATGGAAGTTTGTGAAGAAGGAAGATATAATATTTTATATCGAAATCCGTCGATGTAAAATAGATGTCCTTGCAAAACGAACATAGCATTTCATTTATATTTGTTACAATTAAAATGTGAACTCTTCTTATAGCGCGAAATTCTGTTTATTTTTATTCTTGCTGCAGCTTACCACAAGCGACATGTATCTTATGGACTACATCACTTAATAAGGGGCCAATTCAGATAATTTACTTAATGCAAAGCGTATATACGGGCCATTTAAACATTTTATTTCCATCTCAGGGATCATTGGCACACCCGTTGAAACTCTGACGTTGGCAATAAAGGCAACCACTTAAAACCACAATAAAGGCAACCACTTAAAGACTCACAAGCATTTGGTCACTAGTTCATTATGTCGCTTGAAACAACTTGCCTGTCACCAGTCTTCATTTCCAATAAATAACCACGCCATAATGTTGATTACTGACACTGTGAGGTGAATGGTTAGATGCTAACTAAACTATCGAAGAGTAATTGAGTATTTTGTGATATATTTGTATTGCTTAAATAACTAATTTACTTGATGTACCTATCAAATGGTAAATATGATAAATTTTGGAAACGACAGGAAGTCATGGAAAGTCATGGAAGTCATGGATAAATCACGTTTCAAGACAGGAATCTGCACAATAGGAATTAGTAACTATCATTGCACTGGCTGGGCGAAGCATGAATGGATTTGAGTGTAAATGAAGTGTACGATCTTAAGCAGGAAAAGACCGAATTATGAAAAAAACTGCTTAAAATTTTAATTTCTTAAATTGAATGATTCTGTAGTGGAATAGTTTACTTGATTATTCGTTTATTAGTTAGTTCTGTAATTATATTTAATTATAGGTTTTTGTACGGTAGGTATAATTAAAGGGGGTTAACGTTGAACTGTGCAGATGTCAAAACTAAATTTGTCAATACTGAATATGTATAAGTCATTCTACAGTAGTAAACGTACAGCTGAATATTTCCTCTATCTGATCTATTTTTTGGATCTGTTCATGAGACGAGCAGTAAAAACAAGACATGTCTAGAGAAAATAACTATTCTAACTTTTGGAAGTCTTTACATCACCTGTGATTGGCGGTATTCCGTGTTTTAATTCAACAGAGAATAGACAATTATGGTATTTTTAATTATTTTTTTCAAGAAATATAATTTATAAGAAATAATATTATGCTTGTGTGATGGTGTTTGCGTTTACGTAGAAAAAATCAAAGTAATTTAAATATCTTTATGATTTTTTTTTCTGTTTCAATTAGATGAAATTTATCGTTCAAATAATAATTTGTTGTCTTTCATATATTTCAACGCAGAATTAAAACACATTTCAGTCATCAAAATTTCGTGAATGGGAAGAAGTACAGGGACGCGACGACTTAAAGTGAAGACTATCAAACGGGATATAGTAATATTCAATAAAAAGATCAGTTGTGAAATAACACGTATATTTTATTTCATGTTTTTAAAATGTTGGCAGGATTGTTGACACCGTTTCCTTGTTTTTATGATGAACAAATAAGAATAAAAGAATTGCTAGTCATAAAGTACAGGCTAGTACCCTTTATACTTTAGTGTTCACTTTAAATAAGGAGACAAAGAGGACCAATGATTAGCAACAACGGAAAACTCAAACTTGGTTAATAAAGTCTGTTGTGCGTGGAAGAATGCTACAGAAATAACGCGTCGATTACCTGATCTGTGTTGACTGTCTAGAAAAGAGAACGAAATGTCATTACTCTAACCGTAGTGAAAGTTCTCTGTAACACCTTGCGTATGACATAATTATAGACATACTAGCGCCCGTAAATTATCGGCACTTAGCAGCTCTCCCGTATACACTTAAACCGTTTACCCCTACGAAACGCTATTTCTCACAAATCTGTCACTTTGCAAAACGCAATTTGTTCCGCAAACGACACACGGACCTGTTGGAAGCGACTGTAACGGCCAGTAGAAACAGACGGTTCTTGCAGACGAACGTGTAAAAAAATACGTGATGACCCTTAGAACGAAACGGAAAGTCTTTAACCGGCGGAGCGTCGTATTGATGGTGAAGCATGGTTCTCGTGGTGACGATGGCGGCAACGGAGACGGAGGCGGCAACGGGCACGGCGGCGGGCGGCGACGAGGGCCGGCGGCAACAGCACCGTTCCGACTTGTAAATGACAGACTCAGGACGGGCACGAGAGGTATGCCGGCATGCGGCGTATGCCGTCCTGCTCCCGCCGCCGGCCCTTGCTGCTGCTCCCATCCCCGCCCACGACGCCTTCAGAATCCCGCCTGATCGGAAGCCGATATGCAGCCCCCGCGCTTTTTGTACGATTCAGTCGTGGGTGGAAATTCCTCGCAGGAGCCGACGCGAAAGGCGCAAAAAGGATACGCGCCGCCATTATAATAAATCATAGATATTGCGACGAAGGAAAAAGGGAGCTACAAGGTGGTACACGCATTCTTTGAGGAATGGTTTCGACAAAGACGTCCGTCGCTGGTTGAACATTAAACGTATTACATTACGGGATCGCTGACACACACTGACACCAACGCTCTGCGTAAAGACAAATGTATTTAGGAATGACTCAAGCTGTAGAAAAGGAGAAATGTAAAATGTCGAATGCAAAGCTTTATATCTCGAGATTAAATGGAAAACGACTTATCCATTTAATTTACCAGTTCTAATTCACAGGATTTTCTTTTCCACAACGGAAAACAATCCGCATTTCATTATAAAAGGAAAATAACGTAATAAAAACAAAGTCCATACACATGCAAGGAGTGAACTACAAAGAAGATAACTTCGTTTTTAAACATTATTTTCTTAAAAGAATTCATAAATTAAAAGAACATATACGTTGTTACCACACTATTATCCTATATCCCCTATCAATATCCCCCACATTAAACAGTAGACTTGCAATTAACCGAATCCCGGTTAACAGCAGCTTTGAATCAATCGATAAAATCATCTGGAAAACAAAAATATAATACAATAACAAATGAAATAAATAAGTGTGCGAATTAGTCGCTGCAGTAATAGTGAGATGGCGAATGAGTTGCGTAATGCAATCAGCGATTCTAGAAATATCAGGACGTCTCTGAGTTCGATAATAATAGGATTCTCCAATAAACATGATTTTCTTGTTTTTCTTCACAATTTCGGGCTTAGTTGTACCTCTGTGAACGTGTACATTATTTTATATTGTGTTTTGTAGTTTGTACATTTGAACGTTTTACCAAATTAACCCTGGATTATTCAAGTATTTTTCATTTCTGAGGTAGTTTAGGCCTGATGTAAGTCGAATAATTGCGAGTTTACTGTATTCATATTATTTGTAAATATGAAATAAATAATAGTTAAAAATATATACGATTAATAATTAAAAAAATATAAAATAATAATGAAAAAATATACACGAAAAGTACGGTAAAAGAAAAGTTGACATAGTCGCTTTCTAGAATATTCTAGTTCTAACGGCTAGTCTACGGATTTTCTTTCCGGAAGTTTATGATTAACTTTGTGTTCTTAATGAAAATTTTCTTTACATGTATGTCAAACGTTTAATTTACAATATTAGTAGTCTTAGTATTCATACCATAAGAAGTTATGAATGCTAATTATTCAATACAATCTTGTTACGAAAAAAAGGAAATTGCAAAACGAAATTTTATGATGCGGAATTCTATTTAGTTATGTTCTACTTCGTTAAGTTAGTACTTCTTCTTGCATATGCAATTACAAGAAATAATTGCAATTATTCCACCCAATACAAATTCAATGTTCTTTACGCGATTTGCCCTTGACCACATCAATACATTATGACTGATGTGTCAAGAGCCTGAAAAAGTGATGTATTCGAGTATATTTAACTGACCATTAAAATCGAGAAGTTTCTATTTCACATTTATATGCATCATGTGGCATAAGGCATGCAGTAATCAGAGTCTCAGCATTTTAGTTTGGATTCCACAATTTACAATAACACAAGTTACAGGTGCATAAAAATGCCATTCCTTAATGTGAGAGTTCAGAATGCAACTGCAACTTTTTTCCTTCATCCATGTCAATTAAGTTCATAAAATTAACGTAGTTTGCACCGATGTAATAAGCAAGTTTGTTGTGTGTGGAGATTCACAATTCATAAACTATTCAAACAAGGGAGACTGAAAACACACACTGGTCGCACACTGTCATTTCAATATCCCAACATACTCGTAAAATTGCATATTCATAATAAATTAAAATAATTTAAAGGTATAATGATATGATCGTTTTTATTAAAAATTTCGTCAAGATTGTTCCTTTCCTCATGCCTTTTAAAACTTTTCTCAACTATTAGCTCACCTAACTTACGTATACTCAAATTTAAATAATTTTATATTATATAATTATATATAACGATTCATATAACATATAATGAATCATTTATAATTATATATAATCCATAATATATAATAATGTATAATAAATCATAATGTGTAATAATGGTATATGCATTATTTACTAGGATTTTTGAAAAACATTAGACATACTATGCCCGTTTTATTCAAAGTCATAAAATAATACTCAATTTCAGTGTAGACATCACACTTCCACTAGTTCTTCATCTCTAAGTAAGAACTCAACATCCGTGTTTTAGAAGATCGATGATCCAAACAAAACCTTTCAGAAAGCTTGGATTTGTACAGAGTAAATGTTAGGATTCAGAAGCTGTAATTTGAGGCCATTTGGATCCAAAGTGCGAAGAATAATGAGTGGTCTAATGCGGTTTGCGGTCAAGAACAACTATAAAAGTTGCTTTCAACGATGGCCCAATCGCTATGGAACAACGAGATGAAGCATTTTATCATAAGAAAAGAGTGAAATTGTAGTTTCTCCAATTGGCATTGAACTTGGTATGCACAAATTTAAAAGCAGTTAGTAGAGCCATAACGAGTTTCAATTATCAACACAGATAGATACAAGAAAAGAAGTTTAGGAAAGGGAAAATATTCACTTCAGAAGTCATTTCATGTTCACATTTTTATGTATACACACATTATTTTAGTTACATCAACATACCAAATTTTTCGGAAAGAGAATTGTGAGTATACTGCTATAATCATTAAACTCATGAAATTCATAAAGTCTTATATCGCTGGACTATACACTTCAATCATTTCTGATCGTTCAGTATCACTACTCATCATATATAAATTAAATCGTTTTTACAAAATCCCTGTTCAGCGTAAGACCATTCAACGACAAAATTGCGTAATGAAGATCCAGCAACCCGACCATCGTGAGAAAGTGTCTATCTTCTAGATAATTCTCACACTTCAATGACATTCCCTCATTCACATGCGCACGTCAACATCCCCCTCATTCTGATTTCTTCACATCGAGGTGTTTCAGAAGCTGCAGAAGGAAGTTCGATAGCAGCAATGTTAGTATGTCTTCATTCAATGAAAAATAGCGCATAAATATAGCAAATTCACCAATGACATCCAGAAATACTTTCGACAAATAATGAAAATGGAATGGAACTCTGATTAAAAATTTTTGCGAACTTAGCAGTTTCCATATGTAAGAAGATAGACAACTTATACAAACTGCGAACTTAAAAAAAGAATAAGCAGTAAAGAACAAACTACAATTTCGAGAATAAGAACTGAACACACAAGATTAAATCACATTCACATAATAAGTAATTTTTTTTTTATTCGGAGTCTTAAGCTTGTTTTTTTCAGGAATTTTCCCTACCTTTTCCTCGACCTTCCTGAGATTCTTATTGTTGAAGGTTTATTATCCGTGCTGGCACGTTACATCATCCTGTCTTCATTACTGTCTTCACTACTTACATACTTCATTACATACGTGTGACCCGCTTTCTTCTTTTTAACCAGGCCTCTATTTTCTGTTTTGCAATCTTTCATTATTTTACTACTTGTTACTTTGTCCAGCCTGGTATTACTGGCAATCATTCTACACATATCCATTTCAGAAGTTTCCAAACTTTGTTTAGCTTTCTTAGTGTCTGTTCGGGTTTCCGTAGCATATGTGATGACTGGTCTTATCACTTGTTTGTAATTATTTCTCCAAATGGTGTTATTCGAACACGTGGAGACTTTTTTCGCTTGTATTACCTGGAATAAAGGATCAGATCTGATCCTTTAATTCGTGATTCCTGAGCTGGTTATTTCTACCGCGAGGTACCTAATTTACATTATTTGCTCCACAATCTTTCCATTAGTTTTAAGATTGCACATTAATGAAAACTTGTTTTCAATGATGGATTGAGTTTTGAGGATTTACGGACAACTCGCGATTATTGCAGATTCTTAAGAATCCGTAAAGGAAGTGTTAAAGACTGTCTTCACTCTCCTCAATATCATCTGCATATATCTCTAAAAATTCTTCTGTTCCATTTTAAAACCAAGTACATCTCATACGTCTTTTATTGTTTCATCCGTAACAAAAAAGAGAAAAGAGGCCTCTTACTTCGTTTCATATTCTTATATATTGACTAATTTGTTGTTCTCTAATAGTTGCTCCATTGTCTGTACGTGTCTTGAATTAATAAAATTATACCATTAGGTACGTCACATTGTTTTATTCTTTTAACCATGTATTTTAGCTAGAGCTTACCAAACGTTTTTTAAATGCACGAAACAACAAAATACTGAGATATTAACTCCAAGGCCTTTTCCGTAATCTCATGAATAACAAATCATCTTCATATCAAAACATCAGGAAACAGACAAATTGTTTAATATAATTCTATTGCATCTGGCGGATAATTAGTATTAGAAAACTGTATGAACAGAAAGATATTTTTATGAGAAGAGAGAAATATTTGTTTTTACCGGGGTTTGTTTGAGGGCAGCAGCAGCAGTTATTACCGGTTAGCAGATGATATTTTGAAAATATGTTCCTTTTTTACGAAGAGGCATCAAAAATCTAGAGAGTGTGAATAATTTTCATCAACTTCTAAATATTATACAGAAACATTTTTTCTCCGAATCTTTTACAAATTCAAACCCACTTATTTTTTTGTAAACCTGAATATATCACAGTTAGTTCTTTTAATGATGTCTGGATAAATACTGAAATCTGTTTTCGCCGAAGAACCATGTTTTGACGAAAATCGGTTTATTGCAGCACTTTGCGCCCGGACTAGAAAGCACCTGCGGTCGGACCGAGAGATTACACCTGAAAGTTGCACCTCCAGCGCCAAGACGCCGGAAAGGCCTATCCACGCGCTAATGGGGAATCCTACTACAATAATAGGTATTTTAAGCCTGAAATCGTTTTTGTAATTAATTTTATGATGAAAACGGAAACGAGAATTACGTGATAAAAATATTTTTCTCTCATGTAATAGACAACTAATGGTTCCACAACAGCACAAAGGCCTACCTTCTCGTATTATTGATAACGGCTGGAATATTATAATGATGCAAATTCTATCCAACTAAAACTTCAACCTTCACTTAAAACATTCCTAACAAAACAAAGCGAAAAGTTCAGTTTTTTGAAAATACTGAAAAATATTAAGGAGAGACGGACAGTCATGTTTTCAGAGAAACGTTTCTTATATTATTGGCACACAAATCCTGGATCTTTACTTTACTATATAGAGGTGTAAGACAAATACACTATTTCGGTATAAAAGACCCACAAAATTTGTTTTCATGTCAAAATGTGAACAGTTCCTTCTACATCATTACATTATTTTTTCTCTATATGGATTATAAAGGAAAGTAAAAACTCGTCACATTTAGCAAACGTAAGGAAATAATACATCAATATAAAATATTAATAAACAAAGATGGCAGCGGAAGTGATGAATTTGTGACACATCAGTACCACTATTCTGTCATTAAAAATACTTCTTCATGGGTCAGTGGTCTTTTTTGCAAGATCAAGTACTTACGGAAATAACAACTGCGTCCCATTCTGTGATGTAGAATGCCGCGGGGTGTAATATATATTGAAAAACATTATTTGTAGGATACGAACTTAAATGTTTCCTTGGAATTTTTGTGGAAATTCACTTTTCAGAAATTCCCTAATCTTTCCATTTATAATGCTTTGAAGAACAAAACAGAAAATTGGTATTCAAAAAAAGAGTATTATCAAGGAATTATTAGGGAGGAGAGAAAAAAGTTTTATTTATTATTTATTTATAAGTCACTCTTGTAATGCACGAGTTGGAGCTTGGAGTCTCAGTAAAAGTTCTTCGAATTCCGAAGAGATTTCTTACTGTATGTATTGTCTCCCTCTCTCAGAATCTTCTCGCTGTATCCACAAGAAGTGCAGAGATGTATCTCCGCGTCATTTATCGCCGATATTCGTCAGGCATCCATGTTCAAACTTGCTTTGGACCTAGGAAGCCAAATCGATTCACTCTAACAGGTCATCGTTATCTTTTGAAGTAGCCTGTATATTTGTAGTAAGGAGCATGTATGAGTTTTAGGAGTTATATCATTTATAATTTTATAATTATAATATTGGAGGCGAATTGAACATCATTGAGACTTACACGAATGTTAAACAGAGAAGCGTTTCCACAGATATCGCCACAATTGCTGAGAGCAGGGGCGAATCCAGCGGATCATTTTTTTGTCAGGGAGGGCATCAAAAATTTTTGTTAAATAATAAATACGTAGTTATTATATGGTATATTATTCTTATAGTGTATATGTGTGACAATATTATTTTTTTAAATAATTACTTAATTTTAACATAAATTTTTAAAGCAATTTTGGCATATAAAAGAAGGTAACAAACAAAAACTTAAGGCCTTTTTTGGGGGTGGAGCTTGACTCCCATAGCCCCCCCCCCCTGGATCCATGTTTGAGAGACTCCCTTGACGCAGTAGCCGCCGGCATCGCCGCGAGCGTCACCGTAGCCGGCCCCGACTCCGTCATTGCAGGTCCCCTGCGTAAACCAACCATACCGCCACGGCCTTAAACAAGACAATCTCTTGTCGCGGCCCGGACAGCTCCACAAAAAGGCGTTGTCACCTAATCACGAACGAATACACCCGGCTGGCTGTACAAGTCTGATTACCTTACAACGCCACACCATACATACACAGTTGTCGTCTTGTCTTCTTTTACCTCGTTCTTTTTTGCCTCCGCCTACTACTCTCCTCCTCGCCTTATTTTCCCTCACGCGCCTTCGCCTTCCATTCTGTGCCCGTGAGAAATCCACCGAATCCGATCGTCACTTTATTCATTTCCTTTCCGGCGCGACGGAAAAGGAAAATAAAAAGAGGCGTTGTTACGGTTCTTTCGGGACACAAAAAGATCGCTGGCTTTTTGCCGCGAGGGGGAGGCAAGCCGATTACGGCGGACCTTCTCGTATTGTTAGGCTGCGCATTGTCAGTTACGCGCGCGACCGCGCCGCTGACAAGTGACACCGACGCGGCAGCCTCCGCCACCGCTCTCGGCTCCAGCCCCTGGAGCCGTTCCGGCCTTCGCCCCTGCCGTCGCCACTCTCGCGTTTCCATCCCGTCCCTCCCCTCACCCCGCTACTTGCTCTGTTTTCGATATCTTCCTCGGCATGCATACCTACTTTCTTTTCCACCCTCGTCACCGCCAACCAACCAGTCCCCGCCCCTGCTCCCACCAATTTTCGACTTTTCCTCTTGGTTGTTTGCGAAGCTCAGTATTACAATTGACTTTGTGCACCAGTGTTGATTCAGAGCTTTTTATTGTTGTTGTGGTGGTGGTGGTTGTTGTTTTTATTTGCTGCAGAATTCTTAAAATGAGATTTTAACCACTATAGCCACTTTAACTATACGATTTTCATTATCCATTGTGTCTGAAAAAATAGAGGAACCCATTGAAACTTCTAGATACTGACGAGCACTCGAGTAAAAATCGAAGGGGTGAGTGCTTCAAGGAAAACAGTCATCTCTATCTTTTTTATCTAAATTAATATGAGCCAAATTAGTTTATGCGTTTTTTTTGTTTTCTTCTTGTGTAACTCTTAACGAACAAATAAAAAGCATTACTTTGTTTTCAATTTCATTTCTGTAATTGTTCATGAAATTGCCACAATACTTCTGCTGAGCTGTCAGATTCTTTGTGGCCCAATCTCGAAATTGCTGCCGTATCCCGCGTGAATACTATGATGGATTTTACATTTTTCAACTTAGGTAAGGCGTGTCACAAAAAACTAATCGCAATGTCGTTACAGGAAAGAAACGTAGCTGCAATTTCATGGAGAAATAAGAAGTAACTACTTTCGTGCTAGAGTCAATATAAACGGCCACTTACAACCATCGAAAGAAATGACGTTGCGGAAAATAACTCAGCGTCACGAATAAGGAAACTGAACCTACGGACACCGAGATAAGGGTTACTGCCTTAACGTTTTGCATAAAATTAATCATAATAATAGATCTACGAAAAATTAAAGAAATGTGACACATAAAACATAAAATATACCTTCGATGGAATATGAATTGAAGTCGTAACATACGAAATGTTAAAACGCACTAAATTACCCTACTAATGAGTTATTAGCATGTTAAGAGCATAATAGATAACCGTTCTCATAAAACTTTAAAAGAACATTTTTAAGTCATGTTTCATTGCTAGTCATAACGCATGCAAGAACATAACCGAGCTCCCATTACAAGGGAGTGGTGCGCTTACGCCGGGCAACTTAATAAACGTGCTTGTAAGACGGTACGCTTCTGGGGGCCGGGTGATGGCGGCACGACGGCAGCGTCGAGACAACGAGGCAGTGGGAGTGTGTGTGCCCACCTATTGATAAATTGCACTGTCTCTCCAGCGTTGCTCCAACAGATATGATGCGTGAAGTTGCTCTCCAGAAAGAGAAGTCGAAATCTACCCTCGAGAAGTAGAAATGGTAAAACTACTCTCTATGTGCTTATCATTCAGGCTACCCCAGATTTGAATCCAAGAGAAGTTTTCTGAAGGAAACAGGACCTCACAGAGTCAGTAGAAAGAACAAGAGTTAAAATATAACGAAAAAGAACAATCCATCTCTGGCACCTGGACGTCACCTCAAAAGACCTTCCTCCTGTCAATGAGGATTGAGTTACTTGGAGTCCCTGAATAGAAGCGGTTAGGAATTACGAGAATTAAGTACAACTTGTGGAAGGGTTACGTGTCAAAATGCTGCGACGAACAAATAAACGATAATTTCAAAACGTGCGGACTGTGCTCAAATACATATACCATAGAGCAATTAGTTTCAACCATGTCCAATGCAAGAGACATCATCAGACATTGGTCAGGAATTGTTACAATTGTATACACGTGCGCGCGCGCGTGCGTGTGTGTGTGTGTGTAATTCCTGTTGTGTTTCCTGTTTACCCTTCGTAAAGTTAATATAGATTTGTCCTGTGATGCTTCTGATACGAATAACAGATTTGCCCACCAGCCATTACTAAGCGTTCCCTGCGCGCGCCACCCACCGTCCACATACTCGCCAGGGAGGTCAATTATCAGCTTCAGCCGTAATTATAAATTAATAGAAGAGTAAGAAATACTATGTGCCTAAGTAAATATTGTGTTGAAATGTGCTAAAGTAAATACTTCACTTATTAAAGCCATTAGCTTGTCAGCTAGGTCGAATTCAGCCCCCGTCTGGAGGAGAGAATTCCAGCAGCCGGCTGCTCTGATCGGTAGATTTCCGTGATTTCTCCGATGACACTTGTCGAATACCGGAGCAATATCCTAAAAACGGGCCACGGACCGCGCGTGATCTTTCCTTACTCTTCCTTGTCCTTTCCTCACCCCTTACTTACACAGACACTCACATGCACTGTACTGCCACACATGTCGGGACACCAGTCGAGAGCTGAGAGATTGTCCTGGTTGGGGCTGGTCCACGCTAGTGGGAGATATTAGCTGGGGAAAATCCGCGTAAGGCGACGTAGGTCGGCACCGGATAATCGCCATAACATACACTACACTTACGGGACTAATGACCTTAGTCGTTGACACGCCAGAAATCACTAATCAATCAGTGAATCAATTATCGAAGCCAACTCTCCAACCATAAAAAAAAGAAATGACTTTCCGGATGGTAACTCATTATGAATCAGGGAACTGAAGCACTGGAACGAAATTTACAAATTGAAGAATTAATATTTCTAATAATGTTCTTCCTGTCGATCCTCTCGATTCCAATTTCAAACAAAGCATTCTCACAAATGACAACGTGTCACGTAAAGCCACGTAGACATGAAAATTCAATCACCAATGCATTTGATTGCATGGTCGTCGTCGCAATCAAACGTAGCGTTATTGCCAGGATAGTTTCAGTTTTCTGACGCCGTTTGAGATCAACGGCAACGCAAGTGCACTACAACCGCAGACCCAGGAGTATTCTGGGTTCATCATGTTGTTATTCAACCACAAAAAGTAATGAATTTTGTTATTTTTCTAAAATGATAATACAAGTTTACTAGTTCATAGGCATCTGGAAAAGAATAACTGATTTTAATTTTCACAAATGACCCCTCTGCTAAAAAGTGGACTCATTTTGCATGTTTATTTCATTTAACGACAAAAAGAGTAAAAACTTAACGTGTCTGGGAAGTGCACAGCTACAATTAGTACTGAGAAGAAAACCAACGAAGCGTTTTAGAATTGGCTCAAAGGAAACACTGGACACAAATCCTATCGAAATGAGGGCCAAAAACCTTCCATCTCTATTGGAATTGGAAAAATTGGAAAGTTAAGAACTAAACAGATTGTACACATTTATAGAACCCATCTCCACTGTGGAAGAATTCACAAAGGTTCTATTTGGCACTAACCACTGAATGAATTGAGCTCCAGAAGAGCTGCAGAACAGAGAAAGAACGTCATTTTTAAGGGGGGATTTTAATTAAATGTGTTTTTTCACTTTAGAAGGATGCCGTTTGGTATGGAAATTAATTTTATAACACGACGAAAGAAAATGACCCAGTTTTGTCTTTTTTGCAACTTTTTGACTAATAAGTCATTTTTTACCTTCTCCCATCGTTTTTAATGCATTCTTCCTTGATTGCATCGATTTTATCACTTTAATAGTACTTGCTTCAAATAATATTTACGAAATGCAACAAATGTTCTTCACAGAATTCGTGAGTAGCCAATTCGATTTCTTGGCTCAGAAATTTTAGTTAGCCGTTGTATGAAATCTAAGGTTGTCGATTAGGCCGATTTCGGGATAACTAAAGACAGAAATTTCCTGGCAAAGAATAGCCCAAACTAAAATTTGCAAACTGAGTGGACTTGAAAAAATAGAAGATCCCTCGATTACTTCAGTAACTTATACAAAAGATTCAGTTGTTCATCCGAAATGGTTCTGATAAAAATCTTACGTCATTGTCCTTTGCTTTTGGGGTACTGTTAAAACATTTTGAGAGCATTTTATTGATCATTTTTGGCAATGTTTTAGGTCATCAAAATTCGTCCCCTTCTCGTTATGGTTTGAGGTTCAGAAGATATCAATCAGCGATTCAACTTAATATTTTTCGTAAATAATAATTTTAATACAGATATTTCAGTCAGAAATATAGGCAAATAATAAAAGCAACATTGAAATTTCTTCCATCAAGGTGCAACCACAAACGAAACTCAGGATTCACCAAAGAGATATCAATCTGCGAAAGATTGCGATAGGAAACAATTCAGTAAATGTAACTAAGAGAAAGTAAACGAGCAGTTGCATGAACACAGAAACATAATGAGAGTATAAAGCACTTAACAGAATAGTAAAAAGATAGTTAAGAACAATTATTATTAAAGCATTATTATTATTGAGGTAGACAGTGAAGTATAGGCTTGATGAAAACAACTAAACCTATAAAAGCACTAAAGGCTAAACACTAGGTGCACTCACTTCAATCCAATAGCCAGTCATTTTACAAAGGATATATTACTATGACACAATGAAATGAAAAACTCCTCACATGCTTGAGAAATGAATACCCAGCTTATGTTTCTCCGGTACAAGAATTTGCAAACTGATTCAGGCTATGAGAAATTCATAATAACACCAAAAGACTGAGAAGGGTAGTATTTCCAAAATAATGACAGAAGTGGCAGTGAAGCTGGAATTTTTGGAATTAAAAATAGAAATTATTCTTAAAGATGGAACCACCAACTATCATTTTTAAAAATTGAAATGCTCCCTAAAATTTTAACCTTAATAATATTGCAGGAAGAAAGCACTCAGAAAAGTAGACTATTAGTGTTAGCATAGAAACATACAGAAAAAGAAGAAAGGATAACATTTGTAAGCATGAACTTACAACGCTATATACAAAACTTTCTCATAAGTACCAACGCCATAAATGAGTGCCGTGTCAAACCGCCTTATTTCCAACTTCATAAAGTACGGAAAACTAGTAGGGAAAGAAACAATATTGAGGCACAGTTATTTATTTTTGGAATCTTCCGAAGAAAGGAAACAAATATACTGGAATGAAAGCTTTGTCTCGAATAACAGGATTTTATGGATTTTTGAGCGCGCCAGACGTCTGTATTCGGTTCAGAAATTACCTCCTTAAATCAAGGAAGTTATTTTGCTTACAAACTTTGGCGATCCTCTTTGAATTCATGGGTACTGTATTAAGAAAATAGATTACTTACGTTTATTGAAATTATTTTCCCATTTTTAGTGAAGTCTTGAACAACTCACTTGTGAAGTCTGGAACAGCTCACTAGTGAAGTCTGGAACAACTTCCTAGTAAAGTCTGGAACAACTCACTTTAAGACAGAATGGATGCTATGCATTTTGTTGCAGGTCTTAAACGAGTCATCCATTTGCAAACCTGTTAATTGCGTCGTAGACGGAACCGAGGAAATTGGCGGAAGCATTTTACGGCTGAATCCTACTTTGCTCAACAACAAATTTTTTGGCCAAAAAAGTCCAAAATCTGCGAATTGACTGTTAAAATCCTTATAATCTCACTACAACGGTTTCTTTTATATTTAAAATTGTAGTTTACACTAAACAGGTTTTGAGAGTGTAAAGCAATTAAGATGGGTTTTGCTAGTTCACGTTCGGCCATCTTGGGAACGAACCCTCTGAACGAATCTTTCAAACTTTGCCAAATGCTTCAGACACTTTCAAAACCTGTTAAATTAATATGCTCACAATACCAAAATCTGAGAGAAAGCTTGTATCTTCTCCAAGGTTTTAATGAATTTTTGATATTGTGCTTTATAAAAATTTAAACTGTTTTTTAAAAACTTACACGTCATTTGAGCGACTGTCGCAACACCAGCTTTACAATAATTGAAGTCCTGCAAATGAAATTTTAGAGAATTCAAGAAAATAGTCTGAAAACGTGTTTTAAGGAATTTTAATAAGGCCAATGATTCTGGGTAAAATACTTGTTGAAAATGACACTGAAAAATATAATTCCAAAAAAGTCACGATTTTCAGAGTTCTGCATTTAAAAATCTGGGGACGAGCAGTCAAAATGGAACGACAGGAAGCGAACAGAAAAAATAAAATTGAGTTTGCCGTGTCAAAACCCAAACACGTAAAGCTTCGCATCCTAGCCCACTTGAAAACAAAGCCATTCCTACTGAGCCTAAAAAACAGGTACTTATTTTAGCTGACAGCCATGGTCGCCATCTTTCCTCCATTCTCAGTAGGAAGTTACCCCCCAACTACTCAGTCTCGTCTATTTTTAAACCTAACGGGAGGTTTGCAGACGTGACTGCAGAGTTGGACACTCACACGAAGACAATGACCAATCAGGACACAGTCTTTATCATCGGAGGGCAGAATGACATTAATTTGGGCGGTAACTTTACACCTGAACAACATGTAAACAAATTACAATGTGCCGCCCAAAATACTAACATTGTAGTCTCGACTCTGCCCTTCTGGTACAACAGGCCAACACTCTGCAGCGAGATTAAGCACGCAAACCAACAACTAAAACTGCAACTGAGAGAAACAGATGTAACACTTTTTGAAATGAATTTCCTCTCAGTAAAACACTTCACCCGGCACGGTCTCCACATGAACCTTGCTGGAAAACATGCAGTCGGTGAAAAGCTTGCACAATACATTATCAACTCCAGTCCTACGCAGCCTCCTGCCAAAAATCCATCCCTTTCACCTTCCTTACGTTCCCCACCCCCCACCCTTATTCTGAACCCTCTTACCCCCTCCTGTGAACCTACTCCCGTTTCTTCCATTCCCACTACCAATGACGCCTCTATTTCCTCACAACCTGTGACTGCTGGGACACATTACAACCTTCGACCACGCACTCGAGGTAAAAATGGAGTAAATATATAGCAACTACAGTCAGATGCAGCAGAAAAACATTCGTGTAGGTACTTGCAAAAAATAAAGATATTGCACCATAATGTTCAATCCCTTTCAAATAAAACTGAGTTTATCGAGGCAGCTCTACAGAGCGATTTAAATCAAATGGATGTTCTTTGCTTTACAGAACATTGGTTATCTCCTAATGAACTTAGCATTTTCCAAATTCCAAACTTTTACCTCGCAGGCTATTATTGTAGAAAAAGAGAATCTCATAAAAGTCCGGCATATGGAGGTTCTTGTATTTACGTTAAAAATAATATTGATTCTATCTCCTTGACGGAATTCAATGAGTATGCCGTTGAAAATGTTTTTGAAATTTCTGTTGTACATCTTCCGGTGCTAAAAATGATATTGCTTTGCATCTACAGGCCTCCAACAAAAAAGCTGCAGATTACATTTTGTTCTTAGAAAAACTAGAGATAACACTAATCAAAGTCATCAATCGCTCTTTTGAATCCATTGTTGTATGTGGAGATTTTAACATTGATTTTCTGGTCGAATCTTGCGAGAAAGAGCAGTTTCTTAACTTAATTAATTCCTTCAATTTAGATATTACAATAAAAGTACCTACACGGATCACAGTAAATTCAAAGAAGGCAATCGATCAAATTATAATTAACAAAACCACCACTCGACATGAAATTGAAACAAAAGATTTAGGATACAGTGACCACGATGCACAAATTCTTACCATTATACGAAATGCGAACAATGACACAATAAATAATACACGTATGAGTAGAGTGTTTTCTAAAAGTAAAATAAAATTATTCATTGATTACTTGCTGCAGGAGTCATGGGACGCGGTTTATAATACTATTGACACAAACGATAAATATTATTCTTTTTTTTCAACGCTTTCATTTCATTTTAACACTTGCTTTCCTCTTCAGAAAAGAAAATTGAATATTTCACGCAAAAACAATTCTTGGATAACACAAGGGATTAGAACATCATGTAAAAACAAACGAGTTCTCTCTTTCATTTCTAAGCATCATAACGTATCTCAAGATTTCCTCCTGTACTTTAAAAAATACAAATCATTGTTAAGAAAAGTCATAAGGCAGGCTAAAATCATGAAACACGATCAGGATATTTTGAACTCAAATAACAAAACAAAATCAATGTGGGATATAGTAAAAAATGCGACCAAACCAACTAGAAACCTTGTACAGAATGTTGTTTTAAAAGATAACGATAGAGATGTGAACGATCCGGCAACAGTGGCTAGTCTCTTTAACCAATACTATTCGAGAATTGCTGTCGATCTCACTAAGGGTTTTCAGCCACAAAATTCAACATCTGACGTTTCCCTAAAAATCGTAGACACTATGTTCGTTTCCGAAACCTCTTCCTATGAAATTCTCAAAATAATCGGTAAATTAAAAATAAATATTCGGCCGGTTTAGATGAATTTCCGGATTGTTTGTTAAAGACGTGCGCGCCAGCCATTATACACCCGTTAACTCACATATTTAATGCATCCTTATGCACCGGAATTTTTCCAGATATTTTTAAAACAGCTAAGATTAAGCCGCTCTTCAAAAAAGGCAACAAAAATGAAGTTCAAAATTATCGGCCAATTTCTCTTTTGTCAGTTTTTTCAAAAATATTAGAGAGACTTTTTTATGTGCGAATGGAAACCTTTCTGAATAAACACGACGCGTTTTCAAATTGCCAACATGGATTCCGGAAATCAAAATCTACGGAAACAGCCATTTTTTCTTTTCTTAAGGATGTTGCCTCATCATTGGATCAAAACGAAGCAACTATTGGAATATTTTTAGATCTTTCAAAAGCTTTTGACGTCATTGATCATAACATTTTACTTTCAAAATTACCTTCGTATGGAATCCGTGGTATTGCTCTAGATTGGCTATGTTCGTACCTTAAACAACGATCTCAGAGAGTAGAAATACCTTACTGGAATGATGGAACTTTATGTACACACCTTTCCGGTTCTTTGCCAATTGTACGTGGAGTCCCGCAAGGATCGATTTTAGGCCCTATTCTCTTCCTATTATACGTAAATGACATGCCCTTAGCGATTCGAAACGGAAGAACAGTTCTCTTTGCGGATGATACAAATATTCTTTGCAACAAAGAAACCGTAAATAGTACAATATCAGACGTTTCAAATTGGTTCCGTAATAACAAATTAAAAGTAAATGAAAATAAAACAGTTTCAATGCAGTTTTCCATATCGAATAAAAAATTCTGTACTCCATTGAAAATGAACGGTGTGCCATTGACTGATGTTAATGTAACAAAATTTTTAGGTCTATCAATTCAGTCAAACCTCAAATGGAATGCCCACTTAAATGAATTGAACACAAAATTAAGCTCATTATGCTACGCGTTCAGAATTCTTTCAAATTCCGTCAGCCTTCATACAGCTCGTTGTGTATATTTTGCCAATGTTCACTCCCGCCTGAGATATGGCATAATATTTTGGGGAAACACATCTTATAGTTCACAGACTTTCAGATTACAAAAAAGAATTGTTCGAATAATAAGCAAATCCAACCCACGTGATTCTTGTAAGTCTCTCTTTATTAATCTAGGAATTTTACCATTACCTTGTCTCCTGATTTACGAATCAGTAGTTTTTGTCAAAAATGACTTACTTAAGGACGGAAATATATTTTCAGCAAACGCCGATGTCTATAAGTATAACACACGACGTAGTAATCATATTCACCAGGTGGCAGTATCAACAGCTCACTACAAAAAATTCACATACAATTCATGTACATTACTCTACAACACTTTGCCAGAAGACATTAAACGATTAAATTCAATAGAAAAGTTTGAGTCCCAAGTAAAATCTTTTCTGCTGCATTACTGTTTCTATACAATTCGAGACTATACCGAGCATCAAAAAGGAAAGTAGAATTAATTTTAACAATGATAGTTAATGTAATTATTTATCATTTGGACTGTATAATTCTAAAGAACCTGTAACAAGTATTGTACCACAGTTTCTGGGTTGATGGCCCCCATCTCGATCAGGTTTTTCGTCCAGTTTCCCTGATCCTTGAGCAAATGCTGAGATGGTCCCTTGTTTTGCTTCTGGACATAAATGTAACTTCATTATTTGTGCACGTCTTCTGAATTTCGGTGGGAAATATAGTTATTCAAATTATCGTTTTTCATATTATCGCGGCAAAAAGTATTATTCTTTCATGAAGAACATGAGGGTTCAGGGCAGGAATTTATAGCTAATTTACCTTTGAAAATATATTTTATTATATAGGAGCGAATATTTTGTCAACAAAACTCGAAAAAAACCTCTCTTTTCTGTATTCAAAATTCGACTAGAATATGGTTTAGGATAGAGACCACAGAATTATGAAAACGTGCACAAAATTCACTTCTCCCCACAGCTCGTCATACGCAGTTTTTAACTGTTTTTGACGTAAATAAATAAATAAATAAAAACAGAGTATGCCCTTGAACTTCCCCGCGTTTCATCTCCAACGCGATATAAATTAATTTCCAGATTCCCACACTCCTGTTCGCCGCCGTACACTACCCAGGGACAGCCAACCGACGTGTGGCTAAAACGACTTGTTCACACAGACCCCACTGAAATCAAATCTCTCGCTATTACACTATAACGCAGCAAGATCTTATATCATTCGTGACAGAATGCCTAGCAACAAGGCTATATGTTCTGTATTGTTCTAAAATAACAGAACGGTCAAGAGTCCTGCGCAGATGTGATTACCATTTTCCATCCATTTCATACTTTTTCCAGATCTATGTGAAGTTAACTAAAGGTGATAGTAATTGTTCTCAGATATCTGCGAAGCGTGTTTATGATAAATGTACCTGTAAACTTGTAATGAAGAAAGAGATGACCGTGCCTAATTTGTAAGAAGTAACAAGAAATAACCATTATGCTATATTTCGAAACATTTATTTCTTGCTGGTAAGAGGTTGTTGGTGGAGTCCGACCAGAAAAGGTAATGAAAAGATGTTCATGACGTTCCACCACGACCACCTCGAACATTGCACCTGTCGCCACCTACGAGTACATCCCGATCCCCAGCCTATTCACCATTCCCACTCCCCGCCAATACCAATCACCCTCAACACCAAGTCCAGCGCACTACTGCCGTCACCGTCATTCCCCACCGCCGCATTCCCTGTGGCCCAGTCCGCCCGGGGGGCGCTCCGGGCCCCTCACCACCAATTGCGTGGGTGACGTGTAAATTGCTCGGAACGGTGCGCGTCCTCCCCGCCCGGCCGACGGGGCCCTCGCGCCCGACGACGCGTCGCCGCTAAGTGCGTTCACTGCGTTAACGGGGCTAACTGCGTTAGGCGCTCGTGGCTGCGCGGGGCTGCGCGGGGCGGCGCGGCGCGGCGCGGAGGCGGGAAACGAGCGGGTTGTAAATTTCCGAGTAAAGAGCCGTCCGCGCCTGGAACGCCCCGCGCCCCGCACTCCACTGCCGCAGCTTGCGTCGCGTATGTATATAATGAAACAAGAATGAATGATGCGTCAATGAAAATAAACAAATAAAGAAAAATTACCAAAACAGTGCCAAAGCAAAACTTGACTTAGGTATAAGGAAAATAATCCAAAAGGCTCGTTTAAGTTAGGTGCGCCAAAGTATTACGTTAGTAACTAGTAAATTAGATTCAAGCTAAAATTAAGTTAGTTTCTGTTAATTGTTAAGAAAATCTCTCCCTCTGATCTGCTTCAGTCGCAAGGCAGCAGCTTACTGTATACCCATTATAATGTAATATATGGGTATAATATGTGTAAAGCACCAATTCCCGCTTCCTCAAGGGTACTGTGGAAGGGAAATGATGAAAAAGCTCGCGTCACACGGCAGCGTGCGACGGGGCGCGGGGCTGTTGTGACCGCTGCCAAACGAACGGAGGGAAACTGCGTATTCAAATCATTTCATATCAATTACCTCGCCTCCAACTACTATTTCTCCATAGCACAAATTGCAGCATTAAAAGAACTCAACCTAAGCCGAAATCCTACACCACCCACCCGAATCCAAACCAAATTTCCTTTCCATGTTTTCCTGAAAAAATTTGCACAAATTGAGCATTAACAGAGGTGCCTAATTAGGCTTTCTCGACCATGAAATAGATTAAGCTTAGTTTGTAAGTTTATAAGCAAGCAAACACATGTGAATAGTATAACGATTTACTTATCAATATGAAAATAAATGGAAAAAATACAAATCATTGCTCTCTGTATCACGGACAACGTTCTGTATGAACTTGTTGAAAGTTGATTCTTCTTCTCCCTCGCCTTTCCACCTACTTCTCCTCCTCCTTCAACTTCTCCATCATTCGTCCTCCTCCTCCATCGCCTAATCATTCGTCTCCTTCTTCCTTTTTTAGGTGCGGTATTGCTCACAGGTTGTTGTCGACCAACACAATGAAATACGTTTCCCGCAGTTTATGAGAAACGTTTTACAAAGCATTTCTGAAAGGCAGTACATTCTCGATATAAAGTAACTATCCAACTAAAAGGATTCCATTGAAAATCTCAAGATTTCAAGTGCTGTCAGTTTTATGGAATATTCGATGTAGGAATATCTTTAAAATTATTAAGGAGGCAATTTAATTGAGATAATGGGCATAATCTGTACACCAAAAATGTATTTAGATCTCGAAATTTGACGTTTGTAGAGATAAGTTAATTTTGTCAGCAAAAAGGTGTCAAACGATAGAGATTTGCAAGGCGTGCCATTTGCTCGTTCGTACTTGCTGGAGCATTTCAACCTAGAGCACCGTGTTCTTGAGCATCCTGTGCTCACTCGCGGGAGGCTAGTTCATGGGCCCACGAAGGCGGCGGCTTCGGCGATTCCGACGTTTCGGTGCGTCGGCCTACGGAAGGCGTTGATCGAGAAGGGTCCGAGAGCACAATGTGATTGGTTGCGTTTACAGTGTGCCGTGGCATCAAAAGCAAATTAAAAGGATTATGAAAGCTTAGTTTCTCCTGGAGATAGCGTCCTAACACAGAAGAAGAATGTCTCTTCAATCAATGAAATGGAATGAAGACATTAATTGAATCATTGTTTCCCCGCGCCTTGATGCATGTGACAGCTCTTCCGCCGCCCTGCCAGGTTGCAATCAGCTACCCTCGCCGCCGACACCGGTGACGTCACTACATCACCACCGTCACCGCCGCCACCAACACCATCGCGCCGTCGCGCCCGTATCTCTCCCCCTGCCTACGTCCGCCCCCCCCGCCGCCAGCTAGCCGGCTGCCCGCCCCTCTGAGCCCTGCCCGGGGTCGAACCCGGGGCACCGGCCAGAGCATGTGCGGCCAGCGGGCGACACAGCTGGTGGAGTGTGGGCCAAGCGGATGGAGCTATGGTGGACCGGGAGCATGAAGCATCCACGGCGGTGAAGGGCATTTTTCACGATTTCTGCATTGAGACCCTCTACTGGACAGCGGTGTGATTTGTAGGAGCGGTGGTGCTGTGACAGTGGTGTGGTTAGACAACCCGGCCATGTGTGCCTCGTAACCTTTCAATGTTACATTCATTTGGTTTTTGTTTGCTGTGTTAGTCAGGTAGCATCGCTTGGTCAGTGTGTGCCTTCAATTTTGTGTTTCGCAACACTGCAAGAGTTTTGTGAAATTGTTAAAAAGTTTTGTGAAATTATTATTAAAGTTTTTTGTATTCTTTGACACAGGACTCTATCGAATAATGACGTTGATGTCGTCTCAATTCTCTCTAGATCTTTCTCATTCTTTCCTCATCTTTCTCTTTAGGTCTTTCTCATTTTTTTCGAAAACTTAGAGTAATGCTGAAGTCATAAGAACTACTCCCTGCTCAATACCGATTATGAATCTAAAGGTATGTGTTGATTTAAAAAACTTAGCTGATTCATTTCAGTCAAAACTGGCTTTAATTATATGTAAACTACATGTTAATTCTGTATTCTCGAAAACTGCAAAAAATTAACATCGCAAAAATACAATATATATTACAGAGATTGTTTCTTAAATAAAAACTTTTATAAAAAATAAGATCTCTAAAAAAGTTCATGTACAATTTTTTGAAGATACGAGTAGTTTTCGCGTAATTTCTGCTTGACGTTATGCAAATTATAAAAAAACATTTCCTCAAAAACAGCTACAAATGTTTTCTTTATTTTTTCCGGTTGATAGGGCAAAGGACGCTTACAAAATGGCGCAAGTTTGATTTCCGTTGAACTCTACGAATTTTCGAAAATTGTAAAAGATATAAATACTGCCAGAAAGTATGTTGTTGTGACATCACTAGTTTAATATTTTATGGTAGATGAGGCAGGCATAATCGGTATGCGATCTAGCTGAAACTCTCAAAATCTCATTTTACACCAATTGGTAACTGTGGGGATTCCAGTCAAAGATATTTCAGACTATGAGTTTTCGCGATCACTAAAATGCACAACGTAGATTTACAAAAGTTCAAAAGAAATTTGTTCGGAATCCATTGCAGGCTGGAAAAGAAATAGAAATGATCTCGATCAAATCCAAAATAATAAATGCTCTGCAATACAGAACCCTGCATTGCACATTGTTCAGGATACTAGAATCGATACTATAAGAAAAAATATTTTTTTCACATTTACGGAAATAACAACTGATAAAGCAGTTACATGCGAATACCAAATAAATTATTTCTGTCATCATTAACTTAATGCTTGGGCAGCTTTATCTCAGTTGTCTACCATCATGGATTAGCGGGAGATTTTGGTGGGATATTCCAAGCTTTACATTCTCTTTTATCTTATTTTTCTTTTTCATCTTATTTTTCATCATTCACCAATTCAACTTCCATTATATAAAATTTGAACACGGGAATAATGACTTTTTCCTCATTGGGACAACAGTGCAATGTCCTGGAGACATCTAACGAGGAGACAAATGGGTTTGAATTACGCACGTGATGTTCCATAAATACATACATCAGTGATTATAAAGGCCGGTATACACGATACAGTTTTCGTGAAGGTTCTCGTATAGTTTCTAGACAGTAACTTTAAGATCGCAAACTAGAAGCCAAAAGTCGCCGATACACGGTCTCTACGTTTTCTGCATGAATTCCGTATAAATCACAAGACGCCGCTAGGGGGTCTACCGCGTACCAACTGAATTGCGCCATCCGAGTACTTTCAGTGGCGGTATTTCTGGGCGTGCGTTAGGCCGTGTGATATTCATGACGTATTAATTAACCAGAAAGAGCATAGAGTAGAAAAATAGGAAGACAGGAATAGGGAAGTAGGTAGTTTATCACAATATCACGTCACACATGTGCACCTTGACACACTTAACCACAAATTCACCGGGTAAACAAATCCGTTAGTGAACAATTCTGCCGCTAGAGGCGCTTAAGTCAAACTGTAAGCTTTCTGCATGAAAAATTAAGAACATGTTCAAAAGTTTTCATGCAAAAATCGTGCAGTCTGGACTGCACGTTTTCTGTACGTCCAACCTGTCCAAAAACTGTACCGTGTACTTCGTATACCGCCCTTAAAACTATAGTTTAGCAGTGTTCAACCTGAACTACTTTCAATTTACAACTTGAAGTATTCATGCTCCTTATAATTTGGACTACTTGAAAAATATTTGCTGTGAGAGCGGTGATTGATGGTTGCACTAAATTTCGTTACGATTGCGCAAAATCAACATATATGAATCGTCTATTATCACTTCAAAACAACTGGCTTTGGTTGTTTCTAACATAGATGCATACGCCGAGAGAGTTTTTAATGAAAAACAGAAGCAATAATTTCAGGAATTTAATTTGTCTGTGTGTACTTACAAATGAAAATAAAATGTTTAACACAAATGTTTTTATCACAAAATTATTCAATTTTATATGTTTTCAGTTCTTGGCTAATTTGGCGACCCTATATAATAATTGGCGACCCCGATTTCCTAAGGGATAACTATCCCCGGGTTCATATTCTCTGAGTATCATCAATTGTCAAAGCCTGTGCAAAAACGATCAACATTATACATAATTGTAGAGGGCAGCCCTCTTTTATCATCTGATTATTAGATTAAAATGGGTACGGAATCGTTTTTGTCAAACACGCCAAACGTAATGAGTAACAGTACCAATTTCTAGGAAATATTCTGTAATTTCATAAAATAAATATTTAAAATAATTTTTTAGAGAATGAAGCTTAAATATTGGGATCTTGTAGTCTGCTTGAGCATGTGATGTTGGAATAAGACATACACAACCTCGTTGTCAAATGACTGTAGGCAGGTGCACGAAGAAGCGGTATTATATATTTGTCGAGGCCTGCCGCCAGCTTACGCTTCTTAGCCGGCTGGAATATGAAGCAATCGTGCAGCCTTCATAGAAAGCACCAATTAATATAAACGGATTTTTAACCAAAATTGAACTCGCTCGACAGGTTCCCGTAAAAGTCTTTAACATTAATTTTCATGAAGATTAATTCGGGCACGGGCTGTTCCACGCATAGCCGGAGGGACAGGTATATAGACAGGGTGATAACGCAGACACATGCCAGGCAGCGGGACTGCGTAGCAGGCGTTCTTCTGATGAGAAACCCCCAAAAGAAGTTCTCTATTAAGCTCCGAACGACGAAATATCCCATTCCTTCATTTGCTGAAAACAGTGCAGGCCACGGTGATATGTCTCTTTATCGGGTAATATGGTCGAACAATCCGGGTCAATGAACTCAAGTTCTTGACAAGAAAATTCTCCACTCCAAAGTTACGGGTTTCTTCCCATTTTGTAAATCTGTTTTAAATGTAAATTGCATGAAATCTTATTAGCGAAATCCCAATTTTATGGCCTACTAATTTGCTAGTCGTTTCAAAGCTCGCTCATACCATCATTTCAGAACTTTTTTTCATATAAACTATTCTCCCTCTCATCTCTTCAAACTGCTTCTCACCTCTGGGAATAAAATTAGTGTGCGAATATACATAAATGGGAGGATTAAATCACTGTTCTTGAGTGAATGTCAGGAAACGAACTTGACGTTGACAACTAAGTCCCAGTCTTTTAAAATGCCATACTATTCTAGTTTTGTTAGAAATCTAAAGATAGTTTCACACGTCACATGGAATTTGCAAACAGCTCGTATAATAAATATTATAAATGCCTACAAAATGATTATAAGTTAAACCAATAATCAGCAATAAACCTATCTGGTTTTAAACAACTGGAATTCCTACTTATTAAACGAATGTGGAATAAACGCACGCGTGCTAAAAACTGAACGACAGAACTTAAAAGAACACATTTACGTAGTAATGTCTACAGTGTTGATTTAGAAGAAATTGATTATTAATATTACATTCAACAATCGCTTTGTCTTCAAATGTGACGCAATTCAATTCAACATAACTAACCACAATATAATAATTCGTAAAATAACGTAGGCATCAACGATCAAAATTACGTAGTCTGAAACCAAATTAAGAATATTTCCACATTTGAGTCTTTTCTTCAGCATAACACATGCTCATGACCGTTCAAAACAGTTCTTCTGTTTCCTCTACATTCATCGTCCCTTTATTGTAGTTTTTACTACAAGACGTAAGTTGCAAGAGTCTTAAGTAATTCGCGAGAGTTCGCGCGAGAAATTCGCGAGAGACTTTACAGCACCAGTACACTTTAGCTAGTCCGCAGTGGGCCTAACGAATACAATTACGAAACACTCAGTGTAACCCCGGCGAGAGATGAGTGCCAAGTAGCGGAAAGCGCTCGTACCGAAATGATTGTCGAAAGCTTCCTCCGGAGTTTTTCCCGGCTGCCCCCTGCCGCGAAAGCGCCCGGCCCGTCGCGGCGCTGCTTAACTCAACACGAAGCCTCTTAAACACAGTCCTTAAGCGCCGGGTGGGCCTGGCCTTCCGTGGCGCGCGGCGGAAGGTGTCGCCGGCCGGACAAGTCCTCGTCACGCACGGCGCCCCCCCCCCCGGCTGGCAATCGTCGCCACCTCCGACGCCGACGGTGGCGAGCTTCTGGCTGAACCGCCCGTGGCGGTCCTCCAGCCTGGACGAACAAAATTGGTGAGGGAGAAACGCGAGAACGTGGGTTTGATTCGTTCGTGTTTCCGGGCGCTTCAACTACTTAGATCACTAGTCCCGTAAGTGTCGTGTGTATTTTTTCTCGGGTGGTGGCGGTGATCTGTTCCCCGCTGGATGCCGAGATTTGGCGCCGACCTACCGTCGACTAGGGGGGTTTTCCCCTCAACCAGGTATCTCCCACTAGCGGGGCACCGCCCCAGCCGGGACAAACTCTAAGCTCCCAACAGGTCTCCCGGCACGTGTGGTAGTGTAGTGCATGCTAGTGTAACTGTGTGTGTAAGGGGAGACGATAGGATAGGAAAAGGAAGAGGAAGGAAAAATCGCGCGCGGTCCGTGGCCCGTTTGCTAGTGTACTGCTCTGGCATTCGCCTAGTGTTGAGCGGAGAAACCACGGAACAGACCGAACTACCCAACAGAACAGCCGGCCGCTAGAATTCTCCTCCAGACAGCGACTGAATTCGAGCGAGAATGTAGGGGAGATGATGGAAGTGGCGGAGGCGGTGGTAGAGAAGTCGGTGCAGAAGTTGCGTGTGGGTCTGTGAAATTGGGGGTGATATCGGCGGAGAAGTCAAAGGAGGAGGGGAGAAGGCGGCGAAGAAGGCAGAGGGGAAGTGGAAGTAATACTTATAAAATTTAATATATTATTTCAAATTTTCTAATTTTATTTCTTTGTCAATGGTCTAAGTACACTGTGGTCAGATCGTACCATAATTGTTGAAAGGTACCTGACGGTCAGTCCACTGGCGCACAGTACGATGATTGTACCATGATATTTAGGATTTTTTAAATGAAACTTAATACTCGTAAATATTGAAATCAATATAAAATTTTATTTTCAATTCAAGATAAATTACAAAATTAATATTAATTTAATATTTAACTAGGGACAATAGAAAATCACTGGCAATTCCTTTAAAATTTTCATCCCACAATAATGTTAGTGGTCCGCCAAATTTTATATTGCGAATTTAGATAACGGTAATATCTAAAACGTTGCGGGTCGTTGGTGTACAGTGTCTCGGCGTTTGAGCCAGCAATAATTGCAAGACCCAGGCTTGGATGACGGTAGTTGATATCAGTGGCGATTATAACGGCACTAATATGATGGGCACTAACCGACTAATTAACAAACGCATGAACTAAATATTGGCCCTCGGTAGCCCATTGGTTAACGTGCTCTCTTTTCACGCCGCAAGCCCGGGCTCGATTCCCGGTCGGGGCAAAAATTAACTGCGCGTTTTCCTTGCAATGTCCCGGTATCTGTTGCTGAGTGACGATGAGAAAGCTCACTTCTCAGGTTGAGAAGACCATAGATACGACGTAGGGATGGCTATGTGCTAACCATACGTAACCCTTAACCTCGGTCGCAAGACCGGGACGCCGCTGGTAGGCCTTAGGTCGTAAAGAGCTGTTGTGCCAAAGTACATACATACATATATGAACTAAATATTAAATTATTTACAGTGCAGCGTTATAAGATTTATTCCAAAGTTTTTCCTTTTTTATTTTTGTTTTTGACACTACATTTAAAATGTGGAGCAGACGTCGTCTTCGCCTTTTGTTCCCTATACTGTGGGCAACGAGAATGCTGCGGCAGAGAATATTATCCGAGCGTGGAAGTTACAGAAGCAATTTTTGCCGCCGCCGGTTGAAGGCGCATGCCTGTCCCTTTTTGCCCTCGGGGTAACTGCACGTGCAATTGCGCGCTAGCATCGCAGATCATCGCACAGGTCGATGGTACTGGCAACCGGGATCGCGCCGTCCGGCTTCGGCGCTTCGGCTTCGGAGGCAATTGCTGTGAACGGAATCGAGACTTGTGACATCGACACCGGCGTAAGAGATGTGTTTTTTTCTTGTGATTGTTGTTACAAAGTTGAAGGGAATTCACCACATACCTCATTGTATCATTCATACCGTCACTCATTTTGTATAGGTGAATCGCAGAGAAAAAGTTACATTGTGGATGTGGTAAAATTTTTATTGATGGCAGCACCGCTATCTTAATCATTGGCTGCCTCTGGGTAACTTCCTTTCCGTTGTTCAACACGTCGCAACGGGCTCGGCATCGGCGACAGTTGATGCACTCGAGCAAGATTGCGTCACACTTAGGGCACCTCAAAGTGGCATCAGCCGACCCTTGCGTAACCCCAAGAAGATACGCAGGAGTCCTTTTCACACTCAAGTCAGCTTGGAGCGAGCGTTAGTTCGTTCGTTTTCATTGCGGTACATTAATAATACTGCTGAAAGCCAAGTACCTGACTTGAGGTACTTAAGACGCTTAGGTTCCGTTAGAGATACAACCTACAATAGAATAATTATGTCAATTCCAACATTGGAAACGTCTTAATTTACGCCTCTGACCAGTCATCCAATTTGTGCCGTTCAACGTTCATCAACATTCCTATAAACGCATATGGCAAGAAATATTTATTGCTAGCAACCACGATAAAGGTCTAAAAGTGTTTGTGACCACATCAGCCTTTTTGAACTGGAAACAATTTCTTGTATATGTCATACAATGTTATCGTGAACATGTAAACGTTGATGAAAGTAATGTTTGCTAATAATTTATTAAAATTTATAATTTTTTCATAATACAGTCTCGTAAATGATTAACTAAGATTAAGAGCTAGCGACGACAGGATAATTCAAAGTCCGGTTGTTTGATCATATTCTCAGATAAATGAGTTGTCACCAAAGAACGATCATGATAGTATTCCGTTAATAATTTTCCTGCTCAAAATTCTAAGTTTCTAAACCTGATAACTGGTAAGTAAAGATAAACTACAGCAGATTCTAGGTAATGTGTAAGAATTCCTACAATGCAAATTATTTCTTAACTCACCCTTTTTATTTCTCACTTTGTTTTACCATTTCTATTATTTCCTTCAATGTTGTTTTTAAAGTTTTTATAGCATTACTTTCCAAAGTTATTACAAATTTGAGATGATATGAGAAACACTAGTAAAAGCTGTAAATGATTGTTTAGAATTCGCATCATGAGGAAGTAACCTCATTGTCATCATCGTTGTGTTATTCTTTTGTATCCGTACTATGCTTTTGTGCTGTAAAAGCTGTTTTTGGCAAATTTATTTCGGGCAACTCAAAGAAAATATTGCGTTTGAAGAGCATGTAGGCGAGCAAGAGCTACAATAAATAGATTTCTCCAATATAGCCTATCAAGTCACGAAGTATCAAAAATCACTTTATCGGACAATAAATCAATTATATTTGCGCAGAACGGTGTGCAAGGCCTTCACTCCTGTCGATTTATTGCACGTTCAAAGCAAATCTTAGATCTAGTAAGTGTAAGTTAACATTAATTTAAGTTTAGATTTGATAACATCCCTTTAGTTCGAAGTTATCGGGGAAAGTTGCTGCCTTTACGCAGTATTTTAACTGACAGTCTTTGTAACTTTATATTCTGTGCAGCATTGATGGTGCCACTGTTTCAACTACTGCTACTACTTTGAAGGGACACAAGTGACGAAAAGTATCGCTGGTTTGTCAGCCACCAATTAGTTTCATCTCAAAATCCTCGTCGTAAATAAACTTAAACGTAAATATCATGGAACGTGGGATAGAAATTCCATACGCTCATTCCCACTTTCACAGAAAATTTGTGTCGAGGTAACTAGAGACTTCCTCTCCGGGCCTGGGGCGCACTGAACACGGTCGAGTAAAGGCAATCAAGCTTTAAGTTACTGAGTGTAGGACCTATGTATTAACATAACGGTCATCTTAATTTCTAAATTTTCAAAGAGTTCTCGGCCACGGGGCTTTACACGTGCTGGTTAGACAGTTACACGACGCTTAAATTTCATAATTTTCTAAATGAAAAGAGATACCGCCGATTTCCTGTCGGGGCTACGTAGTAATTATCATTAAACTGGAGAACTCCTCCAGGAATCGTGAGGGGAAGATATGTAGGTGAGATGGAAGAAGAAATTCATTCCTGTACATGGACAAGACTACAGGTACTAAATAAATCAAGACAAAAACTGTTTGAAAATATTTTTAGTAAAAATCAACATCACAACAAATATGGATTATTTTAAAATTATTATTGAATTTTAAATGAAAATGCGAGCCGAAGGAATTACACCTGCGAAAATGCGAGGCGAAGGAACAGTACACCTTTTATGCTCATATGTGAAATATTTGTCAAGGGTACAATGGTATTGCAGATATGTGTGTACTGTATGTACCATGTACTGTATGTATGTATGTATGTACGAATGTTGCCTTATTTGGCAACCCTGGTGTTGCAATCTGACAACTGACAGCTCTATCGTAAAGTTGGATATTTTTGAGGTTATACGTACTCAGAACGTTCTGACATACGAGCGCTATTTGCGTTGTTTACAGTAACTTAAAAGATTCACCTTGGCCCAAAAATGGAATTAAATCGTAAACATTTTCGTGCGATTATTTTTTACAACTTTCGATGTGGATTAACTCAGCAACAGTGCATGGATGAACTTAATTCAATTTTTGGTGATGAAGCTCCATCAAGGACCAGTGTTTATCGATGGTATGGTGAATTCAATCGTGGTCGTAGTCCACTCCAAGACGAATTTCGCGAAGGTCGTCCAAAATCAGTTGTTGTTCCGAAGACCATTGATGCTGTGCGTGAACTGATATTGCAATATCGTCATGTGACCTATCGTGAGATTGAGACAACTTTAGGCATTAGTGGGACTAGCATACATTCAATATTGCATAAACATTTGACTGTCAAAAAAATTTGTTCGCGTTGGATCCCACACAATTTGTCAATCACTCAAAAAAAGGCTCGCGTCGATTGGTCGAAAGAAATGCTCTAAAAATACGATCGCGGTGCTTTGAAATACGTCTACGACATCGTGATAGGTGATAAAACGCGGATTTATGCGTATGAGTCCGAAAGTAAACAGCAGTCGACTGTGTGGGTGTTTCAAGATGAGCAAAATCCAACAAAAGTTGTTCGCGCACGAAGCATTTCCAAGCAAATGGTCGCGTTTTTTTCGGCAAAACTGGACATGTCGCAACCGTACCACTAGAACAACGCAGAACAGTCAATTCTGAGTGGTATACAAAAGATTTGTTTGCCACTTGTCTTCCAAGAAATCAGGAAAACCAACCGCCGAAGACGGATCACTCTTCACCACGACAAAGCGAGCTCTCACATATCGACTCAAACAACTGCATTTTTCAGCACCCAAAACATCGATTTGATGAGTCGTCCGCCGTATAGTAGAGAAGTGAGCTTTCTGATAGTCAAACAGCGACATATACTGGGACATTGCAAGAAGAGCGTACACTATAATCTAGCCCGACCTGGAATCGAACCCTTAACCCTTTGGCCTTAAGGCCAAATTAATTTCTTTCGGCCGTATTAATTCCGTTAAAATTAGGTTTATCATATCAAACCTTTAGCGTGGGATGTACTCATTAGAAATATAAAGCAAGTTGCAAAGTAAAATCAAATTTGAAGATATTTTACTAGTTTTTAGAAAATACCCTCTGAAACTCATGCAAAATATCACATTTCAAAATTTTCAAAAGGAAGTAAAACTTAATGCCAAAAAGTCGATATTCCGTGTTGTTTCGTCATTCTAAAACGATTTAAAAAGTTTCAGTCGAATCGGAAGATGGTCGGGAAATTTTGGCCGATTTGACATGGAATGACCCACAGGTATATTAGGTTAAAGACTTTTTTTTAAAATTGGTAATTGTTTCAATGTATTATTTTAAATACTAATGAATGACGTCTGTACTAAAGATCGTGAACAATCAGAATGATAATGATAAGAAAGATGTAGATTATATTTCGGTTTTTATAACGTGGCGACTTCAGGACCTGTCTTCACGATGGAATATCTCACGGCATTTCGCGTCAATTTCAGTCTCGCCGCTAAATGTCACATGATCGCGACCGGATCAAGCAGTGCGATGTGTCAAGCAGCATCTAGCGGCACGACTGAGAAAGTCGCGAAATGCTGTAACATATTCCTTCGTGAAGACAGGCAATGACGCACCAAGTGATAAATACCGAAGTATAGAGGCAGGGGAATTAGAGAATCCCCATGGAAGGTTTGATGAAGCCAGCACCACATATTCCATTCGGAGTAACCGGGATTGCAAATCCGGCGGCCAGAATTTCATGGGGGAGATTACGAAAGGAAATAGAATGTACATGTAATTTGGGAACAGGGGAGAGAAAAATGCGAAGAGGGTTGGCTGAGAAAGAAGTGTTGAGGTTGAGAGAGGAGAGAGCTAACATGAGTACGTAGGTAGGCGATAGGGCTTGGAATATTTAGGAACAGAGTAGATATCGGTAGGATTAAAGATGCTAGATATTTAGAGATGATAAGTGATAGATGCAGATGTGATAGGGTTAGGAGGGTTATAGTTAGGAATAGATTAAGGAATATGTTATAAGCTCGCAAATATTAGTTGAAAGAAGAAGGTCGGTTGTTTACAATTTGTAGAATGGAGGAAGAAGACTGAGAAAACGTAAAATGTGTGGACGTGAGGCAAGTGTTGGTGAGTCGTATGGATACGTGGTGGACAGATGACAGAATAATGAACAGTGGCAAGTACAATATAAGAAGGATTAAGAGGTGATGAATTTGATGCATAAAAGCGAATCCAACAGAGATGTTCGTGTAGAATGTATAGTTGTAAATCGAAATTATTATACATACGCCGAGAGTACGGCCGGCCTCGGTGCCGAAGGGTCTTAGAACCTCGTCCAAATATGCGAAATGGAACATTGAATGTATTAATCCCGTGCAAAGCGTCTTTCAACGAAGTGATTGTGGTATGGTTGGCTTCTGATAGCTATCCCATCTAAAAGTCCATCAATAATCTATTCGTCCCTCATAAATGATTGTTTGGTTATTTCCTGTTTCCGGGCGCAACTGCTAAAATTATTAGTCCCGAAAGTGCTGTGGACTTTTCTCTTCAGGATAAGGGGGTAATCTTCCCCCGCTGCATGGTGAGATCTGGCGCAGACCTACACGTCGGCTAGTGGGGTTTCCTCATTCAGGAATCTCCCTCAAGCGGAAACCGACCCAGCTGGGACAACTCTAAGCGCCCGACTGGTCTTCCGAGATGAGTGGTAGTGTTGTGCAAGTAAGTGTGCGTGAATGCAAGGGGTAAAGATAGGACAATTATGAGGAAGGAAAGATCGCGAGCGGTCCGTGGCCAGCTTGTACTACTCCAATACTGCTCCAGCATTCGCTTGGTGTTAACAGGAGAAACCACGGAAAACTACCGATCAGAGCAGGCGGTCGCTAAAATACTCCTCCAGACAACTGCTGAACTTGACGTAGTAATATACAAATACATCGTGTCGAAAGTCCTGCCACTATCGGGTTTCGAACCTTTCTACCGTGGAAACGAAACGCAAACCACGTCTGTACTCACATGCACAGCATTAGAGAAGTCATAAAGGCGTGAAACTCCGCCCTCGCCCACGTTCAGACATTAGTACGGCACTCCTCAAACAAAAACGCCCAGCCGGAGAGCTACTACGCTGATCGCTCGGTGGCGGGTGGAAGGCGCGCAAACGAGGCAACACATTGCCGCCCACTGCGCGCGGGGCGGCGGTGCGTGCTTGGCACGCCGGGCGTCGCGGCGCGTCGCGGGCGTCGGAGCGCGCCTCCCCGCCGCCAGTCAGCCAGCCACGCAGCCAGCCGTCCGGCCGTCCGGCCGGCCAACCTGCCGCCTCGGAGCGCGTCGGCGAGCGGTTGGGCGGCGGGCGACGCTTAATGACGGCCCGCGGCGCGCCGAAGAGTTACGCGCGCGCCACCAGGAAGTCGGCGTTTAGCGCGGCGCGGTTCGGCGGCGCGGGGGGGAGAAGGTGGCGGCAGTGGAAGCGATGGAGGTGGAGGAGGCACCTGCGGGCGCGAGGACGGCGCGGCGGCGGCGGCGGCGGCGTCGCGGCAGGTGGCGACGCGCGCCTCGTTAAGACGCGCCGGGCGTCGAGGGCGGCGCCGCCAGCCGGCGTCGCCCCGCCCCCCGCGTGCGCGCGCCGCCCCCTTCCCCCGAGCCGGCCGCTTGGCCGAGGCGTCGCGACGCTCGCCTGGCCTCCGGCCGCCGCCCGCCTCGAGTCGCCGCTCGGAATACCCGCGCTGGCAGCCGGCGCCCGAGCTGGGAGGCGGCCGTCTGGGAACCGGGCCGTGGACGAGCGAAATCAAGAACGAAGTCGGGGGCGAAATTATTTTATATTTTTATTAACAAATATATTTCTATATATATTATTTACAAAACCATTTATTTATCTATCCTCAAAAACAGTGAATAAAGTATGTGACGAATGGAAGTGGCGAGAGTACAATAAGCACATGTTTCCGTGAGCTCTGAAATCACTTCAATTACAGGACTATTAATTACTGTTATCCTGATTTAAAATTTCCAATTGCATTATTTTGACTCTCAAAAATGAAATACTTTTATGTTGGTTTCTCGCTTGGAACTGTATATTCCTAATATTATTTTAAGGGAACAAGGAAATCCTGTAGTTAAGTAAATTAAGCTATCAAAAAGACGAGTGTGCCAAAAATGATCATCGAAATTTCATAAAATGCTGCCATTTCTGTATTAGTATCATCAGTTACATATTGCAGTTTCAATATTCATATTTTTTCTAGCTGAAAACTGAAACTTTCTAACTGAAGTCGGTTACTCTCTACGTGCCGATAAGACGCATATTCGACCATACACTAGACACAAACACACTTGCTGGCTCGTCTGGGGTCAGCAGAAAGCGATGCCTTCCGCGACAACACATGCATGGGAGACAAGGGGCAAACAACCATGCCCATAGCGGGACTTGAACCCGCGATCCTTCGGACCGAAGCGCTGTGTAGGTTAGAGAAAACTGTTGGAATTATATGACAGAAAAACGAATTTTATTCTCACAATTCTGATTAAAAAATGAGGGCCTGATAAGAACATAATATCCCACACAACTTCAACTTTGTAATATCCCACACAATCCCTTCACAACACTTCAACAACTTTATTCGCGGGGAGTTTTCAAATCCACTCTTTATCTGTTTGAGCAAGATATTTAAAGAAAAAACTTAGAGATATTTCTGGACTGAGTTTTGAAAATGTGGTATGAAATTCATACTAAGTACCAAAAAATAAAAAGATTCGTTACAAATTCACATGGACACAAGTTAAATCTGCTTCATCGAAGAATATCAATTTTAGAAAACATTCTTCATATAGCATAGGTGCTCGTGTTAAGTTTTGCTCGATTTAAGTTTTTCGCCACTTAATTATTATATCTTTGACTCCATTATCAGTTTGTCATTAATTACCAAAGTGCCATTTTAGAGACACAGTTGACGAGAATGGAAAACTAAATTAAACCGGAATAAAATTGCAAACGTTATGGTAGAAAAACATTCAGAAAAAAACAAGACAAAATGGCCGGCTTAGATGGCTCAGGTCATCAACTGGTCACTGCAGTGCCTATGACCGGGAGGTTCTAGTGTTCACGTCCCGACGGTGGCCGATTTTCGACCCTAGCTACATAGCTAAGCTGAATTCAGCCGTTGTAAGGAGGAGAATTCTAGCGGCCGGCTGTCTGATCATAAGTTTTATTTGGTTTCTCCACTCAAACCAGGGGAATGCCGGAGAAGTACCCTAACAAACGGGCCACGGGCGCGATCTTTCCTTCCCCTTCGCCTTTCTATCCACACCCCTTACTTACACGCTACCGACACTACAACACCTAAAGGCGGCTCCACACATTTGCTATTCGGCGAACAGCGAGCAACCGCTCGCCAAATCCCAAGCAGTGTGGATGGGTCGCTTGCTATTTGCCGAGTGACGAACATTCGGCGCTCGCCCTACCCACCGCGTGTCGGACTTTTGAACACATCAAAGGGAGCGAACATTCGCCGAACACATCAGCTGGTCGGGATCAAGCGAGTAGTAGCTCGCTGTTGGGCGAATGCCGAATGTGCGGAGCCACCTTAACGGGAGACCAGTTGAGAGTTTAGAGCTTGTCCCAGCTGGAGGGTGCCCCGTTGTTGGGAGATACTTAATTGGAGGACCCCCCCCCCACTGGCTGACATATAAGTCACCGCCAGATCTCGCCATGCAGCGGGGGAATATCACCACCACATTCCGAGGAAGAATCATGCACTACACTTACGGGAATCACTACTCTTACCTTAGCCGTTCACGCGCCCGGAAACACGAAATAATAAAACAATCAATCATATGAAGAAACGTAAAACATCATGTCGAAACTGGAAAAACCAAAAATTAATCTCGCAGTCAAATATGAAACAGAGAATAATATGAAAGATAAGTAAAAACAAGTCATTTTAAAAAATGAGTGCAGAAAAGGCGCAATTCAGGAAAACCTGCGTTTAAATTGATCTTGTATCAAGTACTCTTGTTGGGCTTAATGAAAAAAAGATTGACACTACTATAAAACTCAACAACACACGAGCATGAATTTCCATTTTATATTAAAACAACATGGACCTTAGAGAATTTGTTAGATTCAATGGATAATTTTTTATAAATGTCATTATAAGTCCATTTGACATTCAAGTTTTCAGCAGTACTATGAAAAATTCATTTCTTCCGGTCAAATATTACGTTGTTTTTTTTTAAATAGATTTTCCTCTTAGGCATACAACCGGCTTGCGTAACTAAATTGATATTGAAATTTTGACTTACGATTACAAAAAAAAATTGAGGAATCTGATTTTTTGTAATCTCATACATTTCTATTACTAATTTTTCTCATTGTATTAAGATTTTAAATTTGATGTTTAATATCATTTCAAAATGTGACTATATTGTGATTTTAAAAATGCATTATCTAGAATCATATGACTTTATGCACACCAGGTACTAAATATGTAAATACTAAAACATTGCGACTTCCCGGACCCACCAAAAGAAATTTCCAAGTATTCAGTGCACGGTGCGAATCCGCATGTGTTAACGTCAACAGAGCACACGATAGTAAATAAGAAAACATACTCAACATTCTTCTCACAGGGAATGTAAGCAAATACAACCACCAGGTGGTCTCCGAGTATTCAGAAAAGTTAATCTCTACAGGGAATATAGAAGTGGATATTATCACGTGTTGTATGTAACCAGGATTTAGCCCATACTGTGTATGGAAGCAGATTTCCGTAAACGCGTGTTTTATTGCAATATGTGCGTGTTTCAATCGTGAGGAAAAAATCTGTCGAGATATTTTCACATCCACTATGCCATGTTTTCGCTATTATAAAAAGCAAATATTTGTCGATTTATGGACATTCTTGTCACGAGATCCATACTATTGTCTAATTCATAAATTATTCATGACAGGTCAAACATACAATGCAACGTCTTTTTCTAGGAAATTCTAACGAAGATAGCAAAGTGCACGCTAGGTTAAAGGACTGTCTCGTTGACTCGTGGTTACTCTGATCTTTCATCCGATTGAAGTCTTTCCTTCTTTCTGGGATTCTAAGAAAGGGATTCTGTGATTGGAAGAAAGGGCTTCAGATTCTATTGTAATTACTTTCCAACAGCGGCTATTATTGGTTGCTATTTGTTCTTTCACTTTGAATGTAACTTTGGGAAGGAGGTAGTTAAGGGAAACATACACACTTACAATATGTAAGTAATAATTTCCAACTAGCATTTCCAACAAGCAACTTAGTCAATCTTGGAAAATAATGCTAATATAATCTGACGTCCTTTCTTATAATCACATAAAGGAGGAAAGACTAGAATCGAATAAAAGATCGGACTAACCAAAAGTCGATGATACTGTCCTGTAATCCAGCGTGCGTTACCCTATCTTCGTTAGAACTTCCTAGAAAAAGACGTTGGTTGTATGGGTAATAATAATAATAATAATAATTATTATTATTATTAATATTTTATTATTATTATTATTTACTTTTATGATAGAAGTATAGCTGATATACATATCGTCGTGGTAACCGCAATAGGTCGTATGTCAATTCTACCGTAGTTTTCAGGAAGAAAGAAAAACGTTCCTGCCTCCCCATATCTTCAGTCTCTTTCACAAATGTAGAAGCTTGCTATTCGGTTTCCATTACTCCCTCGTCTTACGACCTATTGCAACTAATGTATTTCCCTTGACTAATCACAATTGTGAAATAAACAAAAAAATGATTCTTTTGACATACGGCCTATTGCGTTTATCATGACGTTTCTTCAGTACATAATAATACATCATAAGATACATTATAACAAAATTATGTTTACATGTGCATGTTATCTCTGCATCAAAGTTTTTCTTAGACTTGCGTAATATCAGGGATTGTATCTGGCCTTATCCATCTGAGGGATACAATGCTTTTTGCTTCCACACATGTCTGGTATTTCGCTCCACGTGTTCACCGCTCTATATGTGATGAAGTAAGATCGTTGGTCGGTTCGGACTATCTCTTTTTGTAACTTCTTTGAAAGACCTCTCAGCTTGTTATTGGACCACCTGATGAAAAGACCACAAAATGTCTTCATTGTGTTATCACTAGTATCTTGTAAATTGCGATCATATTACCTCGTTCCTCTCTTCTAGACTGAATAGCTTCAACTGTCTGCATCTAAACTGATATTCGGGATGAAAAACCTAGCCGTCTGGGAATTTTGGACAACGTCCTCTGTGGTTTTTCAATTAGTTCGATATCTTTTCTTTTGTGTCAAGGGGACAAGACAAGATTGACATATTCTAGCATTGGTCTCACATATGCCACATAGGCTATTCGAGCAATGTCCATTTTCAGATCATCAAATGTCTTCCGTCACAGATAAATTAACTTGTTAGATTTTTTCGTCACTGCTCTGGATTGACTTCCCCATTTCATATCCCGTATGATAATTACTCCAACGTTCATTTGTAATTCTGTTGATAGAGTAACATGATTTCCAATGGTATAAGGTAGGACGGGATTGTTCTTTCCTAAATGTGGAACCTTACACTTCAAGCCATTTAGTGGTGGTAATAGCCAAATCTCATACCATTTTTGCACTTGTCGCGTATCCTTTTAGCGTTTATTGTACAATATACGAAAGCTTACAAATAATTTTGCATCATCCGCAGAGCAGTTTCAATCTTATTTCAGCGGTTCTCCAAAGCCAGTGGTGCACAAAATAAATATCACAGTGTCTTTATTGTCTTGTTGTTTTTCTAAAAGAAACAGATCATATTTACTCATAATACAAGATATTTACAAGATACCCATTACAAGATACTTGTTTTTGCAATGTTCACATGGCTGAATCTCTGCTTGCTGCTCTATTCGTTTCCCTGCTTTTTGGTTACAATTTTGGAACTCCTTTGATGAACTTAATTGTTGGTAAGTTCTTGCCGTTGAATCAGGGTTACATCGTTCTTAACCTGCACTTCTAGTGTAAGTGTCTTCAATTGAGAAGAATCTTCTTGGACAACAATTCTCTCAAAAATATCATCTTCAGTAATCTGAGATTTCCCGTTTCGACACTTTTCACCAACCCTGACCGGATATAGCATTCCAAGTATAGGTTCAGGTCTTTCAAACTAGATGTAATTGTGTTGAGGTTATGAGCCTGTTTATCTGCTGTATTACGTTCTACCATTTCCTTGATTCCGAACATAGCTATGTTTTGTTTTCGTTTCTGTGTATCTTCACATTCCCGGAAAATTTCCTTGTTTCGAGGTATTTTCTGTTTTACCTTACTTATCTCTTCGCAAGTATGATCCGTTCGTTAGGTATAAGTTGCATAAAATAGGTATAAATTATTCTTAATTACCTCCCTTTTTTGAATCACCTCAATCCTTTTCCCATTTTTAATGTTAATTGAAATAACACGCACCGTCGTATTTAGCTTAGCATTACCTTCTCTAAAATAATTTAAAACCTTCTTCTTTTTCTCACATAGAGTTCTTTCTAGATGCTCAAAATCCGGGTCTAAATGTTTGTTTGATTTTTGAACTATTTTTAGGTTGATCTCGGCGCTGTCCGCTTCTGCAGCCAGCATTCTGGCTGGTCATTCTGCTTCAGAATTCGGGCTAACGCTAGGTGATCCATCGCAACACCGGAAGATATAAAAATTCCCATTCTCGAGTTTCTTTTGATTTTTCGGGCTTTTATTCAATCACTTACACAACTCTCATGATATGTTGTGACAGAGCGGGCAATCAAAAAATTTATATTTTATTTTTTTCAGAAGTAGCAAAGTTGCTTTCATTTGTTACTCGTTTCACAATTGAGTTTGAATTTCGCTCTACTCGCTGAATTGCAATAGTGTCGCCCTCCATGGGTCACATACTGTGCAAATCAGTTCTAAACCCTGATGAAATGTGTTGTAGGTTCAATTTACACCATTTGTTGTAGTACTTGTGAGTCAGTATTTCTGTCAGTCCCAGCATGTATTCCCCTAGCATTACGAACAAGCCCCACAAAAACTTGGATTCCACCTCAACAGATATACTTCCGTGTGGTAAGGTATCTGTGTGGTTAGTCCTACGTCACTGCACAACCTTCACGAAAACTCTTGCAGCGCGCGCATTGGCGTGTGGCCTTCCCCGCGCCCGCAGCGCCAGCGCTTCCTAAACCCTAAGTCAGTTGCTCGGTCAATCACTCAAGAGCCTCACGGCTGAACGTTGTACTGTCTGTAAATGTAAATAAAATTAAAAACCCTAAAATCAGCGTTATCAAGGTCGATGCCATGAGCGGGAGTCCGTGGCACGAGTACCGCGACGAAATCGCCCCTCCAGTAGTTCATTACCCCGCCACCAGAGATAACGCCTTCGCTATTGTAAAACGGCGAAGTTACTAATAGTTTCCTTTTCCGACGCTAGTTGTGCAGAGAAGCTTGTGGTATGCCCCCGGTTCCACGACGCGTGCCACTGCCACCAGTAGAAGACCTTGTCACCACTGCCCTAAGTCACGGCACTACCTTCACTGAGGAAAGCGAACTCCAAATCACTCCAAAATATCCCGATAATCATCACTGATCCACCAGGGACATATTAAATGTAATTTGCCACGCGCAGGCACAGAAAATATTTCAGAACATAGATACACGTCAATTATGTAGCCAGAGTTTATATTATGTATGTATGTATCTATCAATCTTTAGCGGTACGGACTTAGGAAGGCCACAATAGTATGCCAGCCAAAACGTTGGCCACCGCGACAGAAATGCGGCTCAGTTAATGGATACACGTCGTTCGAATCTTTTCATTTTCCCAGAATCTGCATCACAGAGTCATCAATGTCACTTCTCGACCAAACGACTACACTCGGGATCCCCGACACCCTCGTCGTGACACGTGAGTGTCAGCGGCTGAGCCATGGAAGGCCTCGCTTACATCTTCGTTTCCTCCGGCGCGGCGCCGTGAAATTCTGCGCGAAATCCCACACTCGGCCGCGAAGGCGCGCAAAAAAAAAGCGGAAGCAGAAGCGCAATCAGCGAACACGTTTCTCGACCGTTGAACTCCTCGAGCGCGCGCTAACTGAGCGGAACAGCTACGGCACGCGTTCGCCTTACAGGCAGCCGTCGCCGTCGCCTCCGTCGTCGTCGACTTGTCACCGTCGACTTTGTCGCCGTCGTCTCAGTCGTCGTCGACTTTGTCGCCGTCGTCTCAGTCGTCGTCGACTTTGTCGCCGTCGTCTCAGTCGTCGTCGACTTTGTCGCCGTCGTCTCAGTCGTCGTCTTTTTTGTCGCCGTCGTCTCAGTCGTCATCGACTTGTCGTCGTCGTCTCAGTCGTCGTCGACTTTGTCGCCGTCGTCTCGGTCGTCGTCGACTTTGTCGCCGTCGTCTCGGTCGTCGTCGACTTTGTCGCCGTCGTCTCGGTCGTCGTCGACTTTGTCGCCGTCGTCTCGGTCGTCGTCGACTTTGTCGCCGTCGTCTCGGTCGTCGTCGACTTTGTCGCCGTTTTAAACGCCGCCCACAACTTTGGTTATTGCCAGCACTATCATCGTCGCCATCCCTCCCCCCCCACTGTGGCCATCACCCTATCATCGTCGCACCGTCACCATCGTTAGGATCCACAATAATTTTCACTACCTCCTCTGTCGCCTCGCTGTCTCCGACACCACCGTTACAGCCATTGTCACAGACGCCATCGCCGTTGCCGTCTCCGCCGCTGCCGCCGCCACCACACCGCGGCACCTCGCACTTAATTACGTACTCCGCGATCCGTGTTCTTGCCTCCAATGCTAGCGGGAATAATTATAAGTTCGTCTGACTGTCCGACCCTCGTCAGGAAGACACCTCTATCTTTCGCGTGCCGGACAACGAGAGCTCTTTCCTCTCTCCCCTATCCCGCCCTCCCTCTCTCTCTCTCTCTCTCTCTCTCTCTCTCTCGTTTGGAGCGCGCAATTCTCTCAACAAGCGGGCCAGACAGAGTGGGTGGATGGGTGGGAGGGAGTAGTCCACGCCTTATTACCCGCCGAGGCAACTAGCGCTCGTGTGCCACAAAGAGAAGGTGACGTTTCGCCCGGCGAGCGAGACGGGCCGAGTCCGGAGGTCCTAGTACGGCGGCTCGCGAGCCTCCTACAGTGTACAAAATATTATGAAAATAAGGTGCCATTGTTTGGATTGAGTCATGGATGACAAGAACATTGAAAATGATAATTGATTGTGGCAATTGCGTAAACCGACGACTCAGGAGGGGATTCTAATGTCAGCGGGGAATATCGCAAGAGATCCTTCCTGTATCATCAGATCACATTGCATGAAAAAGTATCAAGAGCTAAAAACTATAGACTATTACTCTCTAAATGTCAATGTTATAAAGATGGAAGAAACATCAACGCCTTTTCATCATCAACATATCATGTTAAAAGGAACGTTAATTTAACGCGAAAAACTGATCTCAATCATTTATCGACTTCAATGATATAGTTAATTTATTGCCTTTACAAGCGTATGGTTGCGAATTATTATTTTTCATTCACAAAGGGATAACGGGATACAAATTTACTGCCAATCGAAATCTGTTTAATGTTCGAAATCAATATATCGAAATCTGTTTTAATGTCACAAACATACGCTAGTGTTGTAAGTAAAAGTAAGTGAATTTTGATATATTTGGGACAGACTATTAATTGCTTTTTCTATGTCTCTGAATAAAGATACCTTCATAATTGATCTAATTTTGATTTTCAATATAAAAATCAATCTTGATTTAAAAGTTGTAGATTCAGAGCGCACTTTCACAAACAAGTACCAATTCTGAAGGGAAGTACAATAGAACCCCGCTAATCGGAAATTTTGAATAATCCGTACAAAATTCGGGATAGAAGATTAAATAAACAAAATAAATAAAAATTGTATTTGTAGTGTAAGGAAAGAATGCTATAATTACGGTAGAAATGATCAACAGATAATTGAAACAAAAGGTCGAAATGAAACGTTCATTGCACAGGTAACTACTGTGTATATCAGATGTTATTGTAGCTGTAATTTTCACTTAAGAGGAACGTGAAAATCGGTAATCTTTACCCGTAATTGAATCTGCGTGATGATGCGATGTAGTGATGTGATCGCTACGCCACGTTGTCATTTTCTCACATCGCACGCTACGTTGAATTGTGTCCGGTAATCCTATAGATGCATTTGTATATGTACGGTACATTTTTTCGGATAATTCGAACATTTGCGAATCCGAATAGACCACACTTTCAATTAGCTCGGATTGCCCGGGTTCTACTGTACCATTTTGGAGAAATTAATTTTTACAAAATTAGTAAGTGAACCAACTAGTTTGTTCATTCCACATTAAATCAACACATTTTACATCGCCATCTCAGATTCAGGTGATGTAAATATGATTCACATATTTAATACGAATGAAGAATAAGAAAACTACAAATTTTGATATAAATATTTCCACCCGTTTGTGAAATACAGCCATGTAAAATTATACAAAATTGGGTTCCCAAAAAATATAATGATGTAGAACCTCTCCAAATTAAGATAGAGAGCTGGAAAATGTGTATTTTGCAGCTTTCTTTATGGCCCTTTATATGATATACAAATCAACAGGGGTTAGGTTTCAAAAGTTTATCGAATTTGAATTTAAAATTTGGTTTTCAGATTTTTCAAAATATTCTCTTCAAACATTTCCAAAAAACCTAAAACAATTTTTATCAGTTTTTTTTAACACACCATGTAAGTATGAATTTGGGATCATAATGGGTTCCTATGGTAATCATTTCTTAAAGTGTACACTATTTACTTACGCTAATGATTTAAAATGCATTTCATTTCAAATTATAAGCCTTAATAAAGACGACTAAATATCTTATGAGTATGAAAATAACATCTACTCCATGTTGCAACCAGCTACCTCAGGAGCAGATCTATAGACTGTCGGTGCCTCTACAATATTTCGCGCAAAATGCCGGCCGTTCCAAATAAAGCAATTTTTTGAACATCCCAGTCTTTTGAATTACCTGGGAGTATAGCCAAGTGTTGTTGTTGTTGTTGTTGTTGTTGTTGTTATTGTTATTATTATTATTATCATTTTTATCATTATTGCTAACATATTTTATTGCATTGTCAATTATCAACTTAAAATAACTTCACAATAGCAGGTCTCTGACACAATTGAAATAAAAATTAAATGCCACTTGCACCCAGCTTGAACCATTTATATCAATTCAATTATAAAAATTCTGTAACAATCCGTATGTGTTTCCAAACAGATAGTGCAAGTTTAAACACGAGACTGCAGCGAGTTCAAATTAAAATCTGCACACATAATAAACCATACAATAGCGTTTCTGGTTATGACTTACTTTATTTATAACCTAAGATGAAGTTACATTAAAACTCTAGTTCGTTTACAGTTTTTAAAGCTTCAGCAGCTAGTAGTGTTTCTTCCACTAACAAATTGAAGACTCTCCCTGTTGTCACCTGATTAAATTTTCGCTGGATATAGTTCACCGGGAGCCATTTTTGGCAAATTTTGTATTTGGTACCTAAGATGAATATGCAGAAACAAACAGAAAAACTTCATTTTTTATTCCCGCCCAGTGAAGATATTCTCAGATTCAAATGAGTCAACTAAAGAAAGAGCGAAAAACACTAAATTAGTGATGGGTAGTTTTCTTATATATTCTTTCTTTCATACTACCTATGTGTCAAATTTCATCTGAATGGTGAGGTAAAATTTGAATTAAAATTGTGTTGATTTAATGTGGAATGACCCAACTTTTTCATAATTTTATTGATACTTTATTGGACAAGTTGTAACGAAAACTTGTTTAGCGTTTTGAAAGGCAAAATCTTTCCACTTTCCAAAACTCCAAGATGTAATTTTGAAATCCCTTTTTTATACGTCGTTTCTGAGAAAGATATTTTTATGTTTTTTGAAATATTTTATTAGTTAAATAGAAATTTGAATCTCATTGGCAATGCGAAGACAATTTCTGTTTGAATAGTTCAAGTGACCTTAAATGTATGAAGAATATGCAACGGATATTCTAATTAATTAATTTCGAAAAGGTAAGAGGCAAAGTAAAGAAGGCAAACGTATATAAACATAAAATGCGGACTTCATAAAAGTAATTTTGGATTAATAAAATTCACGCATCTTCGACTAAAATATATGCAAAGTTTTAACAAGCACAACCAACTTTACCTTATATCTTTTTCGATTTTTAGTGGACAGATCCGCATATGAATTTTGATGTATAATTAATGTTCTCGACCGTATAGAAAGAATGCTGTAACAACTACGAATAATGGAGAACGACCAGGAAACAAAATCAAAATTTAGATATGAAAACGAAAATAAAACATCAAACGAGCGTAGTAGAACAGGATGAAGCCTTTGGTAACCCCTGTTCTAAAGTACTTTTAACGATGTCGGACGTGTGAAAGTAAAATATCATAAGAGGAAATTCTTTCACGTGCTACGAGTCATCGTAAGCAATTAGCACGGGAGAACGCAACTCGGTGACTGCGGTATGCAGCGCCGCACCTGCCCCTCAACTTTGTCCTCACCAAACAAGTCAGAGCGCTTTTCACTACCTACTTATTATATTCCTGTGCTACTGAATGCAGCTCTCTGTTCTTTATAACGTCCCCAATTAAAACATGATTTCGGGCCCTCTACATGTTCAAAATCACTTGGATATTACTTTCGAAAGATAGAAGAGGACGTGGACAATCATAAATCAAACTGTTCTCATGCAAAATTATATCGAGAATTTTCCCTCGAAAATTATTATCCAATAACATGTCAAAGAAAAAGCAATACGAAAAAATTTATCATTCCTTTCAAAAGAAAATTGAATTGCAATACTGATTTCAAATATGATAATTTGAATTTCTTCAAATATTATTTTTACTATCTGTATTTATTCTAATAACATACTTGCACGGCTCTTTCTACTTCAGTGCAATTAGAGAGCATATTAAATTGTTTGCGGATTCATAATCACAAGTAAATATGCAAAGTTTGGGACATTAAAATGGAAAAGCCTATCAACTTTTAGTTCAACTTTTCTGTGCGTATCTGCCAAAGGAGGTACCTACTGAATGCATAAATTAAAATGAATGTGAAAGCACACTGAAAACTAGATTATTGCATTTTGACTATTTAAAAATAAAACGATTCAATTAATAATAAAATTGAGTACATGTCATACATCAAATCAAAAGGTGCCACAATGAAACTAATGGTGTAACGACAACACATATTTTTTCGTATTAATTGTAATGTTTAGACAAAATTATAATATTGCAACTTGTATCCTAACATTTTCAGCCATCTCTTGCAAAACTCGTCACCAAATGAAGCACAGGAGATTTAAAAAAAGACCCAAATTTTTCATTCAAATACTAAATGGTACATATACCATGGAATTCAGTGCATTGGGCATCCCTACAAAACTTTTATGCTAATAAATTGAAGTCGTTTTCTTTAGGAAAATCTTGTTAATATATTTCTGAAAAATCGCCTGGAGTTGATTCAAAAGTACGTGAAAAAGTGAAAATAGATGAAAAGTTTTAAAGATAAATGAAAAAAAGAATACATTTCATTAAGAAAATTATATCTCTAATAAGGTAGTTGCAGAAGGGTGTCGTTTTGAACACATGCACTATCGAAATTTCAGATGTTATAATGAAAATTGGTCCCATTCCATTTTATTCAGTGAACTTTGTTTATTAAAAAAAATTCTAGACTTTTTGTGAAAATCTTTTTTACATATTTTTATTTACACAAATAATTCGTACAGTTGTAGAAGTGGGTCGAAATAATTTTCAAGTTTTGCAATTTTTGGAAAATTTAGAGGTTTGGATGAAAATTGAAGAAGCATTATTTTTATGAGCATGCATTTATTTATTCAAACAAAAAGTGTGTTTAAAATTAGAGCCATGCTTGGGAACATTTTGAAAATGTTACAGGGGCCTCATCAAAAACAAGCAGCAATTAAAATATCCCTTACAATTCAATTAACAGCGGCATCTACCTGATCGATCAGGGAATATCCATGTAGTTAAAAAATGTCTGTGCGGTTTAGTTTCTAGGGTTGTCAGACGTATAGATAGACACGATTCCAGAAAACAACATTTTATATCGAGAAGTTGCTTAATTTTACTATATAAATAATACTAGAAAGTAATACACTACACATAGAAGTAAGAAAAATCATTATTTCTGTATCAGGGTCTCACAAAAGTGGTTGTTTTTTTTGTTTTTGTTTTGTTTAGTTTTTTCGTCAAAAAATTGGTACTTTTCCCTGCAGCATTAAATAACATTCCGTTCACTTCTACATAGCTAATGATATATGTGAAAGTAAAAATGGGCGAGAAAATAAAAATGGGTAGTTAATACTGCTGCTGAACAGAGTAAATTTATGTTTTCAACGACATAATTGTACGTCCATCAGGTAGCAATGGATGGCGCTAGTATAATAGATTAATGTGCATATAATCTGTATTAGATTAATCGTTTCTAGTTGTTCTAAGTGTACAGAAAATATTATGTTTTTAGTTGTGTATTTTTCTATATGACGTGCGATGTAATGAAAATATTACAAAACAGATAACTTTTATTCACTTTCCCACATCTTCCCCTCTTTTGTTACTCGAGCCTCTACACTAGTAAACCTAATTCTCCAAAATTTGTTCAGGAAGGTAATAGCCGCGGTTTCAATTACTGATTAAAATTGTCAGCATGATGGAAGTGTAAATAGCAAACTATTTGGATTCATTTGTAGCAAAATTAGGTCATGAGTCTTGTGCCAAGACGAGACTACAAGATCCGTTAATCTAACTGCAACAAAAGGCACTAATGAGAAGTTAACTTCGATAATCTTACAAGAGGGGAGTGATAAAATCAATATCAAAATTAAATCAATCACGAAAAATAGTCTATCAACATGTCTCGTTCGCGACGAAATGAGAATTTCGTATATAAAATTACCCACTCCATAGCTAGCTCTAGAACCACGAACACCTTGTAGTGTAAGCTTGGCAGTGCTTCTGAGAAATGTGCGGAGCTGGTTTCGTATCGCTTCATTTCGGAGCCACCAGGAAAATAATATCTTCGCGCGGAGGTAAATGCACTTAGCACGACAGCTGTTTTGGAATAGATTGCGCGAAGCGAATCTTTGCTCACGACGCGCTTTACGCTACAAGGAAGGCAGTGGATGAAAGAGAAGGTGAGTCCGCGCATGCTGCCTGATTGCTTCAAAGAAAATGTCAGTGTCTAATTCACGTGTTGTAACTTACACATGTTGTTTGGTATTACACGGAAAACATTTACAAGTTGAAAATAACAATATACTCAGACCTCTCAAGTGTCACATTACATTCAAGATTAGTTAATAATATATTACCGACAAGAGTGCGCCACGTTATCATATAAGTATAGAAACAATTTTCACAAAGCCATGTTAGAATAATGATTTTGGAGAAATTTCGTCTCCTGCATGGTAAACGACATTTTGTTGAATTGTAACACGTGAATAACATGCATCCATAGTGCTTGACATTCAGACACAAGAATGTACTTATAGTGGCGGCTCACGCTTAGGTTGCACGGTTGCACAAACCCCAGATAATCGAAAAAGATCTTATAATATGTTAGAAATAAATATTTCCCTTTTAATGACATTCAATATTCAAGAAATTGCAGCAATATCGATGTATATGAAATCATTATAAAACCAAAGAGCGCCCAACGAGCGCCTCCTCCGAATCTGGTGCTCTGTGACGTGAGTGCCAACATAAACCCAAGAGTGCTTCTAGTGACGCTCTTGGCATTATTACCGCGTTTACTGAATTTACTTTTCGCCCTATGCTTGAACACAGGGGCGAAGAAGGGGGAGTCTGGTTAACCAGTCTTCTTCCAAGGGTAGGGAATCTGGTTACCGAGCGGCGCGCGGCGTCCGAGGGGAATGCCATTTTTTGCCTTCGTTTTACATTACTTTTAAGTTAATTTTATAAATTTAACATATTATTGGAAGTAAACAAATGCAGTCAATTCGGTTTTGAATGCATTGGTTTTGAATGCATGTTTGGGGAATTTATTTTAAGTTAGCTTCGTTGATTCAAAACGTACATTTGATGAGTCCTTTGTATAAAGTTGGTCGTTTTGAATGAAGTCCCTTTCTGTCTCTCACGGTGTATCCTTCTCCGCGGCAGCCATTCTGCGAGCATGGCTGTGAATATGAGAGTATGTGAAAAATCTTCCGTTATTGCAATACAGTATATACCAGGAGAGTGAAATTTTCGAAATAAAATAATTTTATTTGTGTAAAACGTGTCCAAAGAATAGTACTTGTGGCAAAGTGTTGGAGTGTGATCAATGTATTTTCAAAACCAAGTTCTTTTCCGTTATTTTTATGAATGCTATTACCATCAATTGTCTCAATGCATACTTTCAATAACTAATAAAAGCACACGTATGCCGACTGGAAATCAAACCCAGAACCACCTACGCAGGAAGAGAATTTATCTGACACAGCCACTATGCATACTGAGACTTTTATTTAACTTAGTTTTAATTAATTTACATGAATTGCTTACGAATAATTAAGCAACATTCACACCTGTAAGTCCTCACAGTATCCTTATTTCATTTGCATTGTCAATGTAAAATTATCCACGTATTGCCCATTATGCAATATCAATTCATTGAATTAATACTCACCAACTCCCTCATTTGTCCTTAAACTTATAATAAGATCATTATGAGCTTTGCCACTGAAATTAAAAGACTAACTCCAAGACAGAAGGATACTAATTATTTTCAAAAGACTTTTCAACTTTTAAAGCAGGCAAAAAGAATGTCTACGCCTCTGGAACTTAAGAAGTTATTCGTTTGTTTTACGCACTGCATGACAAGGATGGTTTAAAACTTTACTCGTCAGTAATTGCCCTAGCACTTAAGGAGCTTGTCGTTAGCTGACATGTTCAGAAGCATTTTAGTCTTAAATACCATTTGCGGAGAAGTAATGTTAAGTCTGACAGATAAGAATCGGCAAAGAAAAAAATGATTGCGTTTTGTATTATTTATTTTTGGATCGTATTTGACTCATGAAATGGAGATAAGATCGCAATAAAACTTGAATAATGTTATAAAATAATTCTTATATACACATTGTATAACCAGTAATACTTAGTTACATTCAAAATTTGACAAAACTCTTGAAAAATAAAGATAAGCGGAAGAGGGTATAGCTCAGTGGTAGAGCATTCGACTGCAGATCGAGAGGTCCCCGGTTCAAACCCGAGTGCCCCCTCAAATTTTGCTCATTTTTATAGGATTATTTTATATCTGAATCGTTTGAAATAATTGGAATTGTATGAGAAAGAAGCGCTTTTCGTTAAATGTGGTTTAATTGGACTGGTAGAAACACGAACGTCTCCCAGGAATCTCCACAAGCGATTGTTTATTCTTCGGTACTTCCACTAGCAAAGCACTGAAACACACCTGACTATTTTGTGAATACCTACAACTTCATTCACTTCACAAATAATTGGGAATTTGCGTCAGATATTTCGATCAATTAAGAAAAAATAAAAACTGTAAAACAGGTATGAAACTCGGGACCTGGAACGCTGTGAAACCCGAGACGAACGAATCAAGTTAAAATTTCTACACACGAATGCATAAAAAGAAGAGAAAACAAAATGTTCTTACAAAAGTCAACAATTAAGTTTCAGCAATTTCTACGTTTCCATACCATTTTCCAATTTTGCCGAGTTTCTTTGCAAAAATCTGAGAAACATGAATGTCAGTATCTTTAAAAACGGTCTTCTGAAGGGTTCGTAATATGCATTACCAGCTCCATGACTGCTCGTTAGGAATTGTTTTGCTCGGTGTAGCCTATGTGTTATTGTTAAAGTAAGAAACTGGCTAATTCGCGAATTCGCGGGTTAATGTTCACATGATCCAAAATAGGTGGATAAAGTCTGAAGTAGGAATTCTTTCTTAGCATACTTTGGACTTACGCCGGAAGAACTGCACATTAGCAAACACGAAGTGGCTAGTGTAGGTGAAGTATGTTACAGTGACAAGGAATAACAGATTTTATGTGATGAATGAGAATTAGAGCGCTGCTTGGAAGTTTGTGAGGCTAGTGAGAGACAATGAGTTTTCAGTTTCAGTGTGTCAGTCGTAAATTTATCTTTACACGATCCTTATCCCAGACCAAACTAAGCTCACTAAGTATCTCAGTTTACGCTTCGTTACGGTTTTCCGAGTTTCTACTCCAGGTTGCAACGTGCTTCCTAAGATACAGTCTAAAGACTGCCGGTGCCTCACAAAATTTCCCGTAAAATTTAAACGGGACGCAATAACGCGATGTTTTTATAGTTATTTGAATGACCTGGGAATTTGGACAAGTTATTACATAGATTTTGCGAACTAATGCCAGAGCTCAGATCACTATTAGGACGACCTACGTTGTTACGCCTCACATCCAACTGATCTCGATTTCCAAATTCTTGTGTTTCAGATGTTTCTCTGTCTCCTTGGTTAAGACGTAATCGCATGGCACAGTAACATTTACCAGTAGACACTATTGTTTTCTCCAAATCCCTGACAAAAGCATTCGATTTTTTTGCTGACATCGTACTATCAGTATGTTTTTGCTGGTCATGCAATATTGTACACAGTCCAAAAGACGTTTCAAGTTAGGTTAGTGCTCGTATCACTAGAATCATACACGCATCTCTAGAATTTTGAGAGCGTTATAGATCCGCCAGTGTAGGTATCTACAGACCCTATCGTGCCTTTTCATTTATTCGGATTTTGGTAGCATTGGATAAGCAGACAATTAGATCAATGGTTTTTAACTGCTCTTGGTACATACGGCATTTGTCATTCTAGGAAATATTGAGAACAGCTCTTGAATACCTGATCTTGATCAGCTATTTCAACTGCTTTCTATTCTGACTTCATTTTCCTCTTTTAAGCCACAAAGATGACTGGGCTTGGTCCTTGTCCGTTCTTTTAGGATATTGCCCTTGTGGTTTGTCACTCCACGATTTCGTGATAACTTTTTGTCTCATATTTCATGCCAAGTAGCATTAGAATTTCATTAGGTTTGTTATTGTGGGTGACTTGCATAGTATTCTGCCTCTAAAGTGTGTCATCGCGATGACTGACAACATACTTTCCCATTCCGATGATTGCATTGTGCCAGGAGGCTTCAATTTGCCTCAATCCTGTCCCTCAGTATTTGTGAGAGACATAAAAGTCGGTGCACCATATCGGCTCGACGGTGGGCTGAAAACATATATGAGGCACTGTAAGACGTTTCCTAATTTTTTTTCGTTCCATATTTCTAATATCTTCCTCAATCCAGTCCACTAGTCCGAAACTGTACACGGCTATAGACATCGTTGCAGGCATTATTATTGTGTTTATTTTTCTCATTTTTTGGTAACTCATATTATTACTCGTACAGATTTACAAAATCAAAGCAAATATTTATCAATCAAAATACAATATTTATGCAACATGAAACACTAATTTAAAATGCATAATTTCCCAAATAATTTCCGCACTATTCTTGTTGTTGCTATCACCACTGCTTTCTGCATAAGTTTGTATATATCCACTTTCACTCCCAGATGTTGAAGGCTCCGCAACAAATTTCTAGGGATGACACCTGTGCTTGAGAGGATTACTGGAATAATTTAAACTTTTTCAACATGCCATTGTTTCTTTATGGATTCAGTGAGTTCTAGGTACTTATTAATTTTTCGGCGTATTTACTTTGCAGGTTGATTAGATTTGGGATAGAAATATCTATCAGCGCGACATATTTCTCTCTCTTGTTAAAGACAGAGTCAGATCTGGTCTGTAGTTCATTACCGTCCGATCTGTTAAAATAGTTATATCGTAATATAAACGCCATTCTTCTTTTTCCAGCACACTTACTGGTTGGTACTTAAAATATGGCACTTTAGCTTCAGTGAGAAGTTGAAATTTCTCAGCCAACGTTTGGCGTAAAATCTTGGCCACTGCGTCATGCCGTTGCTTATAGTCTGTTCCACAGAAATGTGTGCATCCCGATGTAACATGTTGGACTGATTCAACAGTTGGGCATCCATATCAACAGTTCCCATTCTCCACACTTCCATCTTTGACAATTAGCTTTCAGTAAATTCTTGTTGAGATGACTTGGTCCTGAATGGCCAGCATGAAACCTTCAGTTTCTGGGAAGATTTGTCCTGATATGAGCCAGAAGTTCGACGCTTTCATGTCGACATGCGCTTGACTCATCTCATGAGGGTGTCTTCAATGAAGAGATTTGGCCATCCATGAATCCAGCTTCTCACGATCACGTCATGTGAAGTCAGCAACCTCTTGTCGTGACAACTCTAAAGGTGTAAAAGTATGTGCTTCACAAATTGCTTTATGCAGACTTGTTGTATTTGCTCCTGAAATGAAAAACTTTCTCATGTTAGTCACTTGCTGACAAAGTTGATTGCCAATATCCACCAGTCCTCTCTCACCCATATTTCTCGGTAATGGAGTGCGTTCAACTGAAGACTTCGGGTGGTGCATGCGCGCTTTTGTCATTAAAATTCTAACCTTCCATTGTAAGCTATCAATATCGGTTCTGCTCCATTTAATAATGCCAAATGAGTAGTTCAAGACAGGAACAGCATAGGTGTTATAACCTTGATAATATTTTTTCCATTCAGTTTTGTTTTCAACACCTTCCGTATCCTTCGGTAAAATTCTTTAGAAAGTTCTTCCTTCATTTTCCTTTGGTCAATGCGCCTTAGTTGTCTCATTCCCAGATATCTGTATGTTTCCTCGCCCGATATTGGCTGTATCATCTGTCTGCCTTCAAGTTCAAAGGCTCCTTCCTGCAGTTTTCCTTTCACAATACTTACTGTTCTACATTTATCCAGGCCAAACTTCATCCCGATATGTCTCGAAAATGATTCTACATTTCTCAGAAGATGTTCAAGTTGAATTTTCGTCGACCCAAATAACTTCATCCATATACAAAAGATTATTTACGCGGTACATCACAGTTGTTCCTACTTATATTCCAAAGCCATAGTTTGTGGAATTCAACAGATTTGACAAGGGATTCATGCAGAGGACAAACCAGAGAGGGCTGAGTGAGTCTCCCTGGAAAATACCTCTCTGTACTTTAATCATTTCTGTTTCGATATAGTTAACGGGTGTACTCAGGATGACTTTTGTTCGCCAATTCAACATCACATGCTTCAAGAACGAGATAACATTTGAATTGATGTCGTAGATTTCAAGTATTTCTATCAGCGAAGTATGTGGCACTGAGTCAAAGGCTTTCTTATAATCAATATATGCTAAATGCAGATAGCGGTGTTTTAGATAGACTTGACCACACAGCACTGAATCAATTGTCAATTGTTCTTTACACCCCATGGACCCTTTGCTACAGCCTTTCTGTTGCACTGCAATGATATTATTGTTACTACAGTGAGAGTATATGCGTTGTGAAAGAAACGATGTGATGATTTTATACATCGTTGGCAAGCACGAGATATTTTGTTGGGTCTTCTTGATTTTGGAAGTCTTTTGGTATTAAATACATAACACCCTGAGAAAGAAATTCTGGCATCTTATATGGGTGCTGTAGAACATCGTTAATCAGCTCAGTTAGTCTTTGGTGAGAGCACCAGAACCTTTTATACAAGAAATTATGAATTTTATCTGGTTCTGGTGCTATCCAGTTAAGCACGTTTTTGATTACTTCACTAACCTCTTCATTGATAAATTCTTGGTGTTGCATAGCAGTAAAGTTCTCACAGCGTTTCTTTTCTTCGCCAATCCAATTCGCCCTCAGGTCGCATTCCATCGGATTGGACAACTGATTACTCCAAAAATCACTCACTTGCTGCTGTGTTGGGTACAATCCCTCGTAATTTTCTTCCTCTTTTTTCCCCAGTTTTCGATACAAGTTCTTTTCAGATCTTTCAAACAAAACATTATATCTCTTCCTACTTCTGCTTGTCCTGTATCTAGACAGTCTGTTTGTCAGGACTGATAGCTTCTGTTCAATCTCGCGAACAATCAAGGAAACTCGCCAGCTGGGTGCAGCCTCAAATTGTCTTTCCCCCGCGCGGCCAACATTCTTCGGCTGCCCCACCTTCGAAGTTTCTCACGGCTCTAGCACGTTTATACAAAAACATAAGAAATGAAACACAGATGTTCAGGCCACAAAACAATTCTCGTCGAGCCCTCTGGCCGCAAGCGCCGAACCGCCGCGTACTTACTGTAAGCCGGGGAAGGGGCGGCAGGCTCGGCCTCCCCCGGCGGGCGCGCGGCCCTCAAGCCATTAGCCTTTTACCTGCTTTTCTCAGACTTCGGCGGCCAGACATATTTACAAACATTCCAGATATCGCTACGTGCCTCCCGCCCCAATACAGGCGTTAAAATTCGCCGACAACGAACGCATCTGCTAGGCAGCCGCGCTCGCGCCCGCCTTTCTCTCAACCAGCATCGCGGTTCCCGTGAGAAAATACCAAACCTTGCTAACGAGATGCAGCCATCGCGGGCACAGCCAGTGCCGCCCATAGTCACGTGAAACACTTCAAAACATAACAACGAATAGCGAGCATCTCTTGTGGCACTCTACGTCTCACTGTACTTCATAGGCTAGCTGCAATTGTCACGTGACTCTCCCCCCTCTGCTTTTGGAAACATACGCTTCAATAAATACGGCAACTTCGCTCCCACGCGCCACTGTTATGTCGAACTCTTATGTCAAACTATCAGTCAATTTCGCTGCTACTACGCAGACACTTCAATGTCATTTCTTCAATGTCATTTCTACTATGTGAAACTACCATGTCAAACTCTGTCACTGCTATGTCGAACTTCTAAGTCAAACTACTATACTGCTGCTACAATTACTGCTCTGTTCACTACTATGTGAAACTACGCAGTCACATTTCTACGTCGAACTCTACTATTACGCAGTCACTCTTCAGTCAATCTCACTGCTACTATTACGCAGTCACTCTTCAATCTCACTGCTACTATTACGCAGTCACTCTTCAGTCAATCTCACTGCTACTTCTACGCAGTCACTCTACGTCAAACTACTATTACTGCTGCTACAACTACTACTCTACTCGTCGGACAGCCTGCGAACGAGTCAGCTGTCCTTGCTCTGCCTATCAAGGCTCCGGTAATCAATCGGCGCGGCCAGCAGGCCGCGATCAACAGTACGGGCCGCTCCAGCACGCGAGTACGCGCCCATGGTGACATCCAGCCTACCAGCCGAAACATCCGCAGCCCATTTCTACGGACGGCACGCACACACTCAGCCGTCTGACCTGGGTTGGTGCTTGCTCTACTCTCATCAATCTGTAAGTGTAAACTTCAAGCAAGAAGAAACTTTAATCATAAACATTCATTGGTCCTCCGGCTTACTGTCTAACTACTTACTTGTTAAACTAATCAATATTTCAAGCATTAAATTTAATTTATTCACAAGTGCATTGCCTTTCATTTGCCCCTAAGAAACAATCCCCTGAAACCTGATCTGAGCCTGTATGTAGTCGCTTCGCAGAACGGACCTCACACCGCGCTGCATCCACTACATATAGCTTCTGTTTCAGCGTATCTATACACTGTTGTACTGTCTTATTAGGCTCATCGTGATGAGAGTGGGTGCTTGTTCTGTCCATAATACATTTCACTATCTTTTCCAGTTTTGTTGATCGAATACCATCAGCATAACTAGTTATACGAGCAATATCACATCGCAATCTTTCAATGTTTCCAACAAGACGTCTCTCCCAAGGTGGCATCAGCCGACCTCTTCGCTGTCTTCTTGTCGATTGTTCACAATTTATTCCCAACACTTTGACCACTGTTATTGCAGCACAGTAGATGACAAAATGGAGAGTTTGCAGAACCTGCGCTATTGCAACTTCTTCTGGCAAAACCTCACGGTTCATGGTATCCCGAATTCGTGCCATTCGCCTTGATGTGTTTATCTTAGGTATCACTGGTCTCGTGACGGGACTGGTTCCCTCGAATTGAAACATAATTTCTTTCATTCCATTTTTTAGTGTCTTTGTCGGTCGTTCATCCCAGGTTGTTGGGGCGTTTTCGTGGATCTCTGGGTGAATCTGCGATCTGGGTTCCAAATCTTCCTCTTCATTAATTGTCAGCTCACGAGTGACTTTCATTTTTATAATCTGAAGACGTATCTCAGGTATCAACTTATTATGTAATATCACACGATACTAATCGGCTACTCTCTGTTCAGTTATACAAAAGTCAGGGAAATACCGCATGAACTCTTTGTATTACTTCTGCCTGTATCCGATCACATCTGTTTCAATTTTTGTAACTCTGTAATATATGCGCAATATTGTTTCATTAACGGCCGTTGACCATTTCCTGCGCTATGTCGGCAGTCCTGCTTAGGTGAGCACTGGCTGTAGTACCTGCGCAGCACCTTCAGCAGGGGAGGCATTAGTTGTAGTTTCGCTCCTTCCAGGCAGTCGCTCTTCGGGTAACCCGACCAGGGCCCGCCTGTTCAGCCCCTGATCACCACCGGCTCGCACACTGTCACCCGCAGCGGTGGCTCCAGAGGCGCCCTGACGCTCCTCGGGCAGCGGCATGTTTTTCCGAGGCTTTTCTTCTAGCACGAGTCTCCATCTTCAGATCTCCAATGGGTGCATTTTATTCCTTCTGCCAGGACCAACTGTAGTCTTACTGACCCAGCCATGAAAACCGCCGTTGACCACTTAATTGGCTCTTCCGCCGACTCCCTAGGTACAAGCCCAGTTGGCTAACCTGCACCATTCTGATAGGCCTTATTCTAAAATTACTTTCTAGCTGCCCTATCAGAACCCCCATCTCTCATCAGTTTGTGATTATGAATTATTATTATCATTTGTTAATCCCTCTGGTAACTCCCCAACAGGATACTACCTTTTCGTGGTGCGATTTTGGGATCGATTACCGGTCGGGGCAAAAGTAGAGCTGCAGCTTTCCATTAGTTCGTCTAGTTCCTATAACGTGCGTTTCTAAAGCTTTTTCTTTCGTCACAGTCACGTCATTAGTAGCATCTTCAAAATAATTGTATAGAAGTAAACAATATGAAGTTATAATAGAAAAAATAAACAAAAAAATATTCATTTGCACGCTACAGAAAAACTGAGATATAATGATGTTTGTATTATCTAAAACCTTCCATTACTTCCCAGAAATTTCCTGACCAATGATTAGGTACCCGGTAAAACAGATTTCTGGAGACTGACGGTGGACTCTTTTGTATTTGAGTGATTCTAAAGAGTACTTTAAGATCTTCGGAATGACTCCCGTTGCTGAAAGAATCATGGTGATAGTCTTTATCTCCAGGATGTTCCACTGTTCCGTTACATGGGTCAATTCTTTGTACTTCCAGATCTTCGTCTAATAAACTATCGTATGATTGTTGGCATCGACAACTGTCGTGTCTACAAACATTATTTCCTTCTTGCTTTTATCCCGGAGTGTTATATCAGGTCTGCTGTGGTGAAATTTGTCAGTATACGTCAGTCCCAGTAGATTTTATAACTATGTTTTCACGGACATTTTTGGGGATATACTTCTAGTATGGCGTATCATGAAATGGTGCTAAACAACAGATTTTGACAAGTAGGGCAAGGATAATACGTCTCACCATACCATGTCAGTTCTTATTCTCAGTCGGGGCCAGAACAGTACAACAATGAATAGTACAGTACAGTGAAATAATGTGCTCAGTAGTCCCACTGCGTTGTCCACAAACCCGACAGTCATCAAAGAACACATGTGGTTCTCGATTATGTATTTTTATTCACTCCTCCGTACAATTACTTGGTCTTGGATCGCAACCATGAACACCGCAGCTGTGGGTTGTATGGAGATACCCAATACTGAGATATTTGTACGACAAATCAGCGTGGACACTGGAATATATTATTATTATTATTATTATTATTATTATTATTATTATTATTATCATCATCATCATTATATTCCTCTAAATCACCTCTAAAGATGTTATGAGTCGGTTAATTATAAAGTCTATTCCGGGTTGCAACCAGCTTCCTAAGGAGTAGATCTAGCTACTACCGGTGCCTCTACAATGTTTTGCGTAAAACGTGGGTCGTTTGAAATAAAGCAATTTCTTGCACTTTCCAGTCTTTTGAATTACCTGGGAGTTTAGCCACGTTCTTACACGAATTTTGCGGAACAAATCACAGAGCTCCGATGACTATCGGTACGACCTGTGCTTCTACTCCCCACATTCGGCTAATCTCGATTTCCAAAGTCTTCTATTTAAGACGTTTTATTATTATTATTATTATTATTATTATTATTATTATTATTATTCCTCTAAATCACGACTTAAGATGTTATGTGTCGGCTGAATATAAAATCAACTCCAGGTTACAACCAGCTACCTAAGGAGCAGATCTAGGGACTGTCGGTGCCTCTACAATACTTTGCGCAAAATGTGGGCTGTTCCAAATAAAGCTATTTCTTGCACTTCCCAGTCTTTTGGATTACCTGGGAGTTTAGACAAGTTCATACACATTATTATTATTATTATTATTATTATTATTATTATATTACATCTCGTATCTCTTCACACAGTAACCTTCTGTATAAGCTTCCATAGTTTTTCAGGAAGATCTAATTCCTTGATACTTTGATGCATGGTCTTCGGGATGGCCCAGTACTTGATACTATAATTGGAACGATTCTCACTTTGCAAGCGTTACATTGTTGGAGGATAGACTCTGAGAGATCCATATACTTAGTCTTCTTCTCTGTGTACTCCAACTGAAGATTGGAAGTGTTTGGAATTGAGACATCGATAATGTCGACTTTCCTGCTTTCTTTATTGAACAGAACAATATCAGGTCGATTGCAGATGACTGTTCTGTCTGTGAGAATCGTTCTGTCCCAGTACAGCCGATAAGAATGAATTTCCAACACATTCTCCGGGTTATATAGTACATAGTGCGGGACTCGTGTTTCGGATGATAATTGGTACTTCTGGGCCAATTCTTGGTGGATTACTTTTGCTACTGCATCATGCCTGTTCCTGTATTCTGATCCAGCTATATGAGAGCAGCTTGATGTAATGTGCTGTATTGATTCAATTTGTCCTCAACCGAATCGGCAGCGGTCATCGTTCACACTTGGGTCTTTCAGTATATATTTTCAGTAATTGCGTGTTGGAATAACCTGATCTTGTGTGACAACCATAAATCCTTCAGTTTCAGGGAAGATCTGCCCTGAGACGAACCAGTAGTTCGACGACTGTGTATCGACATGTTCTTGGCTGATCTCGTTTGGATGTCTTCCGTGAATAGGCTTTGCCATTTATTATTATTATTATATTAAATAATAAATTCCTGAAAACTCCTGATATATTGTGAACAATTGGAAGACCTAATGGGTAATTTACCAGATAAACTTTACGAAACGTTCGAATAAATATAAATATCAAAATAGCATCAAACCTGGTTTTACAGTAATGTGAATTACATTGCTCCAATAGATCTTGCAATAATTCAGATTATTGTTACTATTATTATTATTATTATTAATATTATTATTGGCGTTAAAATTTACCTGATAAAATGTCTACTGAAATGAAGGCTTGGCTGAGAGTCAGAAAACTTTAGCGGTGGCACAGCTCGATTTCATGACAAGCAATATTGAACTGTTTTCAATCTGTGACAACAGTCCCATTTGCGACCGTACCGATTTCTTCTTAAACGGCGACTAAGCGCCTGAGCTTTGCTATGGCGGCGTTTGGGTAAGCGTACCGTTTTCTAGCGCGCTTAAATCTAGTTCCACGGCGAGTTCATGAACAACTGCTTCGTTCCGAAGGCAAGAAATATTGCTCCTTACCCTTGCCCTGGGGTTACCTCGCTCCACGCGAAACGAGCAACGAGGTCCAGGGAACTTCTGGGAAGACCGGCGAAGCAGCGCAGTGTCCGACTCGTAGTCGGCAAAAGTCAGCCGTAATTTTTAACGTTCTGTCGCGCCGCAGGGGAAAAACGCTCTTTATATTTAATTACAGACCGCGAGTCTTTTAATTATGAGAATCCGGTCGTAAATTCGGAAGAGATTGAAGACTGTTGAGCTACGACGTTGACTCCGCGGAAACACCCAAAGAAGGCAGAATCACGTGGCATGATCGAGGACTACTGCTTCTTGTACGAACAGCAAAAGTCGCAATTTTACGCGAATTTATTGCATTTTGGGAGGATTTATCTTTGAGCAAAAATAACTTCGTCGTGCGTCGTACAGCAACCGTGAAATCTAATTCAACGAAGCTAAGAGACAAGTCGAAGAACACGACGGAATTTCTCCTTCACAACTTACATTAGTTAACATTTAATGAAGTCGAACCTAATTGTAATGAATATGTTCCAGGTTTCAATTACAATACATCAGTGTGCATGACGTTCTTTCACAGCACAACAGACTGATAAATTTAGCTGAAAAGGAACTTAACAAAGACATTAATACTTACTTGGAAGTTGGTAAGTGTTCAGAATGTATACTTAAAAATTCACAATTGTATACTTTACGGCAGAAACATTCGCTTGTTGTAGTAAGACTCTTTCTCTTAGGTAATAAAAATCGCAAAAGACGAAGGCATATCTATGATAGGTATATCTGTGATAATGAACGAAATATAGTTACGAACTACAGTTACGAACATTTCCTTGTTTTCTCAAAATTCTTCGGTTACCGAACTAAATTAGTGTGAAACTCTTAACAATTAGCATACCGCTTTCTGAATAGATCCCTTGCCAAAAAATTTCAAATTTTTAATTCGTTATATTTTTGATCAATTTATTCACAAACCCCGATTTTGTTTCAGTGGTCGCTTAAAAATTGCAAAATTTTGGTAGGCCAGATACTCCATTCAGAAATGACCAATTGATATTCACTCCCAAACTTATTTTTTAAGTATAAAGTAAAGAGGAAATAAATTACCTTTATTCTAATCTTCACCACTCGAGGGCATAATCTCCACGTTCTAGAAATTTGATGACAGTGGGAAGCTTTCAATATTTTTTTCAAATTTTGTTCTTGATGTGGCTACTATTGACACAGTGGTTATTACTAGTATCGTCACTCAACTACCTACTATTTTGATAAAATAAAATTTCGTGTGATTTCTAACAAATTTTCAAAAGAAGAAACATCTCTTTTAAAAAGTAACAATATTTTTATGGTATTTGTAAATAAGTGCTGTGAGCCCATGTTTCGGCCCACTGCTTGGCAACGCAATGGGCTTATACTTCTCCACCGTACGTCACATACAGTTTTTACTGTTTTTTTAACGAAAATACATCAAATTAAACTCAGGGAGCTTACTGTGCGAGCTCTTCCGCCGCTCTGCCTTTTCACGTTATTTGTAGTTAGGTGCTGTGCTATGGGCTCGTGTTTCAGCCCACTGTGTGGCAACGCAAAGGGCTTATACTTCTTCACTATACGTCACATACAGTTTTTAGACAAAAATAAATAAAATTAAACCTAGTGGGCTTACTGTGTGAGCTTTCCCACCCCTGGTAAACTGACACGAGCGAGCGGCACATTTGAGACCGACTACACATTCGTGTACTGGACACTATATTCCGTGTAGCAGTAAGATAGTGATGAATGCTGAATTTGGAAACTGCCGAAACTACAATGTGAGGCTGTTCTGCAAGACCAATAAGATGATATAATACGTGATTGCAAATGATGTAAGTAAATAAAACAATGAAAAAATTATTCCTTTTGATATTAATTTATTACTCCATTTTCTCACATAATACTGTGCTAATCAACCCCAAAAGTAGGTTGCCATATCTTCACTAAATGCCTTTGAAGCACTGTAAATCTTCCAAAATTTGACTTACATCACTTTTGCACTCAACGGCTCGTATATCTGACACATACTTCTGTACATACATACATACATACATACATACATGCATACATACAGAGAGGCATTTGTTTTTTCGGGTACAGAATTGCGTGTATTTCATCATCTGCACCAATTTAACCATCTAAAGCACTAAACTACTATAGATATCAGTACTGCTGTTTTCGAAAATTTTCAGCTCAAAAGAATCTTAAACACGGATATTAGGACAAAAAATTCCAGATCATATTGATTTCATTCCTAAACTTTTGCATTGTACATTGTAGTATTGGAAGGAAAAGTAACAATACAAACAATTGCTAGTGATACATATACGTTTATAAGAAAAGAGAGTACCTAGAAGATATTCAATGATATAAAAATTATGCTGTGTTAAACAATCATTTGTTTAGTACTTTTGAGTTTTATTTCTTACGAATGAAAAGGTTATTGGTGTTTTATTTTGTGCAGTAAGGCAAAGCGAGGAAAATGCCTACATTTAAAACACTTGTATTTCTCTCTCACATTTGTTTGATGCTTCCAGTGAATTGATTTTTCTGATTCTTCCTTAAATTTTCTGATACTTACTAATTTTTCCGAAACCCCAAGTGAAATTATCAGGAGTGGGCGTCAGTATCTCGGGAAATAATCATTGAAAATCATGCACCCGATTTGTCTAGGAATCACTTCCTCGTACACTTATTTCCCATTTGCATTCCATTATTTCTAACATTTACAGGATGGTCAAACCTATAATAGGGCAAATATAAACTGAACGACATTGAAAGCAGTAATGAATCCACAGGGGGCGGGGCACGGGGTCTTGCTTTATAAAGAACTGTTGTGCAATATATATATATATATATATATATATATATATATATATATATATATATATATATATACTTACTATGTTATTGCAGTATTAGCGAAGACTTTTTGTGAAAATAGTTAACTTCTTGCGAGTTATACGAAAGTATTTTATTTGCTGTTCTCGAGCAGTGCGCGTGCTCCTTTTACAAATATCTTTTTAGTATTGTGTTCAGCTGCATTTTGTTGCTATTCTATTATTTTGTAGGCATTGAGAACGCTCGATTCTTCGTCCCGAATCGAGACAATTTTGCTATGTGTGCGTCGTGGAGTAGGTTGGATGAGAGGGGCGACTCCGCGAGCAGGCGAAAGGGAAAGAGGCAGCGTGGCCGGCGAGGCAGCGGCGACGGCGGTGGCTCCGCTCCTCGCCGCTCCGCTCCTCGCCGCTCCGCTCCTCGCCGCTCCGCTCCTCGCCGCTCCGCTCCGCTCCTCGCCGCTCCGCTCCGCTCCTCGCCGCTCCGCTCCGCTCCTCGCCGCTCCGCTCCGCTCCTCGCCGCTCCGCTCCGCTCCTCGCCGCTCCGCTCCGCTCCTCGCCGCTCCGCTCCGCTCCTCGCCGCTCCGCTCCGCTCCTCGCCGCTCCGCTCCGCTCCTCGCCGCTCCGCTCCGCTCCTCGCCGCTCCGCTCCGCTCCTCGCCGCTCCGCTCCGCTCCTCTCCGCTCCTCTCCGCTCCTCTCCGCTCCACTCCACTCCACTCCACTCCGCTCCTCTCCGCTCCTCTCCACTCGGTTCCACTCGACTACACTCCTCTACACTCGGCTCCACGCCACTCCCCTCCACTCCACGAAATTCCGCTCCGCTCCGCGCCGCGAACGCGAACGAGAGAGCTGTGAATGGGCGCTAATAGCAGAGTAGCCTGCAACGTGCGGGGAGGCGGCATTAAGCGCTGTGGGCCGGGCGCGCGAAGCTCGCTGGGATGCCGAGCCGCCTGGGTCCCACGGGAGAACCCCGCGCTGGGCCGTGCGGCAGGCTTAACCGTGTGGTGGGGCCTCCTGATTATGTTATTCGGCCTTTTGGTCGGGAGAGACCCGTCGCGCAGTGACCAACGCATTCGGATACAATTCACAATACACCTGGCACTTGGAGAAGAGAAAGGCTATTGTTTTCCGCCAAAACGCAAACAAAGGGACATCTCAGCATTCACTCTATGATCAGTGGAAAACTGGGCGAAATACATCATCTCATCAGGTAAACCGCTACAGCTCACACCCTTGCCCCCTGCTCTCAGTTTAACAATCAGCCACTTTAAATCCGGAGACACTTATCCCAGCCTCTCAGCCATCACTCCGCAGTGGCTCTTGTGCCCATCGCGGCCTACACCAACCTTGGGCTGAAACACATCGGCCCGTGGCGACGTTTGTAACTGTTTACGGCTTAGGGAGGTACGGTGATGGACAATAGGCGCACACGTTGTAGTCCGTAGGTCCATTGATGAAGCATCTTCCATCCGTCCACTTGCCTGCTGTCTTCTCGGCTACCTGAGCGACCAGGAGGACAACCATCATCGAGATAGGTTTGCATTCGCCGCAGCTTCCAGTGAAGTACACTTTTATCTGCCGTTTTTCATTCTATTGTCTTCTACCACTCACATTATCACACTTATCTCGTCTTCCGGCGCCCTCTGAATGAGGAAGATTATATCATTCAGCTTCATTGTCGGTGCGACTCGCCATGCATTGGCCAACGCGATCGTTTTCTAAATTTAGAACAATCATATATGTGCATTTTGGGCGATCCGTGCGGAGGGTGCGATGAACAAATCGCTTTCACAGAAGGTTAACAATGGGTCTCCCTCGCATCATTTTATTGTTCCCAACATGTTGTTTCATTCCCATGTATTATCCATATCACATCCATCTCGCCGCCCGATAGACTGTGATGGACTTATTATGTTATTCGGCAATTCCGCTGGGGCGACCCATGGCACAGTTGCAAACCTAATTCTTCTGGGGCACCAATGAGATCCTCTACTATTCTATGTAACTGACAAATGATGACTGCGGAAGGTTTCTGTGGCTTACCGCCGTTTCTCCGGTTTATCAAGATATTATTCTCCTCCATCCATATTAGCAACCATCGTTTAGGTTAAGACGCCTCAGTGACAACACACGATGGCTCTGCAGCGTCATTGACCCAACCAGGTCCCAGGTTGCCAGTCGCGAAGTGAGTGTATTTTAAACTGATCGATGGATTGATGTTTCCGAGCACATCAACTGCTGTAGTTATTAGTACCATCAGTGTGATGAATGTTTCTTTTTATCGTAAGAGTTTACAGTGTTCCTCCGCCGCTGGGCTGTGAGATCCGTCAACGACCAACATGTCGGCATGCAGGGCATTTCACTCTTACAGCTATCTCTACCCAGGACACTAGAGCAGCCGAGACAAGCTCTAAGGTCGCCTGCCGCTTTGATCTGAAAAATTCCGCCACTCTAATATCTCGTAACTGATGAAAATATTTCGTGCAGAGAAAAATATTTCGTATGAAAATGACATGAAATTGACTGGATACAAGGAATCTACTTCACTTTAGTCTGGATTGAAAGAATTATACAAATGTTTTGCAAACATATAAAATAATTCCATGAAATACGCTCTCTTCAAGACTACACTTATCATTCGTCATATCGCGACCTCAGAACCAGAGGTTATTATTAAGTTGGCTGTCCGGCGCGGCGTCACCCGGACAGCCAACTTAATATTGACTCCGGCCGCGGAAGCCTACGCTCTCACTCAGAACCAGAGGGTTCTATCTACACTTTTTGTCATTTTACAGGAAAGCAATTTGAAGTTTGCTCCCTCTGGTAGGTCATCTGTACAATTTAATTAATGCAAAAAGATGTTTTGTAGAATGAACAGGCTATGCACAAGTGCACTAAACATATTTTATTAATTTGTATATTTATTTGTCAAAAAAAAACAGTAAAAACTGTATATGACGTGTGGGGAAAGCAATTTATCTGCGCACATTTTCTTGAGGGCCAGAATTTTTTATAAAAAAAACAACGAAAAAATGAATTTAGAAAATAATTATTTTAGAAAATAAAGATATTTGAAAAATGTTTGTTCCCGAGTTATAGAAAATCAATTTCAACTGTAAATGAACTACAAGCAAAAGGAGTGCTCAACAAAACGTGCGCACAGTGAAGCTACATTTACGTCCAGAAGAAAAACAAGGGGCCATCTCAGCATTTGCTCAATGGATCAGGGAAACTGGACAAAACCTGATCGAGATGGGGGTCATTGACCCGGAAGCTGAAGTACATTACTTGTTACAGGCGTATTAAATATTTTTTTTAATGTATACAATGCAAACATAAACTAATTCATTATATATCATTCATTAATTTAATTAAAATATATCATTCATTAATTAAAATTTAATTAAAATATATCATTCATTCAATATATCATTCATTAATTAACTAATTCATTAATAAATGGTCAACATACAATTTTTTACATAATTGTTAAAACTTTGAAAATGCCGATAGAACCTTTTATCTCCAAGCGTAACAGTACAATTCAGATCCAGAAGGTTCTTATTATATCATTGTCCTTAATTACTCAACATCAACTTCAGACATTCATTTCATAATAAACTTTATGTCATTCGCCTTCTGATTTGATATTTTTTCTTCCCTTTTACAATATTTTCACCTACTTCATAATATGTTAATATAATGGAATCTCTGTCATCCCTACTTATTTTATTACAACACGCAAATTTGCATCCACAATACAAATGTTGAAGTCTTTTATCGGAAACAATTTTACCTGCAGTTCTGATGTATGATTTTCCATTTTACCGATTTTCTTTTCTTCTATTCTTCTTCTTTTTGATTTTTTTTTTTCGTTTTATGTCCTTCTCCTTTCTTTCATGAGAGAGAATTCTTCAAGATCATAATGTTATTGTGATTCCGTTGAACTGTACGGAACTAATGATCTAGTCATATTTTTATTACATTCCATTGTTTAGTTGTTAATGCCAAGATATGAGTCCTTCGCAATTCCGTTTCAGCATTTTCATTTTCAGCTTTATCAAAACTGTCATCTGTTTCGTTGCTCTCGAACAACCTGAAAATGCATAACCTATTTGAAATAATTACCAACTAACATTGTAAATATGGCTATGATGCTTTTATATTCATGAGATAATAGAACCTACGCCGTACCTACCAAACTATATATTTTAGAAAACGCTACTGTAATTAATGAATGTTTATATTACACTATACTCAGTAACAAACACCACCTCAATTAACAACAAAGCGTAAATGAAGCTATCTCCTTACGTTTTACGTAGTCTTTTTCTTTTCGGAGAAGGCGTATATTCTTCTCCACTATTGCCACCATCTGTTGTACTTCGACTATCATCATATCTGTCATTTAGCCACTTCTTTATGGTATCCTTATCGATTGTGACCACTTTACATACACACACTATACCAACATCTAATATAACGTGACCATATAATCTCAACACTTTCAACTTCGAGCTTTTTTCAACGAGTGCTGCATATAGAACTATCTGGTTCTCAAGTTTGCCAAATTATGCAGATAGAACCATATTTCCCTGCTTACAACATTGAAACTAATGCGAATTTAGTTACAATATCTTTCTTATTTGAAACATATAGGGTTTCCCTATACATATATGCAATAAAATCAGAAAGGACAAAAAATTGAAGATAGAACCCTCTGGTCCTTACGTCGCGATATATTCGATTGACAATTTGAGATAACTACTTCTAATATTTTGAATTCAGAATCGTCAAGTCGTAGCAATTCTTCTCGGAACGTTAGATGTGAGACATTGGACCTCGAGACATTGGACTTTCATTAGAAATCATAAGTGAAACTGAAAATCACTGTCAATAGTCACTACTTATAGTAAAGATATTGAAATATGAAAAGATAACTTAAAAGAAAAATTCACTACAAAATAGAGCAAATAATGTGATTTGTGCATTAACTATTTGAATAACAATGCATTTTAATGTTTCGAGAAAAAACTAATAGCTATAAAAGAGTGAGCGTAATTAAAAGTCTACAGAAGAATCACAACAAAATTTAATTTCACATTCTTAATTTTATATTAATTATCTTAATTGGTAAATTTCTTTTTGTTCACCTGCAAAAGTTAAATATAAGAATCAAAGTCAAAACTAGTATAAAAACCTATTTTCGTATTAATCAAATACAGTTGTTTCGTTTACACGGATGACAGTCATAAACACGCCTGTTGCGACAGATATGTTTGGTCCTTTGATTCTCTAAGTAGTCGATATGAACTATCGAGTATTTATTACTGGAAAGGGGTATTGTGTCCCAAATAATGTACTAATAAAAGGACAGTAAAACCAACAAAATAAACCACGCAAATGATTCATATTTCAAAAACCAATACCTGGTAGAGTGACATTTACTGTTTTATAAAATAACTACTCGGAATAAAAGCATGTTTCAAATCTACCAACATTCATTTATCCTGAACAAGTGAGCAAAATGACACACTAAAGAAAACATGTTAAAACGAAATTGTGTTTTTAGAACAAACTTTAATAATATTACAATAAATTCAAGAATTAATATAATTCTCATATTTCTAAAATGTGTTCACTATAAAAAATATTCTTTACATAGTTCACATATTAATTGTTTTTCTCCATCTTTATAAATACCAGCTCTTTCTCTGTGAAGGTATATGGCTATACTTCCCGCATCTTAGATATTTCAACCTGAGTCCTTCTGGATTTGAAGAGCCACTGTGTGAGTCAATACAGTAGTTTCCTGGTACATCATCCGCTGAAAGTCCACTCATGTCTGATTCACTTTGTCTTCGTCATTATAGAACTTTCGAATAGTTGCTGGTTTATTTGACCTCTTTTTCTCCACATTGTTTTATCTGTCATTTAAGAAATTCGTGCATCAAAACGCTTAATCCCTTTTTTAGTTTCGGGACTTACAATTTTGAATTGAAGGAAAAATTATTTCCCTCACAATGTTATCAGTTTTTTTTAACAAGGGAGGAGTTTCTTACAAAAATCAAACAAATCCATAATTCCATTTTTTAAAGTATTTCACCAGCGGTATTTGCTGGGACATTTTCGTTCGCCAAGTTTTTGACGCCTCTTGAAAAATCTCGAATTTGCATTAGTTTGGTTGTGAAGGTGACTGACCACCGATAAGTGGTTGTGTAGGTGCAGTTGAAGTGGAGGTGGCAGCAACGTTTCTGTTGACTTTTCCACGCTTTCAACAATGATGTGAAATTGACAGCTCAAGTCCATGGCTGCTGCCAACTATTCAGATGACTGATATCAAGGGCAAAACATGCTATGTTATTAAAGAAGCTCTGAGCAGAAACACGTCATTTAACACTAACAAAATTGCAACATACTCCAGTCCGGGGATACAATGTAGATCCTAGTAAAAGAAAATATTTGTTAAAGTATTCACAAAGGTAGTCCCATGGGTTGCACAGTTACAGCATGCAAGCTAACTGTGAGGGGGTCCCAGGTTCAATTCCCGGCCGGGGCAAAAATGAAACTGTAGCTTTCTAATACAAATCGTCTCAGTTTATACAGATCATTGAGACGAAAGGAATCTCAGGTAGATCGGATAAGGTAATCACCGTGTTGGATATACATCATGCTCGCCACATGTACCCCTACGTGTGGATTATAAATAAAAGCAGGGTCCAGGTATGGGAACTTCGTTAGCTAGAAAAAATCGAATTATTTCGACTCCAAAAACCAAATACATGCATACATTCACAAAACTTTAGAAAGCTCGAAATTATTCACAAAAAATGAAAAAAGTATGTTGTACATTTCCCTGAGAAATAAAGCGTACTTGTCAATATTGTTTTCGACCTATCTGAACAAATTTTTTTCCGATAACGTTTCTGTTTTCAGCTGCCCTCCAAAATGTTCAAAGGAACAGTACTTCTATCCTATAAAAAGAAATGTTTTTTTAATTCTGGCCCTCAAGAAAATGTGCGCAGATAAATTTCTTTCCCCACACGTCATATACAGTTTTTACTGTTTTTTGACAAATAAATAAATAAATAATGTCATCAATTCGTTCACACGCATGGTAAGTAGAAGTACGTGGGAATGCCCTACGTTTCACGTTATCTTATGCAATTTTGGGCACAATTCGCCTATAACAACACAACATGACGTATCGTTCTCAAATATGTGACCATTTTGAGACAAATGATGTGGCGACGGAAATGTCAAACTACTTCACAGAAAAAACAAATAATGGAAGTCATCACCGTCAACTTAATATATTTATTTACAGAGCCGGCATTCGACGGCTTTGCCGCCATCATCAGCCTCGCTGAGTGTGGCAAAAGTCGGGAGACAGTGTAGAGACAATAACTACAATGACAGTGCGGCACAGTCTCCCGACCTTTGCCACACTCAGCGAGACTGATGATGACGGCAAAGTCGTCGAAAGCCGGCTCTCTAAATAATAAGTTGACGGAGATGACTTCCATTATTTCTTCATGTAATTACGTCAACAATACCGCATCAGAATTCCCAAAATACTTCACAGAACGCAGTTGTTGCAATAAAAAATAATCTGTTGAAGTTTCCTCTCTCCTTAGATTACACATTTTTATATTGATGTCTATTTTCTTTCTGGTGCAGGAAATCTGTCTTCCTTAAGTATGTAGAATTTGTATTTTCTATATTTCTTAAATTCGTAATATACATGATTTCCCATCATATGTTTAGCTTATGTTTTTGCTTTATACTAAAAAAATTGCAATTAATTATGATTGCAATTTACTAAAAATTTTGCGAAAAAATAGAAAATGTTTTTTAACGGCGATCACTTACAGCGACCCTAGTCCAACTGCCCCGCTGTAGTTATTAGCGAAATATAGAATGATCTTATTCACATTTCAATTGCGTGTGCAATTAATACAGTAACGTCAACATAATTGCTTCTCCACAAAGCAACATTTCTCGGAATTTCAAAATATATTTTATTATGTTTACTGTCCATTCTAATGACTCTCTACAAGGAATATGTAACACTGTACGCCCTACATGATCACAGTGAGATGACAAAAAGATTGTCCCTCTATCAGTACGAGGGCACATAACTCGGAATTGCAATAACTATAATGCATGTAAACATGTTATAATATTGTATTGTATTAATGAATACAATATGTAATTTTTATTCTAAGAAAACACCCATTTCAACGGGTTGGATTCTCGCCCTGGTAGGAATAAGACATACGTTTCAGGTGTATAGTAAATCACTTTTATTTTTGCATATACTCGAAAATGAGGTACCGTCAAGGAGAATAACTTGGGACAGTTCTGTAACTTGCCAATACTGCCCATCTACTTTCTTTGGGTGAAAAGTTCCTACGTCTGGCTAGATGTGGATAAATTGGCGCACTGTCCCAAGTTACCCAAAATGATTATTATATAGGAATGAAAGAATAAAATATTAAATTTAGTTTCAGATTAACAAATATGAATGCAAATGGGGATGATAGCAAAGAAAAGGAGAAAAAGTTTCAAGAATTTGACCAAGAGCAGATGGATAAAGCTTTGAATGAAGTGAATGTTGCTCCAGAAAAAAGTGTGACCCCAGATGAGCTATATCAAGAGTTAGAAGAACAAGTAGTCCAGAAATACAAGAAACCTGCATGTCCCCCCGAGAAGCACAAGAAATCGTTAGAAGAATCTACTGATGAACCGACCGATGCCGACTCAGTCCGAGACATTTCTTTATTCTTATTCGTTTATGTATTGTCTTTATATTAGATATAATTAAATATATTTATATTATTTTTTAATGATTCATTTCTTGATTTGTAAATATGCCTTTCTTTAAATTTACTTCGTTCGCAAAATAAGCAATTTAAGAGTCATTTTTTATAATTTCCTCCCCGGACATCCTGTACAGGCCGGGAACACTGAAAGTGTCCCAAGTTAGCCTCTTTGACCGTAATATTACAGATTGTATTAAATGACAAAAATTACTTAACATCACCTAACAAAAAATATTTCCACAGAACATTATCCACTTGTGAATTATCTGCAATTTGTGTACACATGTTTGTACAGACTCTACTTAGGATTACCATAATAATCGTTCATCCAGTTACGAATGTAAAAATACTCTTAAATAAACGAGAATAGTTCTTCTGTATTTGCGACCATTCTCAGAGCTATGTAGAGGACATCCTCCATTTTTGTTAATGGGCAAATCCAGACTTCCCTGCCATTTCTGAAGGAAGACAATAGGTAAAGGCGATCTACAATATAGGATTAAGGTACAAAATATCTAGTCAACACACATTATGTATGTCTTACAATAATAATTGTGAATGAATGATTCTAAAGGAGTTTAAATTCGATTTCATCAAAATAACGTCTTGCAAATTACCAATGGATATTGTGTATGGTAGAAACTATTATTTTTTATGTACTTAAATAATGTAAGTAAAAAATTAATTATAAAATCGCTGTCAAACATTATTTAACTTCAGTTAAAAATGAATCAGTGTTGGCTATTTACAATTAGAAACAGACCAGAATCATTGTCGAACACATTAACATCTTTTTCATAATTGCATTTAGTTCGTGCGTGCCACAGTTCGACATATCACACAGAAGTATAATAGTGCTACCCAGGATAATATTTAAGAGAAAACTGTTTATCGAACACTTGTGCGCAAACGAAGGCACTTGTGCACTCTGCGATGTCCACTCGCACACCCCAGCTTTCTTATAATTTCCCTAATTATGTACAGGAATATTATATTTAATTATGTATAATGTACATAATATTATAATTATGTACAGGAATATTTCCAGATATTTTCAAAACCGCAAAAATTAAGCCACTTTTTAAAAAAGGGAACAAAAATGATATTCAAAATTACCGGCCAATTTCTCTTTTGTCAGTTTTCTCAAAAATATTAGAAAGGCTTTTCTACTTACGAATGGAATCATTTCTCAGGAAAAACAGAGCGTTTTCAGACTCACAACACGGTTTTAGAAAATCAAAATCTACGGAAACTGCCATTTTTTCTTTTCTCAAAGATGTTGCTTCATCAATAGACCAAAATGAAATACCCATTGGAATATTCTTAGATCTCTCGAAAGCTTTTGACGTTATTGACCATAAGATCTTGCTCTCAAAATTACCTTCGTATGGAATTCGTGGTATTGCCCTAGATTGGATAACTTCTTACCTTAAACATCGGACTCAAAGAGTAGAAATACCATACTGGCAGGAAAGGACATTACATACTTATATTTCCAATTCTTTGCCAATTGTGCATGGGGTCCCGCAAGGTTCGATCTTAGGTCCTATTCTCTTTCTGTTATATGTAAACGATATGCCCTCGTCTATTAAAAATGGAAGAACGGTTCTGTTTGCTGATGACACGAATGTTCTTTGCAAAAAAGAAGCAGTAAATAGTACAATTTCAGAAGTTTCAAATTGGTTTAATAATAACAAATTAATTGTTAACGAAAGAAAAACTGTTTCAATGCATTTTTGCATCTCAAATCGGAAATCGCATGTTCCATTGAAAATGAACAATATGCAATTAGCTGATGTTGAGGCAACAAAATTTTTAGGTCTTTCAATTCAATCAAACCTCAAATGGAATGTACATATAACAGAATTAAACACTAAATTAAGTTCATTATGCTATGCATTCAGAATTCTTTCAAATTCTGTCAGCCTTCATGCAGCTCGTTGCGTTTATTTTGCAAATGTGCATTCCCGCCTGAGATATGGCATAATATTCTGGGGAAGCTCATCCTGTAGTATTCAGACCTTCAGATTGCAAAAGAAAATTATTCGAATAATGAAAAAATGCCTTCCCCGTGATTCCTGCAAGCCTCTTTTCATTGAGCTGGGAATCCTACCATTGCCTTGTCTATTTATTTACGAATCTGTAATATTTGTCAAAAATGACCTACTTAACGGAGGGAACATATTTTCATGCAATATTGATATTTATAATTACAACACACGCCGTAGAAATCACGTGCATCAAGTGTCAGTATCAACAGCTCAGTACAAGAAATCAACATACAATACATGTACGTTACTTTACAACGCATTGCCAGATGACATAAAACAATTAAAGTCGGTATACAAATTTAAGTTAAAAGTAAAATCTTTTCTGCTGCAAAACTGTTTCTATACAATTAGAGACTATACTGATCGTGAAAAAGAAAAATAATGTAACAAAACAAAGATATATAATGAATTAGTTATGTTTGCATTGTATACATTTAAAAAATATTAATACGCCTGTAACAAGTAATGTACTTCAGCCTCCGGGTCAATGACCCCCATCTCGATCAGGTTTTTGTCCAGTTTCCCTGATCCATAGAGCAAATGCTGAGATGGCCCCTTGTTTTGCTTCTCGACGTAAATGTAGCTTCACTGTGCGCACGTTTTGTTGAGCACTCCTTTTGCTTGTAGTTCATTTACAGTTGAAATTGATTTTCTATAACTCGGGAAAAAACATTTTTCAAATATCTTTATTTTTCTAAAATAATTATTTTCTAAATTAATTTTTTCGTTTTCGTTTTCGTTTTTTTTTTTTTTTTTTTTTTTTTTTTTATTATAAAATTCTGGCCCTCAAGAAAATGTGCGCAGATAAATTTCTTTCCCCACACGTCATATACAGTTTTTACTGTATTTTTGACTAAATAAATAAATAAATAAATAAATAATTGGAATAAAATATAAGTATACCAGTGTTCTTGACTTGAAAGACTCATTATTTTCCTATATGATTAATTTATTGATAATATATAATGGATAAATTGAAATTCTATTGATTAAACATTAGGAGTCTTTGAATTCAATCATAATGGAAGAGCCAATAATTACAATGCATGGAGTAAAATATGTGTGTTATTTCACTATTTCAAAAATCCTGCTGATTTGCTGACGATTATTTCAACATATGTGGTATCAGTGCCAAAGCAGTCGAGACGAGCTGGTATGTATTAAGTGCAATGTATAAAGTCATAAGGATTGTATGAAGTCACCCAAGTGCACTAATGTAGCAAGTCTGGCAGTCGCCACAGTAATTCATCTGAGGTCCCATAGGTGCTCCAAAGACAGACTTGTTTACTTGAAGTCCCTTTTCTATATGGTGACTCAATTAACAGTTTCATTTACCAAGAAGTTACTTTTAATAACACTTATTAACTTTACATTTTATCATGTAAAAGAGTTAATTCGATAAATATTCAGGAAGGACTACATTGCCCGAATTTCTTTTATTTCACAATTTTTGACTGTTCTCATTACCGTAATGACAATCCCTGAGCCCAACATTTTTATTTCAAATAAACCGTGTGAACGTTGCCGTGTCCTATTCATGACAACAAATAAATCCCAGTCTAGTCGAGTTGGAACTTTTCCTCGTGCGTAGCCTTTCCGCGAGTGGCAACTGCTTCATTCTGAGACCCGCGGCGCGGCGAGGCGAGGCGCAGAGGCCGGGGCACGGCGGCGGCGCCGCCGCCCGCCACCTGCGGCGCCCATCGCGGCGGTGGCCCGCGCCCGGCCGCCGCACACCGCCGCCAGCCGCGCCGCGCCGCCCCGCGCGATGGCCGACCGGCCAGCGCCGCTCCATGTGTTCTACGTCTCCAAGGCCTGCAAAAATGGAAAGGAAGCTATGCAGCCTCCGGTCAAGTGAGAGGTGTCTGTGATTTCCTTAGACACACAGAACGTCAGGAAAATCCAAAATTGTCTGTATTACAATACTAACTTCCAATGCGCGCGGAAATTGTAAGAAAACTTTGCAGCCTCCGGCCATGAGAAATGTGTTTATGGTATCGTTAGACACACAGGAACTCGGGAAGAACCCGAAAACATTTATATTACTAATTTCAGATGCACGCAGATATTAAAAGAAAACTATGCAGCCTCCGACCTTTTGATTAGTATCCATGGCTTCCTTACCTACCCAGGAACTCGGGAAAATTCAAGCAATCTATTGCTAATTTTGAATATCCCCAGAAATTGAAAGAAAACTATGCAGTCTCCGGCCATGTGAGATGTGTCTATCATTTCGTTTGATAAACAGGAACTCGGGAAGAATCCAAAAACCTTTATATTACGAATTTCCAATGCGTGCAGAAATTGAAAGAACACTCTACAAACAGCGTCTAGTCTTTTGATTGGTATCTTTGGTTTCGTCACTTACCGGAAAAATTCAAAAACATCTAGATTAATAAATTTGAAAGCGCACAGAAATGGAAAGAAAACTATACAGCCTCCGGCCATGAGAGAGGTGTCTATGATTTTTTTTTATGTCCAGGGACTCGGAGAAAATCCAAAAACTGTGAAACAGATTCGATTTTGTCTGCAAAATTGAAGTATTTAATGTTGTTGTTCCGCTTATTCTCATGCAGCGCATTCCGGCTGACTTCTCATATTCAGTGCGAGGCTGTTTACGGTACAGCTGACGTCATGCGAAAGCAAGGTTCCAACGAACGATTGCAGTGTTAGAGATAATTTTATTTGTTGTTGTTGTGGTGCACCGTCCGTGATTTTTTTGGAAAACTATTTTGCATGGTTCAGCAGCATTTTTTCTGCTGTTGGTCACTGGTTTACTGCTACACTCGCCGCTACACTATGGGCGGCTCCAGAGCGGATTCATCGGCGTTTATGGCACCTCTATGCATTCACGATTTAAAAGAATGTAAACTATTTTAATATGCTTCAAATGGTAAATAATAATAAAAATAATAACAAAGGTATTTATTTACAGGGCGAGGCTTTGGCCATCTGACCCGCTCTTCCGCCTAATCTCGAACAAAAGTAAGGACAAAAATATATGACTGAGAGGCGTTAACTCTCCCTCTTCACAATGTAAAGATTTTTAAAAAAATTCCAAGCCATTATCACTACGTTTAAAAATGATATATTGTTTTAAAATTGACTACATAATATAAACAATGTTTTTTAATATGCAATAATTTAAAAATTGCCTCAAAGCTTAAATCCAAGCTATTTCGAGGGACGAAAATAGTATGAGGTAGTGTATGAAATAGTATGAAAACAGTATATTTATAAAAATAGCGTTTAAATGGTTTATACCTCCTCAAATTGTTCAATTACAATAAAAAATTGAGTGTAATGTATACATTAGTTTCATCGTAAATAAATTCCATTAAAATATATACATTTTTAATATTTTCCAAATCTCTCTTAAAGTTTCCTGAAACCGCCCTTTCACTAAACAAGGTAATTCCTGTTTCCCACACAAAATGTTCTCCCGCACCTTCCTGAAATTGTATTGATAAAAAATTCTCTGAGGCATTTTACTGACAGTCGCACCACTATTGAACTAGTTGTTTAGAGGTATACGTTAATTCAGGAAAACTACAATAAAATTGGCATATTCTACGGTGATTCATTCCACCATGTTCTTCTCTTCGCGAGAAAGAAACTTCATTTTCTAGACAATGGCAAAACGCCACGTTTTAAATTTTGTAAATTGGGTTTAGAAAGTGTTTGATATTTCACCGTTCGAATCCCTTGCTATAGCAACCTATAGAGACGAGATACGGAGCTGTCCTCGGAGAGAAGCCTAGCCTACGCTAGAAATAGTATGGCATGCGCCGCAATTAAAAAAGTATAAAGATGGTTTTTAGAAGCAATTGCAACTATGAAAAAGTCGGGTTTATGATCTAATTATGAATCCGTTTGTGGAGATTTTATGCCATATAAGCGAATCATTCCATTCGCAGTTGTTCCATACGTTCCTACAATACTTCAAGTTAGAGTACTGGACACAAAAGTAGATGATTAAAAAGCGACGCGCGACACCTTATGAATGTTCCTGGCGGTTGAGAATCATGTATTCTTACATATCTCGAAGACTCGTGGAGTTTAAAATTACAGCACACGTCGTGCAATTTTACCAGAGAAATATCTATTTTTCGCTCTCCTTTACATAGGTTTCCAAGGGTAAAATAACTTTCTCGAAGCGAGAAATATTCTTGCGATCCAAAGTTTTCTTTGGAGGATCAATCTCTGAAGTTTTTATTTAATTCAGGTCCCTAATTGTTTCTGTTGATTTTTTCGTGTGTGTGTATGATTTGACTGGAAGTGGGGCTGCTTTTATCGACATTAATATATTAAGTCTCCTTTACATAGGTGCACTAGTATACACCCTAGTATGGCAGGTCTCAGTCACCACACCAAAAAGCTGGGACCTCACAAGTGCTCCAAAGATAGACTTGTTTAGTTGAAAACATTTTTTCTATATGGTGATAAAATTAACCGTTCCATTTATAAATAAGATATTTTAATGTCACTTATTAATTTTAAATTTTATTATTTAAATTATTAATAATGAGTGATAAATATTCTATAGTGCCTACGTTGTCTGGTTTTCTTTTATTTCACAATTCTTATTATTGTAAGAAGAATTTCCAAATGAAATCCATGAAATGAGGATCTTTATGCTCAAGACTTTCATTCCAAATGGAATTCATGAACATAAATCACAAGAATATTCACTAAATATTGCGCATTGAAAATCATCCTTTTATTTATGTGGCTCTACAGTAACACGTCAACTCTCGAACTTTTTCAGGTATATTTTTTCAAACAGGGCCGGATTAACATACTGCCAGACCCACACGTCGAAAGTATTGTTCGGACAACTAATAAAATTGTAAAATATTTATAAACTGATAATTTCACTCTTCCAGTTTCTTAAATACCTTCGAATCAGTTGTCACTGGCGCGCACTGAAACCTTTTGCCGTATTTACCTAAGTTTGTTAAGAAGTAGTCATAACATTTGAATTGTTATGACCTTCAGTATCTGTTGAAGAAATGTTTTTTAAATTGATTTCTTAGTGCACTGTCCGTATTACACACTAAGTCTGATGAGGCAAATGTGAGCCTCAAACGTTGCGATGTGCGAATTAAAATAACGTTGCGATGTACGAATTAAATTAATAAATTATAATAAAAGCAATAGTTTAAAAAATGTGTCGGCCAAAAATATGGCCAAGAAAGTTCCAGAATAAGAGAGATTGACGAACAGTAAGTGTGATAAAATTAAATTAACTAACATGTTCCATATAAATCACGGTTACACCGAGGAAAAATATGAAAACCCAAGGAAACTAATAATACGATGAAGGTAAACTTTTTGAACATCAGAAGAAAACAAATCCACTTCACGTTGACCTCCATTTCGAGAGATTATTTGGTGCATTAGAACCAAAAATATAAAAATAATGTAGAAAGAACGTGCCACGAAGAAGCCAATACGCTACTCCGAGCAATGCATCATTATATAAACGTTCCATGTCTCAAGAAACGGTATTAGTCACACGACAACTTTCAGGTGTTAGTGAGGTGAAAACGATAAAACAAAAATGAAAAAGATAAGTTTTCGTTGGTCTGTTAATAGTTATCTGGAAGAAATGCGTATATAATACAATGATCAGAAAAAAGCTAATTTAGGTTGTGCATTTACTAGGGTAATCTCTCTCCTCAAATACTGCATAGCACTGGTACTATGAGAATTCCGAGCATAACGCTAAAGTTTTAAAAAAACATCTCTAGCTCACAATTAATTTAAACAGATTTATATTACACATTTCCTCATAATTAACCGATTGCTACCAGAAGCAGCAATTTACAAGAGCCAGGTAGGTTTCAGGGTTGTTAACAGTGATACATATTAAATGTAGTTCTCTCGAGCGAAAGTTTCTTCTTGTCACAAAAATAAACATTTTCGACAGTCAAAATTTTGCAACAAATCTGTTCTTCTGTTATTATTTACATTGTTTCTGAGATATGATTCAGGTTTATCTTATTAATTGTAAAAACCTTTTAAAATATAAACACAGTTTTGAATGTATTTGTATAGAAATTCACTTATGTAACTAGGGTAACAGAAACTATATACTACGCGGCGTAATATTATTCTGTTCCTCTCAAATAACTTATTTTATTTTAAATTTATTTTAATTTAATTTACTGTGGGAAAAGTATAGATTTGATACTACATAAATTTGTATAAAAAGCCTTAAATTATAGGACTTTATAACGAAATCTTCTGATCATAATTACAGACTCCATTACAAGCCAATTAAAAGAATTATAAAACATTATAAATTGTTTCGCGTGTGTGTGTCTCATTTCCTTACATTTAATTCTCGTCATCCTTTGTATTTCGTTCCGCGAATCCTGACAGAAATGGCCATCCATTGGCACAAATATGCTATCTTACAGTAGCTCGGCTTAGATTGCTTACTATGACTACCACAAAGATCTGAAGACAGAACTACATCAATGTACCTGGCACACATCCGTAACACATCACATCTGAAGACAAATTACCAGTATTCATCGCCTAGAATATGGGGTGATTTTTAGTAAGGCGAGTTAACGAGCATCTCTGGTCCACATGTAAATTCCGGTCGTTCTACATACCAGTGTCCCGCTTTATTCAAGGATACTTTGGGTCGTTCTCCACAAGGCATCGAATTCGTCAGACAGGACACTGATTTATTACCATAGTAATTTTCGGGGAATTTAGTTCCGTGAACTCCATTTTCGTCCAGGTTTCGAATTGCTACCGGTCATTACTTTCGCTCCGGTCCCTCGAGAAACGAGAATCTTCCTGGCCACGCTATACGAAGAAGGTCCATTTCCTTGCTTGTGACAGAGACAGAAAAGTCGTCTGATGCGAATTTGTAGGTGATTGTATAATTGGAACACTTGAGTAACCCTCAATTAAAATTGTTCACATATATTCCTTTGCTACCAGTGCTAAACGGAAATACATATTAATATTAACAGATCATGCAGATTATGAATGTATTAAGCAGGCAATGGATTTTTACATCTAACAAGTTTATTCCCTGTGTTTATGACATTTATATCCTCAATACTCTATTAATTTCACTAGTATTTGTTGTACATTCATATTGCGCGTTTTTCACATATTAATGATCCTTTTTTTTTCATAATAATGCCTCCGGTCATTCCTGACCACTCCACAAAAAAAATTGGTATAGATGTTAAAAACTGGGAAAATACCAGAAAAAATAAACAAGCAATTTGACACTAATTTAACTTCATCTTCACTAACATTTAACTTAAGCTCATTTGAGTCGGTGAGCTAATTTGAACCATACGCGCCCTAATTCTTTGCTGTGTGCAAGTTTGGTTTTGTTTATGGATAAAACAGTATTGAAGCAGTGACCTGTAACAGTGAAAACTGCTCAAATATTGAGTTACATTGTTAATTTTATATTCCAGATATGGACGATTACCCAGGTAACATCGACCTGAAATCTACAAAATTTTACTTTTTCACTCACTAGAAACATTATTTAACCGTTGTTCTTCATAATTTATATTGTCTCGTAGAAAATTGCCAATTTTATCAACTGCTGCACTTGAAATCATTAAGTTAGAGAACAACGAAATTTCTTGCTAAACCAGTCACGCATAAAAAACATTCCAGTGTCAGTCAAGCACTGAATTACTATGCATTGGATCACCGAAAATATATGATGAATAAAGCACTAAAGCAATATCAAGTGACAGTAAAGAGAACCTTGCGCCGAAGAGCTTGATGATCGCATTGCAAGTAAATATTATTTTTTCATCCTTTAATGAGATCCTTTCACGGCATTTTAATTATTCCAGAGATCTTGTGTTGATAACAAATCGAACAAGACATTTTGCAGCTTTGTAGGTGCTTCTATGCTTAAGTGCTATTCTCCTCTACACTTCGTCCAAATTTCAGAACTTTTATTTTATTCAGTCACGCTATTCATCATCAACATCTTAATCATATATGCTGGTGGCTCGGAGCAACGAAATTTTGACATTCGTCAATAGTAAGAGTGGAAAATAAATGAATAAACATGAAATCTATTGTGGATATAACTGTTTCCATTAAAATCCAGAGCGACCACTAGAAAAAATTCTGTGAACACAAAAAAAATCTGAAGTAGAATTGCAATATTCGAGCACTGCTAACGAACCGTAGTTGTCAAATTTCATTTATATTACTATATACTTTATATTACCATTTATACTATTTACATTTTACTTCTTATTTATATTTATATTACTTTACATTTATTGTACTTAATTACATATCTACAATCCTTTGTGTTCTCAGAAAGGGTTGTAGATATGTAATAAAGAACGTCAGTACAGGCGAAAAACAGAGCACGACTCAATCACGGCTCAAATCCCAACAAACAAAACAACACATCCAACCTTCGCGCCTGCAGAAAAATACGCCTCGCCAGACTTTAACAATCCGACCCGTGCCGCGGGGAGAGCCGATCGGAAATAAAGAGATTACAGGGAAAGTGGTAACTCGCGCAGTGCCAGGGCGGGAAGAAGGGGGGGTGGTATCCTTTAATTAGAAACACTACTTCCCCTCCCCTCCTCATGTTATCACACACTTATTCAGTCTTCTCAATTTTTATATTCCTGCGCGCCGCAGCCGTCTCGGTCACGCTATTCAACGTGTACGTCTCACTCATTCACTCACTCGCTCGCTCCAAGCCGCGCCGCGCCACGCCACGCCACGCCACGGCCGGGCGGGCGGCCGGGCGGGCGGCGTTCGGGGATCATCATCGCTCGGAGCCACCCAAAAAGAAAGCTCGTTCCCTGACAGCACAGAAACGTCGGCGGAGGGAGGCAGCGGCCCGTTCCGGTCTTAATTCAACGGCGGGGCGTTCTCTGGATTCGCCCGCGGGCGAGGGGCGGGGCCAGGGGGCTGGCTGCCTCGTTCCCTCTCCCGCTCAGCTGCTTTGCTCCGCTCCGCGCCGCGCCGCGCCGCGCCGCGCCGCGCCGCGCCGCGCCGCACGGTGCGGCTCGCCTGATGACGGCGGGGCGGTTGGAGAGGAGAAGACCCTGCGAGAGGCAGACGCGGGATGGGAGACCTGCGGCACCGCTCGCCTGCGGAGCCTCCTCTCGTGGCATTCAACACGCTTTCTTAGACACGTTTTTAAAGCGTTAAGCAATGTTAAATAAGAATTAAAAATAGTGAAGATAGTTCGAAAAGTACTCCAGCGGACACGTCTGATCGTTTGTAACTTTACGGAATATGGAAGAAATAAGTAACATAGGCGCGTAACATTTAATAAAGTTTTACATTGTTAATATTTCTCTTCGTGTGGATGAACATTATGCCCTCTTCTCTTTCAGAAACTTATTTTTCCTTTTTCTAGATATTTTGAAAAAATCAAAAAGATAGATGTATTAAGTAGGTATTAAATAGATTAGATAAGAACAAGGGATATAGTATAATTTGTTAAGGTCAATTGAAAATAGCATAAATGAATGACGGGGAAGTCGAGAAGTTGTGAAAACAATGCAATGAAGTCTTTTTTATCGCAGTTTCTTCGCCGCACTCTCATACAAAATTTTTATTTAAATCTTTTCAAGACATTATCTAATTATAAATGTGCAATCTTAATTATAAATGTGTCGTTTCGTTTTGTTAGCAATTTTCTTTCATAAAACGCATTGGAAAAATAACTACAGGTTCGATTTTATCCAAATGAAAAATAAAATAATTGATGTAATAAAATGTAGATAAAAACCTTTCTACAAGCGAAAAATCTTGTTTGAAATCTGTCTGGAGGTCATTAAAACAACACAATTTCAAAAAAGATACTATTCTGCTTCACATCAACAGTCACCCCTCAGATATTCTTGTGGAGGTCTAGTAATCTAACTTCTCCACTTCAGACGAAGCTCTTAGTGGAATGAATTAAAACGTTACTACTGAAAAGCCTAAAAACCGACATTGGGTTGGTACCCGTGCTGCGTGAGTGCTCATGCAGCCATCGTTCCGTCTTAATTCCGCGGCGTGGGGCGGCGTGGGGCGGCGTGGGGCGGCGTGCCGCGCCGGGGCGTTCTCGGGCTGGGGCTCCGGGGATGGGCGAGGGGCGGGGCCAGGGATCTCGTTCCCTCTCGTCTGCGCCCAGCCGTTCTGTAGCCCTGCCTCGGACCGGGGCACTGGAGGTGGAAGAGCGTGTTCCACTCCTCCGTGGGCGGGCGGCGGGCCGACAGACCCGTGAGGTTCTTATGAGCAATCCCAGCTTTGTTTTCACTCCCCAGCCACGCAGACAATTTAAATGCCTCTCTTGCCAACACAGCCGAGTTATTCTTTAAATTTTGCTATGCAGAAATGAATGCAACTAGTGGCCTGTTGCAGCCAAAATGCTGTTCAACAAAACCACCCAAAATCGTTTTCCAAAAACTCGCACGCACACTGCTCAAGAACAAAAAATAAAAAGAAGAATATAATACTCTCTTGCAACACAGTAATAACTTAAAAACAGTAACAAAAAAGTATTCACCTGCAATAACGTAATATAATGTTTATACCGTACAATTGTTCATTAATACCAAAAAGGTCAAAAAGGTGCTGTTGAATAACCCAACACGTGAATAGCAATATTTAATGGCGCGTGGTATCTTTCTTGGAGCCTTGCTGTCACATGACGTTAGCTGTATCGTATGCCGTGACACACAGAGTAGGAGAATTCAGTCGGTACGCGCAGTACGAGAATAGAGGGCATAACACAATATCATATTTGCATTTTTAGTAAAAAACGAAACTGTTTTATTGGTTTTGAATTTTCTCCGTTTTCTTCTGGATATCTAAAGAAACCATGAACATCTTTTAAAAGGCCGGCAGCTGCAAAACTTTATATCAATTTCTACGCGTATTGGAAATTAGTAATATATATTCAATTATAAATTCTAACTACATTATAATGCTGACGTTGAATTTAAATATTACAATAAATATTGGTGCTACAGCAAGAATTTTTCCATGCACCAAAGTTGCTTGCACATTCTCTACAGGTTAAGCCGAAGTAAGTTGCAATGCTGCGCAATTTTGTTTAAACATTCCGACGTGCGTAAACACGGATTAACGTTATCGTTAAAAAATCGATGTTTACCCTGGATTAAACGGAAATTTCATTTTTTATTGATATATTTATTTAACGTTTAATTCAAGATTATTTTAGATTAATGTATCCAATGACTAATTCAATATTTTGAATGTTGCAACTTAAGGTGGTTTACAAAGATGAGAGAATTCAGGAGGTTTTATAAAGTGATCTTCACCGGCTTATCCGTTTAAACAGCACTTGAATCGAAACTATCCAAACTTGTAATATGAATGTCGATAATACGAGGTCCTTTACAAATGATTTCAGGTTTCCCAAGTTTGACTAATACTTCAAATTCGCTTAACTCGCTTTGCAATAAAAAAACAACTCAGTATCATATACAGTTATATATCAATACGATCATATTTGTTTTAGTTTAAATTAAGACTCCGGAGCACATAAACCACAATGCTGGTCACCAGAACTATGAATGTCCAGAAGAACATTTCGTAGAGGACATTGGCAGATCGATAACTTTGACCTCAAGAGAAAGAAACGGATAAAAATTAATTGCCCTTCTTCACAATTGTTTAGTTTTTCATCTGCTAAAATATTAAATAATTTTGCTATAATATACACTTCTTCAACAATACAATTCACATGAAATAGGTCATTTAAGGCAGTATAATACACATGTCAATTTGTAGCCTCTATCTTAAAAGACAGCATTATATTTATGTAAATATTTTATTATTTTAAAATATAAAGTTTTGCATTTTAAGTCTCGATATAAATATGCTATTGTACTTAGCTCATAATAATATTGCATAATTTTAATTTGTTTGTTGAAATACCGTGCTCAATATTTTTCGTAGCATGGCAAATATCACGTAGTAGAGTAAATATTAAAATACATTTCAAAATCGCACAATACTATTTCGTTCACAATCGCTATATTTAAGTGTTAATGCGTCACGTAATATTTCTATTTATATATTTATTGTGTAGATGTAAAAAATAATACATATTATATTCTTCTTCTGCTTATAATTATTATTATTATTATTATTATTATTATTATTATTATTATTATTTTAGAAAATTCATAATATATTATAAAAGTATTGTTTCACAATTGATACACATTTCCTTTCATCGCGGTGCGTCTGACTAACATCCACACACCGTTAACTAAGCGGCCGCTCCGATCTTCATTAACATTTCCTCCCGACGTGTAATATTTTGTCGCGCGAGTTGCGAGGCCTTTGTGAGCGCGTCATCGCAAATAACGCGTGAGGGAGCTCGTTGAAGGCAGCCGGCCGTGGAGGCGGACACGGCGCTTTTCCGCGGCCTGTGACGTGCGCGGCACGGCGGTGTCACTGATACGCGCGCTGAGAAACAACCTTGTTTTCGTTTACGCGCGTGCGTCGAGAGCTACTGAAATTCGAGCGGCGGCGCGGGTGGCCCTGGGAACGGTGGTGAGGTAACGGTGACGGTGATGGTGATGGTGATGGTGATGGTGATTGTGACGGTGACGGAGACGGAGACGGTGACGGAGACGGAGACGGTGACGGAAACGGTGACGGAGACGGTGACGGAGACGGTGACGGAGACGGTGACGGAGACGGTGACGGAGACGGTGACGGAGACGGTGACGGTGACGGTGACAGAGGTGGTGATATGTGAACATTTGTTACCACGGGCGTCAACTACTTAGGTCATTAATCCCGTAAGTGTAATGCATGTTGTATCCTGTGAGGTGAGAGTGTTCCTCCCCTGCTGGAAGGCGAGACCCGGCTTCGAAGCTTGCAAGGTCAGCTTGCAAGGCGGATTTCGCTCCACCAGGTATCGCCTCCAGTAGTCCTCCGCCCACCCCGAACAACCTCTGAGTTTCCGACTCGCCTCACAACATGCCTGGTAGGGTAGTGCATTTAAGGTAAGTGTGTGTGTGTGCGTAAAGGTGGGATGAGGAAGAAATGATCGCACATAGTCCGTCCGTGTCAGGCCTGTTGTTAGGGTTCTGCTCCGATATTGGGTATTGATTGGAGAAGACAAAGATAAACAACTGGTCAGAGCAGTCGGCCGTTATAAGTCTCCTCCATAGAGTGGTTGAATACAATCTAGCTATAGTGTCGAAAATCAGCTCCGATCGAAACCTTAGGACTTCCCGGCCAACAATACTGTTGAGGCAATGGTGTTGCCACTGAGCCATTGCAGCCGGTACGGTGGGTGGGTGATGACGGAGGTTGCGGTGGTGGCAGGCACGGCGCCGGCGGTGGTGATGGCTGCGGTGGAGGCTACACCAATGGTAACAGGGGCGGCGGTAATGGTTGTGGAGATGGCGGAAGCGACGGCGAACGGCGGAAACTTGACCGCGACAAGGTGGCACGCTTGTCGGCGACGAAACGCGTGTGTGCGTGTGACAGGTCGACGTAACTTGTCAGTGAAGAGTCGCGATCGTACAGTAAAACAGGACTTCTTGTACTTGGGAGTCGGGCTACCTTGCTTTATAACAAGTTTAGACGGGCGCAGAAAATTTAGTTAGGGTGCGTTATTAACTTGCTATCGCGATGAAAGTAATCACGTACAACATTACATCATGCAACAGCGTAACAAACCTTCTTTAAATAATTTTTTTAGAGAAATATTGATGTGTGAAGTTATGAAATAATTAGGTATGAGAGTAAAGTTTACATTTTGCTAATAAAAATAAGAGATCTTTATTTTATATTGGAACATGGTGAAGCAATCATACAAACAATATCAAAATAAGAAGAAATATTTCATAAAATATAACAAATTTTAATTCATGCAAATGTATTGACGATATAAAAACTCTATAAAATGCGTTTGATGGGTAAATATTGCTTATCCTCGATACAGTAAGCTCGTCACCCTTATCCTCCATTGCTTTCTGGTACGGACCACTAGAGAAAATCATCGCTTGAAACATACTTATTTAATGTATTTGGTATAGGTAATGATTTTCGTACTGGAAATTTATTTTATTTCATTATTAAGTAAACAAAACTGTTCTATCAACGTGTGCTAGTTCCATTTTTAAACTGTTGATCATCGAAAGTAAAATCTTGATCACATATTAATTATATTTTCTTCGATAAAAAAACAATTTATGAAGATGATTAATAATGTTTTTGCTACTTCACCAGGCAGCAATTCTCTCCGTTGACTAGAAAGTGAAAAAAAAATCAATGAAGGAACAATTTTGTAAAGAGAAAATGAAATTAATTTACATAAATTTCGAGCGTTCTGGATGTTTTGCGTCTGCTCTTTTGTCGGAGAAGCCCATCAGAGGTAATAGAAATCAATTTTAGCTTCAATATTTTTTCTCTAAATAAAATACCAAGAACGCTTAATTTATTTTCTTTTGCACGGTTCCAATAAAAGGCCTTTCAAGCACACCGCTCTCCAAAACCTTCGTTCTTACAAAAGTGTTTATTTTGCTGCGCCAAATGTGTTCTGAAATTAAATCTAATTTTATTCTAAGATATTGATTCCAACAGATGATTATAATTTTAGGCGGCTAATCTTAGTAATTCCATTTTCTATTATCCTTTAAACGGTTTACATAGTTTAAAATCTTTCCACTCTTGATCTTGATGTTTTTTACAATATGACATGTCGCAACGGAATTAATAAAATGTCAATTAGATATTGAGAGGAAGATATTTGAAGGGTAGGAGAAATACAGGGATAAGTCCTCACCTGACAATATTTACAAAGAGCATTTTGAAGCACAACTAAATTTGTTTATACCAATGAAGGCTTATTTTGTTTGTTTTATTATCATATTGGCATTGTATTTCAACTAGATAGGTGTGCTGCAAAGCTTATGCTTCAGTAATAATTTCTTTCCCCACACGTCATATACAGTTTTTACTGTTTTTTGACTAAATAAATAAATAAATAAATAAATAAATAAATAAGTTCTTCATAAGGTCATTGTTTTTTAATACTTTTAACTCCTGTGTTTCCCTTACCGTGCATTTCTTGGATATATATTACTTCTCTTCGTAAAAATTGTTTTTCCCAAAACTCACAGCATCAGAGCATGATTATACAGATTTTAACAAAATTAAGAAGAAAATTGCAAATGCGTTTTAAAACGTTATAAATACTAAAAGGTTACTATTCTCTCCCAACTTCATCAATAATCAAATTTGCCTTCAAACACAGACATAGCCTTCGGAGACAGTATTAGTTATATATAATATTCTTCAAAAATTCCTTTTACGTTATCATTATAAATAGTCTCAATATATACGAAAACAATAACGCAAAGGGCTTAAAAAGCATATAAAGTTTTAATGACATATTTTAATAGCACAAAATTCAAATGAATTCGTTAAGGATTTAGGGAAAAATAAGGCAAATTACACCGAAATTAAGATCTTACCATTACATTCCATACATAGAAATCCAATACCTACCATTACATTACATATTATGCTGTCGGTCTTCGGAAATTAGGTATTTTGCCTTGAGTCCATTTTGTTTCTTCAAAACTTTTTTCTTTGTGAAAATTTCGAAACGTTTTCCCAATTATTAAGGAGAATTAATTTATTACTGATCCGTGATGATCGGAATGGAAGAAAGAGACAGATACTAGGAAAACAGAATTCCGGAAGGAACTCTATTGCCATCCCCTATTGTCTACCACCATGCCAGCTGAGCGTGCTGTTCTAAATTTAATCCCGTTTTTACGGTGGTTCTCGGAAGCTCCCGGTAAGAGAGAGCACTGCCCGCCGGAGTACAGCTCGCCCCCACTCAAACGAATCACGCGCTTTCGGCGAAAAGCCCCCGCCACACATCAGGCCAACATCTCCGAGAGGCTGCGCGTTGGATCCCGGGCGCGTCCTCCCCCGAAGCGGACAACGAGCGTCTGCGGCGAAGAGCTTCGGCGGCGGGGGAGACTCGGCGAGGCGCAGCCGGACGATGGGGCCTCGAGGAGGTGGCTGCTGCAACGGGCCGCTCTGCTCAGCCCAGCGGTCGGCGCGGCACGCCCGCCGATCGCGCGGCGCTCGCCCGGCGCGGCGCTCTCTCCGCTCCGCTCCTCCCGCTCTGCTGGTCTCCACTCCGCTGGACGGTGGGGGAAGCGAAGCGGCCCATCTTCGCCCCTCCTTCGGTCCTCGCCTTCCACGTTCCGATGCTTTTCTGATTCTTCCTCTTCGCCCTCTTCTCCTGGAGTGCCGCTGCTGCCGCCGCGAGCGCCGTCGCCTTCGCCTTCCCCTTCGCCTTCGCCTTCGCTTCGCATTCGCGTTCACCTTCGCCGTCGTCTTCGCCTTCGCCGTCGCCTTTGCCTTCGCCGTCGCCTTCGCCTTCGCCGTCGCCTTCGCCTTCGCCTTCACCGTCCCCGTCGCTGTCACCTTCATCTTCGCCTTCGCCTTCGCGTCGTCGTCGTCGTCGCCGTCGCCGTCACCGTCATCGTCATCGTCGCTGTCGCCGTCGTCGTCGCCGTCACCGTCACCGCCACCGTCGCCGTCACAGTTCCCGTCCCCGCGGCTCGTGGGATAGTGGTGGCGCGGAGCGGAGAGGGGCGTGGCGGGGCGAGTCGCCGACCGCCTGGCCTCCGCCACCGTCGCCTTCTTCTCCACCACAATCGCCCGCCGCTGCCGCGCCGCCACGAGCGAGTCAGCGGGCGCAAGGGGTGCGCAAACTGGAGGCTTCGACTTTCCAGAAGAGAGCGCCGGGTCGGCCTTTTATCTTGGTGGTTGTCGACCTTTTCATCAAGCGCGGCCTTGTCGCTGGATGAGGAATTGTTGCCCCGGACCATCTCTCGCGGCGGTGGTGCGGAGGATGGTGAAGGCGATGGTGGAGGAGGCGGTGTTGGAGGCGGCGGCGGCGGGGCGGGTACTTGAGCCCGGCGGCGTGCCTTAATCGGAGGCTTCGTTTTGTGATGTGTTTGTTCACGTTTCTGCTGCAATTGGGAGACGCGTGGTTGGGTGCATGTGTCGATGAAGGCGAGAGATAATTCGGAAAGTACTAGCTAGTGCGCTGCGCCTTACGCCTGCTGCGATGTTTCCGATACATCTCGGGCTCGGATGATGGATGATTTAATAATAATCTGCAGGACGTGTTCATTTTTTCATTTCGTAGCTCGCGTTATGTTCCTGTAATTTGTATCTGTGTAATAATTATAGAATGGGAAGGGGGAAGCGACAGTGCTCCTCAATATTTTACGAAGTTGTCTATGCTTTCTAAGAAACGAACATGAATATAAGGATCTTCCATCATTTCTCTAAGTAAAACTACATACTAATTTTTCATCCGGAAGAAAAGAAACAAAATTTTAAAGTAGTAATTCTAACTACATAGTATGAGTAAAAAAGGAAAAAATGAGAAAACGACTACTAAAATAGTGATAAGACGGATGGATTCAACTTCAAGGTGAGAATGAAAAAAACATTATTTTTATTTCCACCAGTACCTGCCGCCAATAATTTGTCAAAGACTCCCAACTAAGTATGACTTTTGCTTAATAAATACAATTCTCTTCGCAGTTCTGTGTGTAAAAGTAAACATATAATCCCTTAATACAACTGTAGGAGATCTTTGCACAATTACAGCAAAATAACTCAATCGATTCTTTATTACCCCGAGATCTCGGGAAATAAGACATTTTAACATTTATCAAAGTTTTATTCACGGATACAGTACAGTTTGGTTGAGAGTTGAGTTCGATATCGCAACTTTGTTGATGAGAATGTCTTGGGTTCAAACCCTGCAGGTGAAGGACATTCAATTTTATCTTTGTAGCTATATCGTAACTTGCCAGTGGACGACAATTCAATAGGAGTGATGGTTCGTTTATCTGGTGTGCTCCGAATAATTTTAAACGGATGCCAGAGCAATACTTTCAACAACGGGCCACGGAGCATGAGCAATCCCCAACTTTTTCCCATTTCGACCCTTAGGATGTAGTGGTGCGCTGATCCCCAGTTCTCATGTAATGCATCCCAAATCATCTTGAAATACTAGTAGTGTTGCGGGTACGCGTACGAAGAGTGCAAGGAAAAACCTACGTGCATTTTAAAGGAATTTAATTCAAAGTTTTAATGTGCTGTAATATGTAGTGATTGATTGATTTTTCCAGGAGCGTCAACTGTTATGAACAGTAGTACCGTTTGTATAATTAATTTTATTTCAGAGTGCTAGGGGTAATTCCTTCCGCATTGGATGGTGGGATCCGGCGCCAACCTGCACGTCCACTTGCGGGGGATTTCCCTCTCTTGGTCCTCTCCTGATTTCCTCTCCTCTTCCAGCAAGACACCACCCCAACCTGGACAAGCTCTATGTTGCCGACAAGTCGCACAACATCTGTAGTAGTGTAGTCCATGTGTGTGTGTGTGTGTGTGTGTGTGTGTGTGTGTGGGTGGGTGGGTGGGTGGGTGGGTGGGTGGGTGTAAGAAGAAGGGTAAGACAAAGAAGAGGAAGAAAAGATCGCTCGTGGCCCAAGGCCTGTTTGTGAGGGTCTTACTTCAGCATTTACTGATCGGAGAAACCACAGAAAACTACCAATCGGAGCAGACGTCGCTAGACTCCAGACAACGGATGTATAGCGCAGTGGAACATATTCTTTCTCCCACAATTTTTTGTAAACTATGTTTGTTTTATGTTTCAATGCGCTAGAATGTAGTGATCGTTCTCTAAAATAATGTGTGAAAATTTAAAATGTCACTAAAAGTGGACATTGTATTTTCCCTCTACTCTTCTTAAGGGAACTCCAAGTTTGAACTGGACTCGAGCGAATTGTAAATACGAAGTAAGGGCGAGAATGCAAAAAAATATTATTTTATTAGTATTTTTAAGGTGCCACTTTTAAGGTGCCATTTTTAAGGTCAAACAAATGAGCAGCTTTGGCTGCTATACGCCTCTAATACTTTAGAAATTCGAATTCTTAAAACACTCTTTAAATAATTTTTTTTTTTAATTTACATTTCAATGTTCAGTACGTGTTGCTGTTTCGTAAAATATCTACGATACTCGTCATAAGTACAGATTTGAAATGTTTATATTCTATGTATTACTATCGCAAACTAAGGAAACTTCGTCGGTTTCCTTTTTGGAGGGGTTCATCGTGAAATTTTTTGTTGGATATAATTACCGACCATCTGTTCCATTCTTTCTTAAAATCTTTTCTCTACCTGCCAGTTTCTGCAAAGTAGGAAAGAAGGCATGCTCCTGTATACTCGATGTCAGGAGGATGAAGACCTGATGCTGCTCCTTTGTTCTTGAACGGTGAGAATTTGTCCAACGAATATAACGGTTTTATCGGTGGGAGTAAATAGATTCCAATCTGCGACTGCAGTGTCTTTACCTCTGAGGGGCGTGGCCAGTCAACAAATAAGGTCAGGTCTTATTAGGTACCTTCCATAAAAGGTGTCACGTTCTTGTAACGTTAAAGAAGTAGATGCTAGAGTGAAGTATTATTGCCGAGAAACTGGTCTTCTATGATGACGAACATTTCGAGGGAAAGGTAGACTAAGAAATCTCTATGAGATCATCGATCACTTAAAGATGTAATTTTGACAGTAACAGACTTGCACCAACATTTTTATATGCTGATAATTATAGTGATAATGAGCAGTTTACCGCGGGGAACTTTGATGGGGTAGAGTGTTTTAAAATTAGTTTTAAAATACAATCAAATATTTCCTGCCACGTAACGAAAATGTTTCTTTTTTCTTCAATTTCATGGTTTTCCTTATTGCATTGCTATTATTTCATGTTCCATCTCATTACTAATGCCTTCAACTTACGGGGAAATAATTTTGCATAATTAGTAAATGTCATTTCTCCCTTTCATGTAGAGTCCAGATATCTTTTAAATTTCAGAAAGATGCGCTGCACATTGTGAAAGTCCACTTAACTGCTAGAAGCTTTCTTCTAGACCACATAACGAATAGTGGTAGCAATCCAGCTTTTAACCAAGGTGTAGAATATAAAAGGGGAGAAGTGAGATATCGTACACTCTTCAGTCTATCGAACGCTGTGGTTATCGCAGACTTCATCAACCCCACGTTCTTTAGACTAGCATTTTCTTTCAGATAACGTCATGTCTTCGCACGATCGCTGGTGCATGTAGTTTTATTTCGAAGAACAAAGAAATGATGTCATATTTCACTCTCTTAAACTCATTATCACTAAGAGTTACAAAAATTATAGTATATTTCAAATTTGCTCTAAATATAGAAGATTTCACATCAAAAATATACTTAAAGTGAATGGTGACATGAATTCCATTTTAATGCTTCAGATTTTTATCCAAATGTTTCTTATATTTTATTTGAATATTACGATTTTTTTATTTGAGGTTATTAAAAACCAATTTAAAGATTTACTTTCTTTACGAAACGAGAAAAAACCTGTAAACGTGTAGTTAAAAATTAATTAATTTCGCAAAAATTGTGAATGGTAGAACGTTTCTGGAACATTCTTCAAGGACAAATTTTGCGGCATTATATATATTTCAAAGTTGAAAAAGTTCTAGTATTTTTGAACCGGTTATAAGCCTTCATTGTTTAAACTAGAGATTATTCTTAATGCAATCGATTCGTAACATTTGCTATTTAAATGATTTCTTTTTTACAATTATTGTTCTTTGTTCTGCCTGTTAGATCTTTCAAGGTACACTCATTTCAACATTTCATACACTGTAACATTTTCCACACAAACAATAAAATACGGCAATTTGTGTACATTTTTAATTGACAATTAAATAATTTCTGAGGAATATACAGGAAGAATCTTCAAAATACTTAAGTTCATTACTTGTAGTTTCTTTCTGTTTCTTTGGCTGCCTGTGTTACGTAAGTTCTTAGAGAGCCGACTTTTAATTCTGATAGGGATAAGAAGCGGAACCTAAAATAAATTTTGAGGTTGCAGAGCAAAATGGAAAGTTTGAGAAGAAATGTGCGCAGAATCTGTATATTCATTGTTTTGTAGGAATTATATACAGTTTTTTTATTTGATAATTGTGAAGAAACGAAGTAGCATTTACTGTCCACCATAGGAACTTTTTTATATTATTTGTAGTCAACTCAGATTGGTATTTGCTGCATCCCTACAACTTTGGCAATTGTATTCTGAAGTTCAAATTACATATTTTTTTGAAGATTAAAAATGATTTCACGACGGTTTTTTTCAAAGTATAAGTGTTCTTCCTGTAATTTTTAATAAAATCAAGTCACTAAAGATGGTTTTATCAAAAATGGTTCCCAAGTTTTCTTAAAAATTATTTATGCTGGTACAGAATAACACACTGAATCGTAGGACACGAATGTGATTTTGACAAAAACTTTGAATTTCCAAAAGTTTAATAAAAGTGTATATGCCCTATTTAGGGGCAAAGAGACACTTTGCAAAAAAGGAAATAATATATTTATTCTTAATATATATGAATAGAGATCCGACAGACAATTTTCTGTTTTTCGTAAGTAATATATTTCTTAGTTAATCAAAGCCACTGAAACTTTAAAAATAAGAATTAAGTAATTTAAAACCGACTTTAAAATACAAAAAAGGAATTGAAATTTAAAAAATTCAAACATTAAGTGACTCTTCCAATGCAGCAACGACATTATTTATCACAAATCTTGGACGTAATGTCATTGACAAATCGAAAGACTAAATGATTGTTCAAAAGTATTTCAAGTGCGTTTTCACATTTCGAAGTAAGTTTTAAATTTTTTGAATTTTTTATTTATTCTAAAATAAGGTTTGGCATCTTTCTGTACACTCTCAATACAAATTTGCCTGTCATGGGTTCATTACAGGCGGTGATAAAACACGTGCGATGACGGGCGGCACTACATACGCACGTTCATTAGCTGGTCGATGAAACCCATTCAGAGCGCTCCGGAACCACGCCCATTAACGGGTCGTGGCGTTACAAAGCAATTGGAGAAGTACCGACAATCTGCAACCCATCATTAAGACGAATCAAAACCCACTGGGATCTAATACCGTAGTTAAGCACAGTGATTACCTGTCTGCACCAATTATAATTGAGGATTGGGAGAAGTCCGTGAACATTCGCAATCGAGATTCGACGAAGTACGCAGTTAGAAAAGGAGAGCTGTTAAAATAAAGTAAATTCTAGGAAAACGTTTTAACTAATCTTTATCTCATCTCCTCACAATGGAAATATCCAGGAGCAATGAAAATAAACTCTGGGAACCCGAAGCGTTTTTTTCTGGTGAAATGCAGCGAACCGCTGTTCCGGGGCCTCTCCCTCGGTTCAACGTTATTATTTTCCCCTTCTTATAACCCCTCGACAATAAACAAACTCGACAACAATAAGCGTAACCTTCTTTCACAAAAAAGTAATTAAAACCTATAATTTTCATTATAAACGAATGCCCTCATAAGGAAACTAAGTGTAGTTCTAGAGTTTAATTTGTGAGGAAAATATGTCATCATAAATGTCGCAGCTGTGGTTTCAGTCGCAATAAGTTTAGGAACGATTCAACATAGTTGGCTTTTCAGAAGAGATTCTTTTACATACACTGAATGCATCCTATGAGACAATTTTAATCTGCAGAATATGAAAAGAGAACTATCGCCATTAAGAAGTTTTTCATTAATCAATTCCTATTATTTAATCATCGAAGAAAAATATAAAAATGTACACTTTCACTCAGAATATAACAGTACTAATAGAAATTTCCGTATTTCTCAATTCTATTATTTTATATTCACTTATAATTACCACGAAAATATTACACACATCTATCTGTAAGCACTTGGTTGTTAATTACAAATGAACATTGACTTCAACCAGACGTAAATTACTCCTCATAGTTTATGTTCAAAAAAAATTATAGATGTCAATCAATCCAAATCTCACTTTCAGAAATAAGATTTTCTTGAATTGAAATAAGTATTTTTGGTTTTACAAAGTTCTTATCTTTTTCAAGTAAATCATTTAATAAATTTGTGGGTAATCATCAGTTGAAGAAAGTGAAAGGTTATGTTCTGAATCAGTACATTCATTTACAACTTTGTATGTAACAAAATTAAAAACTATACTGCTTTTAATAATAATTAATTAATTGTCTGTATGTATGTCTTTAGAAAGAAATTGTTAACGTAAATTTCATTGAGTAGTTTTCTAAAAATATCCCGAATCTTACCCCTGGTCTCGTTTCCCTGTTTTACCATTCCAAGCAGTGTATGTCCCTATTTCAGTGGAGAAATTCGGAATCTTGCAACTTTGACTGCGTAACTGAGCATGTTTTTTAAAGCTTCAGTTATTACTATAACTAAATCGTACTTTAAAAAAATGGTGCACATTCATGGGCTCAACGAAAATTATATTTTGAAATGCAACAGGAATGTAAATGTGAATTCTTACAAAAATTTGTTTAAAGCTTAAAGAGAAAGCTGCGCTTTGAATCTGATAAGAGTGCATGCTTACATAATCATCTCAAAACTCACTAAGAATTTTTTCAGGATGCCAATAACTCTTGTTATCCCTCTTTTACCTTCTGCAATTTGATATTTCTACCGCAACTAACACGAGATCCAGTCAAAGTCTCATGAGGAATACTTATCAACGTACTTCATTATTTGCATTTACTACGTACTTAATTATTTCTATTTCCTACAAAAGACAGAAATATTCCTCACAATTCTGTAGTCTATAGACACTATACTATCGTAAAATATACACTGATCCCGTACAATTTGTAGTTTCATTCCGTTTTTACCGAACAAAACGAAAAATCCACTTAAAAATTAAATATGTCAATTGATTAACATTGCCTTGAGTATTTTCAATAATAATATTTATTATTATTATTATTATTATTATTATTATTATTGTTGTCGAATCTAAAATGATTTGTAGAATAATGTGCTATGAATGTGAATAAACGAACGGGACAACAGTTTTAAAACGCGTAAAAATAAAGCATTGAAAGGACAATAAACAAAAAAAAAGCCAAACAAAAAATGCTAATTGAAATTTTTTATAAAATACAAATTCGCAACACTGCGTCGGAAAAGCAAGAATCTCTCTAACTTAAACTGCCATGCAAATATAATTATCATAATAAGGTAACGATCTCAATCAAGGCAGCACGGTAGCCCGAAGAAACTATTCCGCAGTAGAATTTCCTCAAGGCATTACATAAATAACACAATATCACACGAAGATGTGGATGGCGGAAAGTAGAACGTCGCAAATATTTTCAGGTAACTAAATAACTCGAAACTCAAGAAATTAAATTTTATATGTTACAAAAACACACGGAATAAAACAAAAAAAATGTAGATTTGCTAATGGAAGTTAATTTCTATTTGAAGAGGTAATTTCACACGATAAATTAACGTGTGTTTCCATAAAAGTTTTTGGGTGAAAGTATTGTTTTTATTTTATCATTAACTTAGTGTCCGATTAACGTAAAGGTGAAATAAATACATAGAGGCCTCCATAGCTAGGACGAACTTAGTGCTGTTTGGAGGAGATTTCTAGTGGCGAGCTGCTCTGGTCGGTAGTTTTCCGTGATTTCTCCAATGAACATCAAGCGAATACTGCCGTAGTACCCTAACAAACGGGCCATGGACCGCGCGCGATCTTTACAACCTCTTCCTTCACTTATCCTTTCCCCTCACGCTTACATACAGTATATCACACATTTCGGGAGACTTTTCAAGAGCTTAAAGCTTGTCTCAACTGGGGCTGCGTCCCGCTGGGAGTTTATATCTGGAGGATAGAAAATGTTCGCAACCCGACGATTAGATCGGCATCGGATCTCCATCCAACCGGATAAGATAGAGGATTGTTTTTCTAAATTTAGCAACAGGTTTTATCCACTTTTTCGTTACCAGACCCCATCTATAAGAGTTTTTCTGGCGAAAATTTGCCGTTTTCCGGCACACGATTACTTAATTTTCTCTTCCTACGAAGTATTCGTAAGGCGAGAAAGTAAAAAATAAAATATTCTCTACACTGGCGGGACTAATAACCATATCAGTTGACGTGCTCGGAAACATCAATCGATCACTTCTAAGGGAGTCACGTAGTGAGGACTCTTGAGATTATTCTCTTAATTAGAAAGAAAAAAACGATTGAATACAACTGAAAGTTGTTAGCGGTATAACATTTGAAATAGTTATAGCTAGTTATAGCTAGAAATAGTTATAGTTGAAAGCGGTATAACATTTATAATAAGTATAGTTAATTTAACTAAGTAAAAATTACTTCTACGTGAAGAGAATAAGGTCAAAATCTCTGAGTCAACTAAAAACCGTCATAGTTCATATGTAAACCATGTACGAGTTTTTAGCATTAATATAATTGTGTAATTTATCGAGGGCTTTATGAGCTAAGCAGAATCCGGCAACACCCACAACGCGAGTTTGTGCGCGATCCTATGCAATCTCGTAGGAAATATAGCAGTTGCTTTCTACAATATCATAATCTAATATTCTGGAAGCAATACATGATAATGACGTTGATACTTGAACAAGAGTTTTTAAAATATTTAATTGAATCATATTTTTTTCAATAAATTGTAAATAGTATTTGAAGTGCTTAACACCTTTGAAAAATTCGGTCTTCATTTAGTATCCAGATATAGACAAGGGTCTACCTTAACATTTGCTCCCAGCATTTGAATGCCTTCGCAACATATACATATCTTGCTAAATGAAAGCTGACTGAATTTGAAAGAATCCTGAACGCATCACTTACGATGGCTCATTTTGTGTTATATACATATCTTGTATGTGTGTGTTATATACACACACCATACAAAATATACATACCTTGCTGAATGAAAGCTGACTGAATTTGAAAGAATCCTAAACGCGTCACGTACGATGCCTCATTCTGTGTTCAATTCAATTTTGGCAGGGGAGGGCTCAGGGGCCCCTGAAGCCCGCTGCCATTCGCGGGTTCATGGGCTCGCCTCCGCTTGCCTCCGCTTGCCCCCGCTCAGCGCCCGCCCCTTGGCCCCGCGATGCTCCGCGATTATGAAACGAAATAATTAAACATGAAGCTGTTTCACGGGGCTGTTATCGATACTCAACACCGCGCACTCCCAACGCACGAGAGGCGCGCTGGGGGCGGGCGGGGAGGGGGAGAGAGAGCTGCAAGGGGCCGGGGCGCCCCCCAGTGTAGCTCGTCGGGCCGTGCGCCCCCTCCCAGCGCGGGCGAGTGGAGGGGGCACGGGGGGTTGCGAGTGGCGGGAGAGGCAAAAGCGAGAGGCCCTCCGCCGCCGCTGCCGCCTCGCTCCCCGGGCTGCAGGCATCGCGGCATCCCCTCTTCCCCGAGCGCGCGGGCCCCACCTGGCGGTAGATTAACATTTTATATCATCAACGGTGAACCCCTCGCCCCCTCGCCTGCCAGCCCTTCTCCTCACCCCCCTTCGCCTTACCCGGCCGCCCGCCCGCCTGCCTGCCTCGCCCGCCTGCCTGCCCGCCTGCCTGCTTGCCTATCTCCCCGCCCACCTCCCCCCAACCGACCAGGAGACTACAACAGCCACGCCGCTGCCGCTGGCACCAACACAGCCGGGGAGCGGCCAGGCACCGGGGCAATTGATTACCTCAAACAGCCGGCACAGTCCGCTCCGCTCACAATGGAGCCCTGCGTCATCGCCGCACTCTCGCCTTCCTCCCGCACGTTGCGTCGCGACCTCGGCGCTGCCCCGACGTCGCGCGATTTCGCTCCGCGACCCACACGCGCTGAATTTTCGACGCCGCCGCGACCTTTTCCGAAAAAGCGCGGAGGAAAAAAAACCGATGTGATTTCGCTGAAAATAGCGAGAGTTGGTTGACGCGTCTGCTTGCACGAACCGCAGAAATCGATGGTAGAAATCAATGCCCAACAGGATTCCACGCCGCGTTCGTTCTATTAGTAATGACCCGTGAACGTCGGTTTGTCGGCTGGGCGAAAACGCCAAGTCTTAATAATTTAATGAAGGCGTTTCACGGAACAAGCTGCTAAATACTGAAACGTTTGCATGATGAACGCCTCGGATGTTTGTTCGAATAATCCGCGGTATAAACATGCACAGAGACCGCGGGAAAAGTCGCATAAGAGATGAGTATCTCGTCCATGAAGTTAGGGAAAATATGAGTGAGCAGATGGCGGAGTTGAGTTGGGTTTGGCATGTCGAAACAGGTACAGAACCAGAGATTCGACGCGGCACGTAATTTTAGGATTTTATTATGTTGGTATAGGAGTATTGCAGACGAGAAAGAACGAATCGCGTGATGCACTGGCAGAAAAACTGCTGAACAGATTCTCGTTTCACACTTGAAATAAATATGTTTTCCTCCATCGATAATACTTGCGTTCCTAGAAGTCATTCAGAATATAATAAATATATTCCGTGTGATTTGGAAAGTTAAAAACCACAAAATATAGTTATGCTACTTTACAATCATGAGCAAATTATTATGAATAATAGATCATATCCAGACTTGCATTACATTCTAAGAAATGAAACGGATACATGCATTGGAAATAATATGACTATTTGGTGTAATTTTCAGCTTTGCAATATTTTTAAAAAATTCATGCTATTTTCTAAAACTTCAACTTCGGTTCTTCATTTGCGTGTCACTCAACTTCGCAATTGACCGTCCAGTTTTGTGACATCCTAATAAGAACAGAACTTGCGGCAAAGCAAGCTGTTTGAAAACGGAGTTTATCAGCGACCGTGCGAACTTTATTAAGATTTGATGTGATATCATTTTGTCCACGCTATATTAATACCACACATTAGGCATACCTCACATTGATAACTAGCATGGAAAGAATGAAAAATTGTTTTGACGCCCCTGATCGCTACTTTCGTAGAATCTGGCCAAGAGCAAATTTCCGTATAAAATAAAGTAGTAGCCAAGAGCAGTAAGAGATATCAAGGAAATATTGCAAACAAATCGTAATTAGAATGCATGAAATAAATATTGAAGAGGTTTCATTCAAATCGGGAAATAAATTTAATAATGCTGGAAGAGAATTTCCATTTCAAAAAAATGAATAAAACATGACTTTAGAATTCAAGAAAGTTGAATTAACTCTTTGAGTGTACGTCGACGTCTGTAACTCGTTGAGTGTATCTCTCTTAGCTCTGAGGACAGTCTCTCTGCACTATATTCCAGGCGAAGCAGAGATAGTTAAACTTATGATGAATGCATATTGCCGAGTATGAGTTTCTTGTGGAGCAAAGATTTCGCTCAAATACACTTTTAGAAAACTCATGCTCATGTCGAGGAAGTTATTTAACACAGATTACCAAATTTATATCACTGTATTGAACTTACTATGAAGTATTTCTCATTATTTGAAATAACTTGAAATTATGGTCATTACGAACGACTACAGACCTTTACGGGTTGTCCGAAAAATAATCCGCCAACCGGAGTAAAATACCATGAAAAGCAATAGTAGCGACATCTAGGGAGGCACCTAATGATATATAAAAGACAAATGAATATCTGACAATGAAATTCCTAGTGCATGGATAATTTATCGGTAATAACGATTTTCTTACCATTAAAATGCTTCTCGAATCTGAGTCTACCTGCAGAAGATGTGAACGGATACTAAGAAATATAATAAAACCCGTCTTAATTCCCGCTGCATTTAAACCTTGACCATCACAATGAACCTTCAATCCACAGCCTTCAGAAACATCCAAATGAAGACGTCCTATAAAAATGCTTGAATAAAAAACCGGCTTCTAGAAGCTTCCGTTTTGGAATGTGGAACACAACGTATTTATCAAAAACACGTAGTGATCAAGATTTTCCTTGACACGCACAATATATGTATTTGCAATTAGCTGTAATTTTTCACCAGCAAAATATAATTAGTGAAAAAGTAACTAAATTATTTTATTGACTACACGCCTCCGACAGCAAGTACATACTTTATGACCATAATATATCTCACATAGTAATTATTCTTTATCTTCAAATGTAGTAACAGACATTGCTGACTTGGTATTTTTTTAGAACTACATTATTGCCACTTGGTTTGCAATTTTGTAGAACTTGTCTTCTGAGAACTTATTACACACAGCTCTTTTTCATAAAGTTTTTAAGTACCCCAATACCATATCATAAGACAAGTCCATGCACGTCATTCACATCACATGCATATTCACTGCGTAAATATTATGCAACAATTACAGATTATTCTGATAATCCCTTAAGAAATAATTAATTTTATAAAAACTGCGCATTAGAGAAGAAAATAATATTTTCTAGAATAAGCTAAAATTCTTCGAAACTTTGGTTGAGATATGGATGGCATGGCACATGAATATTGGAATACTTCTCATCTTACTTTATGGTTTTCGTTTACCCTCACTTGCGTGTTCTATTCCTTCTCTACCGACAAAAGAAACGTTGAGAAGTAATAAATTTCAGCGGGTTCCTTCTTACGTTTCGAAGACAAATATAATTATATAATAAAATGCACAATACCTGGGGTCAGCGAAGAATCGGACAGTACCATATTAATGGTCAGTTATATAAGGATATGAGGTACCATAACGGGAGTCATTTAGCCGTAAATTTTGAACTGCATTTTATTGACGATAGCACAGGAAGCTGGACTCATCCAGAATTCTCATGAATTGTCTAACAGTTTCCTCTGTAAGCTCTTCATATTTTGAGCAGACCCCTTGTCTTCTTTAAAAATTCCCCTAATTATTAGTTTTCGGACCGTTTAACAGCATAATAAAGTCACGATTTCAAAATTTCCTTTGGGAAGCAATTAACTCTAAACATTCATTATAAAGGCAGCAGCTTTTGGGAGCAATTTACGTAAAAATACATGGACATGTTATTTTAATTCCGGCTTCATCTATTCCCAGAACTTTAGTACTACTTATGACAAAAACGAGGAGTTAAAAAACTATGGTTCAGTAATTACGCAAGGAACATGCAGTTAAATGCTGAAGTTCATGACCAGAATCATGAAGTTAAATATTTCCATGATTATTTATTAATTTTTTAAATTTTCATTCGATGTATTCAAGGAAATATATGTATTTACCTTCCTTAAGAAACAATTGAAGTACAATTCAGCAATCTTCATAACACATTCAAGTACTGAAAGAGAAGTTAATATGTTGGTTCTTCGATGAGTTTTTGTTGGCATTTGAATAACAGGAAAGATAGGTGTCATCTTTATCACCTTTACCTATTAAATAAATGAAAATGTCAGTTGTGTTGAAACCTTTTATTTATACTATGCAATTGGCAAATTGAGATCCTTGAAAATGAGGGCGCTATTGAATGCATGTGCACAAATTATTTCCGTCTTTAAAAATGCAATTCGTTAACAAATTTTAATACAATTTTCATGAGACAATGTACTGCTTTTATTGCCAAATAGAAATCTAATGATTCTGTGATGAAATGTGAAAAATTCTTAACGCATATAATTAGAAAGTTATGGAATAATGCTATGAAAATTCAGTTGGGATCATTTCTTCTGGAATACCTTCCATTCGAATATTTCGAAGAAAATTGTTTTTCTCGAATATGAATGTTAAGGTGTGCATGGGTATGTGTGAGAGTGCGTGAACGTATTTAAATTGTGTGTGTGTGTGTGTGTGTGTGTGTATGTATGTATGTGCGCACGCGCGTGTCCGTGTTTCATAGCTAGAAATTGAATACTTTACTTTATCTATAAACGAAAGAAATGAATTCACTTCTTTGATATTTTTCACAAGTTCTACTATTTTTACACAGCAGAATTCACGATCTCTATTGACAATTATCCGTCTGAACAAGAATTTCTTTACAATATTGTAGTTTGCATTCAACCAATAAACAGTTCAATGTACGGTAAATTTTACCGGGTCTAAACCGAAAATGGCGTTCAAAAAGCAAAACGAGATGTTAAGGGTAACACTTTTAATCTACTTCTCACACATATCTTCGTCACACCTTAGCGTTTTTCCCAATCAAGTGTTCCGCATCTTGTGGATTGTCTGCTTTATCTACGTTCCTAGAGGCAATAACTCTCACCCCACTGAGGTTGTATGCTTGCACGCGGTAATTTCATTTGCATCTTTTAGCACGTTAATTAAAAAATTACAGGATATGCCCGCACGCGCTCAACACAGACCAAGAGCGCCCTGGCAATGTGCGAGCAAATTTCTTAGTAAAAAGAATCTTCTCGGAGACAGATCGAGTCTGTACCTAACCCATCCGATTTTACTGTTTGACGTTTTCCGCAAGTAACGTCAAACAGGAAGATAAAGCATGCACGAAGCGCATGCTTTGCTTATCGTTGCTGTACTGTGTACTTACGTTGTTGCTGTAATGTTGTACTGTGTACATACTATGTTGCTGTAATACTGTACTTAGCAAAGCATGTTTGAAGAGAACATAATTTCTGGCAGAACAAATTGATGCCTCACATTATGCCCCACATTAATTTTATTTCCATAGTTCATGGCTGATATTGTAAAATGATTTCCCAATGTTTGTCGAATTGTGATTCGACGCCCACCGCAGCTGACTGCCTGTATTTGCAATATCTGTTTTTGCTTTGGTTATCGTCTCTTTTCTACCATCCTTCTATAAACTTCATTAACACCTCCCGACATTTTGCAAATCATTTGTCGACCCTGATGTCCTTGCTGCTATCGCGATTTTGCTGGTGCCGCTCACCTGCTGCGACTTACTTCGCTTTCCTCATACTCTTTGTAGTGTCGCCGCCTTCCTTGATGCTACCGCCATTGTATCGCATGACAGTTTCTCCCCACCTACAGGCTTCGTTGTGACCTCCCTCTGTCTTCGCTATCATCATCGCTATTTCTTCCATGTCACGGCAACCGACGCCACTGCCATCAAACAACCACCAGTACCTCTACTACCACAATTATCACTACCACCATCACCACATCACTTCAACACATTCACAGCAAACACCTGTTTCACCACCACCACCTCCTCCTCCTCCTCCTCTTTCTCACCACCACCACCTTCACCAACATCGCCATCACAACTTTTACCATTTACACCGCCACCAACACCAATACTCCCTTCCACCCTCACCGAAATACCCAACCACCGTGGTTGACGTTTGACCACCACCATGACAACCACAACCATCAAAACCAACGTTTTTGCCAACTATCAGCATCGTTAATGTCATTACTATTACAACTTTCATGACCGTTATCGTTGCCATTGCCGTCGCCATCACGTTCACCACCAGCATTTCCGTCCCTAATGCCATCTCCGCCCCCGTCTACGCCACTACCTCCGCCACCTCCGTCCTTGGCACTCACCCGCCGCCGAACGCTTTGAGAGTCCCTCGGCGGAACGGGCCTTCCGAGTAAATCAATCAGGAGGCTGAGAAACACCCGAGAACGTCGTCTTGGGCCCCCGAGGCTGTGAATATTTTCACGTCAGAAGCCTCCGATAAAGCGGGCTCCGCTCGTAACGGTAAATATTACTCGCAATTTGCTTCGACTGGACCCGCGCGGGAGGAAAACGTAAAAATGGGCCTTATCTTTCAGAGGCCCCCGCTTCGCGAACGGGGCAAAAGCGAAGTGAAAGCGCGTTCTAAAAGCGGAGAAGAGGCCGCCGACGCCAATGCGACCGCCACTGCTTCCAGAGCCCCACATACATTCCCCAGGTACTCGCGATCCATTTTCGCTACTCTCTCCTTTCGTAAAAATATGATACTGCCGAAAACAAACACTGGCAGGGACGTAAGTAAGCTGGAACAACTGGTTCACGCCACCGGGACCCCCGAAGCCAGGGGCCCCGAATAAGGTCTCTCGTCCGTCCATCAAAAAAGGTTTCTTGCTTGAAAAAACAAACAATATATTGGCGGGTCGATGGTTGATTAAGGGAGGATTCACACTGTATCCCCGACCGGTAAAGGTAGCTCAGAGCATCAACCGATGTCACTACAATGTCTCTGGCCGGAAGACCGTGGGTTCAAGTTCTGAGGGTGGCAGGATTTTCGACACTAGCTAAGAGTTAGGCCGAATTCAACCGCTGTCTGGAGGAGAATTCTAGCGGCCGGCTGTTCTGATCGATAGTTTTCGGAGTTTTTTCGATCCACTTCAGGCGAATGCAGGAGCAGTACTCTAACAAACGGGCCACGGACCGCGCACGATATTTCCTTCCTCTTCCTTGTCTTATCCTCACCTCTTACTTAAACTCACATGCACTACACCAGCACACTTGTTGGGAGACCAGTCGGGGGCTTAGAACGTGTCCGGGCTCTGGTTGTGCCACGCTGGTGGAAGATACTTGTTGAGAAAAATCCCCGCAAGACGACGTAGGTCGGCGCCGGATCTCGCCATCCAGCGGGGAAAGATCATCGCCACCTTCAGCAATAAAACATTCACTACACTTGCGGAATGTATGACCTTGGTAGATGACGCGCAGATGATCGGAATCACTATCGATCAATCACAGTCAGCGATGTCTGTGTGTGTACGCACTTACATCACAGTGTACGAACGAACATTTTCCAAACTCAGTTTCAAAATAGGGAACTTAAGTTCGAAATATCCATGAGAATGATATTTTTCTAGCTAAATGGTTAAATCTAATGTATATATTGCCTAACTACAAAAATTAGATAATTTCTAAGTTTCAAGGCAATAAAGGGGCCTCTTCTGCACCAAGGACTCCGAGAACTTAGCTTCAACACTGAATACTGGGCAACCAAAAACTGCTGCATACAACGTAAGTATTACATGAATGAATGGTATCAATGAATCATTGAAAATACACAATCCCAAAAATAACAGATTCCTCATTTCCATAACCAGCGTACAGCAAGATTTTTAATTCTGTGACTGTCATTAAACTATTATAATCATTAATAGCTAGGGCAGTGAGCTCCTTACCGAGTCATTGAAACCTAGGCCTGAGAGAATCATCAAAAGGGAGTGATTATGGAGACAAGATTTATTGCAACTTTTCTTCTTCACGACTGAACGTGGTCATTTGTTGCTTACATGACATTTGGCTCTCTTCACGAGCCGACACTACTCCACACCAATATTGGGAATTCCCAGCATCCACCGGGCTCCTGTAATAGAGGAGATCGGAAATATTTCAAAATACTCCTCATTCATAAAACTGAATAGCTTGTCCTACATGCCTTGTACGTATTTTAATATTGTGTTTCAATCATTACTGAAATCATCGTTTATATTAACACCATCTCGTACAGGCCAAAGTTTTCCGGCGATTCACACCTTTTTTTGTTCAATAACAATTTTCTGTCTAATTCTAGTCTCCTAACTATACTACTCTGTGCATAATTGTAACCTTCAGTAACAACAATACTAACAAAAATAATCAAGAATCTCTCAACATTAATTTTATCATGAAGATTGAGTCCAGAAAGATCTCAATGAAAAGTTTAAAAGCTATAATATTTTACAATTGCGTAATTGCAACATAACCAACTATAGTCTATAATTTGCTGTCAATCCACATATTTCTGTAAAAGCAGGAAGGTAGGCACACTTAATTTTAATCAAATAATTCAGTATTCGAATCCCAAAGAAGGCGACCTTTTTTCTTTAAATTTCTATCTTCAATTCAGCAAAGTGCGCTTATTCCGTGACTAGCACAGAGGGTATATTTTGGGATAAGAATGAAATGATTATGGACGAAGATGGGAGCCGAGTGGGACTTTGTGAAGTGAGTGCGTCAAAGGCACCTTCGTACGAGCAGGAGTGCCGAGAGAAAACCTGGAGCCTGAGGCAGTTGATCCAAGAGGCTCCCTTATTTCAAACAAAAAAAATCCTCTTCTCACAACTAATAAACAGAATTCATTTCTTCATTATCAGAAATAATATACAGAGTTAAATTTGCTTTAGAGCTAAATATATTTTTCATTTCTTTTGAATGAAAACAATTCGGAGCCCCAATTAAGTCGGGGCCCGGAGCCCCCCTTTCTGGACACCTCTGCATATGAGTTACGTGGATTACTTTTTGTAAGAATTCATGGAGACTATACTCTTGGAATCATTCTCAATATGCGAGGCGGCAGTCTGATTGATTCATGTCGCCCCCAGTGTTTTGTTTACTTTACGATACCCTGTTTTCTTTGTGGAACGCGAAAGGCGAAGTAACACTTTCCAATCAATAAACGGTAAAGGCAAATACTAGTTTCCATGCATACGTGCGAAAAAAATATGGTTTAAATTTGATGTTCATTACAACCGTTGAAAGTTTAATAATTCCCGTTCTGCAAGACGCAAATCCGAATCTCTCGTGCTTCTTAAGCTGGAGAGTTTTTCAAAAGACTGCTCAAGAATTAGTAGTATACAAATTGAAATATTATATTGTTTAATCATTAAAAATAATATGTTAAAGTATAATAGTTTTGTTATCCTTTGGAACAATCAGACACTACTAGCTTATGACTGAAAATACGTTATCCCATTTCACTGCTACATGCTGCATGTATACTTTTTTTCTTCCTGACTAAGGGGTGTTGAGCCATTTACACTCTCTGGTGTTTTATTTATTTTGAGACTTCTATTATCGAAGTGAATCGTTGCTTTGAGGAATATGTCAGGGATTGTACACGCACGGCATTGGAAAACCCAACACGTCGCATGCTTTGTCGCGCGAGATCAAGGGTGGTAAATTCGCGATATTCTTGTATCCAATGGCATTAAAACACGTAACGTTCGTTTCTTTTCTGTAACTTTACCCACCAACAACCAAAGTAAATTTGTTGCGCAAGACCATCGATAGAAATGAAAATGATATGCATTGCATGTAGTGTATGGTCACTAATCTCCAAGAGCGGTTCCAGAAAATATTTGTGAGAAAGGCCATTTATCTAGATTAGATTAAAGAAAACCCATGTTCTTAAATATTAAAATTTGATAACATCGATTTGATTATTAAATAATTATATTAATATTCATAAAAAATCTTTCACGATGTAGACTTGAAAAAGCCCGTCTCTTACGAATAAATATTTTTATACTTATGGAGAAAAAAATTGAAATGAAAATCGATGTCAACTTTGAAAACACATTTTCTAAAATATTTAGCATGTTTCTATTTCCAAAAGTATTTTTTAAATTCGTGAATAAGTATAATTTTCAAGCATTTTATAAAAAGCGTTGAAAATATATTTTAATTCTGTATTCTTTAAAGGGGGTATACTTTACAAATAAAAAATACTTCTAAGAAAAGGAAGATTATTTTATTTCTTTCACAATGACATTGAAAAATATTAATTCGCAAATCCTTCAAAATCACCCTCAACTCTTTTACCAACCACTTGCTACTACCATAGCGAAAACGTACAGAATGTTACACATTTTCCTATTCTTTTGTCAGATATTCGTGTGTAATTACCACCATCAAGACATTAACTTCCGCTATCATAGTCATTTCAAGCAAAGCAATGTCTTTTCTTCTCCCATGCCGACGATCGCTACATAAATATTTATCTACATGTAAAATTTCTATATGTGGTTAAAACTGCAAGAGAAACATAGCAGCTACAAAAATTGAGAAGAGTCTCATTCGATTTGACATTAAATCAATACCTCGGGAAAATAAAAATTTGAAGAAAGTTTACACTTTCATGGATGAAAACTCTAATATTACATGTTTCATCCTTTTTCGTTTTACTGCCGCTTGAAAACACTTTTCTCATTTTCTCTTTATTGAATACCTAAATACTCCGTGATACTGTCTAGGGTAATTAAGTGGTTGGAAGAATATTGTCTAACATGATAATGTGTAATCGATGTTTCCAGTAAGACAATTCTTAAATCTAAATTGCAGTTAATATCTTATAAAACACCATACAATTTCCCGTTAAAAGTGACATTACTGAATTGTGTATTTCAATGTTATATATCTCTGATATATTTGAACGAAAGCAGGTGAATTGCACAATAAAACTTCTCATTCTAATAGAACTCGCATATGTGATGTAAAAACGTATTACTGTGTAGCTTTGTGTGTGATACTAATACCACCTGTATCCAGTGTTATGACACGGTCTGATGTAATTTTACCATGAAAAAATCAATCTACGTAGCTCAAAAGACACCGGTTTCATAGCTGGGGTACGGATGTTAGGCTAACGCCTGCGCTGCAGCGTCGTCGGAGAAAAATAAAATATTTTTGGAAATATTTAATGGGGCATTCAAACGTTGAGCAGCGCTTGCTGGTGCAGGCGATAGGTTAAGCTTTACCTCATAGCGAAAAAATACTTTTAAATACACCCCCATCGCGAACAAACACGAGCAACCTCCTTCTCCCCTACATTCGCACATCTAACAATTTGTGACCTTCAGCACACCTTACACCTTCACGCATCTACAAATACCACACCTCAGCTTGCACCATCGAATCTCCTTTGACTTTTTCCCATTCCTACCTACACGGCGATTCGATCGCATCCTCCCAACTGTCTTCCTTCTTCTCTTCCTCCTCTCCGACCTTACATCATCACGACGGTATCTTCACTATTTTTATCTCCACCTCCCACCCCTTCTCGATTTCCTTCCCCCTCCATCCACCTCCACCTCCGGCATAGATTTGATCTTTTGCTTCCCACCTCTTCTTCCGCCGCGGGGAAGCAGCCAGGCGGGCGATAAATCGCGGTATGACGGCGGCGGCGGAGGCAGTGGCGTTCCAGCCCCCCCTCCCCCGGGCGACGGCCTGCGCTCTGCCGACCGGCCGGACGAGCCCCGTCGTACGTCGTCCAGACGACGTTTCGGCCCGCGATAGCCGTCTCCGGTGCCTCGGCGATCGTGGTGGCTTTTTTGGAAGGCAACGCTGTAATCCGAATACAGATGACGTAATGGTAGCCGGTTGGGGGGTGATTAAATTGCCATTACGAGATGTACCATGAGCGTGTGAAGAGTCGTGTTCGGACAAACGAGTCCAAATGAATCATCGCATATCTAGAGACGGACGGGGAAGAGGGGAGGAACTGGTCGCGATCGGAACCGCTCCTGCCGGAAGACACCCACCGCGCCGTTCGAAACAAGATCATAAACGTCGCACTTGGATGATGGACAGGGCTGAGAGAGAGAAAATCGGGGAATGTACGGTTATCACAAAGCGTATAAACCACGAACAGGTGTAGTGCGTCAAACAACCTAAAATATATTTGAGAATGTTGAAACAAATATGAGAAAAAATATTTCAAATATATCGTAAATGATATTTATTTATTCGTGTAATACACGCTTCAGGCCGAATTATTAATGATTACCTGAAGCGAATTGAAGAAAACTTTAGAATCCTGTCGACAAAAATGTATATAAACAATTGCGCAAAGTGCATGCAACCATGTTTTTACAAAACTTTTAAAGAAAGTTTAAAAATATTCATTTTTAAAGTCTTATCTACACAAAGGACTGTTGAAAAATTCTAATTAGTCGATTTGGCCAAAATGTAATTTCTACTTTTTTAAAGTAAAATTATTCAGAATTTACAAAACTAATACTTTATTTCTGAGCATTAAAAATCACACCAGTAATTTACGAGTATTTTCAATTAGATACTATAAATATTTTAACGATATCTTTGGAAGCTCTTTTTCATTAAAATTGTGTTCATTAAATAGGCTTGCAAGTAATTACGTAAAAATAATTCGTTTCGAATTTCGTGAAAACAGTCGCAAATAATAGAAAATAATGCAAGGATGTGAAACAGAACTGAAGATTTGTTTATAATGTGACTGAATTCAAGATTTGTTTATAATGTGACTGAATTCAACATAAGAAATAGTCTCACTTGAGACTCAAGAATTCTACGAAAATGAAAAAAAATTCTACAATTGTGAAAATTGGTCATAACCTCTCTCTCAACAACAAGAACTACCTTAGGTAGAGAATAATAATTAAAATGAAAATAGGGATGTTCACGAACAGCTCTAAAACATGCAAATCAGTGTAGTCCCTGTGAAAATGAGTTCTTCACAAAGTTGAAATGTTTCCGAAAAATGTCAAAATGCCCCTGTACATATTTACAGAGCCCACGTTCAGAACAACAAATATAATTCAAATACTCGTAGTTTCAAGAGCAGGCACAACCAGGGTTGATCTTACTTGATAGAAGTGGTTTTGTTGTTGTTGTTGTTGTTGTTATTATAATTATTATTACTATTCCTCTACATCACGACTAAAGTACACCACATACATTTCACAACGTAAAAATTGACAGAAAGCGGAAATGGTAGTTACGAGAATAACAGTTCTATTTCTTTACAAATGCAGTAAATTTGTAACACCAAATATTGTAGAGATAATTGCTATCACTGTTTTAAATGTGACGAAGAGTACAAGAAAAAACTGACCTTCGCTTTCGAGAACTATATTCACTACATGCACTGAAAGAAAGCGTACTAAGTATATCATATTCCCTCTCAAGAAACAGGCTCGAAAGACGACAGCTTCCCACTTATTTCCGAATACTTTTTAACAGCGCCGCCATAGGCAGTATATAACAAACCAGTTCCATAAATCCGACGAGACTCTTCGCAGAGGTCTCCGCCCAGCGCGCGCGCCCCGCCCTCCACCCTCCGTCCCCACCGCCTACGGACGCATCGCAGAGGGCCGGGAGGGGGAGGCAATTTTCAAAATATATTTCGAAGAGAACACACACGGACCGGGCAATAATTGTTAAGTACAGGCTAGCGGTCGGAGCTATCTTCCTGGCGATATCTTTTTCAGGGCGGTGGGGACCGCCGCGACTTCCGAGGGAGGCACTGAGGTGCTATCAGGCATCGAGGCCGGGCGGGGCGGGACGGGGCGGGGCGGGGCGCGGCAGACGCGGGCGCGCGTGTATCCGTGCAGTGTGACGCAGTGGGCTGCGGGCGTGATTTCGGGCGGCAAAAGACAATTAGGGTCAGGTTGCCAACTGCTCCCATTTCTTGGGGACAATCAGTGGATTTACATGCAATTCGAGAGCGAATTTGTAATGTTTCCTATATTTTATAATGTTGCAGAACCATTAGACAACTCTTAATAATAACAAATCATTTAATCCAGAAGTAATTGTTGTTGTTATTGTTATTATTATTATTATTATTATTATTATTATTACTATAACATGTTAAATGGAGTTTCCAGATTCGCAGAAGAAAAGTGTAGTAAACTTAAATTACGTGGGATCGAGTTCTGAACATTCTTTCTCGTCTGTCTACGACGGTTACCGGGAAAAGTCACGGCAACTTTTTTTTCGACTATTCCACTCGTGAAATTAAAACCAATAGTGTTTAACGATACATACAAAATGCACCAATCAGGGGGGTGTATCTCAAAACGTTTATCGCTTTTTCTATCCGATTTTTCTTACCGCTTCTCCCTAGTGGCCAACCATAAACTGTGTCTAATGTATCTTAGGAGGCGATATACATCGATCGCTACGTCGATGTCCAATTAACCGCGTATGTACTGTAACGTAAACCCTTTGATTTTGACATAGCTTTCAGTTATTTTCAATATTGGGAGCATTTTGAAACTCTGTTGGACGTAATTTCACTCGTGGAATAGTCCTATTAAATACCACTCGTGCTTTGGAAATTCTCAGATAAATCACCTCCTCGCTTCGCGAGTCGGGGATTTATCGATAATTTCCAAAGCACTCGTGGTATTACATATGATAACGTGGATGAAGCAAGAAGTTTCACGTTATTTATGTTGGCGTTTAATATATAAATTTCAAAAAACATCGAGACCTACATATGCTTGTAGAAAGGACCAAATAAGAAACATAATTCTTTTCTGACAAATATCTCAGTAACATGAATCATTCCGGGGTCAGCACTTGAGCTCTCCACATCTGCGAATTGGTGTTCAAATTTCAAATTTTCGAACCGAAATTTGTTGTGTACAAAGAAGGTTAGCAGATAGTTTGGCAGGGTTTTGCCCTTTACCGTGATTTCATTTTACCATTTCCCCCTCATCTACCTCATCGTTGTTATCATCATCGTAATCAACAAAAATCTCTCCAATTCAGGTATCATTTCAGATGGCCATTGAAGTTTATGTATTGGAATAAAACAGTTTTGTAATTTCATGTGTATTTACTACATACATGAGTGTTTCCAGAGCAAAAACAATTCTGACTGATTTATTAAAATGTTTTTACTACTTCCATATTTACTGCTTTTCCGCTATACTGTAGATCCACAAGAATTACTTACACACTGGGCTTCGTAGGATTTTCTTGGCAGAAGCACAAAATTATAACAATTTTCGGAACTTATCTACATATACCCATTTACTACTTTTTCAGAAAGGGTTCATTTAATAACTCATGCATTACATACCAAAATTATGTGAAACAAATTAGACCCTCTAGTCATGTCCAGGCAACAAAATATAATTAGTTAACATATAGTTAGTTTTAAGCTAATTTTATTTACAGCTTTTTTTTCCAAAACATTACTTTTGTCATTTCAGGTCAGTAGAGAAGAAGATAATAATATGAGCCCCACTTTGATTTCGACTTTAAAAAATTAATTAAATGTCTTTTTAAAAAAATGATAACTTAATCATCCAATAAGGAGGCTCATATTATACATTACATGGCTAATATTACCACCTTTACCTCCATATATTGGACAAACGTCTCTGAGTAGAAAATTAACTGTTTATTTTGTTTCTTACCGATATTAGATTTACTCAATTTTACGAACTTCTTTTGACTTTTCTCTTTTCTTTACCGTTGAGCTGAGTAAGATTCTTCAGATGGTAAAGAGCAAAAGAACATTGCCGTGTTACTTCTCTCAATATCTACAATTGACGCTCAGACTTTCGAGAGCACATTTATTATTAAGTGTTGGTGAATCATTCAATATACTTTCACATTGTTGCAGCGACTTCTTACACATGAAATTGTAAAAAAAATAGCAATAGAACGCGTTATTGTTTCTAAGATGACTACAAAGCATTTTGTTCGATGATTTTTTTTTAAACTGTGTATTTCACTCACCACTGAATTCTCAATCAGGAAATAATCCTAAGAGCTGAACTTATCCCACATTGCTAGCACTGCCGCTGTCTCCGCAGCGACTCTGACCAGGTTGTACTAGGGTTCGAATCTCGATGGTCGCGGAGTTTCGACTCTAGCCACAGTGCTATATTGAATTCGGCTGGTATTTGGAGGAAAATTCTAGCGGTTGCTTTGATACAAGGTTTTTCTGTGATTTCTCTGATCCATATCAAACAAATGTCGAATTAGTACCCAACCAAACGGGTCACGGACCGCGCTCAATCTTTCCTTCCTTCTCCTTGCCTTGTTGGATCTCTCCCAATCTTGGATGGATCTCTCTAAACATCTTGCAATCCGCGACGTGTATGTCGGCGCCGGATCTCACCTTCTATAATTGATTGATTTGTAATTCTGGGCGCGTCAACTGCTAAGGTCATTAGCTCCATAAGCGTAGGGCATGCTTTACCCCAGAAAATGGCGGTGATCTCCCGCTGAATGGCGAGATACGGCGGCGACCTACGTCGGCTTGCGAGGATTCTTCCCAACCAGGTATCTCCCTCCAGCGGGGAACCCTCCCAGCCGGGAGAAGCTCTAAGCAAATAGTAGTAGTGCAAGTAGTTGTAGTAGTGTAGTGCATGTGTGTCTGTAAGTAAGCGAAGATAGGCCAGGAAGAAGAAGGAAACATCGTGCGCGTTCCATGGCCCGTTTGTTAGGGTATTGGCCCGGCATTCGCCTGGTGTTGTTCAGAGAAACCATAGAAAACTACCGATCAGAGCAGGCGGCCGCTAGAATTCTCCTCCAGACGGCGGCTGAATTAGACCTAGCTCTCTAGCTAGTGTCGAAAATTCTGCCACCTTCGGAATTCAAATCCTAGAAGCTTCCGGTCAGAGGCACTGCAGTGACATCTGTTGACGGCCAGGGCCAACTTTGTCGGTATCTCATCATCCAGCGGAAGGAACATCTCATGGTATAAAAACATTCACTACATACGTGATATGACCACTAATTACCATTGATTTGACGTGGCCGAAAGCATCAATAAATTAATAAATAAACAACACAATCATTTATACACAAAACTAAGCAGCATATCCAGAGAAAGGGTCAACAAACTAATGAAAAAATTGTTTGCATCACTCTAACCTGCGTATTAGCTGGCTGTTGAGAAGAACTTCGTCGAGAATTGTCGTCCAAGCTTGAAAAAAATGGAAGGTACTTCAGAAACATGACACTCCCCATCAGTTTTGAGAATAATTCAAACCAAATATACTGAGTATTAATTACATGTCTCATTCAGTATGCTAATATAGTATTTTGTTTTTCAGGTTTTTCATATTTTGTTGTATTGTCTCGTGACAAAACCTAAAACTTAGTTTCAATTTTTTGAATTTTGTACCCAAACAAAAAATAGGCTTTATTTGAGTCTTCAATAACATTCATGATACAAGTTTAAGAAAAACATTGATCTGCTGAACAACAAATGCTACTACACGAGATCACTCAAAATAATTTTCAGAAATGTAGAACGCACGTTGCTCAAGAATATCAAATTAATGTTCTTTCATATAACACTGTATAAGACAGTTTTACATTAAATAAAATATAGATTAAGTGTAACATACTTTAAATATTTAAAAATCTGTTTTCCGAAATATTGCAATCTCATGACACAATATATGCGGATACACAAGTACAACAGATTTCACAAACCAAGAATGACAAATAAGTTGATGCTCCATGACAACACACGCAAACAGCAAATATTTAATGGTGCATAGCCTCTTCCTTGGAATCTTCCTATCGTATGACGTCAGCTGTGTCGTAAACAGTGACACCTTGATTAAGAGAATTCAGTCTATAAGCGCAATATAAGCGCTATTTATAATTGTCAATTGCCAATTGTCAATTGTCAATTTATAATTGCTAATCTATAAGCGCTATTTATAATTGTCACCATTCCCGTCACATTGTTGGAAGCTATACGCTCGGAGAGTTGGAGCAGCTGGGCGTAAACCAGAAGGCCCGGGTTCGAATCCCGGTCGGGCCGACCTATTCTTTCAACAAATTAAAATAATATGAGAATAGATGAAATAACATAATCAAATATTTGCATTTTTTAGTCAAAATTGAAAGTTTTTTTTTCACAAGTTCCTGAGAATCTAATGAAACCATGGATACCTCTCACATGGTCGGATGCTGCATTGTCTTCTTACGATATCTGCGCGCATTGGAAATTAATAATAGATAATTTTCGATTTTTCCAGTTTTTCTTGGTGTCTAACCATACCGTAGGCACCCCTCGCAAGGCCGGAGACTGCATAGTTTCCTTTCAATATCTTTACGCATTGGAAATTGGTAACATAAATGATCAAAGCACCACACAAGATAAGATGACAAGACTAGATGAAACAAACATAAAATACATTTTGCTAATAAACAAGACATTTGCAGAAGGATGACATTTTTTACTCAAAACCTTTTATATACATATATATTTCAATAGTATCATTTTATCAATATATCCTTATATCAATAAAGTGTATCGTATCATGAATAACGATACTAATATTCCCTGTGTTATACATTTGTAGAACATTACATATATCTTTCAATAGTATCATGACCACAATTACAACTCAATATCTAGGAAACTTCACGAATTAGTAGATACCTAGTTATCCGGGTCCCTGGGAAGACAAACTTCGTCCACTTCAGGATCATACCCAGCCCAGTGCGCTGACTGGCGCGGAGCGGGGCGATGCGGGGCGGGGCGGGGCGATGCGGGGCGGGGCGGGGTAGGGCGGGGCAATGCGGGGCGGGGTGGGGTGGGGCGGGGCGGAGCGGACGCGGAGCGTCGAGGTGGAGCGTGGGCGGGCGGCGCGAGCGACGCGACGTGGCGTGGGAGGCGCGGGCAGGCGCAGCTCTGCGCGAAGCGGGGCAGGGCGGGGCGGCGCGGCGCGAGGAGGGGCCGCCGGCAGGGCGGACGATATTTACGAGTTTATTACCGCATGGGCGGGTCCCGTGATTCAGCGGGGCGGGGGAGGGCGGCTCCCACACGACACTCGCTCGTCAGCACGCGCGATCGCGCACGCACGCTCGCCCGCCCGCCCGCCGGCACGCACGCTTGAGGGAAGGCGTGGCGGGGGGAGAGAGGTAGGGGAGGGAAGGTGTGGAGGGCACGCCCGCGCAACGATTGGAGCTGCAGCCGTCTCTTCCGCCCTGAGTGCGTGGGCGGCTGCGAGGGCGGCTGCGGAGTGTTGTTTACGTACGGGGCTCGCCGAGTCGTCTTTTGTTAAACGGGGCATTGTTTCAGTTGCGGTGCAGGCAAAAGTGGTCTCGATTGCCCGGGAGGGGTTCTCAGAGCTGAATCCCTGGAGCAACTTCTCAAATCAAATTTTTCGCTTATTTGTGGGGAGACCTGGAAAAAATCCTGATTTTTATAAAAAAAAATCTTGTATTTTAAATTTATATCAGGTTTCTTATTCACATAAGATTTATTTCATTTAAATAAGATTTTTTAAATTGTATTAGATGTTTTTTTAAACCAAAATCATTAAGTAATTTATTTATCCATAATTACTTTTAAAACAGAAAAAGTTTATTAAAATATAAGTTTTTAAATTTATAATTAAATTATTCTAATTTTAATTAAAAAAATAAAGATACTATAGATTTGAAGGGTCCGGTGCAATACCGCCCTAACTAACAAAATCTTTAAATTTGAGTTACTTATACTTTCGTGCTCTTGAAACAATTTCTTGCGTCCATATTACCGAATAAGCTTGTGGCACCATCCATTGGCATGATTTAGAAAAAGACAATTCTTTGTTCAAAGAAATTTTACCATTTTTTAGTGCAATACCGCCCTAAAAACACTTACTTGAAAAGAATTGAATTCATCGAAAAACTCAATACAATGTTAAACAGTTTTTGAAATATTAAATTCTACGGAATAGTTGTCCTGAAAAATATGGTATATAATAGTTGTTACTTGCACACATTCCCATTAACCCTTAAACGGTGAGTGGGAAGTATGCCTCACACTTAAACTGAGATTTTATCAAAATACACATAATGAAAAAGCTTAGTATTATTTACACTAGTAAGATTAACTACTATTTCATTAGTTTTAACAAAATTAATTCTGTTATTTAAATGAGTATTAATAAAATTCCATTTTTATTAATACTCATAATCTTTAAGATGTACTTTAAGTGGTGTAAGCAAACACTTTAATACAAATCTAGCATTATGGACACTATTGAAACTTTAAACGCGTTTTTCTCGAAACTAGCTAGGTGTGTTATGGAGGTATTGCGGTTAAATTACTTGTTATCTATACACAATTATATGGTGGATAAAAACTAATCATCTAAGTCTATTAGTACCCAACTCTACTACAAATTGTTTATTGTTCTTCGTTTCACAAGTTTGTTAATTTTATTGTGTATTATATTGTATTTTATTTTCTAAAAAATGTTGAAATTTGTGAAAACGTTTATATGAAATATAATATATTCTTTATAACAACTTTTAATTGATTTAATTCTTATTATCTGAGTATTTTTTATTTTAGAAATATTTAAAATTGAAATATATTTTCAATTATCACAAAATAATAAATATTGATTTAAATCATGATTTAAATTAATGGTTTAAATCACATAATTTAAATCATACCAGCCGTATTTGTGGGGAACTATAAAATGTAGGCGTCGTTTGCGTAGAACTCTTATACATATTTTAGTAGCAAATCCCTGATAGTTTACAAACTTTCCGCTGCTCCTCTGTGCAGTTGCATTTATTACCATCTGCAGCAATCAATACCAGAATTTATAACGTATTTACTTGTATTTGCTTTATGTACTCGTATAATGAAAATTCTTTTTCGTATCGGCATTTTCCAATTTCCCATTAGAATCGTAGGCCTCGTAATTGATGTTTGAGCTCTCCATTAGAAAGGACCCGCAGAAATTAAGAACCAAAGAGAAAGCTCAGGTTAGCGAAAACTTCGGAAATTTCAAAACCATGTGACTAGAGGTAAGAACGATGGTGTTACAACACATGTGCCTTTGTTCAAATTCAGGCAAATATGGAAGATTGGGAGAGTTTCTTTATCTGTAGAGTATATTTGCGGTTCATGCTGGCAAGAATCAGGTAAATACGATACCGTTTAATTATTTACTAAGTGATCTCTAAAATTACACTCATTGTTTTAAATGTACCGCAATAGCTTGGGAAAGCATTTGAGAATGAAACACCCAATTTGCCTAGAATACCAGGGTTCTTTGAAATCAATAATTTATTAATTGCTCTAATGTCTAGCGCAATTTCCGACTTGTGTGCGCGACACAATCCTGTCGGTATCGGCACTGAGTTCGTTCGTACAAAGTGCGGGTGAGGCGGAATAATAATAGTTACGCTACTTGACCACGTCGATCATACTAATTTAGCTAAGCATTATGAACGGGTTGGGAGGAAATGACTTTGAACAATGGCTGGCGAGATGATGGATGAAGAATAATTATGGAAATGGGGGCCCGTAATGGAATAAAATATGGTGGGAAACCAGGAAGGCTTTGTATGTCACAGCTATGCTTTGTCCACCAACTAGTTTTCAATGGAGATTTAGAGATTGAAAGCTGGTACCCAGACGTGGATGATAAGTTACGGTCTAGTTAAAACAGCAGAAGTTTCTCCGGCAAAGAACTCCGCAAGGAGCCAGGGCTAAGAGAGACGTAGTATAATGCATTAAACAAATTTTTAAATATTGTTATCCAGAATTTTTCAAATACAATTTCTAATTCTACTTATAATATTGTAATATTGGATCATGAATAAATTTAGTTTAAATACATAAATGAAATGAATTAAAAGTTAAGAGTTAAAAAAGTTAAAAGTTAAAGAAAATTAAAAACAATTAAAAGTTTAAAAAAGGTTAAAAGTGAAAAAATTTAAAAAGTTGAAAGTTTAAAAAAATTAAACATGTTGAACGTTAAAAATTAAAAGTTAAAAACTATTTTAAAAAAGTGATTCATGTAATTGGGACGCACCTTGGAAAATATATTCGGCAATTTGAAAAGAAGCAAGTTGTAAACCTTTTAAGATAATCGCTTGCGATTATCAGTGTTCTCGTAAGCATTGATTCTATGTTCACGTGGGCTAATGTTTGGAATTAGGCAAAGACTGAATCTTGTCAATAAAAATATACCCTTGTTATTCGTTCAGTCTTCCGTCCTTCCTCATCTTTGCGGACGCCTTTACTTTGCTGCCTCCTAGATAATCACAAGAGTTACTTTCCACCTAGTTCCCCACCATCATGCCCATGGAGTCACGTGAGCAAATGTCGGTCTAGTTTCTAGCACATTCTTTCGGGACCCGATGAAGCTCGCGAGCCCACTGGTTTAGAGCTAAGGGATCAAGGGTCGTACCAGAAAGTGCTGAACCTGGTTGCTAGAGTGCCCATTACCTCGCACACAACCTTAACAATTTAACTTTTTTCATCAGGAATGGATGCGAATTTGAGGGAACGATATGTTCAGAAGTGATATATGATGCACTGGATATGAACCCCGAGCAGAACAACTTACAACATCCATGCCTTTTGCGGGAGTCGAAGCCACGTCTTTGTTTTAAAGTGTACTTGTTGCACGCACATGCCTGAAGCTTCTGGGTCATCAAGCCGGCCATATCAATGCAAGAATGTATTATAGATTCAGCAGCATGTTAGAGGCACTCATATTAAAGACAGCCTTTGACCATTATGTGTAACTGCTTACGAGCTTCGTTTCCTTGAGACGCATTTCTAGGTGTTCTAGAGCAAGGAATTTAAGGTTTGTGGTAGGCGGTGTGTGTGCGTGTATTTGAAAGAAAGAGAGAAGAAAGCATGGAAGCATTACATTTGTTGGTTTCTAAATATTGTAGATCAAATATTATTGTTGTGATAACTGTCCCATAATTATTATGGGGTGATAGGATGATTCATTACGTAAGACAGAATGAGGCAATAACGTCATTTAATATTACTTGAGATAAAAAACTAATTTCGTTGCCATCTACATCCCCTCAATATTTGAGTGCTCTACTTTGAAGTGTCTAACGTTGCTTCTATGCATGAAGCGTACCAATCCTCTGGACCAAAGTTTTCTTCTCCTTAACTTCTGTTAAAAAGGAAATTTCAGAATTTTCATTTTCGCTTCGTGCTCTGATTCACGAAAACTAAGCATCGACGTGAACAGGATTTTTATCTAGCTGTTGCAGATCTTCGTTACATATTTTCCTCCACATTTATTTTGTGTTATTCCAAATATCCTCTTCCGTATGCCATTGCAAAAATAGATGTCTTTTGTCTGCATTCATGCATATGATTTGTTACGGTATAAATAACAACTCTCAAAAGGAAATCGAAATTCTTATTTTACATCACTTCAAAAATCAAACTGTTATCAGTTCCGAACGAACTCTTGACTTTGTAGTTTCCGACATCGTTCGATATTTTCAGACCAGTGAGAGAAGCAACATAATCTGTAATGATGAGTTGTCCTTTGAATAATTCCATACTACATTTTCTCCTTTTTTCCTTTATTATTTGTGTTGGTCACGAAGTTACTAATTTCATCATGTTTCTGTAACTCAATTAAGTTCAAGAATGAGACTGTCTCTCAAAATCTGAGCGCATCTTTTCAACATTTCCAAAACATAGTACCAGTTTATGACTTAAAATACGTTTTGTTATTTTCCAACACTGAGAGCGAAGTGTAGTAATATTTTACTATCATTGTCGCCACGCGGTAAAATGTCGCCATGAATGCGACTGACTGACTGTCTGTCTGTCTGTCTGTCTGTCTGCCTGTCTGTCTGTCTGCCTGTCTGCCTGTCTGCCTGTCTGCCTGTCTGCCTGTCTGCCTGTCTGCCTGTCTGCCTGTCTGCCTGTCTGTCTGCCTGTCTGTCTGTCTGCCTGTCTGTCTGCCTGTCTGTCTGCCTGTCTGTCTGCCTGTTTGCCTGTCTGCCTGTCTTTTCGCGCAACAGCCTCTGTTGAAGCCGGGGCCTGTCAGCATGAATACGACTACAAAATGAAAAATCAAAATTAAATGATAGAAATTGTATTGACTATCCACTTGTAGCGTTAGTTTGCGACCTCCAACAATGCTGTACGCTCTTTACATTCCTCATGTGCTGAGGTGTACTTGTTAAGGAAGTCGGTTCAATGTTCTATTTATTCCCCTTTCCACTTGTAGTCCAGACGCAGCGTAATAGCATCGTGTCATGAAAGTAGCCTGAGGGTCACAATGAATACTCAGGAAAGACTGCTTTAAGCAGGCAGACTAGTCTAAGGTAACCATCTCAGAAATGCCAGAACATACAGACGTTCTGTGTTGAAATTACATAATTATATGTTTAATTTGCAAACATAGCACAAAATGTGTAGGCCCGTACAGTAGATCATGAATTTTGAAGACCTCCTTACTTATCTGTAATCACTCATCACTGCCCTGTCTGCCAACACGCACTTTGTGCTCGGCGCTCTAATGACCAAACACGTTAAGGTAACACGAAGAATGATCACACACTAACAGACATGCGCTTTCTGAGCACCTTGTGGAACTTAGATAAATGGAAAGAGCACGATTATGAAAAAAAAAATCTCCAACGCGGGGAGAGTGATATCTTTTTCCGCTTGGGACTTTCCGCGCGATGTAGCGTGGTGAAGGGAATGCGGGTGGGACGAGAAGAATGGAATCGAAACAGTAATGGAGTATGAAAGACAAAATATTAGCAAAGAAAAAGTGGCGGGTGGAAGTCCACGAATCGGAGCTGACCGCGCGGTCAAGCACGCAATTGTGGAATATAAAAGGGCGCGAGAACGGAGCGGCAACGAAATAGAGGCCGGGGAAGATTGGAGGGCGTCCATCACGCCACTATTGAAGGCGCATCCAAAAGTTTTTTTTTTCTTTCTCTCAATATTTTTTTCTTTTTGGCGAAATGTTCATTTCGTTGTGATTTACGTGACTGTTTGTCGCAAATTGATTATAGTAAAATAATAGAACGGAAATTATAATTTTTCAATATGAATAGAAAAAAACAGCGGTATTAATTATATAAGTGAACATGTGGCCACGTGGTGCAGTCAAATGCTATTACTAATTGCCGGGATAAATACATTTAGACCAAGCTTTTCTAAGAGGCAATTATCCTCTCTATCAGGAATCTCGTTCACTCCATTAAGTTTCGTGTTGGCGCCGGCAGAGCATCATTGTCTCGTAAACTGTTTGGCCTATAGTTACACACCCAGGTAAATAATCGTACTATTCAAGGGTAAATATTTTCTACGCGCATGCCTTCGCTATAAATGGAATCTATTTTTGCATCTCACAGAAAAAATAAAGATAACTTTTTATGGATATGTTTCACATAAATGTAATCAGTGAAATATGCAGGTAAATTTGAATGAGGCTTTCGTTAATAGAAGGGAATTAGGATGATAGGACGTAAATTGAATTGTTTAAAACAGGCCTGCACAGCATTTTGCACTTTCACTGACATCAGGAGCTGCGCGCGAGCAGCTCGGGTGCAAATGCGAAAATCGATGAAGGTTGGGGATGAGACTCACTCTAGGAGTAGGGACCACCAATTAAAAGCGCAATTTGAACCACAGCGCGGAAATTTAAAGAGCAATCGGTGAGAACAACGGTCACATACACTTCAAGTAATATTGCCTTTGTATTATATTGTAAATGTTTGTTGGCGATATATGACAGTGCGAAGTATGAAACTACAACGAATTATACATATTATATTTGGACACCAAGTAATATTATTGCTTCTAGGATTGATAATGTAATTCGCTTTGCTAGAATGTAATCACAAATCTAGTGTTTGACTAAACACAAAATTATGATACTGAATTGTATATGTTTGATGATGATATCAATAAATATTTTTCATTAACTATGTTTAATTAAATAAGAGTTTCTATTAAAGCAAAACTTTATTCTTGAAAAAAAAATCATGATTATTTTCTAGCCTAACTTCTGGCAAGAGTCGTTTACGACATCGTATAAAAATATTAAGCTCTTTGCATTCTATTTAACAATACCCATGATAATCTCATGATTGTTCATAACATATCGTCACGAAGGTTTGCTAGTTGCTCTCTTTTATTCAGTTTCATAATGGAGGAAAATGGTCACCAATGTATGGGCTATTAAACATTGCCCTTCTTGGAATTGCCACATATTCTATTTTTATGTCAATCTTCATTGAAGAGATTGATCTCATATTTTTTTCATTTTGTTATTATTTGGAGATTATAATATTCCTGGTGAAAAATCAAGTATTAAATTGTAATTTTTTGTTAGAATTAAATAATAAAATTTTTAAAAAAGCCACTGCTTTGAAATATTGCTTAAGAGTTACAATGAGCATGCTATTTTTTTTTTAATTTAAAAAGGAAAATACATACAGCGGTGGATGCAAAAGTGGATATACAGCAGTGCACTGAACGTAAACAGTGAATTATTGCCCGTGTAACTTGAAATACAAGACATTGTCCATTTAAACAAGTAGGAATATACGTTTGTAACATGGATCATTGTATTAGACGCCCAGCCATTCAATTTACGCGCCGAGTCGTGCCACGTCAGACTTCTCCCCTCCCTCAAAGCTTCCTACTCCCCACTACTTGCACTTTCGGCATTGTCGCGCGCAGGCGATCGGCTCGCAAGTGCAGATTGTCCGCGGGAGCAGGCGTTGTCTAAAACAAAATTTTCTTTCACTGACAAGAGGTTTAAAAATTTGTCATTAAAAGAATTCGTATCATTATCGCGTGGAAGAATAGCTCAGAATGCAATTATCAAACTAGACGTGCTGAAACAGCAGATACTTTCCCTCCCATATTTTCACGCAAGATTACACGAAAATACTCAAATTTTCGTAAAATTCTACATGATCTTATTTCAAAATCTATCTAAGGACCAGATTTTATTGAGGAAAAGACTCTATATCTTCAATATTTTAGTTTTAGGAAGACCGAAAAAATTTTGAACTTTCGCAATTTTCGAAAAATCAGGGTTTTTTACGTACCTGAGACCTGCACCATTCTCCTAAACGTCCTTTGCACTATCCAACAACAACAAAAAATAGTCAAAAACGATTGAGCCATTTTTTTTTGAAAATTTGGAAAGTATCCCAGGGGCTTCATGTAAAGTACTCGCAAAATTAAAATATCGGTTTCAAATTCAAGGGGCAGCGACAGCAGTTAGATCGATTGGGGAATATAAATTTTGGAGAAAATCGGCAGAACGGTTTAGCCGCTAACGTTCTTCACAGAGGAACAGACGGACGAACGGACAGACAGATGTTTTGCCGTCATTCGATTTTTCTGTATCAAGGACCCACAAAACATCACGTCTGGCTGCACCACGTATTAGAGAATATTTTCTAAATATGTCAATTGGATTTATCCAATTTTTAGTTACAATGGTTCTGTAATAAGAGTTTAATTTGAAGATTTTTGACTTGCTGATTCCGGCAAACTTACTCATTAACTTCGATTACAAGCTATTTAATTGAACATAATGGGAGTGAAAGATTATCTCTAAATTACGACCTGTTGCTTTAGTAACTGTTGAGCGTGGGGTCTAATGACGTAGCACATGATCCTTATCATCTCTAAAATGTAAAGATATGATATAATTCCACAGAATGAATGTTTTAATGCAGAATTTGGAAATATTAAATATAGTGGTGTATTCTAATGAATAAAATGTACGTCGATCAGGCAAACAAGATTTTCTCCTAGCTTCCACAGTAGATACCCACAAATCATAACCTATTCATTAGTTTCATACGAACATTTACATTATTTGTTTCACGGTCTTCCAGGAACGGTTCTAGTTCGTTTAATTTGTGAAGAATGTTCCTAAACGAAAATCACATTTCTCAAAGAAAATGCTGAGTACCACGCTTGGCAGAATCAGTAACAGATCACACTTGCGCTTACAACAGGCACGTCCAAATGGCCTGCACGAGCTACTTGCCCGCATGGGGAGCCCCGCGTTCCTAGGGGCACAGGCAACTTCCACAGCCTCCGCACTCACTTCCCCTTAAATACAGAAAAGGGTGTACATGCGCTAGCTGAAGTGGCGCGAGCCGGTGAGTAGTGGCTTCACACGAAAATAATATTTTCGTATGAAGCCAAATTTTTTTCCTATCAAATAACCGAGGATTGTACTTAATAATAATAATAATAACAATAATAATAATATTATTATTATTTCATGTTTATTTTCTTACTAAATTATTCCTTATGTAAACATCTTTGATAAGTGAAAGGAATGTATTTGAATGGTGAATTATTTTCTTTTTTGTATTATGTTGTGTTATTAAATCATTCAGTTATTTATTGTATTTAGCAATGATGTGAAATAAATTATCAAGCCTCTATAAGTTAACAATTCTGGCTTACGGACGGACAGTTTTCTTACAGACAAGAATATTGGTTTGTTAAACCTTCTAACCTGAACGTAGAAAGTTAAATGCTTTTATACCACTTGTAAGTGAACAGGATTACCAAATCAAGATTCGATTCATTTTTTAAAATTTTACTCTCAATTGAGAAATTGAAATCGGGCTGATGTATTATTTCATTTTAATGGATCATTTCTTTGCCTTAAAGAGAAAATGGGAATGAATCTAGCTAAAGAGACAACTGTCAAGTGTGAAGTCATGGGCCAGGTATCCAATGACGTACCGCCACTCCAAAGGAATTTGTACAATCCTTACTTTTAAATCCGACGCCAATTTCTCTAGGCGCAGTGCCCGCGAGCTTTAGTTGCCCGCGACCTTTTACATCCCTGGCTTACAGTCTACAAATAAAATATTTTATTGTATCTTGTATGAAACGTACTGACGAATCACGAGTTCCTGTGTCTTCAAAATGAGTAACTTTATTTTACGTCGTTTTTTCCCGGATACATTTACTAGGCTAACATATGGTATTTCTTTTATTCGTGAATGTTTGACTGTCGAACTTTTAGAGTCAATAAACGTAACAAAGTCAAGATGTGACAACCAATACACTTATGAGGTTGGATGGCACAGGTCTTGAGGTAGATGGGCATAAGCATAGGTTAAGTTGGCGCATAACTTCCGAAAGAATGTTGAGTAATAAATGAATGTCAACATCAATCATTTTTCAGTGTTTCATTTACACAAATAAATGCAAACAAGGTACTCACAATTTGCTCATGCAGAAGAGTCTCGTATTGGTTATTTAATAATCGGTGATTCACATTTTTTAATCAACAACGCGTTTTGACTATTTTGAAACATTGAATAGGTAATCTCATTTAATTGTTTCAATTTCACACTAAAGATAACTTAAAATTTCGATTGATAATCAAGGCAAAGTTGCAGTTTTAAGCTACAAAGAAAGAAAATATTTAATAAATAAATTAATGATAACACTTTAGAAAACTAAACATCACTGTCTTATAACAAGACGTTAGTGATCTTTCATGCCCGCTAAGTACAAGTCGTCCTTATCGTAAGAGGTACGTCAGGAGGTACGTCGATCTCATGTGAAATTTGTTCGAACGAAACCAGTTTGATTGCTTCACAAGGGCTAGTCCAACCCCTGTGAAGTGTCCTAAACCCTACCTCAATCCCAATGCCTTCCCAATTCTGGCCGCTGGGTAGTAAAGCAGGGGCGCGCAAGAGAGAGGCGCGTGCACGGAGATGCTACCTGGCGGTACTCTGGACAACGACACCTCGGCCATTCAGGTCGGCGACACGAAGTTTAATTTCATTCATTTAATATTGAAAATGAAGGCAGTAAGGTAACATCCCAAGTAGTGGCCATTGGGTCTGTAATGGTCACTTCCAGCACAAAATTTGAAAAATAAACTTTGAAGGTTTCCCGCTGGTTGCAAATTTGTAGAACGTGTGCTTATGTCCTCTCATAATGAAGATAAGAATGAAGATTAAGTATTCTTTTCATTTTTATTTCTTTTTACTATCCCGTATACGTACGTATATACGTAGTATAGGGAAAGTTATGTAATGTTGCGCGGCAAAACGGCGGATTTTCAGCAGAAAAAAATTATTGCCGGACCGTGATAACGAAAAAGTGAATAAATTCACTTGCTAAATTAATAAAGAAAATCCTTTAATACTTGATGTAGCCAGAATCCCTGATTTGTGCGTCCTTCATATCGAAAAAACCAATTGAAAGCAGAACGTCTGTCCGTCCGTCTGTCAGTCTGTGACTAACACTAGCGCCTAAATCATACGTACGATTTTTTCCAACATGAGTATTGCCCCGTCGATCTGATTCCACTTGAGGCGCCGCGCTTTTGAAAAACTTTCTTCAAAATTTGGGGGTACTTTACATGAAGCCCCTCGGACAATTTCAAATTTTTCTCAAAAACGGCAACAAATTGTTTCTTTAAATTTCGTGTACGAATAGAGTAAAATACACTTATTAAGGTGGCATAGGTCCTAATTTCACGGTTAACGCTGAATATTCTAAAATTGCAAAAGTTTGAATTTTCTTCGGCCTCTTCCTTTAACTACAAAATTAAAGGTATAGAGATTTTTCCTTCAAATAAAATTTGTTCTCCATAGTGAGTTCTTTCATTAAGGTCATGTACATTTTTTGAAAATGTTAGTAGTTCTCGGGCAATATTGTGTGCAATATGTGCAATTTAAACAAATTACATATACAAGATTTCTTCAAAAACGGCTCCAAATTTTTTCTTTGAACTTTTGGTAAGGATATTGTCTAATGTACTCTACGAGATGACATAAACGCCATATTGCTTTATTCTTTTGTTTTTTCAAAAATTACAAAAAATATTTTAATATTTACATTAGCGGCGATTTGTTCACATTATTATATTTGTGAGTACATGTGCTTTAAATAATGTCAAGTAAAGTTCTAAAATTCAACCGTTTTTTGTGAAAAACTAGCTCAAAATTTTGCATTTTCAGAAATGTTCAAACGCCATTTTCTCAAAAATGGTTCCAAATTTCTTCTTCAAACTTTTCGAACGGATAGTGCAACTGCACTCTTTAATATGCCGTAAAGTTAATTTTGTTTTGTTTTTCATTACACAAATGTAATGTTTTGAAAGATCTCTCACGTCGTTAATATGCACATTTCCAGCAATTTGTAAACACAATTGTATTTGTGAGTGTATGTGTTTAATATAACTTCAAATTAAGTTTTTCGAAAACTCAAAATTTTTCTGTGAAAAAGAGCTTCAAATTTTTCATTTTTAATTAGCGCTTAAACGCTATTTTCTTCAAAGCGGTTCCAAATTTTTCAAAAAATAGTCATTTGGGACGAGGTTTTACTGTTCTTTAATATTCTGAAATTAATATTTCCGTTCTACCATTAGAAAACCGAAAAATCTCAAAAAAATATACTTTGGGTGGCGATAGATGGCAGCAGAAATTGAAAACAAACTATGCAGCATCCGGCCACGTGAGAGGTGTCGAGGGTTTCCTTTAATACACAGGAACAGGAGAAAAATACAGAAATATTAATTTCCAATGCACCCGGGAATTAAAAAGAAACTCGCAACCTAAGAAGTCAGAAGTGTCAAGATTTCGTTTTATTTGCAGGAATTCGGATAAATCTAAAACAAAGAAACCGTTTCAACTTTGCCTTAAAATGCAAACATTTCATAGTGTCAATCCACCTACCCTCAGACTGCGCAATCTGGCTGAATACTCACAATTGGGGGCGTCATTGCTAACGACACAGCTGACGACATGATACAGCAAGGCTCCAACGACGACATCGTCCGCCAAACAAATATTAACCATTTACGTGTTCCCTTATGCAACACCAACTTTATTACTATTTTTGATATGTAAAGAATTGTATTGTGTAAAGTAAGCTACACTATGTTATTGTTTTGTTCCGTAAAATATTTAATTTGTTGCAGTGTTATGCAAGAGTATTTTATTTGATGTTCTTGAGCATTACATTTGCTACTTTTTGAAAAATAATTTTGTGTGGCTTTGTTTAAGTGTATTTCTAATGCTGCGGGCTACTAGTAATATTTTGAGAGAAATGAAATTTTAGGATGTAAACGTAATAAGAAATTAAAATTATAATAGAGTAAAAAATAAATTAATATACATTTATAAAATATTTATGTTTGCTTATTTGCTTGATAAGGGAAGTACACAGGAGCTAATGCTTATATCAATCAAGTAAATGGGATAGAGGTGTTGAAGAAATTGTATGAGAGCACTTTTGAATTCGCCCTTTGTTAGACTGTTTTGGCCACTACACATTCCACATGGAAAAGCCCGGAATTCAGGCCGTTCTGTAGAAGAAGGTTGATTGATTGATTGGATTCCGGGCAAGTCAACTGCTACGGTAATTAGTTCCGTAATTGTAGTGATTTTTTTCTCGGGAGGTAGCGGTGGTCTTTCCCTACTGTATGGCAAGAACCTAACGTCGGCAAACAGGATTTTCCCCAACCAGGTCTCTAGCCAGCGGGGCACTGCCCCAGCCGGGACAAGCTCTAACCTCCCGCCGGTCTCCAGGCATGTGTGGGTAGTATAGTACAAGTTGGTGTAAACGAGGGTATGTACAGGATGAAGATAGGACAGGGAAGAGAAAGGAAATATCGTGGGCGGTCCGTGGCCCATTTGTTAAGGTACTGCTCCGACATTCGCCTGGTGTTGATCGAAGAAACCACGGAAAACTACCGATCAGAGCAGTCGGCCGCTAGAATTCTCTTCTCAGACAGCAACCGAATTTGACCTAGCTGTCAAGTTAGTGTCGAAAATCGTGCCACCTTCGGAACTCGAACTTAGGGCCTCCCCGTCACACCCACTGTAGCGGTGGAAGAACAGTGGGCGGGCGAATCCACCCCACGGGTCGCTCTTCAGAAGCGGTTGGCTCGCGAGCAGCTGGCATTTCCACAACAGCGTACAAAACGGTGTGCGTGCCGGCTGCCCGGTCGGGCCTCCGCCTCCCCGCCGCCACTGCCGCCGCCAGATGAAGACGAATGGTCGCAGGTGCTCGCCGACGGACCCGGGTTTGATCTCGCTGGGCGGCGGGCGAGGGCGGCAGGGCGGGGCGGGTGGGGCGGAGGAGAGCTGGAGAAAGGCGGGGGAGGGTGGGGCGGGGGCGGGAGGCGGCGTGCCGGAGCCGTGTGAACACGACGCAGGCGCGTCGTCGCCACGCGGGCAAAAAGCGTGCGTGGCCGCGGAGTGCCGGCGCGGCGCGCGGCTCCGAACAGAGGCCGGCCCCGGCCGCGCAGCGTCGCCGCTGGATCTGGACGCTCCCTCGCATTCACCGAGGAAATTCATTTCATCATTCGAAGCACTGGCAATGCCAACCTCATCCCCCACCTGATTTTCCCCGTTATATCCATATAAAAACCCATCATTTTTTAAATGGATTTTTTCTCGCATGTTTGACCATTTATTTTCAAAATTAGGCACACAGCCGAAAATAATATTACAGCCTGTGTAATAATGGACACTAAATGGTTAATTACTTTATACATTAACGCACTTTAAACAATCCATCATAAATATTCTTTTACATTTTACGCAATATATTGGATTAAACAGTAATATAACTAGTGGTGCTATAACCATGAACTTTCTTGTATTATTTGTAACGGCTGCGCGATACGATACTACCACATGAATCTGCAAAATTGTTTTCCTTCAGGCCAAACATCGAACTCAGGTCCATGAACTCAACTCGTCATGCCCTTTACTGCTGTACCACGTAGTTGCTTTTGTGCACACTTAAAATGCTAATGGTCTTCTCCATTATTTCTAACTTACGCAATTTTCGAAACTTCAGATAGTTCAACGAAAAACAGACCTGCGCCATTTATTAAGCGTTCTCTGCTCTATCGGTGAAAAATGAAAGAAAAAATTAGAACCGTTTTTGGGAACTTTTTTTTAATTGCATTAATTTCAAGCAGAAACTACGTGAAAATACTTGTTTACAAAAAACGAACATGATCTTTTTGAAAGATCTAATTTTTAGAACAAATTGCACTTAATTCAAAAATCTATATCAGGGGTCCTCAAACTTTTTAAACGGGGGGCCAGTTCACTGTCCCTCAGGCTGTCGGAGGGTCGGATTATGTAGTGCGATTTTTCTAAATCTGCTTCTCAAGCCCCATTGGCCGATCAAACGGCATTTCGCGTCTTTCTCGGTCCTGTCGCTAGATGTCGCATGGTCGCAAGCACTGCTTGATACGGTCGCGATTATGCGATATCTAGCGGCATGACTGAGAAAGACTCGAGGTACCATGACATATTCCATCGTGAAGACAGGCCTTGAGAGGCAGACTTAGAAAATCGCACTATAGTAAAACAAAAACTATCAACAAATTCTTATACACACTGCATATATCTTATTTTGAAGTAAAGAATCAAAACGGGAACAAATACAATATTTAAAAAATAATTAATAAAAAACACCGATGTTTCTGGCAGAGAATATCGTTGTTTTAAAACCATCGTTTTTTTTGCCATCCCTAGACACCCTAACACATAAAAAAAATGTGCGGATTTTAAGAAAAAAAATCTTTAAACCATAAAAACCCGGTGGGCCGTATAAATGTCCTTGGTGGGCCGCATATGGCCCGCGGGCCGTAGTTTGAGGACCCCTGACCTGTATCGTCAATATTGTACTTTTGCAAAGTTTTTTTTGTTGCTATTTTCGAAAATGGGAATAGCAACCGTCCTTTGATACATACGAGGGCAAAATTGAAAAAAACAATGTGGAGCTGTTTTTAAGAAAAAAAAGTTTAAAAACTAAAAATTGCCTATTTTTCACGCAAAATTAGGCAAAAACTACTCATTTTTCGAACAATTGTTCTTGATATTATTTCAACAACTGTTTTTTGAAAAACAGATTTCATTCAGAAAAAAATTATATTTTCAATATTTAAATTGTAGGGAGAACTCCCAAAAATTGAACTTTTGCAATTTTCCTAACTTCAGGGATTTCAATGAAAATTATACCTGCGTCATTCTTTTGAGTACCATTTACACTATCAGAGCAAAGCTGAATAAAAAATATCCGTTTCAAGTTCGCGGGGCCTCGATTTCTTTTAGAGCGATTGGAGAATATCGATTTTGGAGAAAATAGTCTGAATGGTTTAGGCTTAATCCATAGACGGACGGACGGACAGGCGGTCAGATAGACGGAGAGACAGACAGGCGGACAAACGGAAAGGCGTACAGGCGTACAGGCGGACAGGCGGATAGGCGGACAGGCGGAGACACAGAACTGACTGATGGACGGACCAACGGACAGACGGACGGGCGTGCAGTTAAATGGTCAGATGGCCAGATGCACCGACGGACAGATCTATTGCGTCAACCGATTTTTCGGTATCAAGAACCCACAATTTTTGTTCTCGTAATAGTATAGCTGAAACACGACTGAAATACTCGTAATATTATAGATGAGTAAAGCCTCGACCTTTATGGAAATTTTCGTTTGAAAACTTGGAGCCGTTTTAGAGAAAATGTCATTTGAGCGTTTCTGAAAATGCACAATTTGAATCACATTTTCACCCAAAACTTTTGAGTTTTCGAGAAACTTGATAAGAAATTATTTTTATACAATTGTACTCACAGAAGCAACAATGTATACAAATTGATGATAATGTAAATATTAACGGCGTGAAAAATATTACAAAAAATTACATTTCTGTACTTTTTGAATAAAACAACAAAAGAATACATTGAAGAGGGATATACGTCATGTACGATAAAAGATAAGGCCGGGGGTCCGATAGAGGATTTTGTATAGTTGACGTGTATCAATCACGCCACAGTTGAATATTTGTCTTTTTGTTCATTATGTAATTTAACGACACTTAACTTTAATCCCCCATGTGGTCTAGAGGCTAGGATACCTGGCTTTCACCCAAAAGGTCGGGTTCGATTCCCGGCAAGGGAATAAATTTTACTAGCCCAAACAGATGATTGCGGAGGCAATGGTTCTCTGCTAAAGTTGTGGGTCCACATCCAGCTTATTTGTCTTCTTCACATAAGCGCACTTATGAACTTACTTTAGCATATGCGAAAATAAATGGAGCAGGAGATTTCATCAACCACGACTTCGCACTGGTGTCGACATCGAATCTTACCATATATAAACCACACAACATAAAAATCATTCCTTCGCATATTAACAAACGCCAAATCCTCTCATCTCAGTAGGATATCTAAATTCAAAGCATTCTGCACAGCGATGTCGCTCCATCAATCCAGCTGGGGAATACTAAAATCGAATGAACAAGTCATGCTACAACACGTATGAAATTATTTGTAACTTTCAAAATTTTTCAAAATATTTTGAAAATTAATCGAAAATCAGGCCTTGAGCCCAAGTTTTAAAGTCTGCTCAATCTGAGAGAAAAATATAAAAGAGAAAATGTTGGAGTCACTTTTGAGAATTTTTTTGTTTTGTTTCCTTAAAAAATCAACTTCAAAAAATATTCCTACTTACAAAAAACAGTTTGACCTTGAAAGGTCTAATAGTTTAGAAATGATTCCTTTTAAGAAAAATATCATCAATATTGTAGTTTCGCTATATTATTGTTGTACAATTTTCGAAAATACAGAATTCATCGGAAATGGGTCCTGGGCCATTTTTTGAGCGTACATTCGAGAAAAAGAAAACATTTGGAGTCGTTTTTGAGAATTTTTTTAATTTCCCGAATATATTTCACGCAAAATTACTCGAAAACTATTCATATTTTCGAAAAATTGTACACGACTTTATTTAAAGATCTGTTTTTAAAGAGGTAGCCCGGAGGTATGGGTTGCTATTTAGTTAGCAAACTAATCAAATCTGGAGTTCGTTTAGTGATGCAAATAATTATTTCTAATTCGAAAGTGAAAATTTCTAGTTTTCAAATGTTGCTAATCGCGCGTTGTTGGTATTTTTAACCAAGCTTTTCACTATGAACGGTAAACGGGTGGGGAAGAGATTTTGAAGCTCAAGAAAACGTGCGCAGATTATACTTCCCACCAATCCGTCACATACGGTTGTTATTGTTTAAAAAAAAGCAAAAATCAAACAACAGATTTCATTTTAAAATTTTCTTTAATATTGTAGTTGTAGGAACGCCCCAAAAAATTTTATACTTTTGCAGTTTTCGACAATTAGAAAAGTTTAACGAAATTGAGACCTGGGCAATTTTTATAAACATGCTTTGTTCTTTTCGAGAAAAAGGGAAAAAATAAAAAATAAAATTGGCAATATTTAACGTAAAATTGCCCAATATCTAGTAATTTTTCCCCAAAATTGTAAAGAATTTATTTGAAGATGTCATTGAAGAACAGATGCCAAAAAGGAAAAATCTCTAGGTTCAATATTGTAGTTGTAGGAAGACACCGAAAAGATGGAACTTTGGAACTTTCGAAAATCCGGAGTTCAATGAAAATGAGACCTGGGCAATTTTTTAAGAGTTACTTTGCTCTATACGAGGAAAAAAATAATCAAAAACTTTGGGGCCAGTTTTTAGGGTTTTGAAAACGTTGTTGGGGCTTCATGTGTAACACATCGAAAAATCAAAATATCCATATTAAATACATATCCGTATTAGAGTAATTCGAGTTCGGTCAGATTGATTGAAGAATATTAGTTTTAGAGAAAATATTGTGAACGGCTAGGTGCCATTGTTGGCTACAGACGGACAAACATACTGACAGTCTTTTTTCCATCAGTATCAAGCACCCACAAAACATAGATTCTAGCTACACAACGTATTAGAGGAAGTTCATTTACATGACATAGAAAAAAGATTTATCGACTGTTTCAAAATCAGGGCCCGGCAATTTCTCTGGATTTTTCTGTCAAAAAATCGCCGTTTTTTACAGCAGCATTTAAATACTTTCTCTATACTACGTAAATAGCGTGCGAGAAAGTAAATATTTGGACTCTTTTGTGTTCACCACCATCGCTCCAATCCCCTCGGCCGTTCCGTGCTCTCCTGTCCCCGCCTTTCCGCGCTGCCCGCCCGGTGGCGGTGGCCGTTCGCGCCGGTGCCTTATACGGAGGAGTGTCGCCCAGCGCCGCCCGGCGAGCTCCGAATTCCAAGTTGGTCCACCAGCTCCGCTGTTTTGCAGCGAAGCACTGCGGGCCCGGTCCCGGCACCGGGCTAGGCCTGCCCCCGGGACCTTCCGTTTGGCCGCGGCCCGGGACACACGGTGCAGTGATCGAGTTTGCGTTCGTAGCTGCACTAAAATCGAAATCTACTCTTTGGCGTAAGCGAGTGAAGCATTTGGCCATTTTACCAGAAGTTTTAAGAATGCCTAGTTTAATCAAGGCCCACTACTCCAATGGTGAGAAGTGAGCTCTAGCGTAACAAGTTGAACATTGCGCTCTCCGCCATATTGTAGGCAAATGCGAGCGCGGTCGTATAATACTGTGTATATTAATGCAATTTTCGCAGGAATTTACGAACTCGAAACTTCAATCATCACATTGTAAATGTTCCTAACAACTATGATTAATAAATTACGAAAACGTTAAACGTATTTTAAGAAAAATGTAGTTGGAAATAGCTTTAATTTTTGCCTTGCAATTGGTGCCCTTTCAACCCATATCGAATAAATGTTTTTTTTATTATTATTATTATTATTTTTATTATTATTATTATTATTATTATTATTATTTTCATATTGATGTAATTATAATTCCCAATATTTATATAGATAAAGGGGACAGAAAAAATAGCTTAAAAAATAAGCTACTGACCACAAAATGCTTTTACGAAGCTATTATCAATTCTGTGTAAATGCACAGATAAAAATCGTACCAGTAAACTTTTAAAACTATTAGTATTCTTTCCAGTTAATTTTTTAGATTGATTAATTAATGATTCCCAGCGCGTCAATTGCTAGGGTCATTAGTTCCGTCAATGTAGTGCGTGTTTTTTGCTCGGGATGTGGCAGTGATCATCTCCCGCTAGATGGTGAGATCCGGCGCCAACCTACTGTCGGCTACAGCTTTTTTCCCCAGCCAGGAATCTCGTACCAGCGAGGCACCGCCCCAGCCGGAAAAGCTCTAAGTTCCCAACTGGTCTCCCGCCAAATGTGGCAGTGTAATGCATATAAGTGTAAGTGTGTTTAAGGGGCGAAGATAGGATAAGGAAGAGGAAGAAAAGATCGCGCGCGGTCGGTAGCCCGTTTGTTAGGGTTCTGCTGCGTCATTTGCTTGATATTGATCGGAGATACCACAGAAAACTACCGATCAGAGCAGCCGGTCGCTACAATCCTCCTACAGACAGAAACAGAATTCGACCTAGCTAGTGTCAAAAATCCTGCCACCGTCGGACCCCAAACCTAGTACCTCCCGGTCAGAGGCACTGTAGTGACATCAGTTGATGCCCTGAGCCACCTCTCACGGTCTCTTTGTGGTTTACAGACCAATTGTACAAATCAAACATATGATTCCAAAAGAAATTTCAGCTAAGATATTTGTATCATTCTTGCACCGTTGCCCTCTTTAGCTAATATAGTTTCTTTTTCTGTAGGAGAGATCAAATGATTCTTAAAAGTGAAAATGATTTAAGTAAAGCTTGCCACACAAAAAACTTAATTCTTAAGAATGCAGTGAAATGACCAAAGCTCATGAAATCTATCTTCCAATTTTTAACCACGCGAATGTTTTCAAATGAATACAATTCTTTTCAGTAAGAAAATATAAATATACTTTATATACTTGGTGTGCAGGTATGCTGGGACCAAATGAAAGTATACGTTTTAATTAGATCAACAATATTCATATGTTACTAATGAAATATGTTTGAGTTGTATCATTTGGGGTTTTGCAAATTTGCTTCTCATAACCCTAATGCTGCTTCATTTTGGCGTTTAGGTCACAGAACCATGAAGCTCTCATTTTATATTTTTATTGATGCATAAATAATAGTCTTTGTATAGCAATAAAAATCACTGTAAATAATAATTTACATGAGAAGTACCTACAACTCTTATCATCTACGGACACACAACACGCCTGTCTGCACCTGCCAGGGAACTAGTTGCCTACAATACGGCGCAGAACGCAGATTTCAATTTGTAACGCTACACTAGAGCCACTTGTGTATCTAGGTAATACTGTCCAATATCTTTGAGTTTAATAGCCGATAAGAAGAGACAAAATGAAAGGTCTCACTACAGCAACTTCGTAGTCCCTTCATACCAGTAACATTCGCGTCTGCACCTGTGGTAGAGTTCCGCAGGATACGTTCGCCTAAGGTTCCACCTCTGGGACACCATGACACAAATCCCAGTCGACGCATGTAGAAATCTTGGTCGACAGAGCAGGTTCTGTTTCAAATCGTCATGAAACCTTTCTCAAGGTTCTTCACTAAGTGTTTCTAAACATTCCGGTAAGTATTCAAGACGAGAATGGAGAAAATGTAATTTCAAGCTCATCTTACATCCAAGTCACTTGAATTTTTGGAGCATAGTTCTGAAAATATGTAGTACATTTTGAACATCTTCAACAAGGCCGTAAACATTGTTGCTAATCTATGTGCATGTGTCCCAAGTAAATTTCTTTTTCCAATCATTTTATTTCCACAGCCTTCTAAAGCCAAAATTTTTAATAGTTGGTGAAGGTGTGGAGAGACGAAAATGGCATCTTTTATTTTTGTTTCTGATAGCAATGGACATTTGTTTACAATATATTTAAGATAAGACCCAGTTTTGTCCAAGCATTTAACAAATTTCAGCATTATTCTATTTCTGATAAGCAAAGGCGGTAGCAAAATTGTTTGCTAGTGAATTGGTGTACAATTTACATTTTTCTCGGGCATGAAGTGTAATATCTTCAGCCAAGTTTCAACTTCTCCCCGTCTTTCTCTAGCTCTGAAGTCCCATTCAAATAAGAAACATGGCAATGTACTGAATCCGCTCTGTTATCTCATGATATTTAGATCATTATTTTCACCCAAAGCGGAGGAAGAACCGATGGTACTCTCTGGAAGTGCTGTTGGTAGAATTAGAATCGAAACATCTGTTCTATGTGGCATGAGTCTTATTGCTGACTGCTCATTACAGATTTGGATATACAAGTACTTGGCTGTCTTTTTTAAGAAATTTAATTCTGATATTTCACTCACACAAAAATAAGAATAATTGTAATAATATCTCAAGCAAAACTATCCCGTTCGTCTGTCCGCCTGTCTCTCCGTCCGCCTGTCTCTCCGTCCGCCTGTCTCTCCGTCCGCCTGTCTCTCCGTCCGCCTGTCTCTCCGTCCGCCTGTCTCTCCGTCCGCCCGTCTCTCCGTCCGCCCGTCTCTATCTCCGTCCGACCGACCGTCCTACCGTCCGACCGTCCGATGGTCCGTCTGTCATTTCCCTTGTTCTCTTTTGTTTTTTGTTTTAATTCTAGAATGAATCTATAAAACAATAACGTCGAACTATTCACACCGAACGCCACGTCAAACGAGTAGAAAGGCATGGCACTTAGACTTTTTTTGGGTCAACGCTGGTAATCTAGTTGCTCCACGATCGTAACTGCGATAGCTACACGTCTGAATACTAAACTTTCCGCTGATTAACCCGTTGAAAGTACACTGACTACATCCAACTGAAAATTGATAGGTAATTAGAAAGTGTCAACTTCCCTATTCAGCTATAATTGTGCTCTCGGAACCAGTCTTACCAGAACGAGTTGTCAGGTACCGTATTCAGATCACGTGTTCCTCGCACGTCACTAAAAATACAATAAGAGGAACTGAAACGAATCAATTTGCAAAAACCTAGGAAATCATACCGCCTTCTTTCAGTCGACAAAAAAAAATATTGGAAATAAACATCTATGTTACTTCTTTTGATAATGTGTTTTTCCAATAATGTCACAACTCAGTCCAAGGCTTGAATGTTTTTTTGTTTATATATTTATTTATTTGCAAGAAAAAAACAGTTAAAACCTGGGTGTGACGTACCATGGGGAGAAGTGAAATCTGTACCCCTTTCTTGAGCTCTGGGATCCCTACCCCAAACTCATATACATATTAAGTTGAATTATGAATACTCGCAAAAACCAACGTTTTTGGCAAGAACTGATAAGAAAATATTATCTCCTGTGCAATAAATACTATTTGCAATGGCAAATCAGCTACACATATTGGTTACTATTTCTTATCGTGTCCTTCTTTAAGCAAACAAATCACTGCTGCGAGAAATTCGAGAACGATTATTTCAATAACTACGTACATTCCTCTTTGAGCTCAAGAAACTTTAACAGGTAGTAAAGAAACATTTATGTCCAGAACTGAAACAATGAGCCATCTCAGTATTTGTTCAAAGGATCAGAGAAAATGAACGAAAAATCTGATCGGCATGAGGGTCATTGACCCAGAAGCTGGGGTACAATACCGGTTAGTCATGTAGCGTTATACAGTACAAATTTATGGTAACTAATATATCAAATATCATTGTTAAAATCAACATTATTTTCTTTTTGACGCTCAGTAAAGTCTAAATGAAAAGAAACAGTTATGATGCAGAAATAATTTTACTTAGCACTTAAACTCGATGTTAATCGTTTAATGTCTTCTGGCAATGTGCTGCAAAATAAGACCGGTATTGTATATGATTTTTTTGTAATGAGCTGTTGATAATGATTCGTGATGAACGTGACTGCTTCGTTCAGTGTTTTGGTTTTAGACACCTGTGTTGACTGAAAACATGTTACCGCCCTTGAGTAAGTCATTTCTGAAAAAAAAATTGATTCGTAAATCAAGAGGCAAAGCAATTATAGAATCTCTAGCCTAATAAAAAGCGGTTTACAAGAATAACTAAGGTGAGATTTGCTTAATATTCATGTCATTCTTTTCTGTAATTTGATGATCTGTGAATTTCCCACTACGATATTTCTACTCTCTGAAATCATAATTTAAGGTACGGACATAACAAAATTACAGCAAAAGCACGAATTCCATGAGAATGATATTTTGAAAGTAGAATGTCATTGTTCGATGATGTTAAATGCTTTAGAATGTTCTAAAAATATTCCAATAGGAGATTCATTTCGATCCATTGATGAAGAGACATCTTTGGGGAGAGAAAATATGATTGTTTTCATGATTTTGATTTCTAAATTATTGTTGGTTATCTGAAAACACTTCATGTTTACCGGGAATGGTTTTCCTTCGTACGTAGAAAATCCAATACTTTTGTTAAAAATAACAACAGAAAAGTTGGCTGATAATTTTGAATTTTATTTTGTTGCCTATTTTTAAGAGTGGACTGATTTTAGCTATTTTGAAAATATCCGGAAAAAATTCTGGTGCATAAGAATGCAATAAACATGTGAGTTCACGGGTGTATGAGTACAAGTCTTTAACAAAGAATCCAGAAACTCATCTATTCCGACCGAATATTTATTTTTTAGTTTACGCATTGTTTGGAAAATTTCGTAGGAAACAGACATCGTATTGAAAATTGTTGGGGAAACGTCTGGTGTCGAATTTTGTGGTTTTTAGCCCTTCGTGAGATCAATTCACGAAAAATGTTTCATAATATTAGTCTCCCTTATGCCTTTTCTTCGTTTTTTGGAAGCAGATGAAAATGATGAGATACGTTATAATGTTTAAAACTAAAATTAAGAATTCGTTGTGTTTTAATCCCTCGTGTTATCCAAGTATTATTACTGTAAATGTTTAATTTCCTTTTTGAACTTTTTGCCCGTAATAAAGTGAAATGAAAGTGTCGAAAAAAATGAATTTATTATTTTATTTCTATTGTACCGTAATTTATAAACTGAAGGAATCAATTAAACTGATAAACGGCTCTTTTTCACATGATATGACCACAAGGTTAATGGTAAAATATTCACATACAAAAATGGATTCAAAAGAGCGATTACTGATTTCGTTTAGAGTTACCTCCAGATCTGAGAACGTGGTGTAATTTATAGCTCTCTATTTTGGAAGGCTTACAGATGGGAAGCAAGATAATTTTGAGAGTCAGAAGATGTGTGGTAGGTACTTCAAAAGCATTTTTAACTGAATACTCTTTTAATTCTGACAGAGGTAGAATTGATATCATTTCTAACGGAAGCACAAGAACCTCCGTATGCAGGAACCTCATTTGGTTCCCTTTCTGAACAATTATAGCCTAGAAGATAAAAGTTGAGAATCTGGAAAAAGCAAGTTCATTTCGAGAAGACCAGTGTCTGTAAAGCAAATAAAATCTCTCTGGTTTAAATCGCCCAGAAGAACAGCCTCGATACACTCACTTGTATTTGAAAAAGATTTATCTTTATGGTGCGGCGGCGTGTAAATCTTTCGAAGTACCTACACGGATGTCTTTCTGCCGCTGTATATCAATATCAGTTGATATGTCAGTACTACAATAAACTTCAAAAATAAAATCAGGTATCAGAAAACATATTTTACGGCCTGATTTAACAAAATGTTAAAAATTGGGGACAGTTGTGAAAGTTCAAAAGCCACTGGTAAAGCATTGCGTTAACCGAATGAAATTGTTTCAAATAATGCAAAGTTGATCTGAAAAAAGAAAGATATCAAAACCCAATTAATTTTGACATTTTAAACGTTAATTTAAACTGCTGTCTACAAAACTATTTTTTTCTACAGTTTGGCACATGTATGGAAGACCTGCCAGTAAATCGAAAAATCCCATTGGAAAATTACAGCGTGCAATTATCTAGGTTAGTTACTCATTATATAGTACATAATGAACAATGCTGTCCTTTGTGTATTTGGAAACGTAGTAAAATGGATATAAAAAGAACAAAACTTACAACAAACTTTGTTAATTACTATGGTACCAAACACAGTAATTAAGGTAAAAGCAATATTTATTGTCCGAAACCGATAATTGTGCGAGTATTTTGCAACACAAATCATTTAGTACGCAGATAATGAGTTTCCTGTTTAGGTATGAAATTCATATAACAGAGGACAACCGTACTCCTCTGTCCAGTACAATTACAGCTCTCCAAATATACCGTAATCACACAGTGCAGCTTGAATACTTTGTAGTGAGTAGCAAGAAATTCAAGGTTCATTAGGAGTTTGTTCCTTTAATGTTCCAATGGAACTGGAAGTATCATGGTGCAATATTGTTGTAATTTATAGATTCATATTATTACACAAATAACCTTGTCCATTGTACTTAAGAGAATACAATTTGATACTGCATCTGCATTCAGTTATGAAATGAATCGTTTCGTTAATGAATGTAAACCATATTTTTTCAGACGTATCCTATAAAATCATGTATTTACACAATTGTAATTTTAACCCGCAAATGAAACATTCTTACAGTAAATTTGTAGAATCTATAGAAATCTAGTAATCGTTGGCTGGCCATTTAATATTTTAATAATAATAACAATAAATATTATATTATTATTATATAAAACAGATTTGTGTTAAATGCTCTCCATTCTTACTATCACGCTATATTACATAAAATATGTACCTCTATTTGAACTGTACAGGAAGCAACCTTCCTTTGCAAATGCCTTAAAACTTTGATTGGTAGTTATGCCTCGGTCCCAACCCCATCGGGTGTTGCCGAGTAGAACTTCGCCTCAGTCACTCAACGTATTATCACCAGGCATTCAGTATCGGTGCCAGTTCATGCTTTTCAATCATGGCATCGGTTGATCAAGCTAGGCATCGGTCACCTAGCCCCAATCACTCCGACACTGCCCTCATCAACGTGCGAACACGATGGACAGTCGGGCGGCGACAAGACGGAAATTTGGTAGGGAACGCTATCTCTACATCTCGCCAAACAAGCTCCACATTCAATGATTTTTATTATATGGTACATCTACGGAAGAGGACACAACCTGAGGCTCAAAAATTGTACAAAATATCTCGTGCGGGTCCGCAGCGACGATAAATGATTTCTCACAGAATCAAAACATTGTGCAACAAACATTAAACGCATCATGAGTTTTCTCATTTTGAACTTTTTGGATGAATAGTGTAATAGCATAATGAGAGTTTTACCATCATTTGGGAAGAAAAATAAGTTCCATTCATTCAAAAGAACTTAATCAAGCCACATTTTACTGTGTGACCTCTTTAGGCAACGTTTCATTCACAAGTCTTTCATGAGCATACGCAGAAATGTTGAAGTCAAAAGATCAACTGCAATATTGGATGGTTTAAATTTTTCTGCGTTTGACGTCCATGGTTCGAAAAAAATAGCTGGCGGGCCACTTGAGGCCCGTGGCCTGGGTTTGGACAGCTGATCACTACTAACTCAATTGAACTTAGATGCTTGATGTGAAAGGTGAACGGTCCGCTTAAGCAGCAATGTCGCTAAACAGTCTTTTTCAGTGAACATAATAGTTATGAACGTCTTTCGGTCGAACAACCGCAAATAACCAACCGACTCACTTGTATTATCGGCTGATAAATGTGTTGATAAATTCTTTTTGTATTGCCATCTTATAAAATCATGTAAACAAGAAATAGCATTTCTTGGCATAAGTGTACTCATACGCTCTCTTTAACTACAATTCTTTCGATTGGATTGTTCTTAACGGATAGTGTACTGTTAAGCACTTAATGGACTCGGCCGGTGAGAATGGTCTTTTGTTGCTCTGGTTGTGTTAAATCAATATTATAACAGAATTATGTCACGAGGAATAATTTTACATTAATACAGTAACACAAAAACAAATTTACGAAAAATAATTAGGTAACTGCAACGTTTGTGACCGGGAGGTCATAGGGTTCGAGTCTCGGAGGTGGAGGATTTTCGACTCGAATTCGATAGCTGGATCAACTTCAACCACTGTCTACAGGAAAATTGTAGCGAGCGCGCGATATGTCCTAGCTTATTTTGTGTCCTCTTCTCCCCTTGCGCAAACACAACCACACACACGTGCATGCACAACACTACCACACATCAGGACACCAGTCTAGGGCTTAGAACTTCTCCCGGCTGGAGGGGTGCCCCACTGGCGTAGATACCTGGAGATGGGAAATCCCTGCAATGAATCTTGTAGGATGGCGCCGAATATCACGTTCTTGTGGTGGTGATCACGGCCACCTCCTGGCATATAGCATGCACTACTGTAACTGCACTGGACCAGTTGACGCGCCAGAAAAAGAATATAATCAATTAATCAATCTACCAACGAAATCTCCATATAGAATATCTTCTGGCTCAACGTCGCTGATTGCTTTTCGATTATTCAATTTTATTTCCATAAGTCAGACCCACGGTAGCATCAACCAGCAGTGGGCAAATGGGATTCTTAGATTCATGCGTTTTTTGTTAAGTGCTGCTTTAATTGAAAATGTATTGTATTTGATTTTCATTATTAAAATTTTGAGATAATTATTTTGTAAGTTCTTTATTTTCATTATATTTTTTTATGTATGAACACTTTACGAAAGCCCATCGACGCGGTGAAGAAAACATTTAAAGAAACATTAATACTCATAGCAGCAAAGATCCATTTAAACCAACATTTTTAAAACTGAGTTATAACTCTATTTCTCTACGACCATTTAATAATATACGTATTCCTGCTGTATATTTTTAATCGATGGATGACATCGATGGCAAGATTCCGGTTCGTAATCCACGGCCTGTCGACCAATCATATTCCTAGAATTTTCGGAATCCACAGGTACAATTGGACTCTCTTTGCAATTTACGCTCGTTACGAACCGCGGTAGACACGTGAATGTTTTCGCAGTTTTACGTACGTAAACTACACATTGTTGTACTCCTATTTCTCGTTATATTTCGCATTCATTATTCAACAGAAAATTAATCTTCAAACCAGCGACAGTGACAATGAAATTTGTACTCCACCTGAAAGTCAGAAAATAGCGAATTCGACAACTTTACAATTATTGCCAGAAAAATCAAGAAAATATTATGAACAATCATATTCAACATTTTTGGAATGGAGAAAGAGTAATAGGGTGAACTATTTTAGCGATAATGTTTTCTTGACTTACCTTATAAAACTTTCCCAACAGTGTAAACTAGTTAACGGAAGATTTACTCAATGTTAAGAAGCACGAAGTCACAACATACACTGATGTATGTAATCCTAATACATAAGTTTCAATTAAAACAAAATCTGTTCAAAATATATTCTGAATATTTCAAGGTCGTAGAGGAAGTATAATCTTCTACTTGCGCATAATGGCTATTATTCAGTCGTAGAAGTTACAACACTCTCCTATGAATGGGAAACATCAACTCCTGAATAATAGCCATCACTATGCTCTCTTTGAAGAATATACTACCATGGCATACAATGTTTGGAATACATGTTTTCCATTTGCTTTAACCTCTTCAGGAACTAGTGGTGCTACAATCACACTATCTTCTCTCATTACTTCTAACTTTTGCATTTTTCGAAAATACAGAGAGCTAAAAGAAAAATTACATCAGGGCCATTTTTTTAAATGTCCCTTTTTCTAGTTGTGAATCCTGATCTCCCCAAGAGGTTTTTTAAACAATGTTCTTTTTATAATTTGATTAACTTCGTCTTCTTCTACACTTCACGGGTTAAGCTTTTTTTAAAATTTATTTTATATAGGATTATATTACACAAAGTTCAGTTTTTACAACTCTCCATTTGCTTGTTGACTTACATCTAATACTATAAACTAAATCTAATGATCACTACAATTGACGAGGGGACTCACCGAGCACCTCTAAGAAGCATTAATATTTGCAAAAATGTTTAGGAATGAGTGGATCGGATATCTATTTTTTATTCTTGTTGGGGTTTCATTATATTTACCTATGCTGATGTGTCTATCTTGGTTGATGAGGGTTAGGTTGGAATAGACGTTATTGGCCAGGAATGCTATGTGGTGTGCGATGGGATTAAGGTTAAATTCGTGGTGTAACTGCTTATTGGAAATAAACCAGGGGGCTTGAGTGATGGTTCTTAGAAATTTATTTTGAATTATCTGTATTTTGTTGATGTTATATTTAGCTGCATTTGTCCAAATTGGACAAGCTTACATAAGAAGAGGTCTTATGATGGTTTTATACAAGATGATGCTATTGCTTAGTGAGAGTTTACTGTGATTTAAGAGTGGTTTTAACTGTATTAATTTTGCTTTGGCTTGCTGAACATTGGTGTCTATGTGAATTTTCCAATTTAGTGTGGTGTCCATATGGAGGCCAAGGTATTTAACGGCATTGTTATGGGGAGTCCAAGGAATTATGTTGCTGTTAATTTTAAACGGCGTAGGGAAGGAATATGGTCTGAAAGTGAAGACTTTAGCTGTTGATTTCGAGGGATTGATTTTGATTTTCCATTTCGTTGCCCAGGTTTCTATTTCATTTAAATGGGATTGAATTTCGCTGGCTATGTAATTGATTGAGGAGTGGGACATGTAGATTACCGTATCGTCTGCAAACTGAGCTATGTGAGTGGATCTTGATGTAGGCATATCTGCTGTATATAAGTTGTAAAGTAATGGAGAGAGAGGTGATCCTTGAGGTAGTCCTGCTGTAATAGGTCGGGGGTTAGAATTTTGATTTTCTATTGCAACTGAGAAAGTTCTATTGGTTAGGAAGCTTTTGATTATTTTGAAGAGGTACGTAGGGGTGCCTATTGATAAAAGTTTATAATTTAGTCCTTCATGCCATACCCTGTCAAAAGCTTTAGCGATGTCCATGAAAACTGCTATTGAAAATTGCTTTTTTGGAAGGAGGGGTGGAAATGTTCAGATATGCGCAAAAGTTGATGTGCTGTGGATAGTTTATTGTGAACCCGAATTGATAGAATGGTATGAGGTGTATTTTTTTCAGGTATTGGTTTAATCTTGTTAGAATTAATTTCTCAAACATTTTTGCTAAAGTGGGGAGGAGACTTATGGGCCTATAGTTGTCAGGAATGCTATGATTTTTATTGGGTTTGGGGATAGGGAGGATGATAGAATGTTTCCAGGTATTGGGGTAGTAGCCAGTTCTTAAAGATGAGTTATATATGTTTACAATGAAAGCTATGGCAGAATTGGGTAGGTTTTTGAGAATTACATTGTTTATTTTATCGTGACCGGGGGCTTTTTTATTTGGAAGGGATTTGATAACTTTTACAGTTTCATGTGGAGTGATGTACTTAATTTGTTGTGGAACGTTAAAATTGGGGGAATTCGCGACGAGTTGAATTTGAGTGTGATCTGGGTGGGGAGATGTGAGGTTTGGTGTGAAAGTTGATGCGAAATGGTCGGCTAATACTTCCGTTTTATCAGCAGTTGCTTGTGTTTTCCCATTTGAAGTTGTTAGTGGGGGGATTATAGTTTTTTTTCTGAGTATTCTTTTCGTGAAGTTCCAGAGTGAGTTATTACTTGTATTTAGTGAAAGAATGATATTATTGTATTTAGTTTGCTTATAGTATTCAAGTGCTTTTCTACTGATTTTTGTTAGAGTACTGAGTTCTTTTTTTAATGAGGGGATTCTAAGTGCCATCCATAGTCACCTGGTTTTATTTTTAGTTTCTATAATTTTGATAATGCTTTGTGGTAGTTTGTCTGCTGTGTGTTTCCGAAGAGTGATCGGTCGTACGGGGTTGAGTTTGCCTATTGTGTTAATTATTATGTTATTTAGTTGACTTATTGCCTGGTCTATTTCCGCTGGTGAGTTAAGAATTTTAAAATTGGGTATTTGTTTTTGGATTAAATTTTTGAATTTTGTCCAATTTAAGTTGTGAGTATTTAAAGCAGGAGTGGGTGAATGGGGAGGGGGAATTTGATCTGTAGAAATTAACACTGGGATGTGATCAGAATCGAGTTCAAAATGCGAGGTTGACTGAAAATTGGCATTAATGTTTGTTATTCCTATGTCTAATATATCAGGAAGCCTGATTGGGTCATAGGGATAATAGGTTGGTTCTGGGGGTGAGATCAATTTAATTTCGTTAGTTACTACATATTTTAAGAGTTGGGCGCCTGCTGCATTGGTGACTCTGCAGCCCCATTGTACATGTTTGGCATTTAGATCTCCTAGAAGAATGTAAGATGATAAGAGCGAAAATAAATTATTTAGATCTGTAAAATTTGTACTTTTGTTGGGGGGTTTATACGCGGCAATGATAGTAAAATTCGGGTAGGTGTTGGTAAGTGAAACTGCCATTGTTTCGATGCCATTGATGGATGTTGTATTTTCTTCGAAATAGGCGATAGTGTTTTTGATGAGTATGATCACTCCGCCGCCTGGGGAGTTGGCCCTATCCATTCTTGCTGTATTGTAACCTGGTAGTTTGAAAGTAGCTGAAGGTTTTAAATGAGATTCTGTGATGCAAGGAATGTCAACATTATTGGTTTGGAGAAAATAATGGAGTTCGTTTTTTTTATTACTGATGCCACATGCGTTCCAGTTCATTAGGATTAACTTACGGTTTGAATTATTTTGTGCCATTGGGGAAACTAAAATTAGAAGTAATTGCTTGTTGAATGTTTTGAATAATAGTTGGGATGACTGAATTGATGATGTTGATTATATGAGTTATTATTTGATTCATAATATTATGAATAAAAGAAGTACTCAGAAAGTTGTTTTGGGGGAGCCTGTTTTGTGGGTTGTGAGTTGGGATGTATGTCGGGATGTTATTTGGTGGGCGATTAAAAGCTAATTCATGGGTAAAATTTGGTATGTTAGCAGTTCTATGGAGTCCAGGGAAGTGGTAGGCGTTTTGAGGCGGGGGTGGAGGTGGGGGTGAGGTTGGTTTGCTGGTTCTGATGTTTGAAGTGGAGTTTTGGGAAGTTCTAGTTTTATTTTCTGATAGTTTTCTGAAATATTGACATTCATTAGTGCGGATATCAGCACGGTGAGTCCCCTCACAGTTTCTGCATTTCGGGGGGTCATTCTTGCTGGGGCAATTTACTGAGTAATGATTCTCGGCACAATGTATACATGAGATTTTTGTTGTAACAATTATTTTTAGTATGTCCAAAGTCTAGGCATCGGAGGCACTGGATTATTCCTTTAGTTTTTCGTCTTCTTTCGACTTTAACTTTTAAGTTGCAGATTTGAGTAGTTCGGAGAATTAATTCAATCGATTGTTGGCCCGAGAACTCAGCAGCTACAACTGGGATGGGCTCATTGTTTTTATGTAACCTAGTGACACTGTTAAGGGAAGAGTATTGTTCCTTCAGGTCTTTGTATATTTCCTCTTGCGTGATGGAGGGATGAATATTTTTAAAAACCACGGAAAACTTTTTGTTGGTTGGGTCCTTATACGTATGAAACTGTTTGTTAGCTTTCACGAAATACTGAATTGCTTTTCTGAAGTCTTCTATTTTTTGGAAGTTAACTTTGGCTCTGTTATTATTGAATGTTACGGTGAACTGCGCACTGATTTGGGTTTTAATTTCCTGATTTAGTTCAATAATGTTCGTAATATTATTAATGTGGATAGGTGGGATTCTAATATTTTCAGGTATAGTGGGGTCGGTGGGATTTGAATCATCATTATCAGGAAGGTTAGCTAGAATGCCGAAACTATTCTGAGTGGGAATAGCATAATTAGTATCCGAATTGGTAATTACTTTTTTAGATTGGTTTGGATTTTGGATAGGATCACTGTTTCCACGTTTGCCACTGTTCACTTGAGGGACTGGTACAGAGTTTACATTGACATTGTCACTGCGGCTTGAAGACGAGGTCGCGCCTTCGGCTTGCGCGTAATGACTGACCTGATTTGGTTGAATGTTATTTTGCATAGGCTGCTGCATACTTGTTGCCTGCATTGAATACACTGCCGGTGCTGAATGCTGAGATATCTGCGCTTGTTGTGGTGAAGTTAGTAGATACGCTGGTGCGTATGAAGCTGAAATATCACGGCCGTCGCCTTCCACGACCTCCATTTGGCCGTCAGTTGAATAAACCAGGGCTAAGGCATCAGCGATGCACTGGCTCAGGCCAGCGTTGTTGAATGTTGATGAAGAATTAATAACTTGTTAATCACTGCACTTTAGATTGAAATTGTACACTGTGTAGACAACTCTTCACTGATACACCTTAACACTTCGAATCGTAAACTGCTACTGACAGTAGCGCTGCGCCCAGAGGTCTGCACTGCTCGACTGCTCGCAGCGGAAATCAAAGAAGGAATGGGGGTTAAGCTTACGCCTCTTCCGTCTCCACTGTATCTTTCCATCTTTTCGTGGGTCTTACCACATCTCTTTTCCCTCTCGGTTTGTAGAAATATGCTAATCTTGGCAGTCTTGTTTCTTCCATTCTTTCTAAGTGCTGCAGCCACTTTTTCCTGTTTAATTCCATTATGTTGTTTGCGCTATTCACTTTCAATTCTCTCCTGATTTCTTCATTTCTTATCTGGTCTTCTAAGATGTAGCCTTTTGTTCTTCGAAGGAACTTCATCTCTGAGCTCTGAATTTTGCATATTCTTTTCTGCGTTAGAACCCAGCATTCACTGCCATAAAGCAATATCGGGAGAGCTAATGTTTTGTAAAATTTTATTCTGGTATCTTTTCGGCTCTTGTTTTTAAGAGTTCTGTGTATGGTCCCACAGATGGATTGAAATCTTGCTAATTTTTTATCAATGTCTTTTTGTCCTTCTGTGTCACATCCTCGGTAATTAAAATTTAAAACTTGTTCTAAGGTTACATTGTCTAGAATTATTTTTGAACGGATAATCTCTTTTCCCCAAAACGCTAATATTTTGGTTTTGTCTTTTGAGATGGTTAGGTTGTAAGAGCTGCATAGCTGATTTAAGTGGTGTAGGGCATACTGTAGATCCTTTTCAGTTTCTTGGATTATGACAGCATCATCTGCATAAAGTAGAAGGTTTAAAATATTTTTCTTAGTCAATTTTATTCCTGTTTTAATATTTCGTTTCCATCTCAGAAATATGTCATTTACATATATGTTGAAAAGTGTGGGCGACATTGAACATCCTTGTCGAACGCCTTTGTTAACGCCTCCACCTAGGGAGTACAGGACCTTGACGTTGGTGGTGGAGCTTGTGTTCCCCCGTGAACCTGAGAGCTATGCCGGCGGTAGCGTAGCTACTGTTAGGGCCTCCTTGGCCGGACAGGTCGAAGGAGAGGGATGAGACGAAGAAGTACTCCAGAAGAGGACCTCAACGCCGGAAGAAATCACCAACATCTGAAGAGGATCGGCAAAGATCTTTAGCGAAGATGGCGTGAGGCGCCTCGAGGGGTAGATGGAACCCATAGCCGAAGTGAAGGCAACCATCTAGGGGAGAGCCCCCGACAGAAAACAAGCAGGGCAGAATACTTGAAGTCGGCAGCCCCGACGTCTGCCTACTTAGCTGTGGGCTGGTAACTCGCACCAAGGAATAATAATCTACTCGCAGTCTTCCCTGTAAACCGGATAGTCACATACGACGACCAACGCATGCCAAGGAAAAGAGAAAAGGAATTGCGGAATTATTAATTTGCATTAACTTCAAGCACAAATTACATGAAAACTACCGGTTTTTTTTCAAAAAATTGAGCGTGAATTTTTTCAAAGACCTGATTTCTTAGTACAGATTTTATTTAATACAAAAATCTTCATCACGGAATTTGTAGTTTTGTAATGTTACTTTTTTGATAATTTCGAAAATAGAGTTCACCGGAAATAGGACTAGCACAATATTTTCAACATATTTGTATGCTGTAGAAGACCTACAAAGAGAAAAATTAAAAGAAACAATTTTGGAGGTGTCTTTGAGAAAATAATTGTTCAAAAATTGCCTGAATTTCACGCGAAATTACGCGAAAATTACTCATTTTTTCGAAAAATTGTACATGACGTTATTTCAAGATCTGTTAGTTCAAGATTTATTAAGAAAAATAACTTACATAACTACATAACTTTCCCTATACTACGTCCATACTCCCTAGATACGGAGAAAGAAAAAAATGTCGATATTAAAAACTAGTGGTGCAGTTCATATACTTTCTCGCATTCTTTTTAAATTTGCTATTTTCGAAAATTCAAGGAGTTCAACACAAAACGAGACCCATGCCATTCTTTTAATCATCCCTTCTTATATCAGTTGGATAAATTTAAAGAAAAATTTGCAGTGTTTTTTGAGAAAAAAGTTATTTTCTAATTGTCTATATTTGGCGTCAAATAAAACGAAAACTCCTCATATTTTCGAAAACTTTAACATGAACTTATTTAAAGATTCGTGTTTAGGGAACTCATTTCAGTAAAGAAAAAGCTATCTTTAATATTATAATTGAAGGAAGACGCCCCCAGAAAATTGCACCCTCAGAGTTTTTCTGCGGAAAATGTGCAGTTTTCCCACGCATGATTACATAACTTTCTCTTTTTACGAAGTACGTTCGTGAGAGCGAGAAAGTAAAAACTTACGCATTCAACTGAAGATTTACGCATTCAGCAGTCGGGCATATTTCAAGTAGTAAAATTAAACACATGCACTCATATTTACTGTAAAATGCAGTTTTCTTAAAAAAACAAATGTTTGTGATTTAATGTTTTTCACGATATTTTCTTTGAAAATATAAATGCCTGTGGATTTGAAATGTTTTTTCTTCATTTCCCAATTTACTATGTTATGAAAAAACAGAACAACTTTACTCTCGTAAAATATATGTTATGAACTAGCAATCCTTAATACGCGCGAAAAAAATGTTCATAAGGTTCCATGACGAAGTTTTGGAACTTCTCCTCTATACCATCAAGTATCGGCTACTCATAAATCATTATTGTCATCAACTTACTTTGCAAAAATTACTTCAAGAATAACATTGTCATAATCTTTAGATCTCGTTAGGTGCCTCGAAACATGCGAATAAATTTCTTTCGTTCATTTGTTTTTGAATTTATGTCTGCAAATTACTTAGAGAATTCAAATAACCAACACTTTTTCGTCATTTTTAGAGATCATTATTATAAAGGAAATCATCTGGCCAGAAAGGGCTTCGGAAGACTTTGATCACAATGTATTTCCCGACCTTAGAGTTACAATCAAAATATAAATCAAATAAAAATCAAACATCTAGCAAACCGTATACTCGTAAATATGGTCGTAACGCTCTTTGCATAAGTACTTCCTTTATGATATAATGATCAGTATGCTAATTCTGCATGCATTTTTGCTTTTCATGGCTTTACTGACATTCATTATCGAAGTCTCTTTCATTAAAAAACAATTGAAATGGACACAAAATAACGAGAAGTTTCGCCAAGCTACTTCTTTGAAAAGATATAAAAGCATTTGCACAGAAAATATATTTTACATTACTGCAAAACCTGAACGAGTGAAACTGAAAAGTACCGCACCAATTCTTTGAATTTTTTCTCGGATCCGTCGAAGGTTTCAAAGCATTCTCTCAACTCTCCCAAGCGGAGAATTCACATCAATAACTCGATACCAGCCCTTCTCCGCACTTTGTAGTACAAACTGCAATGAAACTATACAGTTACATAGACATTTCTTCTGGTTGCTACCTTCGCAGTTCGAACACGTAATCCCGTCTGCTCCGCTCCTTCGATTTGTGAACGGACCCTCCCACTCTAGGTTTACAATTTCACGGTCGGTTTGCCCTCCGCTCTTATAATGGGGCATCTTTACAGCGAACTGCGTTTCATTTGATGGCTCTTCACTTGATTGCGGCCGAGTAGAGCGAGGCTTCCCTTGTGTCGTTGTCTAGGGAGGAAAAGGCGCAGGGGCAGGCGGCGAGCACGGGAGCTGGGCCGTGAAACTCTCAACAGCTCCTTGCTACCGGAGTGGACCATATACGAATATTTGTGGGATAGGAAATTGAAAAGCTTCTCGTGGTGTACATTTAAATGAAGTTCCTTTTTTTATTTCTTCCTATAAGCGACGGGTTCCCAGAGATGCTCTGAGCTGGACGAAAGAAACAGCCGCCTTGGGCATAATATTGAGAGTACGAAAAATGATTTTTTTCAGATTCTCATAAATACGTTGAGACCATCAGGGATTACGTGTCTTGCGTGCTAGTTGTATGTGCGGTTCCTGGAAAAAATGCTGGTAAAACGGCATCCACTCTGGTGTTTGGTCAGAATATCCAAACTCCATCCCAACATCAGAACTCCAAAATCAGTAAGACAAAAACATTTTTAGTTTCATTGTCATTTTAAAATTTAAAAAAATCAAGCATACATAAAATACAAGTAAACACATGATACGATGGTATGTTATTCATCTGTAAGCCTGTAGTGTGTATTTTTTTCTCTTCTACATGCATTAAACAACAATACATGCCGGGAGACCAGTCGGAAGCTTAGAGCTTGTCCCGGCTGAGGCGGTGCCCCGCTGGTGAGAGATATCTGGTTGGGAAAAACCTCGCTAGTCGACGGTAGGTGGGCGCCAGATCTCGCCATCCAGCAGAGGAAGATCACCTCCACCTCCCTACAAAAACCTGCTCTACACAAACGGGACTAATGATCTCAGTAGTTGACGTGCCCCGTAACAATCAATCTACCTCTCTTCTAAATAGTTATAATTAACATAAACGGAGATAGCAGGTTTTGAACAAATGCTGTGAAGTGGTCAGAACATTTAACTCCAAGAATGTTTTTCAATCTTTGCTTTAAGAATAATTTCAACAAATTAATACATTAAATACGAAAGTAATATAAGTGATCAACTTTTAAAATTAAAATCACGAGTATCTCTCTAAAGAAAACCCATTATACCAAACCTTTCAAAATTTCTCTCTTTCTAAAATGTATGTCTTATCTTCTTCGAAGTTAGGTAATTCAGCAGGGAGACAAGCGCTAATTTTTCTATAGAAAGCAAGTTTTGTGGGTCCCTAATACAGAAAAAGAGACTGATTATTGCTCATACATGTAGTAAATTATTTTCTGGAATTCGTAATGTGAGCAGAATACAGGTTTTGTGAGTCCTTAATACCTAAAACGAGCTTTTTCCTCAGGCGTCTGTCCATCTGTATGTGAACAACACCGGCGTCTAATTGGTACACAAGCAAATGATATGAATAAAAAATGAAAAAGAATATCATTAAACTTGATATTCCCCGATCGATCTGCCTGATGTCACGCCCCTTTAATTTGAAAAAGATATTTTAATTTCGGACGCTACTATACATGAAGCCCTTATGCTATTTTCAAAATTTTCTGAAAAAAATCCTTCAATTTTTTAGAATAAAGCCAACTACGCTTATAAAAATTGCACAGGCCAGATTTTCATCAACGTTTCAATATTTTAGAAGAGCGCAATATTTTATAAAATGTTTAGAATATGTTATCGCACCACTTTATTGATAATTTCTCTTTTTGAAATCCGTTTGCAAAATTAGTTCTTAAAATAATGTTATGACCAGTTTTTGAAATATAAATAGTTTCAGCGTAATTTCGAGTACAACTTAACAATGCGTAAACAAAATTTGCAAAAGAACAGCTCTATGTTTCTTTGTATTTTTTGCTCAAATATTTAAGTCGCTTAATAGGCGTGAGCCATGTTTCTATTACATCGTTTGGTATTTCGAAAATTCAAAAAGTTCATTACTTTACAAACCTATTTACACTCTCAATATTAAAACTTGAGATTTAATTCTTAATGCAAATAATTTTGAATTAGGTTTTTAAATCATGTTATGGACATTTTTTGCAAATGATAATAATTTTGCGTAATTTTGAGTTAAGATAATTATGCAAGAATCACAACAACATTACGCTGTTTTAGAACCGTTTGCTTATGTAGATTCTTCTCCACTGTCATTGACGTAGGCAGACGCTATCTCTGACGAATGAACTTCTTGGTAAAATTTATTGTACAGAGGATCAAGAAACCCAACCTAATGCTTTTGGAATTTTACAGTTACCTCAAAAGCAATAGACAAACCTAAGTTATTTTTAGACAATCGTCCTCTTCTGTTTATCACACATTCTGAAAGATCCCTCGTCTTTTAATGAGCATTTAAATAAGACCTGCCCAACTGGTCTCAAAAGAGCGCGAACGCTGGCGATGGTTCGCGACTCGGCACGCGAGCGGAGAGGGATGATGCGAGGACGGACGCATGTGGTGGGGAGGAAAAAAGAAGGGTGCAGGGCCTTCAGACGAAAGGGCATGTGACTGACATTCAGAATGGTTTGTTGCACGCCCTGGACCACGCACGCCGAGGACCCCGTGATAACTTCCCATAGAGAGGTTTATAAGTGCAAATTGAAGCATCAAACGCTTTGGAATTCCATTATGTTATATACAGTAATCCTTCAACATTCGCGACAGTTAGGTTTCCAAAAAACATCGCGAATGTTAAATTCGCGAAGGTTAAAAATATCTTTTAATGAAGAAAGGTGAGTTAAGTTCCTGGATAACGAAAATCTGCTTAAAAAAGAAAGAAAAATATCTGATAATCAATTACAGTAGAACTGAGTAAGCGCTACTACAAACAGAATTCACAATTAACATCCCAAAATGAAGAAATAAAGTAATATTTGAAACTTATTTCAAAATTGAAAGTGATTGGATACAGGATTTGGTAATTTTTTTTGTTTCATCACTCTCCTCGTTTTAATAACCAAATACGGAAGAATTTTTGCTTCTATTCTCTCTTAAATTTCGAAGTTATTTCCATGTTCGGATCACATTCGAATGCTGTTCCACCAGAGCTTGTTGATTTTAAAACACCTTTAACAGTTTTGACACTGAAGTTGCTCCAGGATGCAGTTTCGCTTCCGTTACTTCATCATTACTTTCGAGGAGCTTTTCTTGACTGGAGATTTCTCGAAACTCTTCTACAATGAGTTCATTACAATGAGAGTAGCATTGATCCGGAATGGCTTTTCTGTTCATTTGGCCAAAACCCTAACCTTGTTTAACGCAACTGAACTTATTTGACGCAACTGAATAGAATTATTTTACAATTGTGTTATTCTATAAATGCGAATTGATATTTCATGTTCGCAATTTTGCAGAAAGTGATACTTCGACGTCTGCCGAGTTCGTTTCCCAGATGACGCTGATGAAGGAAATGAAATGTGCTCGCTTAAAAAAATGTACGATCAAAAGACGCATTCGCGAATGTTGAAGTCGCGAATGTTAAATCCGGTAGCATTTCTCTAAGCGCGAATGTCCGGAACTCACGAATAGTGAATTCGCGGATGACGAGGGATTACTGTATTAAATTAGACAACAAATTAGAATCAAATTACTTGTGAACAACAAACCTACATATTTCAAATTGTAATAGATGTTAATTTTAAGAAAAGGGTCTAGCCGGGTAAGACAGAAAAAAGCGAAGTAAAACGTTCGAAAAGATTTTGATCTGAAATAAATATACAATTAATGGTTCCTATCCACTCCACCACGATAAATGCGGTTTTACGTTGTATTTTCAACGTAGTATCTATTCATACTTATTTAAAATAGGAACACTTCATAATTTTTATGATAAATTTTAATCATAAATTCAAATAATATGTTTTCCTAAACCAAATTTGCGGAATTTCTTGAAGTCACAAAACAATTTTTTCTGTTTTATCTTTCGCTGCGGGACAGTTTGCAAATGTTTAACTTCACTCTGCAATTGTGATATGATTTTTTATGACGTCCACAGCAAAAGGATTTGCCTGAAATTCTATATCACTATCCTTGACCTTTTAATAACAAATCTACTCTAATCTATTATTTTGCATTCAAATTGAATTCGTGTCATGTTTGGCCCCTACGAAGGTCACAAAACGAAAGATAATTCAACTTGTTCTTGTGTCATGTGCTCCGGAGCCACTGCATCGCGATGGCTTTATGCATTCAACCGCCCAGCAACCCACTCTTCTGGAAGCCATTTCCCATGGTAATAAGCGACATCTATCCCTCTCCAAAGTAGTTCCTCTCTAACATAGTTCGGGGGCAAATTTCTCGGCTCCTGAACAGAGAGCTGATCGTGGCAGCTCCGCGAGCCGTTGAGTTGAACATAAGTAATTTAAATTGTACGTCCCCCAAATTCTTAGTGAGTTGCAACCAGAAAATATTGTAACAGTTATTGGATCAGTTATACCATTATTCAACAACAAATAATTCATGCAAACATGGATATTTACATTAAACGAATATTTACTTGAAACAAGGTACCTATCATTTTCTACTTACAAATCATTATACAGGTGTCCCACCAACTATGAACCACCCTCATAACTTTTAAACGGTTCAGTATGTCGAAATGCAGTTTTCCCTGTATAATGCAGAATCATGGGGTAAATAACATGCCGTAGAGAAATTGTCTATAACATTTTTAGTTTTCAAGAAATTTAATCATCTTTGATTTTTAAATGGAACGATATATTTTTCTCACCGGCAATCGATAGATCATGAAAAGAGGAATAAAATGATAAATCAAATGCTAGTATTTCGATAGTAATTTGAGTATACAATTAGACTTCCTGATATGTGATTTTGAATTAAACGGGCAATATTTCGTGTAGCAGCCCCCGCAGCTCTCTCCTTCGAGTAAAATGGCCTTCGGGGCGGCAAGATTGTTGCGTGGAGAAAGGAAACTGAGAGGGGTGGCAATGGGGGATAAGAGGCCTAACTACAGCATCCAATGTTTTGGCACAAAGGTCACACAATTTACACCAATACACAAAACACACCAATTTTAAATATCATAATGAGATTTTTCCATTAATTTATCTGCATTTCACTTGTCTTCTTTAATAATAAATATCATTTTCAAACTTGACAAGAATCCAATCACCGTCTCTTCGTTGGTAAATTTCATTTTTAATTAACATGATCATTCGTTCACTTCGCAACCATACCTCTACTGCTGTTCATAAATGGAAAATAAAAAAGTACACTTCCATTTTCTGCCATGTTTTTTTTTAGTTTCAGGCAGCACGTAGTGTTATGAAGTGAGAAACTCTCCAATCAGTATTAGAAGTCGTGACTGTAGATGTGCATTTGTGTTAAAGTTTGGTAAATTTACACAGACAATCTGTCAAGAGTGTTTCAAAATTTGTATTGCTTTGTTCTTTTGGTAATATTTAAAAAAGGCTTTTATCAAGAGAAAATTATAAGAGAAAATGTCTACCTATCTATTATTTGATGAATTAATCAAGATATTACAATAAACATTTTTAAGCATTCATCCCTACCCATGTTTTAAAATGACAGCTTGTTTCTGCCATAACACACTTAGCTCGGTTCTCGATTTTTGTAAGTTTGAAAAGGACCTTTATTATTATTATCGACCTTCCGCTACAAATAATTTTTATTTTGTTCTTTTCAATGATCGCTGCTTTGGAATTTCAGTAGAAGAAAAGTTCAATTCAGATGAACAAATGCGAAAAAGTCTCTTGTTCTGATCGTTAATATTGACGTTTGTTCATACGATCTTCGTGTGAAGAACATGAATTGCTGTAGTTACGCCCCTATCCTTCACGGCCACCCCTCTCACACTCTGTCTCCACGAAACAGTCACGACTGCGACGCCGCGAAGACCACCTTCACCACGGCGACTGGTGCAAGGGCTGCTACAGGAAAGGAACGTTTACTTAAAAATCACATCTCAGAAAGTCTACTTTTATACTCAAATTTCTATTAAAATACTAACATATGATACATCATTTTATTCCTCTTTTCATGGTCTATCCATTGGTGGTGAAATAAATATACAGTTCCATTTAAAAAATCAAAGATGATTAAATTCCTCTAAAACTAAAAATATAGGCAATTTCTGTACGGCATGTTACTTACCCCACGATTCCGTATTGTGAAGTGAAAACTGCATTTCGATATCCTGAACCGTTTAGAAGTTATGGGGGTGGTCCATAGTTGATGAGATATCCTGTATAAAGATAAATGTTTGGTCAATATACGACAGGTACACATGTCACGTTCTGATCAAATCTAAAACAAAAATTTGGCAGGAGGTTTAGATCAATGCTGTAAAAAATACTGAGATGATATTAGTGATATGTCTAAACAACGAAAGAGGAGTGTTTTTAAAGTAGAGACATGCTTTCAGCTCAAAAAGCCATATTTTTTAGATGTAATGCTCTGACCAAACACCACAGAACTGAGGTTCTGTGAGAACCTGGGTCGAATGTATACATTTATTAGGTGTGGAGGCACAATGTCGTTTAGAGTAATATAATTAGAAAATTGGTCACAAATGAAGGTAATTTTCACAATTACAAGAAGATGTGCTTGTAGCAGAACAAAATGTCTAAAATTTCTCTTGGTGCAATAACGAAATATGTATATACGAGTATATTTTTGCTCATTTTGCAAAATCCATTTTTTACAATACGTTTGGGGCAATCATATTTCCCACCTATCCTGAATCCACACTGAATTTTATGTTGGCGAAATAAAGTCTTTGAAACAAGTGATGCGGTTATGAGTCTTAAGAAACGAAATTTTCAGTATACCAGGGCAGTATTTCAGAAGAAATGAGAAACATTAAAACATTACTCGTAAAAACCGAAAAAGTGTTGAAGAATTTACATGGCATTAAACTGCTGAGCTCCTGTTCAATAAAACTTTTGTGCACTACCAACATTTGGATGAAGAAACGTAAATAGCTAATGAGAGAGAATACATCAATAATAAAAATGGGTGTACACTGTACAGTATATGACGGCATATTCGGTCTAATTAGAAGGAAATAAATTTTTCTCGTTTAGAGAAAGTTTTTCCTATTAATTGGTCTGGTCTGCCGATAAAAAGACCATTTTCAATATTAACTCAATCTAGTAAATTTGACTAAAGCAAAAATAATCACTTTAGATTCAGAGGAATCTTGAATAATAATTTAAAAATTAGTACTGTCTTAAACTGCCAAGGGAAGCGGTAAAGATGTTCGAAGTAGAGACCACATAGAATGCACAAAAAACTATCTCATTTGTCACGCACCTGATTTTTTCTGCAACTATGAAGAATTGGTGAAAAGCTTTTTCTAATTCATACTTCCCGAAGAAGTCTGTTTTAGGTGTTTCATCAGTTCAATGACCGTAGCCTAATCGCACGTCTCATTGGCCTTCGCTGAGCACTGGCAAATTTCTTTAAGAGTGCGCAGATTGCACAATTTAGACAAAGTTTTGCACAGATTGCAAAACGTACACAGTTTCCATTCCTCTCCATACTACGCCACCCAGTTTTTAACTTTTTATGTGAAATAATAAAATAAAAAAGAGTAGACGCTCTTAATAAAAATAGTATGTTCTGTATGATAAAAGTATTTAAAATATTATACAAAGCAGTATTTCAGAAGTAAACAAATGAAATTTTAAAAAATATCGGTTGCGCAAGTGGTAAAGGTTATCGTAGTCCTGTGTAGAGTACTTCTCACTTCTGGTGGTTGGTTCCTGGCTTCGATCTCCACTTCATGAACATTTGAGTGTTATCACTGCTATGTTGCCAAGAGACATTCGTAAACTTGAACACTTCGATTTTATTCAAGATCTTATAACGGGATTTTCAAACCATCAAAAACAAGCAGTGAAAATTGAAAAGTCTACAGGACAACTAGAAATTTTTCTTTTCTTTGCAATTCTGCGGCATTGAATTCGAACAAGATTCTGCAGAATCTCAAGTGTCCGTGAACTACCAAAGAAATCGCTGGTTCAATAGTCTCCAAAGAATTTTAAAGGAAACAGATTTCGACTCACGCATCTACAATGTTTTTTTATATATGATATTTTTTCGCTTTTATGACAATTACAGGAATGACTTCGATTAGGTCAAATAAATCTTCCACTATTTTTTCTCACAAACCAAAGTTTTGGTCATCAATAAAGTCCACTTTAGGGGTATAATTAATTATTATTTAAACATATAACAAAGAAAAAGTACGTCACGGAATATGCAAAAGTATACTGCATAATAACATAATAATTAAGTAATACTATTATAGAATACATTATTACTGTCGTTGTTGGAATTATTACTACGCTCTGCAACCGTTTTAAAATAACTTGAACATTCATATGCGAGAAACAAATGATTTCATGGTGTTGATACTTAACTACAATCAATATTGTTCCTGTAGAATTGTGTTTCGTCAATATTTGATTCAATGTAACGAAAGAGCCAACTATAGTTTGATGGATGAAGGAAAAGTGCCATGGCTACGCCGCACCGTTGGCCTTCTGCACCGGTTGCAACGGCATGCGCTGCGTGACCAGATGAAGCAGTCGCTTCGATAATCATCGCTAGCTGTCACGTCGCGCGTCTCGCACAATGTTACGGAGCTCACCGACGACTGGAGCCACTGCATTGGGCTGACGGCTGGAGAGAAAGAGCAGGCATTCTACGATAGTTTCTTGTCCTTATAAAACTTGACTTTATTTGCAAACTTTCTTGCTTTTCTTTAGAAAAACAGAATCTGAAGAAATTTGATGATATAAACTTTTGTTTTGTTGATAGTGCGCCCAGTTTGAAAACTCACAGTTCATCCAGACAGCGCGCTTTAAATGAGTGTCCAGGTAACGTTTCTAACTCTGCAATAGTATTCTTAAGTTGTATTCTGCGCAATGTGTATTTATTAGTTGGACTCTATTTACAACTTTCACGATACTTTGTTACATTTTCCTGAGCGTTAACCTGTCTTTATTATTCACAGTATTTCCTCCATGAATAATGAAGAGGGTTTCGCGTGCGTTCATGAATTAATACAATTCTGTCTTATAAAAATGTAATTTTGTATAACATGAAATTAAAAGTCATTCACTATTATTTGAACATTAGGTTCGGGGTAATTTGCTGTAAGTCCTTCGATTTACACTAAATAAAATAAAAACAAGAACAGCTGTAGAATTTTACCAAAACTGCAGCTCTGTAGACTGATCTACAAATAAATGTAATTTAATGAATTAATTCAATATAAATATTTTCCAAAACGTACCAGCATTACATAGAAAAATTAGATAATGGAATGGAGTTCTATAACGAAACGTGTTTTCAAGTAAGATAATTTTTATCACGGATCATTCACATTTGATTCCTTGTTATTACTTTATGCTGTAAGCCTTGCGAATTAAAGAACACTGTCCAATCTTTCCGGATAATTTCTCCCTGGGGTCCAGTTCTGTCGACAACGTATGTTTATCAACGACTTTTTTTTAACAAATACTATTTAGTTTCTCTCGTCATCTGGATTTCAGGTGACACAAACGTGTGAAGTTCGAAATCTAAGACTTCAAACTGTTCTACAATATTGGACCCTTTTCATTAAACGGATTTAATACATTTGCATGCATGACTTGGACCGAGCTAACGGCTTTTTGTGTCATAATATATTCATATCCATTAACAATATCACGACTCACTCTGACATGAAGACAATAATAATATACTATCCCGGATAACTAATTCACTACTTAAGTTGATATTAATTTATTAACATATATCCAGTAACGCTTTTCACTATTCTGAAATCCATGTAAAATCATAGGCAATAGAGTTATCGAAAAAACTGATACATATGTAATATAAAAAATACATGCTTCTACAAAGGATAACTTTTTAAAAACGTCGAAAATTGCATCGAAATATATTGCTAAGCTTCAAAACAAGAGAGCTTCATTCGTAATCAAATGATCATATGATGAATCAGAACAGATAGTGAAAGCAGAGTTTCAAATATTTACGGATTACATGGTTTGGTTCCGGCTGTATATGGTGAAACGAACGTGTATATAATCAAATGTAAAGATCTACTCTTTTGTACTCTATCACCGAAGAAAGGGGAATTTCCACGAGAATCTCTAGATCAAGTTATTGCACCATTATAATACTTTCTGTATCCAACGCATGAGTGTAAATAAAATAAATACATCGACGGCAGATGTAAGCAAGTTCAATTTATTTTCCCTTCTTCTCTGGAAACCCGCCTTTCCAATCAAGTACTTTCGCTTATCTGAGTGCTTTGCGAGGGGCTAGTTCTTGGGACAAGCATCCAATTCGCCGCTGTTTCAAATGACACTCGCTCGCTTCCTTCCTCAGTAGCTGTCAGGTAGTGGCACAACCGGTTTTCTCCAACTCCTCAGCAGATCCACGCGCCCTTCCTTTACAGACGCCCACACTTCCAACATCACCAAACTACAGCCGCCTACATGTCCCGGAGAAGAACGAGATGGCTCCTACTACTGGTAGAGGGCAGACAGTCCAGTTTTATAGCAGAATTCGTAATGGGTGTTTGCATGCCACTCCCCGTGAATGTGTAGATGATGTGCAATAGCAAGTGCTATAAGAAGAGAGTCATGTTTACAACCATTCAAATGCCATTGGAAAAATACATTTATACATTTAACAGACCATTGGAATAAATAGTGGACAATGTAATTCAGTGTGTACCTTTTGGGTACTCTTGTGTTCTTGGGGGAAATCAAAATCTTCCCAATTTTCTTAAATATCTTATAGTAAAATGAAATGTCAAGTCTTGCGCGATTTATAACGTTTGTCGTAAAATTTCAGAAAAAAGGAGCCAGTCGAGCAAGTTATTTCTAAAATCTTACTGATGCCCAAAAGTTGCCATTGATCTTGGCAACAATTACGATAAAAATATTAAGAGGTGCATTAAATTGTGTGACTTTTACAAGTATCAGGCTAGTATACAATTGGGCACCAAAATTTAACTATGTACTCTTCCGCTCGAAAGCACCTTTTTAGATTTAATAGAATTAATATTAACGTATTACGAAATTATAACAAACTAATTTTATTAGAGTGTTTAAAATTAACAGACGTTTCTGTGATGTTGCTAGCGTGAATTTTCGAAGAAAAACAATTACAACTAAACAGCCGCCACCCTTAACGATTTCATTAAAATCTGTACACGAAAGGACTCTCATCATTTGTAGGTGGATTGGAATTCTCTTCTGTGATTTGAGATCCCTCTAGAGAGCGATGTGCGAGACATGGCACACTACGTCTCTGGCAGCCGTAGACAGCAACAGAACTCGAAACACACGAAAAAGTTTACATTGAAGAACAAAACAATTCATTTCAGACAGACATCAAAAGAGTTCCCAGCTTCGCGGTAGGCGTTTCAGCTCCTATATTTCTTTACGGCTACGCTTTTATGGACGTCTGGAATCGCTACAACAACATTCCCCCCCCTCTTCCCGTCGCCTGCCCCGCCCTCCCGCGCCGCGCCAGGAAGTCGGCATGGCCTGCGCGCATTGTTCCGTCCGGGGACACGCGTAAGCCACCGACAGGGAGCCGTGTCGCCACATACCCGGGTCCGGAATCGACTCGCGAGTTCGCGACACGTTCCGATTCATCCGCGCAACCGCTGCCTGACGCCGCCCCATCTGTCTCTGGCCTGCGGCGCGGTGGGAGGCGCGACCGCCCCCTGGGGACGCCCGCCCAGGTGAAGCGCCCGCGGTAACGCACGACACGATGGCCTCGCGCAGTGGGCCGGCGAAAGCGAATGCGGAATTCACCAAGGAAAACTTTGTTGCAAGAGTGCCTAGTGCGTTTTGCAGTTGCAGATCGTCTGTAAGCACGAGACAATTGCCTTTGCATTTTGGTGGGTCTATATACGCATATGTGAGATAAAGATAGATAGAGAGAGAGCGAGAGGGAGGAAGAAAGGAAGGGCGAATCACGGAAGGAAGAGAACGAAAGTAAAAAGTATGTACTTGCTTTTAGTGCTTTCAATCCATGGCGGTAATATGACTAACTTATAATCAGTGGCGCAACCAGATTTTACTGGGAGGGATGGGGGCTTAGTGGCCAACCCACATGATATCCTTATAAACAAATTGCATTTATGCTAAATTTGAATATATTTTTATTTGTTTGTAATTGTTTATAGTACTTTGAACAAGTTACTCGTAATTTGAAACATTTTATGCAAATAGTATCAGCAAAATTATTTAAATTCTTTAAAATATGTATTTTTACTTTTTAAATGAGTAAAAACTATATTTGTGTAATTGTGAATATGGCTTCGGATTCTGGGTGCGGACCGAGGATAGCGGTGAGTGACGCTTTATGAAGCCCCCTATCGTCAGTGTATATAATTATAATAATATAAATGTAGGAAAATGTTTCACCACTTAACAGGACGCAAGAAAAGTTTGTTTTATATTTAGTGATAAAATTGACAGATCTCATTCTTTAATTACAACAAAACCAGGTGAGAAATTCCATAAAAAGTAAATTTATGACGTAAGGAATTTTGTTCATTATACACAGTGCATTCAATAGCGTTGTAAATATCATAGAAATTACTTTACTACTGAATTATGATCATAATTTTTAATGTTTGATATAATAAGGTTAATGTCAGCGGTACCAACACCCGGCAAGCTTGGAGCAACGGCAAGCGTGGAGACAACACCTTTGGACTTGAGCGGAGCAGCGATCGCAATAGCGGTCCTGAAATTTATTTCATGTGTATCACATCGTTCTGCGGCACCTGCCAGAATTGAAATCGTAGTAGACTCCTCTGAAAAGTAGTTTCTATTTCTAGCCGAATGCTAAAGGAGCTCCATAGAATACGACCACGGACCGCGCCCGATCCTTCCTTCCCTATCCCTTCCTCATTCTCGTACTTACGATCCAGCGATGGGCTGATCACCCATCCTTACACACCCCATCAAATTGAATCAGGAATTGTCCGACAAGTGTCGGTGATCCGGAAAGCAGCGACATGCTTTGAGTCTCCTGATGCACTAGTTGTGCCATTTGGTGGGAAATAACGGTAAATAATGAAGTTTGTGGTTTGCTGTGCAGAACATCTTAAACCAAAGCAACAAACGTTGGATCCGTGCATCACGGTTCCAACTTCCGCAGCCTGCAGTAACACATGTATGTATGTACTAGGCGCGAAAGTCCGTGAATGGGCTCAGGCCCACTGGCGACGTTCCTGCCTCGCGGCCATGGGTTAAGGGGGTACGTGTGGTTAGCACGTAGACATCCCCACGCCGTATCCCCGTTTTCTCAGTTTGAGATTGAATTTTCTCAACGTCACACACCAACATATACAGTAACACATAGTTATGCATATTAAAATAGAGTAATACGTTTCTTTACAATTTTTAAAAACACCACGTATTCTTTTCCACTTACGAGATAATATTGAAAGTATGCCAAAAAGTTCAATTTCAGTTGCACAAACTAATTTTACGTGTTGTTTTTTATAAAGAAAAGAGGCACGTTTTGGTTCAATGATGTCCTAAATTTCCAAATGCTTCTAAATACGAGTATTTTGAGGCCATTATTATATTTATCATATTTAGGTAACTATTATCACAAACAAACTTATTCAATAACGTTAGATGGCGCCCTGAGTCAATAATTCAAGTTAAGGTCAATATTGTAATTTAATTTTCAATATGTGTCACCTATAACATACCGAACTTGCAGAATTTTACTGCAAAATAGAAAAAATAGTAAATCATTATTTTAATTTGTTTAAATTGTCCTTATATTTATACCCTAAAATCGCTTAATCTAACTTCTTAATATTACTTATTTCGACTAACGTATAGACAATATGTAGACAACGTATAGACATTCTTTTGAGTCGATAAGCAGATACAAAGTCCGATCTTGGTCTTGTGACATGATGAACTTTTTTTCATGAAGGAAAAAATTGTAAACGCAGGACGCTTCCTACCATGTCCGACTATGATTCTTTATTTCTGTAACAGTTTCGTGAAGTGGATTATCCACTCCAATGTACAAGAAAAAAAAGCCAGCAATGAAATCCAAGTCAGAGCATCATAATCATTTTTCATGATGTTGGTGTAAATTTTAGCGACCGAGAAATTCTACGCTTTCGTCATGGATCAAACTTGCGATCTAGAGCTGAGAGGCTGGGACGATATTTCCACACCACCGAAACGATTTGATAATAAACCAATTTAATTTAAGGATGGAGCGAGTGGGTGCGACAGATGAAGAGTACTGTAACTAATAAAAATAAGAAAATTTCGATTCCCTAGTTCGTGTTGAAGTACCAATCTGATCAAATACTACACACGTGTTACTAGAAACTAAAAACTTGTAATTTATTGCTTATCAAATAAATTCATTAATTTAAGAGAGTTTGTTGAAACTTCATACTAAAGCAAATCAAGGAACTACAATAGCAAAGAATTAGCAATATTTTTACATTTATTTTTTATTAATTTAACGTCAAAAAAGTTATATTACGTTCAATTGTGTATAAAGGTAGTTTTGAATGTTTTGGTAAAATTTGACGAGAATTATTCGCTCCTGAATGTATTTGTCAAATGTGTTTGTTTGTAAATGATCTACAGATTTTGGCTCTTATTTCTTATCTTACACAACGTGAAGTAATCGACTTACTACCGCGAAACCATGGAAAACGATTTTTTATGTTACTGTTGAATGAACCAAATTTTCTACTAACATCCAACAGAGATAAAGAGATAGTGCACAGATATTGAAATTACTGTTATTTATGCATATACTACATATTATGTACTCAATAAATATACTGTATTACATTGTACTCAAAGTACATAAATCAAAAATCATAACATCAAATAGTCACAGATAATCCGCTAGTAACATTTATTATTAACGTAGGTTTTGCATTTTGAGAATTGCAAACATATAAATCTGACAATACAATGAAACAAAACAATATAGTTTCAGATACTGAAGAGGATCTCACGAATGAGATCAAAATCTTTATGTTAAATATAGAATTGGGAAGTTTCGACTGAAATCATTACCTCTTATTTAAATAAATACAGTTCGCCACCAAGGAACATAATGAACTGTAACAAGGAAAACCACGGCTCTATGCTTCATTCTAGGGACAATGAGTATTTCGTATTTCAGCGCGTCAACCACTGTGATCATTAGTCGCGCGCGTGTACTGCATGTTACAACCCGCGATCTGGCGGTGTTACTTCCCCGTTCGAACAAGAGATCCTGAGCTGATCTACACGTCCATTTCCGGTTCTCCAGAGGGACCCCGCCCCAGTCTGGATAAGCTCAAGTCTCCCAACTGGTCTCCCAACACGTTTGGTAGTGTGCTGCATGTAAATGTGCGTGTGGGTACTTAAGGGGTTAGGAAGAGTCAAGGGTGAGGAAGGGAAGATCGGACGCAGTCCGTGGCCGGTTCGTTAGGGTACTGGTCCGGCATTCGCCTGTTATTGATCGGAGAAACCACGGAAAACAGATCAGCGGAGCCGACCGCTAGCATTCTCCTCCAGGCAGCGGCTGAACTAGGCTTAGCTATATTAGCTAATGTCAAAAATCGGTCACTGTTGGTACTCGAACCCTACGACTATCCGGTCAGACTTGCTGCAAGGGCAACAGTTGTACCGAGCCAGCTCAGCCGGTGCTTAATTCCACATTTAAAGGACCGGATTTTCCCATAGGTACAACGTATAAAAACGTAATAACAGTTAATTGTAATTTCAAGGAATAAAAATAAGACTTTTTTTTAAACAATATTACTTCTCTACTCTGCTTCCTCTATCTCAAACACCACTGGCACTGCCATAGTTACATGATTATGATTCTCATCTTGTTTGATTTTTCCTTCCGTTTCGTTTCATGATGACCTTGCTTCAGTTATATAATAATAATAATAATAATAATAATATATTATTATTATTATTAATATTATTATTATTCGTAATTATTATTCGTATAATATATTATTATTATTAATATTATTATTATTCGTAAGAAAACCCACAGCGAGAGAATAATTTAAGAAGAAAGGAAAGTGCAAGAGTATGGCACATCTGCTGTTTCCGCTGAAGTTTAATCGTGCTCGTGAGTGGGAATAAAGGAAAGGAAACTATACAGTGCAATACAATATTTTTTTATTGTTTATGTGTAAAATGAATAACAATATAATAATGTGCTTGGCCGGCAACTTTATTCCAAACTCCCACTGCAGCAGGCCGGAGGGGGTCGAATAGAACAGATACCTTTTTTTATGCGGCTGCGTGGCTCAGCACCCGTCGAGAGATAATCCCCAGGAAGGTTTTCTAGGGAGCCGTGCAACCCGTAACCGGGTCAAAAGTCTTCGTCACCCCCACCCCTTCTTTCTCTTGTCTCGCCCTCTGCCCGGACGGTTTCCGCGCGAAAGTCTTTTGTCGCCTCCCGTTGTTGCATCCGCTGTCTCGCCTCGACGGAGCCTCGCCTTTCGCAGGTAACCTCTTTACCTCTCTTTGTCCACTTTGCCCTCTTTCGGGCTGTTGATCTCCCTCTTTGCGGTCAATGGTTCTGGATGTGGTTGCTTCCTCTTTGGATGCCTCGCTCGAAGGGCGGGAGGGGAAAAGTGTAAGGAACCGAGAGCAGTTCGCGGGGGCGAAAGACACGATTTGGGAAGCCCCCTCAATGACTTCCACCGACCGAGAAGATCGCATGTCGTTTCCCTTTCCCTTCTTTTTTTCTCCTTTTTTTGCGTCTTGGAGCTTCGTAAGAAGCTAGCGCTCGCGTGCAACAGCTTCACTGCTTCTCTTCTCCCAGGTCTGAGGGACTCCCCAAGGGGCTAATCCGCGCCTTACGCCTACGAGTGTCACCTGAGAGCGTTTCTTCGAACCTGCCGACTATATTGGATTTTCATTCAAGACAGTCGAGAGACGAGGACGGTGACAAAGGACGGGCGGGAGATTGCATTGGAGGCAACCAAGAACTGGCGGCGCAAATGAGGAAATGGTACGCGAATTATAAATGAGGCACGTCAGCGGAAGATTTGCAAGCAGCGGTGAAGCATAGCAGACCATTCAATTTTTCGTTTTCTTTCGTCCGTATCTTTTTACAGATATCACATACCTATGTGAGGTCCCGATATTAATAGATTCCGCAATTATTTTTTCAATTGGAACTAAAAAGTAGTACCAACCTTCTTCATCGTATTACAGAGTGGTCAATTTTGACATATTTTGCTGCACGAACTTAAAATCCACATCCCTTTGGACATCTCGAATATTGTTCTATCAACATGACAATATCGCAAATTTGTATAGAGTGTTCTTGAATCAATCGCTAAGTTAGTTTAAAAAATACATAATGAAACGAAAAACACTATCTCAAAAAATGTTACAGAGAATAACATCTTTATTTCCATTTAAAACCACATTGAGACATTCAGGTGAGAAGTAATGAAAATTGTAATTCGTAGGACTATGAGCTGTATTCATAGTGGACACTTAAATAAGAGAATCCATAAACCATAAGTGACTGCTTGAAATAAACTGTCACTTTTAGAGGTCCGTATTTCATAGACGTTCCTCATGAAGACAGAATTAGTGTTTACTTAAGTCATTGGAAACGTGGCAACGGTCTTGTGCAAAGATGTTTTGTGGTTGAGTGCCCAAGGATTGTGCATACTGAGTGTCCAGCTTGCCATGTGCAATTTCAAAAACATTAATAATTGCATATTTCCAATCCATGTTATCCATGTTACTGATGTACTATATTCATTAATGAATTTACATATATATATATATATATATATATATATATATATATATATATATATATATATATATATATATATATATTAAATAAAGAAAGGCAGGCTGCGTTCTCGGAATCAGTGTGTGTATCGAAGATCAGCTTCACTGTGTTTTAATAAGTCTTCACATTTTGTGAATAGTTATCAATCGATTTCACTTCAGTGACGGGATTTTACATTTACCTTTCAGTACAATATCAATATCTGGATGTTTTTTAAGCATATATCTCAGATCTCCAATGGTTTATATCTCAAAAATATCTTACTAAATATAGTCTACATGCAAATTATAGCTCGTTTAAAAGGATCGCAATGTAATCTAAAACTAGTGGTGCTAAATAGCACGTACATTCTCGCCAGTGCTTTCACACAAAATACGCGAAAACTCAAATTTTCGAAAAACTGTACATGATCTTATTTCAAACCCTATCTTTAAGAAACAGATTTCATTAAGGGAAAAATCTATATTCATAATTGTAGTTGCAAGGAAAATCCCGAAATGTTTGAACTTTTGCAATTTTCGGAAAATTCAGGTTTTGACAAATATGAGACCTGCACCATTCTCTTAAACGTCCTTCACACTATTCAACAACAAAATTTAATTCAAAAACGATTGAGCTATGTTTTTAGTTTTAAAATGTCCCAGGGGCTTCATGTAAAGTACCCCTCAAAATTAAAATATCGGTTTCAAATTCAAGGGGCTGGAATATCAGCCAGATCGATTGGGAAATGCGAGCGGGGCGGGCGAGCGGGGCGGGCGAGCGGGGCGGGCGAGCGGGGCGGGCGAGCGGGGCGGGCGAGCGGGGCGGGCGAGCGGGGCGGGCGAGCGGGGGCGGGCGAGCGGGGCGGGCGAGCGGGGCGGGCGAGCGGGGCGGGCGAGCGGGGCGGGCGAGCGGGGCGGGCGAGCTGGGGCGGCGAGCGGGCGGGCGAGCGGGGCGGGCGAGCGGGGCGGGCGAGCGGGGCGGGCGAGCGGGGCGGGCGAGCGGGGCGGGCGAGCGGGGCGGGCGAGCGGGGGCGGGCGAGCGGGGCGGGCGAGCGGGGCGGGCGAGGGGGGCGGGCGAGCGGGGCGGGCGAGCGGGGCGGGCGAGCGGGGCGGGCGAGCGGGGCGGGCGAGCGGGGCGGGCGAGCGGGGCGGGCGAGCGGGGCGGGCGAGCGGGGCGGGCGAGCGGGGCGGGGCGAGCGGGGCGGGCGAGCGGGGCGGGCGAGCGGGGCGGGCGAGCGGGGCGGGCGAGCGGGGCGGGCGAGCGGGCGGGCGAGCGGGGCGGGCGAGCGGGGCGGGCGAGCGGGGCGGGCGAGCGGGGCGGGCGAGCGGGGCGGGCGAGCGGGGCGGCGAGCGGGGCGGGCGAGCGGGGCGGCGAGCGGGGCGGGCGAGCGGGGCGGGCGAGCGGGGCGGGCGAGCGGGGCGGGCGAGCGGGGCGGGCGAGCGGGGCGGGCGAGCGGGGCGGGCGAGCGGGGCGGGCGAGCGGGGCGGGCGAGCGGGGCGGGCGAGCGGGGCGGGGCGAGCGGGGCGGGGCGAGCGGGGCGGGCGAGCGGGGCGGGCGAGCGGGGCGGGCGAGCGGGGCGGGCGAGCGGGGCGGGCGAGCGAGGGCGGGCGAGCGGGGCGGGCGAGCGGGCGGGCGAGCGGGGGCGGGCGAGCGGGGCGGGCGAGCGGGGCGGGCGAGCGGGGCGGGCGAGCGGGGCGGGCGAGCGGGGCGGGCGAGCGCGGGCGGGCGAGCGGGGCGGGCGAGCGGGGCGGGGCGAGCGGGGCGGGCGAGCGGGGGGTGCGAGCGGGGGCGGGCGAGGCGGGGCGGGCGAGCGGGGCGGGCGAGCGGGGCGGGCGAGCGGGGCGGGCGAGCGGGGCGGGCGAGCGGGGCCGGGCGAGCGGGGCGGGCGAGCGGGGCGGGCGAGCGGGGCGGGCGAGCGGGGCGGGCGAGCGGGGCGGGCGAGCGGGGCGGGCGAGCGGGGCGGGCGAGCGGGGCGGGCGAGCGGGGCGGGCGAGCGGGGTGGGCGAGCGGGGACCAGTTTTGAAGAAAATCGGCTGAACGGTTTAGCGCTAGCCTTGTTCACAGACGGACGGACGAAGAGACGGAGGGAGGGACGGAGGGAGGAACGGAGGGAGGGACGAGGGACGGAGGACGGACGGAGAGACGGAGGGAGGGACGAGGGACGGATGACGGACGGAGGGACGGATGACGGACGGAGGGACGGACGGACGGACGGACGGACGGACATGGCAGACGGACGGACGGACATGACAGACGGACGGACGGACATGACAGACGGACGGACGGACATGACAGACGGACGGACATGACAGACGGACGGACATGACAGACGGACGGACATGACAGACGGACGGACGGACATGACAGACGGACGGACGGTCATGACGGACGGACGGACATGACAGACGGACGGACGGTCATAACAGACGGACGGACGGACGGACGGACATGACAGACGGACGGACGGACGGACGGACATGACAGACGGACGGACGGACGGACGGACGGACATGACAGACGGACGGACGGACGGACGGACATGACAGACGGACGGACGGACGGACGGACGGACGGACGGACATGACAGACGGACGGACGGACGGACATGACAGACGGACGGACGGACATGACAGACGGACGGACGGACGGACATGACAGACGGACGGACGGACGGACATGACAGACGGACGGACGGACGGACGTGACAGACGGACGGACGGACGGACATGACAGACGGACGGACGGACATGACAGACGGACGGACGGACATGACAGACGGACGGACGGTCATGACAGACGGACGGACGGACGGACATGACAGACGGACGGACGGACGGACATGACAGACGGACGGATGGACGGACGGACATGACAGACGGACGGACGGACGGACGGACATGACAGACGGACGGACGGACATGACAGACGGACGGACATGACAGACGGACGGACGGACGGACATGACAGACGGACGGACGGACGTGACAGACGGACGGACGGACGGACATGACAGACGGACGGACGGACGGACATGACAGACGGACGGACGGACATGACAGACGGACGGACGGACGGACATGGCAGACGGACGGACGGACATGACAGACGGACGGACGGACATGACAGACGGACGGACGGACATGACAGACGGACGGACGGACATGACAGACGGACGGACGGACATGACAGACGGACGGACGGACATGACAGACAGACGGACGGACGGACGGACGGACGGACGGACGGACGGACATGACTGGTGGACGGACACGACGTACGGACGTTTTGCCATCATCCGATTTTTCGATATCCAGAACCCACAAAATTTGGATTCTGACTACTCTACGTGTTAGAGGTTTATTTCTAAATATAGCAACTTAATCCACTTTTTCGTTACCAAGGCTCTGTAATAAAAGTTAATCTGCCGAAAATCTCAGCCTCTCTACTCCGTAGCTAAAACTAAAATTGAAAGGGACCGCCATGCAAGAATTAGGTAATATTCTATTTTTTTGTCCCAAGCTGACATCCAAAATCAAGAGAGCCGCAAAACAAAATCAATTTAGGAAAGCCTAGCAGGTGTTGCTGTACAGGGCCAATTCACTTTCCATGACTATCTAATCCCAGATTTAATAAAATTTTGAAACAGAATCGCATGCTGAAAATACTATCGAACTGTGTCGCCGGGAGTCTCAATAACACCACATTTTATAACGACTCGGTCGGTTTTTAATTTGTATAGTTTATGAAAAATCTTTTTTGGTAGTGTATCCTTAAACCATTAATAATAATATAAAAAGAGAAAGAAAAAAGTTTCTATCTTGCTCAAGTTGCTCAATTTTATGTAAGATTATCAGAATACCAATGTTAATCACATTACTAAATGACAGCTGCAAGGGAAGAGCTAAACTTTCAGTAAAGCCCAGATTTAGGACTAGATACTGAAGAAATTTCCTAATTTCACTTATAATTATCTATTTCAAAATATTGGTGTATCAGTTAATATAAGAATATTTTAATCGACATATTTACTATCGGTATAGATACCAAGGTTTTGATAATCGAAACATCGATGCATAAATAACAAATTTGCCGTTCCCACTTCACGTTTGCGAGAACGTGTTGCTTAAAACAATATGTAATCCAATAAAATATTTATATCATATATTATGCAAAAATCACGTTCTTTACATAAGGTATTATAGAAAGCAACTATATTTTGCATTCAGTACTAAAAATAAGGGGTTAATAAACATATTGCGTGATTACCTGAGTGTGTTTGAATAATGTCTTACCTCTATTTTGTAAATATTAATCTTATTATCATTATGAATTTGGTAAGTCTGAGTTTTTTAAGACTACTTGCACGATAATTCAATCATTACCTCAGAACTCAATGAAGACGTTTTAAAAGCCAGCAACATCCAGTGAACTAGTATTATCGATCCAAGGCAACATACATAATTATCACTTATGCAGACAAAGAAATACACTGTGACTACCTTCAGAATCCGTATTATCATCGAAAGCCTCAGCCACAAAACAATCATGGCCTTTTCGAGCGCTCGATTACATCGCTTTCGAACGAGAGACGCCGTTTACCGAGGAACATCCGGTCACTTTCTCTTCGTGAAGAGCGAACAGTCCCCGATGATTTCGTATGCAACTGGGAGGTAATGCAAATGCCGCTTGTTACGATATGAATCAATTTCAAATGGTAATGACTGCAGTGAGTAATCCATTATACTATCACGTGTCATCTCGATGCGCTTGGATCGTGAAGGGTGGGGACATCCTCACTACGTTGGGGTTTCCATACTATATAAACGGAAAGGTGGATATTCCTATGACGAGAAGTCGCAAGGAGACCATCAAATACGGTTAAGCGTATCAACGGAGTGAGTAATTTGTCTCCACATCTAAAATTCAGGTCGTAATAAATGGTTTGGCAGTAATTTGCGCATGAACGAATTTCTCATCTGTGTCAGCTGCTTCAAAATGATCATTTTTCAACCAACTAAATACAAAATATATACACATGTTCTGTCATGTCTCCTTTTCCCTACATCAGCTACGCAAACATAATTAATGCCAACGCGTAAACTGCATTTAATGAAATGCATTTTCTCCTACATTATTCCGAATTAATTTTCTTTAAAATTACGAACAGCGACATTTCACTTTATTTTCTGGAGATTCATTTTACATCCCTGCTTTTCCAAATGCCAACTAGCATTAACTTATTTTCAATCTTCAACGATCTTTGTAGACAACCTCCAAATACCAATTAGTGGTGCTATAAAAGCACTCACCTTCTCACATTATTTGTAAGTTTTGCAATTTTTGAAATACAGAAACCTGAAAATGGAACCTGCGCCATTTCTGTAGCAATAAATTCTCTATTCAAGAAAAACATACAGAAAAACTTGGAGCTGTTCTTGAAAAAAAACATGATTTTTAAAATATTGCTTTTATTTGACGCAAAATTACGCGAAAACTAAACACATTTTCTAAAAATTGTATTAATAGTTCCGTTTTGACAAAAATGTTGCGTAGTATGTACTATTTTGCCCCGAACCCTTTAATGTACGTCGCAGTGAGATTGTCCACTTTGTCGATATCAGAGACCCATAATATGAGTGTTTTCTGTCGAAAAATTGACACTTTCCGCTGCTTACAATACTTTCCTCTTTACTGCGTAAGTATGCAGTAAACAAGAAAGTAACAAGTCAGAATGACCGTGTACATTTAACAGCTACGACATTGTGTACTTTAAAATTGATCAAAATGCAGGCGCTATAGTCAAAAGTTAAAATTATCAAGCTGGTGATCAATATTTATGCATAGCGGTATGAAAGGGTCATTTAGTGGCAACATATTGTCAAACCAAACATGACTGAGTGGCATAATATTTTATGAAGAGTCAAGACTTCCTATGTAATTAAGAAAATTATAAGGTACTAAACATTACACCTAAGCAAGCGATAAACTAATATATGGAATTATAGTACTTTTAATGTCCACATATATACGTAATTATATACGTATATATGTGGACATTACGTACACACAATTTCTATCAATAACCGCAAAACTGCCGATAGTTTTGATACATTATTAAAATAAAATTTTATCTGGATTTTTAAGTGTGTCTGGATTATAAATACAATAATTGATGGAGTAAAGTTAGGTTAACTGATCATGGAGGCTACCTGAACGAGACCGTGTGTAATTTGTAATTTGCACTGCATATAACTCTGGAGGTTGTTGTAACAACACTTTAAGAATAAATGCCAACGGGGTAAACAGAACTAAAGCTTTTGGGTTTAGGTGAAGGGAGCTGCAGTTAATCCCCCAAAATCATTCTTAATCTTTCTAATTAAGGGTTCAAGATGCCCAGAGTGAGAGGTACAACAACCAAATATCAGTATTATTCAGAGGAGCATTCGCTCAGATGGCTCAGTGATAATAATCTTCGCCGCTGCACAGTCTCTGATCGGAAAGTTCTATGATTCGAGCCTTCATGGTCTATGATTTTCGATACTAGCTAGAGAAGTACTCAAAAAATCGCATCATCTCTCTAGCAATTGTAATCAGAAATATAATCCTGAAAATTTACCACATGAGTTACAAAAATCGAATGAGTTATGAAGACAAAGGAATCGGGAACATCATTTAATCAGGGTAAAATATATAAATACCGATGTCTACTAGTTTTTGTTTAGAATTTGAAAGATCTGTAAAATAGTCCGATTTACAGAATATCGGAGTAATATTTTACAATATATTATTCAGTATTTACTGAGGTTAAAGGTATAACTTAGTAATAAATAAATTAAATTCTTAATAATTTCACCTTCACTAGAAAGACGTCTTCTCACAATTGCACTACTAGCTTTCACCCCAGAATGTTCCTCCCATTTCATTTTTATATCTCTGGATTATGATCAGCGATATTTCGAACACAATCGCTTCAATTTTCTGTCTTGAAATGAGGTTGAAAGGCGCTTCCGGGCACTTTCATTCTTCCCGTCAGAAACACCAGTTTTCGCGATTTTTGTCAACATACACAAAATTATTGACTGAGCAGAATGTATGCGAGAAGCTATTTTACTTCCTTGAACACAGTAACATCTATATTCTTCTTCCTAGGCGTCAGCTACACATACTTCACCATTGTGCTCACCGCAAGGGCAGCGGGGGATGAACGCTGACCTCTTGCAATTGAAGAAAATGCTGATGCAATCCCTGAGAATCGTTATGCAAACAGAAGAAACGTGAAAAGGTTTTCGGATGCAAGAGATAATGCTTAAATAGGTTTTTGAGAGCCTATTGGGTTCAGAAATTAAAGAATATTAGGTGATTAATTATTATGTGATACAGTTTGAAATGCGGAATGAATGCTTGTCCTCCTTAGGTAATGCGTTTTATTAAGCACTATTGTGTATAACTAATCTTCATCGTTGGCGAAGATGTGTGGACGCCTTGGGGGATTAATTTAAAGGTTGTTAGCTCGTAAGAGTACGAGTATTCCGCATACTGGTTTGTTTTGTGCAAACGTAATACGATTAAAACAATGATTTCTATTACTTATCTTTCAATGCCTCTTTTCCATAGTACCTTGTATCCGGATCCCGTATTTAGTACCAGCATTGCGAAGAACATTCCAGCGACTTTCAATCGTGTATCCTACAGCTTTATTGACTGATAAAAAATAGTTGACATGACTTCTGAAATGACCCTCGAATATTCAAAATTTCATGTATCTGAATCGACAGTTGATTTCAAAAGAAATGCAGATTCTTTAGATAAAATGTTTCATTTTAATACAAAATCTTCCGTAATGAATAAAGTCTGTGTTTTGTAAAACTTCTCCATATTATAGAATTGTGTTCAACCTTCACGCAAATGGCTCACTAACTAAACTAAAAACCCCAATGGAGGGAGGGGGCTCCGTTAATCTCATACGTTAAGTAAATAGTTTTTTCCCCAACTTTTTTTCTGCAGCGAAAGTTCCGTTAAATCTAGAAAATTAATAATTTTGATTACTGTTCTGAACATATGTCTTAATATTATTACGTTGTTAAAGTTAGTCTAACTCAATAAAATAAATATAAACTAGCGGGAATGCTCGGCATTCCGAAACATTCCTCCTCTTAGTGTTATAACTCAACAATGACTCAGATTTTTTTTTGAAAAAAGTGCATGACATCATTTAAAGATCCACAGTTGAATGAAGATAAGTAGAAACATCCCAGCACCAAAATTCAATATTGTTAAAAATGGCTGGGGAAGTTGGGAGATATCTCAACATTTCTAGCAGCAACAATGCACATCGAAAATTAGATGTGTATGGGATAACTTTGTAGAAAAGTTCTTTATATTCACTACATCAGGCCTGCTCAACGCCTGCTTCTTCGGACATCCTGCACTCAGGAGCAAGGTGTTTGCCTGCGAGAACGCCGAAAGTGAAGTAATGGGGGGTAGGAAGATTAGCGGGGTGGGGTGAAGCCTGACATTGCACCGTGGGGACGCCGCGGCGCGTAGGTTGAATGCTCGTGCGTTTAATGCAATGATCCATGCTTCGAAATTATTTACCCGCTTATTTAAATGGGCAATGTCCCTTATTTCTAGCTTCAAGGACCATAATTAACTGTTTATGTTCTTTTGGGCACTGCTATGTATCGACATGTTTTCCTTTTTTGATTTTTCGTTTATGCTCACTATGACTTGTGTTTATTCTCACTCTGTTTTAATGCAAGGACCTTTTAAAAAAAATAATTCTAACTAACAAACATTAACAATTTAACATTTGATTTTTCACTAGCAATGTTATAACCTCCAAATGACAGCAAAACGAAGAAAATTACGTGAGTATATCTACCAAATATTAGATGTAAACGTCTCAGTAGTTTCAATATAATGGCGGACCGCATTACGTGATCGTATAGAGAAGTGAAACATTTTAGTTGTGCAGAATGAATGATTGTAAAAGAAACTTTTGCAATGGAATGTGACGTTCAGTTGTTTAAAATTCTGGGTATGCGATTGTGTAGGTGGCATGTCGATTGAGTGAATTCTGTGTAGTGCATTTTTCACTGCCATGACTATACAATTATCTCCATCAGCATCAACGACACTGCACAATAACACATTTTGTGCAGTCACCAAATTTAGATGTACCAAATCGAATTTCTTTTATATCACCTAACGAAATATTTGAACTAATAAAAAAGCTACCAAATGAAAAGTCACCAGGCCATGACAGAATCACTGCAAACATCTTAAAGAATCTGCCCAGACATGGTCTTGCGTATCTAAACAATATATTTAACTCGGCATTGCGACTAGGATATTATCCTAATTCTTGGAAACACTCTCTAATAATTCCTATTCCAAAGCCTCAAAAAAACTTAAATCTTCCTTCAAATTATCGACCAATTAGTTTAATTCCAATTTTGTCAAAAATATTCGAAAAACTTGTATTAAAAAGACTAAAAAAATTCATTCTTGATACTAACGTGCTTCCTTCTTTCCAATTTGACTTCAGAGAAAGCCATTCAACAACTCATCAGTTATTAAGATTAACAGAGCAAATTCATTTTTCATTTCAATCGGGTTTTCACTTACTTGCAGTTTTCTTAGACGTTGCCCAGGCGTTTGATCGAGTGTGGCATGATGGATTAAAATTCAAATTAAGGAAAATTGGAATACCATTATATCTTTACAACATCTTATCAAGTTTCCTACTGAATCGCACTTTCTCTGTACGTCTTAACTCTTTCATTGCTTCACCTCGGGCTGTTCTTGCTGGTCTTCCACAAGGATCCCCGTTATCTCCTTTCTTATTTAACTCGTACGTCGCTGATATTCCTACTAGTAATACAGTTAATATAGTTCTTTTTGCAGATAATACTTTACTCTTTTATGCAAACCGAAATCTAAACACAGCATGTCGTATAATTCAATGTCACCTAAAAACAATAGAAAATTGGTCTAAACTATGGAAAATTAAAATCAACCCAAACAAATCAATTGCCAAAGTATTTACTTTAAGGTATCCTGTCTTTCCTCGCCCTTTGACTTTGGATTCTTCTATCATTCCTTGGTCTCCTCTGAACTCATCTATTCGTTATCTCGGCGTTCTGATGGACACAAGACTAAATTGGCACAGTCACATCTCGTCCAAAGAAATTGAAGCCAATAGAAGGTTAGCTACTTTACGTCCAATTCTTAACCGTAACTCTTCTCTAAAAATTCATTCCACTTTAACCATTTACAAATCTATTCTTCGGCCAATATTAACCTACGCATGTCCTGTTTGGATTTCAGCTGCCCCAACCACATTAAACAAGTTACAAATCTTCCAAAACAAAATTTTAAGAATAACAGTAAATGCCCCCTGGTTTGTCAGCAATAAGACCCTCCACAACGATCTTGCAATAGAACCAATTACTTCCTTTATTACAAAGCTGGCACATAATTTTTTCAATAATTTAAATCATGTACAAGGAGCAGTCACTTACGAAATAGGAACCGATCAGCCCCCACTCTCCCGCCTAAGAAACAGACTCCCATTCCATATTTTCCTTCAATATCTCTCTGATATTAGATAAGGTAGGAACATTTCTAGCAATTACCTGTCCCTCCCATCGTATTTTCTTTTTAATCCTGTCATTGCTCTAACATAATTCCCTCGCAATAACCTTGGTTGAAGGTACAACAAATGAAATCACTATCAGGGAGGTAACAAACAGTTACCCCCTTCACAATTTTCTGATGCAAAGTTGCTCGGCCAATCAACTGAAGAGCCTCAACTGAAGAAAAAAAAATCAGCATCAACGTCTGAAATGGTAAAACATTCGCAAGAAAAGCCGACAGAATGTGGCGGACTGATATTTTAGACTTATTTCAAACGCGTTCAATTCATTATGCATCGAGCATGCGGAACTTGGAACTGATAAACGAGGCGTTTATACTGTGATTTTTCTAACTTTGCCCCTCAAACCCTCGTCTTTACGATAGAATATGTCATGGTATTTTGCGACGTTCTCAGGTGTGCCGCCAGATATCGCGTGATCAGGTCTATATCACGCAGTGCTTGCGATCATGCGACTTCTAGCGGCACGACGGAGAAAGACGCATAATGCCGTGTGATATTCCATCGTGGCCATAGGGACTTGACGGGCAGAGTTAGAAAAATCGCACTATGGAAGCCGAGCCGACTGACTCCGCCAAACGAAAATTTTCCGTGTGAACAGTTAAAGTATTTTATTTATAAAAAAGTCTGTAATTGTTTCAGCATATTTCGAGGAAACTCATTTATTTTTTACAATTAAGGGAATGTTTTCGGCACTTTCTAAATATATTTTAAAAACTCAATGTCTATTTCACAAAAAAGCCACTTTATATGGAGTTAGTCACTTTGCCAACTGAAAGGTACATTGACGAATTCTGGATTGTATCAACAATAATTTTTATAACAACTTTTAGAAATTATATGCTGAGTGAATGCATTTATTATCCTTACAAGTGCTGTGATTCTGTGAACTTGTGGATCCCGAATTAACATTGAGTGTTCCGTTTCCCTTATGCATCCTCAACACTCAGATAAAAATGTATTGCGCAACCCGAGGATAAACTTCTAGATCGCCAACACCCGGTGGTGGCAGCGGAGTGTTGACAGCTGTTAAGATGACAGCTCAGTCCGCCCCTCGCGCTTCAGCGGAGAGAGACATTCCGGTTTGTTTACATCCACTTCATTCTCTCGTTAGATAAAGAAGTTGACCCAGACAAACGACGAATTGAACAAATGACGGCAGATAAAGACTAAGCGTCCATTCGATTAATTTTACGATTTTATTGATATTTGATGTTTATAATATAAAAACTGTTCATAGTTGTAAACGATAAGATCTCCGGTGTCCACAATAATTTATTTCAAGTAAAAATCACGGAATTTACTTGAGTAGAAAGCTCAAACTATTTTCTAAACGAAAACTGTTAATGTTTTATATAGCCTACAAAGATTTTTTTAAATTTTCTAAATGACAGTGATCTGAATGAAAATCGTAAATATACCACACATAAATGCTCTTTCTTCTATTTCAACAAAACATTTCAAGAAAACGTTTTCAGCTATTTTCAAGGAAATTGTGAAAATATCACAGGGGATTTAGGTACAGTATCCCCAAAAATTAAAATATCTTGATGATCTGTGGAATGGCACAACTAGATCTTACTCTTGAGGTATTTGTCAAGTTTCAGGTCAGAAGTTTCTAATTTGATAGTTATGCGTGACCCATCAATCCAGACAGAGAGACACCTTGATTTTCGGGTACAAAATTGCGAGCATTTCTTTCCCACTTACTCCTATTTTAACTGTCACTGGAACATCGTTATATAACTTATAATAGACCTTAATACTGACGTGTGTGCAGCGTTACAGCTCAGAATAACCTTGAACACGGATTTTACGACATAAAATTCGTGATCGTATTGTTGACATGATTCCAATACTTTCCCTCCATATACTATAGTATAGCGAGAAAAAGTAAAAAATAAAAAGCGAAACCTGATCTTAATTTTAATGTCCGTTGTACGCTACACCCGTTGGTCAGACGCGATTCATTGGTTCAGAAGCAATACACTAATAGGAGTGTGTTATTATGTAAAATTACTATTTTCTAAACGAAAACTCTTAATGTTTTATATACAAAGATTTTAATTTCTACCCTACGTCACTTACTAATGTGGAGATCATTCCGGCGCATAATTCCGGAAACAATGACCGTCGCATTTTTAAATTTGGCTAAAAATATTATTAATAACTTAAGTACAAAATAACTTTCCTTCTCCAGAAATTATTTGTCATAGAATCATAACAACTCGCACTCTCTCATCAGGCTCATAGCCCCATGTACCATGTACTACATTTTCTATTCCAATTTACAATTCACATATCGTAGGACAGGAACAGGAAATGACGGTACTTACGCACAAGTCTGAAAAAGAAGATTGAAGTGGACAACAAAAGCCGCCTAGTTGATCTCATTAACAACAAAACTGCACAAAACACGACCACTTCTCTCACGCTGACGCTCCACATCCTGCATCGTCTGTCGGGCATGTTAAGAGCATCCATGGGAATTGAAGTTCAGTACGTATGTTTTTGTATCCATTAGAATGACGTTCTAAATGTGGCGGTTACATGCCGCATCTGTCAAGAGCATCCAAAGGAGCAGTACATGAAAAACCACACAATGCCTACCCCTACGTACCTCAAACAAGTGGTAAAGTAAAGGTGGCGCACGGGAGTGTGTCAATAAAATGGAATATCTCGCGGTATTTCGCGTCGTTCTCAGTTATGCCGCTGGAAGTCGCATGATCGCGACTGTATCGAGCAGTGCTGCCAATCATGCGACTCCTGGCGGCACAACGGAGAACGACGCGAAATACCGTGAGATATTCCATTTTATTGACACCCCCCCGTGAGCCAAGAAAGATAAACCGAAGTATAATCCTTCCACTAAAATTTTAATTGCAAGAAAAATATCATCTGTGTCAGAACTATAAAAAATATAAAATATGATAAATAAGAACAAGAAAAATATCATAAATTTCAAATATTCCTATATTCGAAATACCTTTCAGGAATTTTTAAAAATATATTATAAAATAAAATATTTCAGAATAAAATTATTTATTACTATTTAAGCCCTAGTTGTATGATTAATGTAAATTTCATTGTACTATATTTAAACTTTATATTCATAATAAATATCTCACACGTCCAGAAGTCCACAGAGTTTATTATTGTGACAAAAATATAACGGTATTAGAAGTGATTTAGTATGTCTGCTTCAAAAATGCAATTTACGTATACTAAACCTTTGTATGCGTTTCGTGGAACCATGAATAGGACATTGTACTCGTGACAGGTAAATTGTAACATTGTAACATGAATTTTTCAGGTGAATATTTTAAAAATCTAATTGTACGGATACAAAGTCGATTTCCCGCATCTGAAGGATTAAAGAGAAAAACGAGTAATGTCATAGTTCGACACAACGAAATTCGAGTAACCGAGAGGAATAAATTATAGAAAATTCGGAAACGGAATTGTTATCTGTCGTACCCTTCTAGTTACTAATGTGTATAATTATTTTAATGCCAACGCAGAATATTTAAAAACGCTTCAGAAATTAGAGCTGATCTTTCGAATTACACATTTAGTCAGAGAACGTTAGAGAATGTCGGAATCTGCTTTGTTAAAGAAACGTTGACTATAATATAATTTCATCAGATTTTTAATTTGAGGACGTTCTCGCGATAGGGAGTCGCTTCCTTCACCTGGGACACATTAAGGGAAAAAACAAACATCTGTTGCTCAACTGACGATGCAAATAATTCTTATTATACAAAAGCGAATATTTATTCTTATCAAGTTTATTCCAAAAACGTTCGTCTTTATTGATAATTTTATCATTAGTAGTATCCTATAAGAGTGAGAAGAGAGATTCTGGAGCTCAAGAAGACGGGCATATATTTCATTTCCCCATGTGTAATATTTTTTTGCTGTTAACAGACTTTAAAAAATAAATAAAAATAAATAAATTAATTAATTAATAAACAAATTTACACCGCCGTAGTTGAGGTGAAGCCCAGAGCAGGCAGCAGCCAGAAGATAGATTCTTGTGTGCACTGAGAGTTTTAGTTCGTCGTGTAGGAATAATTTTGGTAGCAATTTGGCGTTCCTGGCAGTGCAGTGGAGAGACACGGCTTCTAGTATACAGTAAACGGTTACTTAGGAGCGCCGCTTTTTTGGGGAGAAATAGCCGTCTTTTACTTCCTTTTCCTTGCTAAAAATGGAGGTAAAGTTCTCATAAAGATATTCCACAATTCGCGCTAACAAAAAAATTATAATGAGTTAACTCAAGATTCATATAATACCTGTTATTCATTTTCTTTTCGATTCTGTCAAAGTGCAAAATTGTATAACTCCAAGAGTTGTTTTTAGATCTCATACTTCATAAGGATGTGTATCTCTTGTCTCAAATTAATGTATCAATGTCAAGGGAAAAAATGTCTATTTCGCGAGTAGTATCGGTTTCAAGTATGAACTGATAGGCAACATTTAATAACCATCAAAGATGTTATAACTATGTTTCATGACCCTAGTCTGTACTACAATTATCTTGCGGGTACTACGTTCAAAACTCATTTAATGACAAGATTCCTAGCAAAACTACAAACACAATGTACTTATTATACATAATACAGTACAGTAATATGTTAATAATACCATAATAATAGCATGTTCATACTGCAATAATAGTGTAATATGTTAATTATCATATTGTACAATAAAATTTTTTTTTTAAATTCTAGTTTGTACTACAATTATCTCGGGGGTACTACGTACGAAATTCATACACCAATAAACTTCCCCCCCAAAATAGTGTAAAATAATTATCCTGAACCTAAGAGCCAAATATATTAAATTCCCATAACGTGCAATGCCTTATGGCAAAGCAGATTATCATCACTTTATCTTACAAACGAAATAAAAGTTTTTTTAATCATAATTCTATAACTTTCTTGAAAACTACTTCTAAACAACATTTCTTTTATCTACACAGTACGGGTGGAAACCATGAAGCATCCTTCTTTATTCTTCAGAGATGTAATTTGTTTTGTCTTCACAAAACAATTTACGCACCTGCACAGTGACTCCGCCCCTAAATCTGGTTTCGTCTAACAAAACGAAACGCGTAAAAAGCAAAAGATATTATCTACAGCGGCGGAAATGGTCCGAGCACGCGTCTGGTGGCATTTCTGCATACGCAAAAGGTAGAAAACAGGATTCCGCACATGAAAATCTGGGAACAGATGGCAGCGTTGACAAGCCGCCCGAAGTGTTCGTTAGGACCCCGCTGTCTCCGGCCTCGCCACGAAAAGGGAAATAAACGCATTTCACCCGGCAAGCTGGATCTTCCGCGTCCCTGCGTCATGTGGATGTAAGGCCCACGATTAGTAACTCGAGGCTGAGATCACCTCACAAAGTAAATTCAGCGCATTCCTGTTAGGGTATTGCTTCTGAACCAAAGAATCGCGTCTGACCAACGGGTGTAGCGTACAAGGGAAATTTGATTAGGGCTACGAAAAATAATAAATTCTCGGCGCTTTTGGTTCTGATGGGTGATTTTAATCCATTTAAGATCATTAATTGATTTGAAATCCACTTTTCTCTAACACGTAAAAATGTTTTGTAATTTCAAAGAAAAGACTGGTAAACAAAAACTCTTGATTTATGAAAGTTTCAAGAAACATACAGTGAATAAACGATTTAAAAATAGATAAACACTATTCTACTGAATGAAAAATAAGTATAAATATGTATACAAGCGGTACACATCCTATTCACATTGACAACACACTAACGTTAACAATAATGCTATATTTATACTAACAATGTCAGAGACCCTGCTAACACTCTTTTGCCGAAATTTTGTCTCCTCGGTCGTCTTCTGTGCAATTCTACACTTTCTCTCTTTAAGGATACACAGAAGTCTTCCATCATCACTTCAAAGTATATGCCCCTGATAACGTTTTTCCATCTTTTTGAAACACTTTTCCCACCAATTAAATGCACGTTTAAAGTCTTTGTCACAAACAGTTCTCGCTAAATGCCAGAGAACAACTAATTGACTAAAACTGGGGTTAGATTTTTTCAACTTCGTTTAATCAAAAACAGTGAATTGTCGCAACCCTACGTTTACTATGATATAGCGCGTGCTAATTTGAAATACGCAAATCCTAAAATTTTGCAAAACCCGTACGTTATAGAAAAAAACTAAAATGATACATGTATTCAAGATGAAAAACTGATTCATTATCACCTATTTTCATCAAAAGCGGCAAATCGTCCCAGCCCTGTGATGTATTTTGTATCATTTAGGAATATTACATACAAACCAGCTCTGAATTATAATACCTACTACATTTTATTTAGCAACATATTATACCGAACAGTTCTTAAGAGCGAAATTAACGAAATCTGTACTTTTCTTGACTAATTTTAAAAAGAAATATTCAGAAATGTGAACTAACATTTCCTGAACAACACAAGACTTGCTTAAAACAATATCGTTATGCTCAAATGCTGGACAAATTCAAATAATTAGGGTGTAAAATGAATCTCAAATTAAATTTTCTGTTTTCCCATTTGGACATATTCTCCCCTAAACTTAAGGAGATTTAATTGCAAAACGGAGTTCAATTTCACCAAGACGTCTCATACATGGGGCATAGATACCAACGACGACGGATAACGATGATGGCGAATTATTCCTGGACGCTGGTATCTGAGAAATCACAAGCAACTCACAAGAGAGAAAAAAACAATTCCTTCCAAACTCTTTTCAGAAAATGAAAAGGGAAAGCTTACTTTAGTATTAATTATCTAACTTCTTATAACTTTGAGTTTTCTATTGCCTGTTTACTATTTTTCCTAGACATCATAACTTGCTTTACTGAACAAAAATAATCTTTTGACCGAAAATGCATGTCAAAAAGGAGAAAAAAAACTGACGTGATGGAGAAAAAATTAGTCACAGATACTTAATCGGCATGTCAGAAATAACTTATAAGTAGACCTCGAAATTTTAGGCACAAAAACGATACTTTCGGCACCTAAAATAGGAAACAAATTTATGAAATTAGGCGCTACTAGGCATGAAAAGCGACAGTTTTGGCACTTAAAATAGGTTACAAAATTATTAAACCAGGCATTTAAAAACATTAGGCATGAAAAGTTGTTTCTCGCATCTAAAACTGGGCACAAAAGGATTAAATCAGGGAAGTCAGAAGGTGACAGAAAACAGAAGGTACGAATCGGAAGTTAGTTATCAACCTCGAGAACGTCACGTCAGGAATTCCACAAGGAAGTGTCATCGGACCACTCGTGTTTCATGCCTTCGTGAATAATTTGCCCAAAAATTTAGCTTCAAATGTAGGACTCTTCTCAGATAACTGCGTAATTTATAGGATTATCAACTCGGAAAAGGACCAGGATATTTTGCAGCGAGACTTGGACAAATTACATATATGGGCGGAAACAAACAGCATGGAAATAAACAGTTCAAAGAGCAAGTCCATCACGTTTGATAGGGGTCAAAGTTACAATGAAACCGAGTACAAATTGAACAATAATGTTATATCCCAAGTCACGACTTGCAAATATTTTGGAAAACAGCTGGACAGTAAATTAAGCTGGGAATATTAAGTAAATTTCGTTGTAGGGAAAGCCTGGAGATCTTTGCATTTTGTTATGCGGATTCTGAAGAGTACAGTGAGAGCCAAAAAAACTGGCATATATGTCATTAAGGCGACCCATATTAGAATACGGCGCGATATGTTGGAACCCATACAGAATTTAGCAGCAAAGGAATCTAGGAAAGGTCCAGCGTAGAGCATCAACTGTTACTCATTTACGCTGTTATAGTTGTTACACTGTTACTAAGTTACACTGTTACTAAGTTACACTGTTACTAAGTTACACTGTTACTAAGTTACACTGTTACTGTTGCACAACTGTTACAGCAATACTGTTTTACCAACACTTACTCAGCCGTAACTGTAGCCGGAAATATGCACCCACTATGGAAGACAGAAAGGGACTTCTTTCTAGAATGGCCAACTTTTCAAAAAGGGCTCATCAAACCTACATTTTGAGTCAGTAAACCTAATATCAAAAGTAAATAAATTCTCCAGACATCGTAAATAATGCATTCAATAAGTCAATCATTGACTGACCCTGTGTATTTTATTAACACGCGAAATTCATAAAATTAAGTTATAGCTATCGTCAGAACAGAAAATTAGTATTCCCCGCGGACGCAGCGCCGCGCACGTTGACCAGACCCCCCCTCCCACACACACCCCCCACAATAGAAGAAGACAGACCAGTTGCTGCACCGAAGGTCTTGTGTTTAAGCATAGGGCCAGCGAGTAAATGCAGTAAACGCAGTGTGGCGTCATGCAAGTTGCAATAACACACAGACGAGAGTGAGTTCAACTTATTGCTAGTTTATTAATAAATAAATCCACCACCGAAACAACCCTTAAGTACAATAGTTAAATAAACGAAATAAATCGACCCCACTACTAGGAGTAATATTGAATCTACGGCTACCACACCCTCTACTTAATTATCGAATGAATCTGATCGTGTGAAGCACCGCAGAATTCCTACACGACTCGTCACTTGAGTCTCACCGCATCACGACAACGTACATTGCCCTAGCCTCCGCGGACGCGGTCCGCACCCCACCGGCGGATGGCCTCCGATCTGCACAGGTAGACTGCTTGCGCGAAAAAAAGGCCGGTGGAGAGTTGCCGCTCGCCTACCTAGGCTGGCCGCGCCCTTCTCCCTGGGTCACATCCTGACACCCCGCCCTTAAACCCTATGGTGCCATGCGGTCGCCCAGTTGTCACATCTATGTTTGTACACGCCGCTATAGCAGTAATAGAGCCAAAAGCACGACAGTGCTTTACATCAGGCGCTAGTAATGTGCAACGCCTGGGAGAGAACCAGAAGCCGGAGAGAGCGCTCGTTCGGCGCTCTTTGATTCATGTATTTCAAAATTATTTCATATACATCCATATTGCTACAATATCTTGAAAACTGAATGTCATTTAATGGAAAATTTATATTCCTAACATATTAATGTTTTTTCGATTTTCTGGGGGTTGGAGAAAATAAGCACGAAGCACCACAGTTAAATAATAATGAAATGCATCTGATGGATATAAAAGACTTGTTCGGGTAAAATTAGTTTATTAACCGACTTCGAAGATGGAGATTATACAATTAGTGTAACTTTTAAAAATATTTGTTAAGCCATAACTTTCGCAAAAAAAAAAACAACTTAAATTATTGTTCTTTTCCATAAAGGTATAATCTCCTGGTGATAACACGATCATTTAAAAATAGTCTTGTAATGGGATCTAGAAGCATAATTTAATAAACACTGATGTTCCGCAACATTATAACCATACAAATATCACTAGCGCGTAATGTAAAGCGTACGTAGGATTTGTTTCCAAAATTCATATTTTCTGGTGGAACTAACTTACTTTGAAACGTGTCTTAATATTTGAGGGTACCTTATATAAAGTTTAAATAACATATACAAAACTTTTTAAACGCCTCCCGATTTATTTATTTTTTAAGCTTTAGGTCGCATCAATATCAAGGTCATTAGCGACCACTATTGGGTTTAACGTTACGTAACTGAAGATGACATGATACGGTGATGATAGAGGGTGAAATGACGCACACAAATACAACCGTGCTCGAGGAGGGACTCGAACCCACGATCCTTGGGTCCGAGATCGCTACGACTCTACTGACTTAGCGATCTCGGCCGCCGGGGATCGGCATCTCCCGATTTGTTTCATTAAATATTCAGCTCAAACAGATCAAAGTGCACATATAAATATGAGTTATGATTTCATAAAATATCTGAATTTTCGAACATTGGAAAGTCATTCCTCCCCTACACCCTTAGAAGACAACGAAGACCTCGTCTTCGTAAAAGTGGATTTATAGATGGGATAAATTGGTTACTACCATGGGACTGGAATTGTTTTTAATATTAACATTGTTTAATACTTGATAACAATGTTTTTATTTTTAAAACGCTAAAAATATTAATATTTATGGGAAAATTTCATTTTTCTGTATATTCTATATATAAACCAAAGTTTTGAATTTCATACGCTATTGTTTCTGAAATAAAAGTTGTATTAAACTTTTTTAATATTTCCACGTTTCGGAGGTTGTTATTTAAGGAAATATTGAACATCGTTGTTGTCTGTAACATCTTATTTCATAGGGCGCAAAAATGCTAAATGAATGACATCGTCTATGCACATTGCACAACGTTGCATTGCCGCTATCATGGCAACGTGCATTCCGTTTGAATAGGATTTTACAAGAAATTCTGTTTATCTCTAATCATCTTCGGGCCGTGTGGATAATCGTTGTATATCTACATGCAGGTAATTAAGATTGTGTAGAGAAACTCATTGGAAATAATCACTCAAACCTGAACTCATCGTAAAACGTTATGATTTTTGATGTTATAAATTATAAGCCAAGTTGAAACGTTTCAAAACACAAACCGAAACGTTTTCATGGAGTTCCAGCAATCGAATGAAAAAAACAACAGTTTCGGCCCCACAATTGAGTGACGGTTTGTGATAGCTTGATCGTGCGCCCGTCCTCCATCACGCACCAGCGGGCGCCGGCGCCGCCCGGAGCCCCCAGCGCCCCAGCAGAGAGACACGGCCGTCCAGCCGATCGGCTGGCGTGAGGCGGCCACACGAAGATGGTGGTGGTGGAGGCGGCGGCGGAGGCGGAGGCGTCCTTGATGCGCGTAACCCCGGCGGCGGAGGCAGTGGTGGCGAATCTGCGAGCCGGCAACGCCGCGCCGGACCTCCACTTCTGCTGCCGCTGCCGACACCACCACCGCGTGGACACCGGAGGCGTGGACGTTGCGGCGGTGGTGGCGGCGGCACCGCAGGGCGATTTGCTGCTATAACCTCTCGCCGTCGTCGCCACCTCCGCTGATGGTTTAATTTCAGATTCTCACTATCAGACCGACTGCGTCCGGAAGAACTATGAAGGCCCAGAAACTGTTTCTCTCATTACTTCCTACTTCTCGAAGACTGAATGATCAAAGAATTGAAATAATATCAACCTATGATACGGACATTTGATTGCCAATTGCCTCTAGGTAATGATATCTCACTTATTTCTGAAAAAAAATTTGCACGTTTATAAAACTTATAAAATGTGATAAAACAATAATATTCGATTTAAAACACTATACGTAAAAATAATATTTTAAGTTGTGTCTAATCTATCGTCGATTAAGATATCTCTCAACGCCTGCCAAATTATTTCAACAATTTAATTTCAGTTTGTGTTCATCACTGTCAGGACGCATATTTATTCGTAAATGGTGATTTGCATGAAATTTCTTTTGCAGTCCTCAGTGATTTTCACAGTACTCCCGGTCTTCCACAATTTCCGACATAAAATTCTCAGCCTTAAATAAAATAATTGAGACACAGGTTTCCATTACATTCAACCGAATTATCAATATACAGCATGTGTCCACCGTCAAAATTCTTCTCCTGTTTGGTAAAAATTATTCCCATGCCGGGAATCGAACCCGGGCCTCCTGGGTGAAAGCCAGGTATCCTAGCCACTAGACCACATGGGAGCCTGCTGGAAAAGTCTAAATGGCTTGTATCTCAGTACAACATTTATTTTATATTTGATATCCGACATTTTAAAATTCGTTGCTCTCAAATTTTCTTAAACATATAGTAACGATATTCATTTACAGTTCAGTATTCCTGAAATAACGAAACTGATATGTACCGCCTTTACGTTCAAGATAGCCTACAATCATTTACAAACTAAGTATCCCCCATGAAGTCTCTGTTCTCCTGATGTATTTTTAGGTTATTTTCAGGTTAAGTGGACATGCTCTTTTTGAAAATACGACCTCGACAATATCAATAGTTTACTACAGGGCTCTCCGACTGGCGGCCCGAGACTGCTTCGAAAAAAGTTTATTATACCAACCAAATACAATACACTAGCACAATTCGTCTTATTTTTATGTAATAATATATTAATTTTCTCGTATGTACATTAATCATTAAGTACGTTGAATAAAATCCCTATCTAATAGATGTTTGTTCCAGTATAATCTCAGTTGTTAGGGTAAAAACCATCTTACCGTTACTTATGTTGCGGCCGGCGGCTTAACTAAAATTTGATATGTGGCACACAAGCTCTTCTAAGTTGGACAGCCCTGGTTTACAAAGTAGTGGTGCTATAAAAGCACGAACTTTCTCGCCCGTACTTTCGCGCAAAATTATCCGAAAAGTACTAATTGTCGAAAAATTGTACATGACCTGATTAAAAAATATATCTTTGAGGAACAGATTTCATTCAGGGAAAAAATCTCTATCTTCTTAATTGTAGATGTACGAGGACTCCGAAAAGATTTTGAACTTCTGCAATTTTCGAAAAATCAGGGTTTTCAACATGAGATCTTTACCATTCTCTTAAATGCCCTTCACACTATCCAACAATAAGATTTAATTAAAAACGATGGAACCATCTTGAAAATTTTGAAAATGTCCCAGGGGCTTCATGTAAAGTACCCTCCAAAATTAAAATATCGGTTTCAAATTCAAGGGACCGTGACATCAGCCACACCAATAAGAGGTTATCAATTTTGGAGAAAATCGGTCGAACGGTTTAGCCGCTAGCTTTGTTCACAGGTGAATGGACGGACGTTTTGCAGTCATTCGATTTTTCACCATCAAGGACACACAAAACGTGGATTCTGGTTACAGCACGCGTAAGAGGATTTTTTTCTAAACTTAGCAACTGGATTTATCCACTTTTTCGTTGCCAGCGCCCGTAATAACAGATTTTCTGCGGAACATTCGCTTTTTCGTGCAGCATTACACAACTTTCTACGCCGTAGCGAGAAAGTAAAAAGTGAATTTATTATCTTTGGAATTGAATCTTCATCGAACATTCGTTTTAAAAATAAGACAACTTCCTTGATTGCCAGAAGTCTTTCACTAAATCCGCTTGATAGTGAGCGACTCTAAATATAATAGATCAACCTTCAAAAATTGCTGCGAAGATTTTATCAAACACTTCAGTTCGATTCAAAATATTATTTCTAGAAGTATTCGTGAAGAACGGAAATAAAACTAGACAATATTCGTAACATATTTATAATTTAACAAATTTAATTATTTTACATCCACTAATGTAATTAATAATATCAATTCCCAATGTTAATCAGGTGCGGATTTGTATAATCGCGAGGCGTTCTTCTCGAAACAGGAGAAATCTAAGGTTCTGATATATGCTGGAGGAGAATGAAAAAGTACTTGACAGATAAATGACAAATACGAAAGTAACAAGAACAGTTGAAAAGAAGAGAAAGAAAAAGAAGAAGAATCAGAAGCAACAGAAGAGGTGGCCCTGGATGGGCGAGGCGACGTTTACCGACTCAGCGCTTCGGTCCGAAGGTTCGCGGGTACGAGTCCCGCCTTGGGCAAGGCTGTTTGTCCCTTGTCTCTCATGTATGTTTGTCGCGGAGGCCCTCGAGTTCTGCTGACCGCAGATCAGAGGAACTCACAAGTGTGTTGGTGTCTAGGGTATGGTCGAATATGCGTCCCATCGGGATGGAATGTAAAGGGTAACCAGCTGTCGGGTAGATGAAAGCCATAGGAGGGGAAAAAGTAATATTATTATACTACATGAAACTACTGAAGTGCTTCCAAACCAGAAAACAACTCTTGGGGTTAGTATTCGAACTCAAGTCATTAACGTCAGCACGCCAGTCACGTGACACATACACCATCAGACTCGCTTAAACTAACCGATGTTTACAAAAGTTGAAGATTTGCATTTGTAAGTTTCAAAAATTCAGTGATTTCCATCATTATTACAAGATTTAATTTTAAACAACAGATTTCATTAAAGAAAAGAAGTATCTGCAATACTGTGGACCACAGTCTGTGGTTTTACAGTTTTAATATTTTGTTGGCAATTTTCAAAAATGCATACTTCGCCGAAAATGCGAACAGTCGGTCCGTCATTTTTATAAGCGTCATTTGTCCTACCTAAAAAATAAAGAATAAATTACCTGTTTTTGAGAAAAAGGTGTTGTACATTGCATTAACTTCAAGCAAAAATTATGCAAAATTACGCAAAATTACTTGCTTTTTCAAAATAATATACATGAGATTTTTCAAGATCTAATTTTTAGAACACATTTCACTTCAAAAAAACATCTCTACCATCAATATTCTCCTTTTGAGTTATTCATATTTTGCAATTTGGAAAATATAAAGATTGTCAGAATCGGAAACTGTGCCTTTTTTAAGCGTCCAATGCTCTTATACTAGAAAATTTTTAAAAAATGGGGCCATTATTGAGAAAACAATTGTTAAAAAACTTTGTGTTTTTCACGTAGAATTATTCCTATTTTCGAAAAATTGAATATAACCTTATATCAAGATCTGTTTTTAAAGAACGTATTTTATCAAAGACAAAATACTCTCTTCAATTTTGGAGGTGGAAGGCGTCAAAACAATTGAACTTCTGCATTTTCGAAAATTCAGAAATTTTGCGAATATCAGACCTGGGCAATTTTTAAGCGTTCTCTGCGCTATCCAAAGACAAAGTTTACAACATAAATTTGGGCCAATTTTTAGACAGTTTTGAAATGTTGTTGAGGTTTAATGTGAAGTACGCTTCAAAAACAAATTTACGTTTCAAACTTGCTGGACCTGGAGTACGTTCAGATTGATCGGGGAATGTCAATTTTGGATATAATTCCCCAAACAAATTAGCCGATAGTGTTGACAATAAACAGTTGTTTTCCCGACAATAGATTTTCGGTATCCAGGACCTAAAAAAATCTGAATTCTGACTACATAAGTTAAAGGAAGTATTTTACTACATCTAGAAACAACGATTGTCCACTTTTTCGTTATTAGAGCCCATCAATAAGAATTTTTCTGTCGGAAAATCGCAGATTTTTCGCAATATTAAATACTTTCTCTTTACTACGTACGTAGTAAGGCAATAAGCAAAAAATATAGTTGTTTCTTCTACGAAGAAGGGATATTATGAATTTAGAAATTGCGTGTAAGACAACTGAACTCTAGAGAAACAGTGATTGTTTCCACACTGATTCAACAAAGAACGTTTAAACCGTCCAGTAAAACGTGGTTTTTAGTTGAAAATGATTTAATAGGTTGGTGCGCGTAAAAGACAGTTCATTATGTGACAAAGATATTAAAAGAAAATCCAGAACCTGAGATGACTCCTGAAACCTGAAAAAATAAGCAATCCGACAACAAAGATTAGTCTTAAGAGTCAGACACAATTACAATTTGGATATATTTGTTTAAGAGTGATAAAAATAACATCAACGAAATAATCCACAACTTTGTCTGACATAGTCACTCGTATCTATCAAATGATAGTGATTTTGGAGATGTACTGAGGAGACTTTGGAAGTTTTAAGAAATATTTTCCCCACAAATAGTTTTATATTTCTGAAAATACTAGGTTTAAAGCAGATAAATTTGAAGAGGTAAAAAGTAATTTCAATGACTTCAAAAAATGTTTCATTGAAAAAAGCAATTACTAAAATTAACAGATGTGGAGAAAATATTCAATATCTTAGGATGAAAGGAAAAACATTTTCCAAACTGAAACCATTGATAATGGAGTACGCGTAGACACAAATTGACATGGAAGAGTATTCTCCATATCATTCTCCAAGTTAATTACAAGAAACGAATGAAATCTCGTGATTGAAATCTCAGTCAAATCACAATACCTTTTCTATATCCATCACGATCCACTGTACAATCTGAGAAATTGAAAGATATACACACCTTCTGGAGTATGTGACCACCAAGTTCCACGAATTCTATATGTGGACAAAATATGTAAGAAGATGGAGAAATGAACAATGAAAAGAACCGGTTGAGAAGGCTACAGGCATCAACTGATATCACTGCAGTGCCTCTGATCAGGAGGTAATAGAGTTCGAGTTCCTACGGCGGGAGGATTTTCCACACCAGCTAGATGGCTAGGTCGAATTAAGCCGCCATTGGGGGAGAATTCTACCTGCAACCTGCTCAGATCGGTTGGTTTCCGTGGTTTCTACGATCAACACCAGTCGAATGTCCCAAAAGTACCCTAACAAACGGGTAATGGGCCGCACGTGATCTATCCTTCCTCTTCCCTTACTTAAATTTACATTTACTTGCACTACACTATCACACATGTAGGGAGCTTAGAGGATGTCCTGGCTGGGGTGGTCCCCGTTGGTGGAGGATACCTTGATGGGAAAAAATCCTCGTCGGGGCCGGATCTCACCATTCAGGGGGGGGGAATACTCCTGCCTCCCGTAATAGAAACATGGGTGATAAAAACCTGCTAATGATCATAAAAGTTGATGCGCCCGCTAACTTGACTTAATCAATCAAAGCAGAAGTTCAGAAGATAAGTCAAACAAGAATATTCCAAAGATTATTTAGAACTCCAATAACTGTTAATGTAAACTATATTTAATTTATTACATGAAAACTGTATTTACATAAGTATTCAAAGTTGTGTGTTGCAGATCTAAAAATATTGATCACCACATTCATTTCGAAAACCTCATGTCAATATTAAGTCACGTTTTTTAATATACACAAACTATTTTTTCAAAAATTTAATTACTGTTTTTACTGGATATCAGTTTGGTTATTTCAAACATAAATTGTCTTTTATTAATACAATGCAAATAACGAGATCTTTGCAAGAATTAATAATAAAATATTTAAGAATGTAACTGAGTCATTCAGAACTAGCAGATATCGAAACTTCATTTATGAAGAAAGAGTTTTCACAATGTTCTCTTTCTACTGAGCATTGTGATATTATCAGTACCCAATTCTGTATTTTTTGAAACATGACCACTTTCTCAGTTGAATGCTCCTAAAGAAAACAATGAGGCACTTCCATTGAATTCCAAAAAGTACAATGATGCTATGAAACAGTCGCAAAAGTACAATTCACCTGTGCACATTGACTATTACAACAGTCTTCTTTCTACAGACCACAAAAACCTAAAAGAGGAATCTGAGACAGGCACTGACGTGTCGTACAATAACTAACATTTCTTTTGTGTATAAAATCAAAATAATCAGACATTTCTTCAACAAAGTTAATTTGTTGCATATTATAACTTCGAAGTTAAACATCTGTAAGTATTTTTCAAGAAAAAATGGAAATAAATCATATATTTCCAATTATTCTTGCTTGAACCCATTATAAGTATTTCGAGCGCAAGAATCAGATATATCCAACACGCATTTACCTAATTTTCACCTATTTCCACTAAAGCTATTGCATTGAAAACTCGCGGAAATGCCCACATTGTTTCCTTCCTTCATCTCGTATAAATGCATTTCATGTTTAAAGATGTTTCATGTTTAAAGATGTAATGCATTTCATGTTTAAAGTGGTGTAAAATGTTTTTCTCCATTTTCTCGAAATTTTACTTTTGTTTATTATCTGGTTCTTGCACTCAGGTCTTCAAATACAGAATGTCCCACCAACTAAGGAGCACCCCCATAACTGCTAAATGGTTCAGGATATCGAAATGCAGTTTTCGCTTAACAATACGGAATAATGGAGCAAGTAACATGTAGTAGAGAAATTGTCTACAATATTTTTAGTTTTCCAGAAATTTAATGTCTTCGATTTTTTAAATGGAACTACATATTTTTTTCGCAGCAATGGATAGAACATGAAAAGAGGAATAAAATGATGTGTCATATGTTAGTATTTTGATGGTAATTTGAGTATAAAATTAGACCTTTTTACATGTAATTTTTTAAAAAACGGACCTTTCCTGTAGCAGCCTTTGCAACAGTCGCCGTTGGTAAAGATGGCTTTTGCGGCGTCGAGACCGTTTCGTGGAGACAGGGAGTGTGAGAAGGGTGGCCGTGAAGGATAGAGGCGTAACTACAGCAATTCACGGTCTTGACACGAAGATCATACGAACAAACATCAATATTAACGACCAGGATGAAATATTTTTTCCATATGTTCACCTGATTTGAACTTTTGTTCTACTGAAATTCCAAAGCAACGATAATCAAAAAGAACAAAATAAAAATTATTTATAATGGAAGGACGATAATAATAAAGGTCATTTTCAAACTTATAAGAATCGAGCTCAGTGTGTTATGGGAGAAACAAGTTATCATTTGGATTCTGGCTGCACCACGTGTTAGAAGATGTTTTTTTCTCAATTTAGCAACTGGATTTATCCACTTTTTCGTTACCAGAGCCCTGTAATAAGAGTTTTTCTGCCGAAAATTCACCGTTTTTTCGCACAGCATTACATAACTTTCTCTTCTTAAGAAGTTCCTTCTTAAACGCGAGAAAGTAAAAATTAAATTTGAATTTGTATTTGACTGTGTATGTAAACTGACTGTGTATTTGTATTTGACTGTGTAAATGTGTTATTTACTGACACATCTGATTATATTATTAAGAAAACAGGAAAATTAATAAAATGCATATATAATAGCAGTCACTTATTAATTGATACTGAAAACAGTATCGATTTTTGTACTGATCCGAAGAAATTGTTTGTTTTGTCTCGTGACAATGAAGTGTGTGTCAGTAAAATAATAACTCTGCTGGAAATATTTTATCCCTAAAACTCAATTTTTACTACCAAAATCATTTTTGCATACTTCGCAACGCAGTTCTAACAAGTTCCTTTACATCATTTGCGAAAATCGTGCCTCAATCTTCTGTATCTTTCAAGGTTTTATCTCGAACAATCTTTTCCGTTTTGGAGGTTTAGGAGGGTTTTATTTCTTAAGTTTATTGTTAATGTGAAATTCAATTTTTTCACTATACCCCTATATTATGTAAAATTGTTGTAGGTTAGTAATATTTCTTATTAGAAAATGACGGCCGGTCGCATTTATTAAAGGTCGGATGCAGAACCGGAAACATTGAAATCATTATAGAGTTCGTTCTTTGTATTGTGATGCGTTTTTATGAGGTAGCCGGAAGACGTATTTTATTAATTTTAAGGTTGCATAAGAGTTGGACTGTTGTAACATTATTTAGTTCTGTTCTGAATAATGCACAGTTTGTACGCCGATGAAAACATGCAAATTTATCTTGATAAATGAAGGCATTTAACAACAAATGTTAAATTATAATATTAATGTTTGCAAGATACAATGTTAAGAAAAAATTCTCCTTTAATTATTAATTGGTTAAATAATTTCTGATACAATAAATAATATAGTAGGGTAAGAGCACCAATAGTCGACATGTTAAGGGAAAAATTGTAATTGTTTCAATCCTCAGATTAGACTTTCAAATAACAAAGCACTGTAGTATTTATATTCTGATACCTAAAGGCCCCTACTTTATGATAAATGTGTATTACCGGTTAAACAGTGAAAATGTTTTTGAAAATAAATTTAATCTTTAACCCTAGAAATGCACCTATAGTCGACAACATAAAATACAGAGGATCCTTAAGCTGACACATGAGGTGCCCCGACACCCTACTCAGATCATTAAAGAGAAGCAAGTGTGATTTGGGTATGCTTTACTAAGGTGTATAAACAAAAAAAAACTTTATGTAAGTGTAAAACTTGCTTTATTACCATACATTTTGAACATTAACATCAGCTTAATAGTATTGACCACGGTACAGAGAAAATCTCAATCTTATATTTCCTTCAAACTGATTGGCTGTTTGAACACACACCTTACTCTTTCGCCCCCTTACAGTCAGTTGTGATGTCTCGACATGGAGAAAGAAAGTGGACCGTGAGTGCTCTGTGGGTCTCAACATTCCCAATTACTTGGTTAAACGAAACCTAAGAAATATCATTTTCTTCAAATTATTCAAATTATTTTTTATTTGCATCAACACTTTTCAAACGGATTATTTTTAACACATCATCCATTGGTTGTTGAACAATACGAACATAAATAAATGTTGTTATTAATTGCTGAGAGTTCTGATGAATCTTTCTAGGAGCCGTGTATCATCTGGAGACAAAAAATTGTGTAAGCCTCTTAAAGCTGCATGCTGGGTACTTTAAGTTGACACGTATGTCAACTATAGGAGCAGCTGTATTTTACAAGAACATATGACTGACAACTCTACTATTATTATAACTACTCACTTTTTTCACGAACGATTCGTAAAATAACATTATTATTCATCCTGTTCCCCAATAAACACATAAACAACAAAGAAAATCAAAGAGGACGCATCCTAATTCTTATGATCAATACTAACTCTTCTGTAGCTCTGCTTCAAATTTTGTCACACTTTCTTCTATCCGCCACTCTTTACGTAACTGATGCAATACCATGCAATCCATGCAGTACTTGATTGTTTCAACCAGTAAACAAGGCTCGGTAGTGTAGTCACATGTACTCATGGCCTCCTTGATTACTATATAACGTTATGATAAGCATTTAAAAAATATTATGTCGACTGTAGGTGCCCTGTCAGCTGTAGGTACTGTTGTGCTGTACTACCTTACTTCGCTCCCTTATTGGTTTTCCAAATTGGAACCTTTTTATTTATTGGGCAGTTTATACCCGAACTTCGTTGCTGTGTGTCGAGGAATGTTTATGTTCCTTTGGACTGGATGATTCATCTTAATTTCGGTATACTGGAATTTTACTTTCCACTTTCGTTTCACTTATCTTTGTGTTTTGTCTACTGATGTTTGGAAAAACTTCAGGAAAAGCAGCAAATCACGAGAGTGTCTCGTGGGATACTAAATGTATAAGTACTAAATTTTTAATCACTGATACACAAATGTTTTGTACTAAGAATCAAGTGAGCAGAAAATACTGCTAGTCTTAGTAAATGATAAATAAATAGACTAATAAAATAACGAAGGATGTTTGTCCCAGTATCTGTGGGACCAAAAATTTGCTCGGCTTTCTTCGGGTCAATTCTCAAAGTGTTCACCAAATCATTGTTCATTACAGAACCAAGAGAGATAACACATCAAAATTTCGGTGTTTCTCTCACCTCTCATTATTAAAACTAGTGCATACTCTCTTGCAATGTTTCTAAATTTGCAATTTTCGAAAATCCGAAGTACAGTACAACTCGTTCAATGCCGAACCTCAAAGGACCAGTATTTTTTTCCGTATTTCACAAGATTCCGCATTATACAATAGGATACAGTAGAACTTACGTCTGCCAGAACCATGATTCATGTTCACATTAGACAGATTTCAGCATTACGCACGTTCCGCATTTAGCAAGTTTTACTGTAGTACACAACTTAACTGACATTATTCTCTCAGATATGTAACTATGACCCTTTATCTTATTAATATATTTGTTATAAATATTGCTGCTACCTATTTTGCTCTAATATATTTAGGTATTATAGATTATATGTTTAGGACACCGGCACATATTAATATATACTTCCAATGCTGATCTATTCCATTTCCTTTCTTTTTTGTCTCCGTAAAACAGCATATATCTACTTTGTTTCTTTCAAGTTCCATTAATATTTCACGCTCTCTATTGTCCAGGATCTCACGCTCCATGTCCCAATTTTAATAATATTTTCATTCTTCCAATTCTTTATCCTTTTCCGAGCCGAGGTCAATATGTGATTCCGAGGCAAATCCTTGGTTCTCTGAGTTGAACTGCTTTTTATCCCTGGCAGACTTCTAACCTCACCCGGGAACCCTCCTTTTTTACACGGCCTTGGAACCGGCAGTGGGCTGTTGGGCTACTCAATCCACCAAACAAACACCACAGGCGGAGTATGACAATACCGAAATATCATATTCGATGTAAGATCGCGGTAAATGATCAACCAGTAGAGCAAGTGTTAGAAACAAAATACTTGGGGATAGTGATCACAAGCTCAGGACAGATGAATAAGGAGGTAAAAGAACAAGTCATGAAAGGAAACTGAATTTCCGGCTGCTTAGATTACTCGGTGTGGTACAACAAATATTTGAGACAAGACTCAAACGTAAGAATTTATAAACCAGTAGTTGGACCGATTTTAACATATACAGCATAGACATGAGGTTAAACGTGTGTAAAGGAAAATATTAAACAAAATGTACTTGCATAGAGGAAGAAACGATAACAATAGATCATGTGGAATTAGTCCCATTTTCGAATGGATAATGTCACGTAGGAGACTATGTAATCAACACATTGAGAGAATTGATGAAGATAGAATTGTAAGGGTCTCGAGAGACACTAGATCTGTGTGAAGAAAATATCCCGAAGACCGAAGCGGCGATGACACGAAACTTTTTAAATCCAAGGAATGGAACAGGCCTATGGCCTACTAAGAAGTAGAAGCAGTAGAAGAAGAAGATTCAAAGAGATCAATGAAAATGAGACCTGCGCCACTCTTTTAAGCATTCCCTGTTGTATCCATGGAAACATGTTGAAGAACAAATTTGGAGAGGTTTTTGAGAAAATATATTTCCTTAAAATGAGCTAATATCAAGCACCCATTACGCGAAAACTACCCTTTTTTCAAAAAATTTAAAAAAAATTATTTTTTAAAGGGCTAATTTTTAAAATAGATTTTATTTAACGTAAAAAATTAACATCTTCAAGTATGTATTTCTCTAATGTTAGTGTTTGAAAATGATGTTGAGGCTTCATATAAAGTACCCTCTAAAATCAACATTCGTTTCAAATTCAAGGAACGCTGGAAAGAATGGAGCAGGTGTCATTTTCGTGGAACTCTCTGAATTTCCGAAAATTGCAAATTTAGAAATAATGCGAGAAACTATGTGATATTGTAATACTACTAATTTTTTTACAGTTCAGATACTCAATTTATACCTTCGAACTAATAAGTAGCCCGTATGGAAAAAACAATCCTACCTAATTTCCGAATAGTTTTGGCCATACCTAAGATTTCGAAATCTGTAGCAAAGACTTCCCTACTCTAATTTAACAAATAGAATAGCGGATTTCAGTATAACATTTTAATTATTATGATAATAAATATTTCTGTGGAAATATTGAGGCCGTTATTTTAGCCCATCGGATCATGGTTCGCATTGAAACTATGTTTAATTAATAACGGCTAAATAAGCTTGCCCACTTCCACCAACCAGAAACACGTACAGTCTGTCACATAAAAGTATGGGCAAAGCCCACTTTCCTCTTCTTAATTGATTTTCAAATGCATTTAACATTTAATACACAAACATTTTTTATATAAAATATTTACACATTACAAATGACGGTGGCTACTAGAACACTGAAAGTTCACACATTTCGTAAAAATCACGACGGGTATATTCGGAAGGGAGGATGTAACTCCTCTTTAATATACAGGCACTCTGAGAGTTCCTCGTAATTAGAAATAATTTCCATCTTTGCTAGTAGGTGGCGGGGTGAAAACTTAATCATGAATTGAAATATCACAGTCATTGTTCGTTAACTGTTTAGACGAAGAAATAGCTCATCTAAGAAAGATGTGTCACAGAAGTGGAAACATTACGTTCATGCAGCGACAATTGTTAATTTTCCACTATGCCAAAGGTCGCACTCAAAGAAAAATATCAGAAATGCTAAATATTTCTAAGATTACGGCTAATGGCATAATACAGAGGTTCAAGCAAGAAGGCCGGATTGAAACCATACCACAGAGAGGACGTCCAGTTAAGGTCAGTAAAAGGGAAGAACGAGTGCTATTGCGGGCGGCGATGAAAACTCCCAGGGTCAGTGCTCGGGAGCTGTCTGTCGAACTGCGTACATCAGCTAGAACGTTCATCCATCTGGACGCTGTGCCCAGAGTTTTAAAAAAGGCTGGATATAATGGGCGAGTAGCTACGAAAAAATCTTGCATCAGCGAGGCAAATAGAAAGAAGACGTTACAGTTCGCAAAGTAGTACATAGAGAAGAAGGATGGTGGAAAAGTGTCGTGTTTGTAGACGAGAGTAAACTTAAGGTGTTCGGGTCAGGTGACTGGCGAATGGTGTGGAGAAAATTAAATGTTTCGCTTGCAAATAATAATCTCATTCTTACAGTAAAACGGGGAGAGCATGTGATGATTTGGGGCTGCACAGGCGCCAGTGGAGTGGAAGAAATTGCTTTTATTCAAGATACCATGGATTTAATGCTATATCTGAATATTCTGAAGAACAATTTGCCCGGGAGCGCAGAAAAACTGAAGATTAGAAAGTATTTCAAATTTTATTAAGACAACGACCCCAAACATAAGCCCGCTTTGTGAGGGTATGGCTTCTATGTAATTGTTCCAAGGTTATAGATACGCCACCTCAATTGCCAGACCTGAACCCTATTGAGAATATTTGTCATGAATTAGAAATTAGAATTCGCAAATAACATTCGATCAAAAAAGGAATTAAAAGAAAGATTACGAGAAGAATGGGGAAAAATTGGAAGCAATTATACCCACAAAATTTGTAACTTCAATGCCAAGAAGACTAAAGGAAGTGTTAAAACAAAAAGGACTATCTACCGAATTTTAAGTTGGAATTTTTAATGTTAATTTATCACTTTTAGCACTTATCACTTTATTTATTTTTTTCCTGTGCTGCCCGAATATTAAAGTGACTGAAAAATTACATATATTTTAAGATTTGAACAAGCTTGTGTACAATATTTTGTTTACATTTACGTAAATATTATTTAATTTTGTTCAATAAGAATAAATTAATAATTATATTTATTGTACTAACGTTTTCCTTCAAATAATTATAATTAATTATAAAACGTGATAAATTCATATTTTCCCGAATAATAATATGACTGACTGTACAAGCCCAAACAGGCCTTAATGAACAGTAAATCTTTTCACTTCATGAAGTTCATTAGGTATATAGTTCAAACGATACATTATTGCAATATACATATGTGGTTACTACAATTTATTCCGAAGTCCTGATTTTAACGTAGCCAGTTCGTTAAGATATGGAAAAATATAACACATTTAATCAAATACATGCAATCCTCTCAATCCATGTAGTTAAACATTTCTTTGCAATTATCCCACACAAACACACAACCAAGTTTCTTTCTTTGTGTGCCCCATATTTCAAAAGAACGGATTGAGAAATAGTCAATTTACGTTCCATTAAGATGTACAATGCCTCCTCCTTTTCGTTTACAGCTCAACTCAAATACTAATATTTTAATTTTATTTTATGAACACTACATTGAGTATCACTAAAAAAACAAAACATTACTTTTTTGACAGAAATTATACTTTTGTATTGTTAAAGAATTATCACCAAACTTCAGTACGAAAAGAGTTTCGGAAGAAACATTTTGTTGTTGACCAAAATAAATATTTCGTTTGGTCTACCACAATTTACTCCGAAGGATATTTTTAGCTTGATGGATCCACAGTGTCCTCCAACAAAGAGCAACTCACTGGCTACACGTAGTCGCTGGGAAAGACCTGTAGCAATGCTGTGCCCGCCATCTCTCGACGAAAACTGTGACCAGGACCTCCGGTTACGCGTGAAGCTAAGTGCAAAGTTTCGAAACTTTGCTTATTGCTGTTATGGTCTGAGATACATAGATAAAATATGGAATCAGAATTATTCTCACACTTTTCCAGATACGTGAACTAGTATATTCTGACATTTATGATAATGTACGAGATAAAAATAGTTTAAAAGGGTGAATATGTCCTTCTGTCAGGTAAATTCAGCAAATTACATACGGCATTTAATCTGAGATGGATATGTATATACGGTGAAGTTCAATTTATACTAGCGAACGTGGTTAGAGAAAGAGCGAATAAGATCATGAGTTATTGTTAAAACGGGAGAGACATTTATCACTTAAGGTCATCAAAAGAAGTTGATTGTATGATTGTGGATTCAATTAAGTAGGTACATTGAGACGGAAGAAAGGAAGACAAAATATTAGAACCGAAATATGGAATTAATCATATTTTATTCTTAGGCGACAATTTGTGTAAGTCAAACCATCTTTTCATTCAAAATGTGTATAATGAGTAGCTTAATACAAAACAACTAACCACTATGCTAAAGAAACTTAGTGCCAAGAATATCGCGACCTCAGAATCTCCCCTTTTTCCACGAAATTAAAGTACACTCCGAACAGGTACTCTGCACTAGATACATTACACGCAATAATTAACTTTTTCATTTCTCTTGTTTTTAAACGAAATAGCAATGAGATGTATTCTGTGAAGTTATATTAATATCTAAATATTATCTAAAATGAAATTACCTTCCTACACCAATAATCTTCAGCACGTAAAGTCCTAACGCCCAGGAACCTAGCAAGATAATTATCCTCACACAAAGCCGCAAACTGTCTTAAGTTTTATTTACATTTTAAACAAACTATAATCACACGGTCACACAGGATAAATAATATTAGAAAATAGGTGTGGAAATATGCAAAACTTAAATTATATATACTGACGTTCTCGAGCATACACAGCAATTCGGCACATTATTTGGTTCCTCAAACAATAACCCCGGAGACTTTGTATCCCTACCATCTCTTCCTATACCCCCACCCGCGGCCGAAGGTAGGGAGCTGTGAGTAGTGGAGGGGATAACGACAACATTGTCGCTGCACTGCACGGCCCACCTTTCTGTGACAGTCACCTTTAGAAAGAGTTTTGTTTATTTACCAGATAATTAATACATGATCTGCGTTTCCTATTTCATTGCTTTCTAGGGTGGCCCTGCTATAAAAAAGGACTGGTATTCATCTATGTTATTAAAAACATTTAAATGAACGCAAATAGCAGTGTTGTAACGACACGCGGAAACAGAACGAGAGGAGTATTCAACAGTGGTAACGGGTTGCAGTACTTTTAAGTTGAATAAACAATACATTGAAATTGAAATGTAGAATACCTACAATAAATAAATAGTCACATAACAGAATGGGATATGTTGACGTGATTTGTTATTGCACGGATGGAAAGTAAACTTCTGTCAAAATACTTGTACAAGCACTTTCAAACTCAAATCATCAACCAAAGTTGCTAAAATGCACCTGTGGCAAGTTAGAGGCATGTCACTACATCATTCATTCAATAATAAAATTATTTTTACTAACCGTCACTCGCCAGGAAGATGTATCCAAGGATATTCCAGCTGCTTCTGCTGCCATCATCATTTCCATTCCGCGTTCAGATTCCGATATTTCTTTATTCTTGTATATCACAAACAACACATATCTGAAGAGCCGCTCGCCGGCACAGGAACCACGTAACAGCTGAAGAGCGAAGTTCGCAAGCGCCGCAACTAGCGCTCCACATGGCTATAGCTGAACTAAATTCGCACGTTGCTCCTTAGTACAGAGAGATTTGTTTACGTGCGTTGTTTTACGCCTGCATCATCTGATAACGAGCTACCAGACTAGTGTGAAGTCAACCGTCTAATTACAACGCTATTTGATGCACATTTAAGGATTGCACGAAGTTGTTTGTTCCTGTTGTAATGACCACACAGCTTTGTGTTGAAGGATTGGAGTTCAGGAAAGCTATTAAAACATGATATGAATAATACATGGTTTATTATTCAACAGAATTCAGAAGCATACTTCGTGAAGTCTTAACCTGACACACGTAATTTCAGGAAAGGAAACGTTAATCGCAGGTTATTTTTGTGATACTGACTCTCTAATTAAAACCAGGAGTAGATAAAATGAAATAATTGTATGAGCCGAAGTGAGCTTTTAAGTAAATCTCGTGCAGGGGGTGAAACAATTCCCCTCATCATAATTTCTGCAACATCAGGAACAATGACTATCCCAAGTGGTCGGACTTCTTTAAGCTTTGTTCATTACACTCTCTGAATATAGAGCAAAGGTACTAGGTAAAATTAGAGCTATTCTATTTGGTAAAAGAATAAATGACTCCTTGATAAGAGAATGAAAACAGTAAGTTTTTCTTTTCATAATGATTTGATATTTGACATTACACATTAATTGCGAACTTCAAAATATGAACCGATTTCTCGCAAGTAATTTATAAGATATTAGCTATGAAACCATACATTAATTTTTGTGATTGTACGAATAAAGTACCTGTAAATGTGGGCTGATGTTTAATAATTGTAAATCAATGCTCATTTTCCATTGATTTTTTCGGTTTTTGGCTAACAGGAAAGTACTGTTTTGTTGAGGGCAAAATCATATTATTTTTTATTTAATTTATTTATAATGGTCGCATAAACATCTTAGGTCTTGAGCGCCCACAAGCTTGTAATACAGAATTATATGTATTTACAAAGTATTTCTGTAGTAAGTTACTATATGATAAATACAGGAGGTTATTATACATACGATACATTATTATGGATGGGTCAGACACTTGACCTCGAGAAAAGCATCAAATAGACATTCTTTTATGGAGACATGACCTGGGTTTGAAACAGTAATAGCAGTATAAACCATAGAGTTGTACAAGAAAATAAAATGTAAATAATAAGCATCTCAAAAACAATAATTTATGTAGTTACAGAGATTAACTCTGCTGCAGTATTTTGCAGTGATTGGGTGATATACATTATTGTGAATGTACTGTTTATATATTTACACAGACTTCTACCAAGGGGGATAGGCATCTAATGGATTTTATTTTTTTTGTTTTGTTTTTGTTATTGTAACATGTACTAGATATGGCTGATGTGATATCATTAAAACAATTAAATCTCACCATTTACACTGAAATTCTTAGAGTGTCAGTGATAATAAATAGTTAGTCTTTAAACTTACATGAACACATACAGAAGTATATTTATGAAGGTTGAGTTCAGCGAGGAAATTAATCACATTATATACATTACTTCAAAATCACATTCTTACTATAAACGACATCATTTCAATATAATATCATTAAACAAATAATAAATAGCCTCAAGTATTCAAAATAATAAATAGCCTCAAGTTCAATATAATATCATTAAACAAATAATAAATAGCCTCAATAAATAGCCTTACATTTCCAATGGCATTCATATTAAAATAAAGAAATTAATGTTACAGAGGTAATGGTGTGAACATAAATTGACAGGGATTTTTTTCTGCAAATGAATTTTTTCAAACATTTTTGGTGATGTACCATGCGCACAAGACACTTTCAGTGCAACTGACAAAAGGATAATAGCATAGGCTTTCATACTAATAACGTGCAGGCGAATTTCCACTACTCTTGAAGATTGTTCTTATCAACATAGTGTCTTAAATGATATTTCAAATAAGTGTGTCCCGATGTCGGAACATCGTTCCGGTACTACTTTGTGGAAATCTATTGTATTGCTTTATGATTTTTGTGACACGCTACAATTAGGGTTGCCAACTATGTTCATCTAAAAGGGAGGACAATCGGAAAGCTAAAAAAAGTGAATTCCAAAATAAGGGAAGTCAACATTACGTTTTTTTGGGGGGGGGGCAATATTCTAAAATAGGACAGAGAAGGATGAACGAAATGAAAGAATACAGTGAAACAAGAATTGTATTCTGCAAGGAGAAATAACATCTTGATTTTTCAAGCAAAAAAATGATATTTTTTATGAAGACAACAATGCTAATCTATTGAAAGACATTGTTTCCATTTACTGGAAAAAAAATTAAATAAATATTTCAACGAGTATGTAATTAATTTCTCTTGCGAATAATTGAATTCACCAGGGTATCGCGCGTGATCTGTGGCCCGACTGTAGGGTACTACTCCGGCATTCACCTGGTTTGATCGAAAAAACACGGAAAACTACCGATCAGAGCAGCCGGTCTTTACAATTCTTCTCCAGTCAGCGGTTGAAATGGACCCAGCTGACAAGCCACTCGTAAATTCTGCCACCATCGGGACTCCAACCCTAGGACCTGCCGGTCAGAGGCACTGCAGTGACGTCAGTTGATGCCCTGAGCCACCTTTGTCGGTGCGGCGACTTCGATCGGGACTCCATCGCGCATCGGGGTCCGCACGTCGCGTTGCCCAGGTAGGGCCGGCGGGCGGCCACCCACGGGGGCGGTGTGCCCCGTGTCACAGCACCCGGCGGGGGGGCGCTCTCAGAAACGCCGCCCTCACAGCCGCCGCGCCGCCGCCCCCGCGTCGCACTTCTCCCCCGCCCCGCGCCAGCCCTCGTCCCTCCCCCCTGAGCCGTCCTCCCGGCAGGGCGGCGGCCGCGAGATTTATTTTCGCATGTTTTGACGTCTGTTGGCGGCGCGGCCCGAAGGGGGCGTCCGGCGGGAAAATTATGGGGGGTGAGAAATCGGCGTCGAGCGCTGTCTGGTTAGCGAGGTATTTTAAGCCGGTTCGCCACGCAGAACACGGGGCCGGGCGGGCGGAGCAGAGGGGGTCCGGCGGAGGCAAGACCGGACAATGGAGAGGTTTGTGGTGTTTTACGGTTGCGAGATGCAATCTCGTTTCGTCGGCCTTTGGAGCGCGGCCCCCGCCGCCCCCGCCGTCCCCCGCCGCCTCCGCCGCCTCCGCCGCCCCCGCCCCCCGCCACCCCGGCCACCCCCGCCGCCCCCGCCGCCCCTGCCGCCCCCGCCGCCCCTGCCGCCCCTGCCGCCCCTGCCGCCACGTCGCCCCACCACCCCACGCCGCCCACGCCGCCCCACGCCGCCCACGCCGCCCTGCGGCCTCCGCCGCCCCCGCCCCTTCCGTCCCCGCCCCTTCCGTCCCCGCCCCTTCCGTCCCCGCCAAACCATGCTGCCCGGCCGCCCTCGTTGTCCCCACCGCCCTCGCTGTCCCCACCGCCCCCGCTGTCGCCGTGGCCCCCGCCGCCCCGCTGTACCCGAGGCCTCGCCACCCCCGCTGTCCCCCCCTTAGCCCACCGCCCCGCCGACCTACCGCCACCGCCGGCCACGCAGCTCGTGTTTCCCGACGGCGTTGCCCCAGGGGCGGGGGCGGACGGCTCGGCCTGGTTGAGGAGGGTGGCAGAAGGAGCGCCGCGGGCAGTCTTTCCGGGCCAGGTGAAAACACCCCGTGTTCCAAAGCCGGGACATGCGGCCGCCCCGATCCATCTACTGCGGAGTTAAAGGCGGCCTGGACTAAACGACGCCCTAGAACGAACCCATACGCTTCTTAAGCGCCGACTACACGTGTGCGTGGGAGGGAGTCGCTACGGACGAACGCGGCCCCTAGGGGGGTTGCCTGTTATTGCGGTGTGTTAAAGCGCTTTGTGGGGAGTTTGCAAAGCAGTCTATTTGTTTACCTTTTGCGGCAATGCGGTTGGTCATCGCGGAGAGCCTTGGAAGGAAATTTCCGTGCCCAGTGCTCGCGGAATGGAACAACTGTAAACGTTCTGAGTGGTAGATGAACTAAATGTGCCTGGATGTTAAAATTAATTATCCAAATATAATGGGCTGGAATGTTAGGGAGCTCGAACGGACAACTCAGATCTCAGTATTAAAGATAAAATGCTTATCATGCGGCGGTTGTGTTCCGTATCTCGAAGAGAGCGTTAAATTTGGAAGCTTCCAAACATTTTTAAAATGCTTTTTTTTATTCTAAATAAAACATTTTGAAGAGACTAGGAGTTGGAAAAGAATGTAATATGACGAGTGACAGAATAAATAAGAGACATCTAAAATATACATTTCAAATTAAATTAAATCATATTATATCAATTTTGTACACAAATGTGGTACACGAAAAGCACTCTCAAAATATATCTATTTCATTAATACTTGAGACTTTGGTATATTAACAGTTATTATCCAGCAAATAAAGTGCATGAACAATTGACTTCCAGTAAAAATGTAAATTCATGGATCTAATAAAACATTTTTCATGTAGAAACAAGCAACCGTGTGGTATTAGGACCTATTGTACGAAAACTTATTTGATGACATCTGATTCTTAACAACAATCGAAGACCTCGTACATCTAGAAGTATTGCGAAGATTAGGGGTTTGACCCCGACCAAGGGGCGGTATATTTTTCCAGCTGTAAAGATTTGAGCACGTTTACGTTCTAAAGGAATCGAACACTGGTATACTACGAGAGGCAGTAAAAAACACTGAGTGCATTATTGCCGACAAAATACAGGGGCCACTTCCTTCGGCCGCAAATTTCATATTAAGTGGTTAGGCCGACGAGTAGAACTGATGACCTGAGTCTCGCCACTTTAAAAGAAAGCAATTCCCATTGCAATTCCACTGTCGACATGATTCCAAGTGGTAATGAAATCTTATTACATGATATTAAATACCGAAATTGATGCTTTCGACTGCGGAAACCGTTTATTACCAAACAGCACTTCTCTTAAGTAGATGACGTAAGAGAAACCTCATCTAATCATCCAATCTCACCAACCTGTACTTGAACTTGAGGCTGTGATCGGATTTGTTTCCACGAGCCGCTCATTCGGCTGCTTTCAATTATTTACCAGCCTTTGTGAAGGCTGGCTCCACGCTTCTCACACAACTTAGGTACGGTATCACGCGAGAGCTATTGTGGTTCAGCGCATTGTGTAAGGAGAGCGGTTATATTAGACGAACCATTGCTGATGACTCGTAACAGCATACTTTGAAATAGGAGTAGCTACGTGTATACACTTGAAACTGAAGCTTCTCGCTGCTACTAACATAATTATGAGCTTGTTTGAGTAGGATAAAAGAAGGAAAGCTTCCATTGCAAGAAGCAATGGAAAGATTGCTTCAACGTTTCTAGTTCATATTTTCCAATTCTAATCTCTGTTGGTATGATCTCTGATCATGATCATGATCTCTGATCATACCAGCAGATAAAGCAAATAAAGGTTCACATCATGATGTATTGTGTTTTCTCA